>JALHLI010000009.1:3286991-3981991 GCA_023349425.1 Anthopleura sola | reverse complement strand
TTTGGCATTTTGTAAAGACTATTCTTTAGGCAAGCGTGAAAGTCAAATTTGCATATTTCTACAATAGCACGAAGACGCTTTTGACTAATTTGCATGCGGACTTAGAGCATGCGCAGACGTTTTTCACGCGTGTCGGTAGAATGTAAAGATTAGAATTACATCAACAAAGTTAAAACGTTTGAGACAATTCTTGAGAAGTTATGACAATTTTAAAAATGTGAAAACACCACAACGATGCTAGCAAGAAAACCGATCACTGAACACATACAAATCTCTGTATTTTTAATTCCAAATAGCTTCACTTTAATTCTGTTTATAGCAATAAAATTTTCCAAAAATACACATTTCTGCTAGCTCTTCGGTATTCGGTCTTTTGCTGACATTATTTGCTTTTTCTCTTTACATTTCATCCACTGCCTGGCTCGTATCACTTGATGGACGTCGACTGAATTACTGGGGTGGTGCTCCTCCTAACAGTGGAAAGTGCGCATGCGGGGTGGCAAGAAACTGCAGTGCTGTCAGGTACCAGTGTAACTGCGATAAAAGCTCATATGAGTGGCTCGAAGACTCTGGGTTTTTGAACTACAAAGATGACCTGCCAATTACGATGCTAAGGTTTTTACTTTTCTTTGTTTTGTACAGAACATCCAGCCATATACCTAAAACTTTGATCTCTTATTAAAAATGAGTGTATATTTTAACATACATCTTAAAGATACTTGAAAAATTAAGGATTACGCCACATGTCACTTGTCATGATATCTATTATACAATCACTTGAAAGAATTGCCATAGGAAACCGAAAAAACATATATAAGTATTAGATATTTAAGCAGGTGTAATACTGGAGTGATATATTTAGAACAGTCATGATTTTTGCAGACTAGCATAATAGATGTTTTAGGAGCTCAAGTCAGAGTCCTTGATTAATTAAGGGAATTCCTTTTCTCTTCATTTATAGGTTTGGCGACGCAAGCTGGCAGGACTCACGGCAAGAAAAGGGTTATCATACCCTTGGGAAGCTGAGATGTTACGGACAAATCTGAACAAACCGTGGCAGCCAAACAAAATCAGTAGACTAGTAGTTGAGATGTAGTGATTCTTTCACGACCATGCATGGGGTCTTTCATTTCCGGTAAATAAAATAAAATAAAATAAAACTACAACGGTCAAACGTTAACTGCAAATGTAAACGGCCGGCTAAAGACTAAAATTAAAGATAATTTTAAAAAAATCATTCCTGTATTAAGTGCTAAAGATCGTATATAGGAGTTTGATAAAGCCACAACGCTGATCGAGAGAAACTAGGCTGGCAAGGAGATTTACCAATTTCGCCGATTATTAAATCTCATCAGTCAACAAAAAGAAAATGCGTAGACATCTTCGTCTTCTTCTTCTTCGTCTTCTTCTTCTTCTTCGTCTTCTTCTTCTTCTTCTTCTTCTTCTTCTTCTTCTTCTTCTTCTTCTTCTTCTTCTTCTTCTTCTTCTTCTTCTTCTTCTTCTTCTTCTTCTACTTCTTCTTCTTCTTCTTTTTTTTCTTCTTCTTCATTCGTGTTTGTTCTTTCCTGCAAGTCACTAATAATTCTGTTTCCAATTCAGACATAAAACTATGTCAATCTTGAGACTCGGTTTCTTCATCTTCTTCATATTCTTGTAGTTCTTCAATGCTATGGTCAATAACAACGCATTTTGTCCTATTAATGTGTTCATTCTCGACACGAAAGAAGTTCCAAATAAATCTCCTGCAATTAATTGGAAGCAAAAATTTAGATTCAAACAAAGTGATAATTTTTTTAGAATGTTGTACTATTAAATTACTATATCAGTTTTATCTCGGTCCCTGTAACTTTCGACATCGTATATTAATCAGAATTTCCCATTATTCTGCCAAGAGAATTTATGAGTTTTTCCTTCTTTAAATTAATTGTAAACGCTAGTCTAACTCATGGCAGAATTATATTTCAATCAACAAGAAAAGTCGACATTGTATACTCGGAAAATGCTCGAAAAATGCTAACCAAAAATAGTGACCCATAATTCCTTTCGGGGGAGGTGATCAACTCAGCTGGTGTAGGATGGCTCTGAAAGCGAAAGTAACGCCTTATTGTAGTTAGCCATCATTTACTCACTGTCAGCCAGCTAACCGAAATTCTCAATGAAGGCACCACAACCTTCTCATTGGATCCGCCCCTGGCACTATTTTGTCATGATGCATGGTAAAGTGCAAAGTGTTTTAGGACAGATTAAGGCCTACATGGTTATTACAGAATAAGGTCATAAACGTTTTTAGACTTACCTAAATAATTCAACGACGGCTAAAAATCCCACTAAGACTTCTGAATTAAACAATCCTGCCTCACCAACTGATAAGGTTAGAATCCATGAAAACCGAAGCACAAGATCACTGGCCATAGCAAAATAGTAGAAACTCTGTAGAAATATGAAAAATTTGGTCCTTCATTAGACTTTCAAAAGTCAATGCTCGCCACGCGCGACGCGCTCTCATCCACAAACAACATAACGAGTACGACTTGTGGCAAGTCTATTCCTTCATGAACAGGTTCTTTTTTTGTACCAATAATGGGAAATCTTATGCCCGAGACCACTGAAAAAACTATGAAGAGATCACTGGACTGTCTAAGATAAAATTACAAAAGGACATGCAGGATAAAACACTATTCCCGCTCTTATTGGAAAGAATCCTGGGCATGCACCCAACCTGCTGCAACAGTGGATGGGTAATATAGATTGCGCTGACGATGCCATGGCATTGATAATGAATCATGTCCTGAAGAAGTATCCGTCATAATTTTTAACGTTTTTTTGTGTGATCCAAGCATGCAAGAATCAAATAGTGGCAAAAAAAAATATTCAACTTTGATGTTGTTGTGAAGAAGAAGTGCTCCTACTGGTGGTCCCTCTTCGGCGCTCCGCTCCGTTTAAACTTAAAGTTCCTAAGCAGGTCTGTACAAGCCCCAAAGGTTCACATTCTGGTACTCAAGGTTCAACATTTAGACTGCAGTTGGTTAGAGTGAACGACATTTATAAATTACTACAAATGGTCCTAGGTATGGGCCTGCAAGGACTTAGTCTAGTGAGTTTTGCTTTGCTGTTAGTGCACATACTACTGAGCAGAAGTGCACGTGTTCCACCAAATGAGCCTACTAAGAGCTAAGTATCCACAAGTCGTTCACATACCTTGTGTTTAAACATGCGTCTGGTTCGTAGTAGGTTGTCCTCCCTTTGTAGTAATCCCCAGTCCATTTTAATGTCCCACGTAAACGTGTAACACGTACTAACAAATGCAGACACCACCCAGCCAAAGAAATAAAAGTCCAATTGTGTTGAACCAATCTTCTCTGAAAAAATGATTAACACATTTTATGTCGTATTCCTGAAACTCTTATTGTGCAGATGAGTAGACTTTTTCCCCCCTGGATTTCACCCTGCATTATTTCAGTTTTTTGAGGACAACTTTTCGACGAAACTTGGCTTCTTCAGGTCTTGCTGGAATGCTAGTATTCAAGACAGAGATGGACTACTGAAAACCACCACTGAGGACGAGCAAAGTTCGTCGAAATGCAGGGTCAAAATCCCAAGAAAACATGACCAAAGCAGTTGCAAACGTCAGGGCTTTTGGCCTTCCGTCAGCCCTTTGAAGTCCAAGATCGTCCTTGATCTACAGAGCACTCACTTATACTCATTTCTTTTTTGCACTTACCTTTTCGAGAGGTGACAATTGTGGAGAAAAACACAACGAAAAACGTAGTTGAATATTTTCCCGCGTTGGCTAAATGAGGAAACTTTTGTTTGGTATCGTTGTAGCGCCGTAAACTCTGCGAAAACCGCCACCAGGCCGGTAAGCAGGCTACAAGGGGTCGAATACCGTATAACTTACTGCCGCACTGTGCTCTGTCTGTAAAGAAGAGGTAGATATGATGAGTACGCTAGATGCAACACTTCTAATACTCCATATCTTGTGTACCTTTTCTATACTTATCCAAAAATTTTAATGGCCAAAACGTTTAATGAGTATGACTACTTAATATGTCCCACTTCTCGACTAGTACGCCCTATGAGATGCATTTCTTCAGTGTTGTTTAGACGATCGTTGGGAAATTAACGTATAACATGTAAGTATACTGAGCTTCACCTTGAACAGAGTAGAAATCCAAGGCGTAGTAACACGCGATGTATTCCATGTCAAGAATCGCTACAACCAAACTATTTAACTGATCTGCCAACCAGAAATCAGCAAAACCAACTGGATGAAACGGAGTTGTTAGCACGCGCCACTAAAACAGAAAAACAACATGGAATTGCAATATCATTTAAGGTACGAGCAAAAAAATCGTGCAGCCATGTGTTGCGCAACATTGTTGCGTTGAAAGTTGCTCGTATTACCACCCCGCGCGCAACACATTTTCTTCGTTGTAGTGGGTAGAAAGAGCTTCTACTTCTGCAACAAAGTTGCGCAACAAAATTTTGTTGCTGTAAGTAGTGGTAATACTAGCCACATTCACTCTGCAGCTCGCAACGCAACAATGTTTCGCAACAAGTTGCACAATTTTGTTGCTCGTATTACCGCAACTTGTGTGAGAACAAGTCTAGATATCCTCTACGATGGAAACGTACGGTATAGTACGACTTGAGCGGGGTTTCACCTGACTATGTAAATAAAGACATAGGACATAGACAAATGGGTTGTGGCTTACCAGTGTTCGTATCAACCAAAACCTTGCGCTGCGATGGCAAACTTTCAAAGTATTCCCGAAGAAAATAACCAGGAAACACGTCAGAGCCAAAGGATGGAAATATCTTGATACGTTGAATTGATGAGAGAAGATAAACAATACTACGCTGATCCCCCAGACGACTGCAAAGAATGTGGCTTTCTGGATGGAAAAAAAAACATTACAATATGAAAAACAATTATGAATAAGATTCTTTAAGTTGCATCAAAGTAAATTTTTTCGTACAGTCTTGCAACTAATGGGAACTTGCCTTCGCTTTTTCGAAACATATACAGCAAACAGTAAATAACACTTTTACCTCTAAAATTTGTATAGCACTAAGATGTCCATGGTCTAGTTCAATGATCTTAGCATGATTAATCCCTGCCGCTTTCCATCCACAGATGTTCATACCAAACAAGAAGAATGACAGAATAAACATAAATAATCCCCGGTACATTCGAAATGCTGGTTCCCACTGAATGTCTCTTTCTGATTTGATAGCTGGAGATTAAGCAGATACATAGTGTAAAATGATCGTGATTTAAAACGGTAATGAAGCTATTTATTAAGCGGGAAATACACGTTGCGATTTGTCGCGGGCCCGATTCATCGTCCCGACACCATTGGGAAGTAAATCGTGTAGTTTAGAGCCCGATTCAAGTCCGATTCAAGACGGATTCAAGTCCGATTCAAGACGGATTCAAGTCCGATTCAAGACGGATTCAAGTCCGATTCGAAAAACATTGAAGTAATTAGTTTTTATTCTAGGTGCCCCCAGATCCTGGGTCCTCGCTACACCCCTGCTTCCCGACATATTCTGACAAAGAATCGGGCCGACAATCCCAGCGTGTTTTTTTCTCTCCCTCCGTCCGCGCGGTTTTAGGACTAAGGCCTTGATTAAAATCGTGAGAAAAGTCCGGAGTTGTTGAGTAAAAAAGCGTGATACTAGCCTGATGACCTTGCGCGCAACAAGTATCATCATGTGATCCCAACCTACAACATTACTGGCAATGAATTGATGCGAAATTTCCGTTTACCGCTGACCAGAATTCTGCGATGCGTGAGTTGCCCTTCTTGATTCATAGTTTTGTTGCTAGAAAGGTTTTATATGTAACATCAAAATTCTTTGGCCAGCAAACAGCTTTACACCGCGTGGTAGACACTGTGAGAAACATATACGCACCTGCTACAACCATAACTGTAAATAACACGATGCACATTCCAACAAACAACCCAAGCCGAAATATCTGGTAAAAAGAGTGTTCGTCCTGAAGAGAAAAAGAAAGATAACATCGTTCATATAAATAATTTTATGAAGAAGAGCCATGATATTCATTGAAACACACAATCGCATAATTTTGTCTGGACCCTTTAAACGTATCGTTTTTCCCCTTTTCAGAACCACCTATCATTTCCTTGAGTATCATGTGATGAAAAGGTTAATTTCGGCCCTGTCAGTGTCGCGGATACAATTTATACAGGCAAAAATGCTCTGCGCTTGCTCTGCTAGATTTTCGCACCATGAAAAGACTTGGAGCTGGTAAACAGTCATTAATGGACAGACAGACATAATATTACCTTAGACTTATGTCCATCTTGCTCTAGTTTGACTCGTTTAGCTGGATTTTTCTCATGATATGTTTTATCGATATCCTCTTTCTGTAGATGGAATAAAACTTTTGGAGTGAGGTTGTAAGGAGTGGCATACCAACGGCAGGTACTTCAGGGATGGCACAACGCTTGCATCAGACTTGCAATGATTGTAAAAAAAACTCGCCGCAGATTGCAGTGGTAACTGCAGGAAATCACGATTTCCGTTGAAACGATCATGGCGCAAGTGATTGATAGTCATCCAATCAAAATGTTTGGATACCGCAAGTTCACGGTCACGGTAACGTCACGGCTATGATATCCGTACCGGAAATGTTTTTGCGTTCATCCAAAATCTTCTTTAATAAAGTTCAAAATAAAGTTCTCCTCGAAGCACAGGAGAGAACCAAAAAAAAAAACTCTACTCACACGAACATAACCGAGTTTCAAGCTCCACTTAGAACATGTTTTGCTGTCTGGTATTCACGCTAGGATGCAAACGACTGTATTTGTTCAAACAAACGCATCGATCATGCGGACGATCATGTTCAAATCAAAGTCTTAATTAAATTTAAATTCAGGAAAATACAGTCGTTTGCATCCTAGCGTGAATACCAGACAGGAAAACAAGTCAAATGAAGGTCAAGCCGTGAAGTCCTTGCAAAATACATAGTTATGCAACTATCAGTATGATATACATAGTTTTAAAAGTGACATTCGTCTTTAAAAGACCTGAAGTTTATTTTGTCATTCCCATTTCTGCAAACTAAAAAGTAGCCTCCGTAGCAGGCCCTCGCGAGAGGAGGGGTGACACTGGCTAGCTAAAAAGGTCATCTCGATGTGTTTTAAGTCAGACCTCCCTTGAAGCTCCCTTGAAGCTCCCCAAGATCTGGCATGCTAAACCACTGAAATATCTTTCATCAAAGGAAAACTACTTGTCCATGTACCAATTTCAGTAAAGTATGCTCTATCGTTAAAACCTATAAAATACATGCCGAATACTGTAAAAGGAAAAAAGAAAACGATTGCAGTAGAAATGCAATTTGATCCCAATTTGAATTAGTAAGCTTAATTACGGTAAGTAACACGATAACTGAGAAATTGTCTTCAGAAAAGATCTGAAGAAAGTGTTGGACCGTTAAAATCCCACAAAATAGCCTAAAATCTCACAGACCAAAGGAAATATCAAGGAAAAAATTACACAAGGGTAAGAAGATCACTGGACTTGGAATGTCCTGTCTTGAAAATGAAGTATTTTATAGAGGTGATGGCTTTTTTTTACGGCCAAGGTCATTGTGCAATTAATCTGAGCTTTCTGAGTAGAATGATTTTTCTTGAGTAATTTTACTGAGCTTATCTATTTTAATAAAACGTTCAACAATTCGTGATTTTATTCACACTATTATTTTGAATTATTCAACCATATATTTAACAATAGCGAGTAAAGTCTAAATGCAAATGAAGCAACGAAGAAATATATTTTGAGCTTAATTTTGAAATTCAAGATGTTTTATTGTATTATTCAAACAAATGTTACCTTTTTCGTATTTTGTTTCTTGTCTTCTTTAGATTTCCTTAACCAAAGTCTTCTCTGCTGCCTGTCGTCTAGGGCCTGGATGACTCTTACGGTAGCGCCGAAATGCATAGCTGGTCACCGGTTAGCTGGTCCGTCTGCTAGTAGGAGCCAAAGCCGGAGAGTGCACCAGTCTAGTAATGCTAGAATCCGAAATTCAGAAGCGAAATTCAAGCCTCATTTAAACAACCAGGCCAAGGTTTCTTTAATTTCATCAAAAACAACAGATAACTCTCAAGCAATGAGAAGATAACGAGTTGTTTAGATACAAAGGTCACTGCTGAAAAAATAAATAGAATCACTCGATGCATTTGAATGATAAAAGAATTGTCACCTGATAGATATTTAAAGTTCATCGCTACGTGACCGGTCAGCGGGCTGCTTTCCGGCAGACCTCAGAGAAAACCCGTCAGGACATCAATTCATGGCCTTAATTTTTCCATCCGCCGAGAGGAAACTAGAGAAATTTTGCCCAACTGCCTCTCACGCTTTCCTAACCACTTCACCCAGGTCAAACGTTAAGTTAGCAGCAGATCATGCCAGTAGTCAATGTTAATATAAGAAAACAAAATTAATAATAAAAACTCAGTCTGTTATATTTTTTATTTTTTTTCCTCGGCTCATTTTTAGGACAAGAGTTACTTCTCTGAGGGAGCCGGATAAACAATGCTTTATGCTCGATCATCAGCCTCGATTCAGCCAATCAGAGCGAGCATTGGATCAGGTGATTCCAGTATTCATGACTAGCCAGGATGTACGTGGACCTCTTCAGCCTAGGCCGTGGTCCGGATGAGTGCTCAGAACTAAGGTTATCCTGCTAATAGAACTAGCATTAAAGATATCTTAGTTCGCCCTAACCCATTAAGTCGAACTACTCTTTGGAAATTAAAACCTAAGCCTTAGGTTTTAGTTTTCATAGTTCCAATCCGGTCCATGTGATGTAACTGGCACAGGGCTAGGGTAAAAAGAACTGTTTTTCGTCAATCTACTTGACTGGACCAAGTAAGCCTTCTCCGCAAATATACACCCTCTCAGTTGAGATTCCTTAGAACTGGGAATCCTGTGGTTAGGATCAGTCCCTGCAACTGACAGGACAGGAAAATGAAGGAAAAGGGAAAAGCACTGAGAAAGGCCCTCAAAACAAACGAAAGAATCATTGCGAAAACCTTTTTTAATGTACTGAAAGTCCATGCACATCTGATAAGATGATCACTGATAAGATACCTCTCGGCCTTGATTCATATTTTTTAATGGTCGGCCTTCCCAGGCTATATTTTTTCTCTTTTCACGTTATCAGATGTACAGTTTTTAGTTTCAAAATTGTCGGAAGTTCCATATCGTTTTACAAAGAAGACGAAATTATTATAAGAGTTAGTTTCAAACATTCATCATACATTTCTGTAAAAATTTTGCCTTCATATTTAGGATATTGGCAGTAGGAACTTGTTGGAAAGGTTGCCAACCAAGGTCTCTCCACCCTTTTACTCCTACATGCAGGTCGTCACGCATTAGGGGCTATGAAGCTTGTGACAGGTCGTATGTGCACTGCCATTTGTGGATAAAATGAGCTTGCTTCAGGAAGAAAGGGAAGAAAGGGAAGAAAGGGAAGAAAGAGCAACAGCACAAACGATGCGGCAAATAAAATTGGGTTCAGTTTTAATTCATTTAGTATATCAGTGGCGGATCCAGAATTTTACAAATGGGGCAGTTCCATTTCGTCTTCACTCTTTCAACAACTGATACGTAAAGGACGCAGGACGCATTCTCATTTTTTTAAAGGGTCTGATGCTCAAAGGGGGTTCCGTGTTACCCATTGAACCCCCACTGGATCCGCCACTGTATATTGGAGGAGCCAGTTCTGGGACAGAATATTTAAAAAAAAAAATCTGGGACTTCATAACAAGCTGGGAGCTATCCCTTCCCTGAAATATGTCGTTTCCTTCTAACTTGTTCAAGTGTGCGACGTGCCATGCTTTTCTTGGGTTTAAACTTCTATATCATATGGTGTAAATATCATATCATATCATCACAAAAGACACATTACTATGAAAATGTTTAATAAGTGCACTTCTAATACAACACTAATGACTGACATTGCCATAGCAACAGGGCACTAGTGCAATGAAAACTCGGTTATGTTTTTTTCTCCAACTATTAGAAAAGTTACAGGAAAAAAATGTCCAAATCTCAGGATAGAAAAAATATCTTCAAATCTATTACTACTACCTATTAAATCATCAAGACAAACAAAAGACCTTAGAATGTGACTCAAAACTGACCAGCACAGAATTGGCCATTCCTTCAAAAGGCTGATGAAGTATCAAACTCCATATCATTATCTTATGAAATTTATTGGAAATACAAAAATATATTGGATTGGACTATAAATGCAATAAATTGGTTAGACTAAGAGAAAAATTTGATATAAAATTGTGCTAAGCTTTATGTCATATTTGGTTACATTGATCAAGTCGGCAAAGTCCATGTGAATTCTAATCATGTATTTGTCTAATCGTCATCTAAAGAAGTTGAAGAGGCACTTCTGATTCCTGAATATCCCCTACGAGATGTCTGGAAAAACAAAGAGAAAAAAATGTCAAAGAGATTAAGGATTGGACGTGCTAAACGTGCAAACAGTAAGTGTAGAACATTGTCCTAAATAGAGATGCTCCAAGTGGCTGAGTAAAAGAATTTCGGCAATTAATGGTGCACCATTACCACTACTATCATCATCAACATCGTCATTATCAACTACATCTCTTCCATCATGGCCACAATTTGCATCTTCATCAACTTTGTCATCATAGCTACAAATTGCATCACTATTTTTGTCATAATCATCATTACTGCCATTCACATAATTATCTTCTTCATCATCTTCTCATAATTTATCATCATCACCACGAACTCACACGATACAACTATTAAACCAACAATGATGTCATGACTTAATTCGCAGACACACGGCGCAATACTATGCGCAATATTGCAGGCAATGTTGCTGAAGTAGCATCGTTTTCTACTTCAGCAGCATTGCTTGCAACAAATTACTTCGTGCGACATGGATCGCAACATCGATTGCCTACAACATTGCGCGCAATGTTGCACCGTGTCTGTAGCTTTAGAATAATGCATACATATAGTAAGGATAAGAAAGAAGTAGGAGAAATGATGAGTAAAGAATCCTAGATATGAAGGTACTACACAACAAAATTAGCTATCTGGCTTGCGTTAGATGGGTTAGATGCAAATTAAATCAGAAACACATACGAGAAAAATTTTTTTTTCAAGAAATGGTTTATGCCATAAATGAACGAAGACCATCGAGATGGCTTCGTTATTGATTATGTGGACGAAGTTTGGCGAAGGGTGATCGAACGAGAAACGATAAATGAACGAGAACCATCGTGATGACCGTTTCGTTATTAATTGTGTGGACGACGTTTGGCAAATGAAGATCGATTGACAAGCGGTATATGAACAAAAACCATTTAGTGTCTTCGTTATGTGATTTTAATTCAGTGAAATCTTTTATGAAAGAGTGCCGAAGAAACGTTTTCGTTATGAATAAAATGAGCGAAATTGGACGAAAGATATATACGATCGATAAAGTGCACCGTATTAATTGGCCCGATTGGATCAACATTTGCATCACCGGTACCTACTAGAGTAAGGGAATGGTATTCCGTGCCACTGCCTAATCACGCTTTGAACTCTGCAGTATAATTGATATCAAAATGTAAGTCAATTTATAAATTAATTTTTATAAGGGACTTAAAACTTGTGGAATTTTTTTTTGGTCAAAAATAGTTTTCTTTGAAAATGGCAGACTCATTGCCAATTCAAATTTAATGTTGATTAAGGAGCTTGGATTAGAAATGATCCGAACAGCAATTTTCATATCAGTTGACTCATCATCTAACAGCAAAAAATTGGCAAAACAAACATGTCATTAATACTCAAGATAGAATACAATATTAAAACAGAGAATAACAGTAAAGATATTGAAAAGAAAATAAGTAGTTACTAAGAAAGGTTAGTAAGAAAGTTGAAGGGTTTACATTTGAAGAATAAGAAGAAAATGTTCTTGAATTTGCATGACTGCAGAAGAGCTTCCTAAGGGCTAAAGTGCTCTTAGAGCAGGCGTCGTCGTTAAAAGCTATGCTAATTTTTCGAGAGAAAAGAATTTGACAGCAGGAATTTAAAACATTAGTAAACTTTCATGAAACTGCAGTAAATTAAAGTGGTCTGGATGTACCCTAGTAAATGAAGTGTATTTTTGTCGCTTATTTTTGATTGGTCAACTATGCCAGGTTCAGGTACGTAAGTAGGATGAACGACACTAGGTTTTCCCACTTGATCACGACGGAAAAAAACTCAAGACTATTTATAAATTCAACTTCATAACACTTCAAATTAGTTCCAAACTATTCCTATGAGCCTGTTGAAAGCTTTTTTGTCAATAAAGCCTTTGGATATTAATCCTTTTTAATCGCTTCACAAACAGACCAATTAAAAGAGATTATGAAAAGGACGAAATGAACCATAAGGAATTTCATTCCCGTCTGACGAATTAATTGAATGAACAGTATAAATAAAATAAAGGAAATAAGGGACTTTTCTGCACATCGTAATTCACAGAATGCTACACTTGGTGCTGAAGGATTTTGTTTTACAAATCGAGGCTGACGACAGTGGTGACATGTTTGTCAACCTTCAGCTAAGCACCAGACAAAACCGAACCGATTGAGTAAATATTTGCTTTATCGCTACCGCGAGACATTCTAAACCTAAAAATAATCATTACAGGAAAGGAAAGTATTTTTTTTAATAGGAAATGATAGTGCAAGGGATATATAATTTTTTTTTTGTTCCTTGTAAATTTCACGCCAACAACACCTAATGCTTCAATTAACAAACGAAGTTTTGATTTTGGAGAATAGTGTTAACTAGTGTTAAAACAAGTATAAACAGGGAAAGATCTAATATAAAAATACCTAAAGTCATGCAGTTAGTAAGGAGATTCTTAGATTTAGAAAGAAGAAGGAAAGAGTTCAGAATTAGAATATATTAGAATAGCGATTGAATTTAAAATTGGAAGTCCTAAAAGAGACCTCTCGTGATGATGTCCTCATCACCCCACTGGAACGTCCACCACCACGACCACGGGCCTTCTGTAAGGAACTCTCCAAGGTCTCAACCCTTTCTTCGGCTTCCTCCAGTTCGGTCTGAGCCTTGCGGTAGCGGGCAAGATTTGATGCAGCAAGGGATTCCTGTAAAAGACAAAGATGCAATCTTAGAAATCCATTGAAAGAAGGAAAGTAACGAAGATGAAAGCAAGGAAAGCCACCGGCTAAGAATGGATGAAGGATGAGAAGGAGAAAAGAAGGGGTAAAGGAAGGAGAGGGAGGGAGCCGAAGAATCAAGGAAGTAAACTTACTGCTTCTTCCACAGCAACACGCATTTTCTTGATCTTGTTGTTGAGTCTGTCGGAATTCTCCTGTGCACGATTCAAGTTCTTCTGGTCCTCGTCGGCTTGGAATTGGATCTCTTTCATGCGACGTTCGTTCTTCTTTGCCAACTTCTGAGCTTCGCTGCTGCGCTTAGACTCTGAGTCCAGATCCCGCTCTAATTCTTTGATCTAGTCGGGTAAGATAAGACAAATTAGTACTATTGTCTAAGAAAAGTGGGAATAATCAATCGATCAAGAAGCCTACCCTCTGTTCAAGTTTCTTGATCTGGTTCTTGAGGGCCTTTCCGCCAGCAGCTTCGAGTTCTTCAATCTTGAGCTGCAGGTCCTTCTGGATGCGTTCTGCAGATAAACGAGAACGCTCAGCGGCTCCAGCGGCATCTTGAGCAGAAAGAAGCTCGGCTTGGACGCGAAGAAGCTAAGAAGCACATAAAAATCAATTTTAGAAAAAAATCATGGTGTTTTTCATGGTTCGTCGTGGATAAAATTTATCGAGGTAATCCCTGATTCTAAATTAGAAAAAATCGTATCTTTGGCATATATTGCAGTGGAACATGTACCTCGCCTGCTGCCTTCTTGGCACGGTCGTCAGCTGCTTTAGCCTCGTTTTCTGCATCATCCAGCTCTTCTTGCATGGTGTTGACTTGTCCATCAAGTTTGCGCTTGGATTGTTGAAGGCCGTTGACTTGGTTGGTAAGTTCATTGAGACGGTCTGTTGCCTCAGTTCTCTCTTGGTCTGCAGCGCGGCGTGCACGGTCGGCCTGCAATCAGTGATGGCATTATTAGAATTTCAGAAATCACAAAACCATCATCTTTATTTATTTGCATGATTTTGTGCGTGCGAACTGTGTTTTACCTGCTCCAGTTGGTTTCTCAAGTCTTCCAACTCAGATCCAAGTTCTGAAGCCCTGCGCTCTGCACGAGCAGCAGCATCACGTGCATCATCACGACCACGTTGTTCTTCCTCAATCATGACTTGCAAGTCTTTCACTTGCTGTTGCTGTTTCTTGATTGTCTTCTGGTATTCTTGGTTGGCCTGAAATCAAAGCAACTCGTTAGTCCCTTCTTATAGCAATTCCAGCCATCCAGTTTTTTTAAATCTTTTTAGCTCAGACTTACCTTCATCAAGTTCTCAACGTTGTTCTCAAGCTCGATGCAGTCGCTCTCGAACTTCTTCCTGAGACGAGCCTAGAAAAATGCACACGCATCCTAGGTCAGTATACAGCCGTAAATAACAAATAAAAGGATTTCATAACAGAATATTACCTGCTCGTTCTTGGCTTTAACTTCACCATCAAGAGATCCTTGAAGAGCATCAAGTTGGCGTTGTTGATTCTTCCTCAGGTTATCAATCTCCTCATCCCTGTCTGCCAGTTTGCGATCAAAGTCTTGCCTGACTTGGGTCAACTCAAGTTGTACCTTAAGAACCTTGCCTTCTTCGGCTTCCAAGGCACCTTCAGCTTCCTGTTAATTTTATGTGTTCAAAAACCCGTATCAGAATATATGCCACAACTATACAGATGTGCTGACTTCCTGTACTATTTTTTCACATACTTACCTCTAAGGCGGTCTGGAGCTCATCCTTCTCCATCTCCAAACGCTTCCTCAGTTTTCCAAGCTCAACAGCATTCTTACCGCCCTCACCGAGTTGTTCCTGCAAGTCATGGACGTCACCTTAAAAGGAAGACATGAAAGATGTTACACACCAAATAAGTGGCCAAGAAGATTGGATAAATATGAAATAACAAACCTTGAAGGCTCTTGTTTTCACGTTTCAAGGCTTCGACCATTTCATTTTGTTCCTCAAGAGTGTTCTTGTATCGGTACATCTAGATGGACAAAACATCAAGATATTTTAGACACATTTCCCGAAAAAAAATTAAGTTGATGATATTCCAGCCATACCTCGGTGGAGTAGTTCCTGGCTTCTTTCTGAGCATTATCCAGTTCGATTTGGATGTCATCAAGCTTTGACCTCCATTCATTGATTTCTTGATCGATTCTCTTTTGCTTCTTCTCAAGAGAAGCATTGTTGGTTTGAGCCTGTCATAGGGAAAAAGTGAAAGTTTAAATGTCACTGCTCCATTTTTGGATTACTATTAAAGAAGATCCAACTACCTTCTCCAAATCAATGAGGGCATCCTCAAGCTCGCCATTGATCCTGTTCTTGGACTTCTCAGAACTTTGAGCCTTCACGAGAGCAGCACTCAAGGCTTCTTCGGTCTCTTGCAGTTTTGCAATCATCTTTCGCCTTTGAAAAGAAATTGCAAAATAATGAGGGCGCTTTTCGTATGAGTAACGACTGACTGTAATTATAAGAAACGTATCATTGAATTGGCTTCCTATTGTAATTTGCAAAATCACTTTTCAGTAGAGATGCGTTTTAATTTTACTAACAATAGAAAGATTCTTACTTAGAATCTTCCAATTCTTCAAGCTTAGCAATGCCTTCTTGTTCGTATTTATTCTTCCATGACTGGAGTTCTGCATTTGCTCGAGAAAGTTGTTTCTGGATGTCAGCCTTGCCATCTTCAACCTCTTCGAAGTTTTCTTGTAGAGTGTCGTAGTCAGCCTCGAGGTTCTTCAGTCTGTTTGTGGCTTCGGATTTACCCTAACCAAACAAGTAAACAAATAAACAAACCACTATCATCAAACATCCGCTAGCTACTGCAAGATGAGTACACTTTGCAAGAAGTTCCTTTGTCAAGGGTACCCTTGTGGACAGGGCAACTTACCCGCATTTCATCTTCCAATTGTTTCTTGAGTTCTTCCATCTGTTGTTCGAGGTTTTTCTTTGCCTTCATCAACTGTGAATTCTTGGACTCTTGTTCCTCGAGTTGTCGGGTGATTTCTACGTTCTCCTGGGTGATTCGTCCTTTGATAATTTCGAGGTCGCTGCAAGTTTTCTTCAATTCGTCATTCTTGGAGAGAAAGTAACATTTTAGATGGGATTCTGCCACAAGATAGGCCGGTCAATACAAAACAATACAATACAATAAACTAACTAACCCAACTAACCCATCGAGTTAGCTAACTTACGGCCCTACAGGTACATTTGTATTAAATGACACAACGTAGAACCCTCGTGGGCATTTTTCCTTTCTCACCACATACCTGTGATCGGGATTCGTTGAGCTGATCGCTAAGGGCGCGGTTGTTCTTTTCAGCTTGTTGCTATAGAGAGAAAAAATATCAAAAATCAATTCACGTTTAACTAATCTTAAACAAGTAAAAAAGGTTATTTTTTGTTACCTTTTGTTTTTGCATGTTTTCGACGGTCACTGAAAGGTCGTCTCCCTCGTTCTGTAAGGATGCCTTTTCCTTTTCGAGTCTTTAGAGAAATATACAGTTTATCACATCAATTCAGATCATGACCATAAAAATATTACCATTAAACTTTCATAGAAAATGCATTTAAGAGGAAAAAAATAACAGCAACGCAAACACATAAAATTACATTAATATTCATTAAAAAATACTCAGACTACGTCATATTCTCCTTTTTTAACTTTGCGCGTTTCCCATCCACGATGATTTGAAACATCATCTCGGAAAAGTCACATAGAGGACTACGTACACACCGCTAACCGCTGTCATGCAAAAGATTTCAATGATTTTTTTCATATTGGGATACTAGGTCGCAATTAAAAAGGGTCACTTTTCATTAGATAAAGGTTCATAACCTTTAGAGGAATAAACCTTGTAACTATAGAAAAAATATTTGAACTATTCATTTATTTGCTAGCACTTCAACTGCGAAGACTTCATTATCCAATTCAGTAATGAGAGTGATTACCCTCTTATTCTAGTAAGACAGTCAACATTATGATAATCCTGGAAAATCGCTCCAAAATCTTAGAGATCCGACAAGGTAATGGCTGCGGTATTGGATTTCAGAGTATCGTGTGACGACCGACAGAAAAGTGACACAGGGCTAATTGAGCGCCAAAAACAATTCTAACAAGCTCTTCGGAGTCAAGTGCGCAGATGTTGAAGAAAGTACAAGTTGTATTACTGAGGAAAAATTTGGAAAGGTTTGGAAAAACGTCTTCAAAGATCATAAACAACTTATGATTATTAAGTATTTTGATCAACGTGGAATTAAGAGACTATTAATTGTCTGTTTGGGCCCACAGCTGTTACCCTGTCACGAAGGTGATTCACCGTGATCAAGAGGACATTAACTGGCAAAATATCCCACATGCGCTAATCGTCATCAAATCTATTATCTCGTGAACGAGGAGTTCACATTTTTGGAATCCCGCAAAATAGAAAAGTATGTTCAACTGCTATGATGTCCTGGAATGGTGATGATGATGTTGGCGATAATTGGGAAGAGTCCACTCTGGCACCCAAAAAAGAATTTAGATCTCTAGTTTTAACTTCTTAATCCGATCAGGCAAAGAGGAAATTTAGTTGTCAAGAGCTAACACGCTACAGTTTGGAGTTCATAAAGCTTGTTTACAGTGAGGTCCTCATATAACTGAAGAACAAATGCTGAGTGCGGTCTAGACAAGGTCAAGCGGGATTGACCAATTGTGAAAACCTACTTTGCCTTGGATTTCTTCACACCATCGAGCTCGTCTTGTAGTTCTTGTAACGCTTGGTTCTGTTTCGTGCGCATGCTGTTGATCGTCTGTTCATTGGCGAGTGACTGCTCTTCCAAGTCCTTTCGGAGCTTGACAATGTCTTGTTCTCGTTTTTTGTTGAGATCCATCTGGAAATAAATTATAAATACATAGATTCAAAAAACAGTGCAGAGCGGTTTCTGAGGGGGAAAGCTGTCCAAGGATTGCAAAACCTTAGAAATGAGCTTCCCTTGTAATCTCAATTACAGATCAACTATTCTAAAGAGGATAGCAGTGATCCATTCGATGGAGATTAAAACCGAAATTAAAACCCAAACAAACCGTTTTTTCGTGTTTTGTGCAATTTATTTACATCCTAGATTCGTAATATTACTCCTAGTCGTCCGTAACTTAATTAGTTTCCTTAAATTATAAAACAGCTCTACTCGTTATGTGCTCATGAATCCGCCCTGAATCCAATACCAGCTAACTCCTACAGCACCAAATGTCAAACTCCACTCCACTCCACTTCATCGCCGATTCTTACCAATTTCGTAGGGGATGTATAATCCATGGTGTAATTCATTTTCAAAATTTTAACGCTAAGAAAAATCTTTCCCTCTTACTGTTTGACAGAAAATACTACAAAGAACGCCGCAAGGGGTGATGGTTTGTATTTACTCCCGAAGTGCAACGCGGAGAAAGAGTTCAGAAGACCCAAGATATCTGATAAAGAGGGAGTGTCAATGGGTGCATTTATTGCATTGCGTGGATGGATTTCATTCTGCGCGCAGGCGAACTGAGGTTTTTAATACTATACCTGAGCTGCGGTGGCACCGCCGGCTTCATCAAGTCTGTCATTCAGGTCATCCAACTCTTGCTCGAGTTCTTGTCTTGCGCGTTCAGACTACAATATGCAAAGAAAAGGATTGAGAAAAAAAACATATTACAACACCAGAAAGAGTGTTTGTAAGAACAAAATCATCCTGTACAGGAAAAAAGAGAATCTAGAAGAAAATTTGTGGATATTGTGGCCGGGGTCAATCCAATGACGAACGGTCGCACAAGACATTCCATTCATGATACAAACATCGTTTACATTTCAATTACATGGTTCATGACCTGTCTACGGTTAAAACCAAACGTATATTCGACATGAAGAACCGTAAATAATATTCTACGCATTCTAATTTCCTTTTTAAGGAAAGAATTTTGCTAAGTTTGTTTGTCCGAAGTCAATCCAGTAACCTCGGGGTCTCACATAGAAATGATCATCGGATCATTTGGGTCTCAAATATGATTTCTTTCGTCCAGAAAACGTCAAAAGGTTGACCAAGAAAATAATGTTTTAAAGCGCATCGCAAAGAAAAAATTCCACATGTTATCGTTGATTATCGTAAATCCTCCAAAGAATGTAAAACATGTTAGTTTTTCCTTATGGAAGCAGTGTTTGTTTTTAGATAAAGTTTAGTTATTCAGATATAAAGATATGAAGTGACCTTTGGTTGTCAACTGTAGAACTCAGCCCCGTCCAAATAAACACTACTGCAAAGAAGATATGTTGAAGATAATAAGCCAAGGAAGAGCTTGTTCTTCCGACAAGATCCTGCATGAAGAAACACTGAGGACTTGTGTCCTTACCTTGCTGCGGTTACTTCTTTCTTGTTCGAGTTCTTGTTCAAGTTCCTCGATACGAGCCTGTAAGAAGAGACAACAATATATCAGTCCTTTGTACAAGATAGAATTTAGGGAACGGAATCTTAATTGGATTGGAGATAAAACTCATCTTGCGAGAACTACCTAACTTTATATGATAAAAAAGCTGCAGAAATCGGCACATTCTTAAAAACGTTGCTACAGCTGTACAGCTGTTTCTGACTTGTACATGAACCTTACGTTCTCAAGATGAATAATATAAAGTATTGAACTAAGAAAAATCACTAATCTTCGAAACTTAAAGCGAATGAAGCTTTCAAAACTGGCAAAGGCATTTTGGTTGGCGTGCTCTTGCTTAGAACACCGCAGTGCATACTGAGATGTACTTAGCCAAATATTATTGAGAATTAGGTGCTACAATTCCCACATTATTTTGTGTCGAGCATGACCTTTGTCACCGAATACCAGCCTACATACTTCTAAATAACCCGGTGTATGGTCGTTTCGCCACATCTTGGGATCTCAAAAACACTTCCTTCAGCCGAATTGGAAACCAAATTCCTATATTGTTGATGAAATTATTAACGACGACTGTTCGCCCACACGAAGCAGTGACCCGGTACAATATGAATAGGGACGTTGACAAGGTGTGGCGTGAGCAGACCATAAGAAATACACTTGTTTGTTTAGCAATTAACCAATGATTGCTGTAAATGAATTCATTATCTCAGTTCCTGTATCTTCAAAAACTTCAGCTCCACTAAAACATATTTTGTTCTTCTTGTCTTAATTTTATCTCCCATCCTTTTTTATCTCATTTTTTTAATATACACTCTTTAGGCTTCGAGTACCATGAGTGTCCAATGGACAAAGGAAATCTCAGTTACAAAAATAAATATATAAACAAATAAATGATCTGAAACAAATAAAAAGAAAGGAAGAAAGAAAAAAATAACACAAATCTCGAATCACAAGCTAAATTAAATTTTTGTTCGCCTAAGGAATTTTGGTAACAATTAACAGGGTGACCAGCGCCTGAAGCAAAAATATGTCGGTTTTACTATCCTATAAGTCTGTCTGTCTGTCTTTTTGAGTGTCCGAGTTTCTGTCTGTCTGTCATGCTCACCTCGAGTTGTTTGATTTTCTTTCTGAGGGAATCGATTAGACTAGACTGATCGTCGATTTTGACATTCAAAGTTGAAATGTGTTGTTCGCGTCTAAAGGAATAAAAGAAAATAATAAAAGAATTAGAGTTTGAAATGCTATGTACCTTCAACTAAAAAAAAAAAACAATCCCTCCACTTCCATTCCTGCATTTTTGAAAAAGGATCAGCACTGCCATTAATGGATCCGCGCACTTCCTTGGAAAGAAATTTCAGTATGAATCCGGTACTTACTTTTTCAGTTCATCCTCCGCCTTTTGTTTCTCAGTCCTGACTTCTTCTAATGTGTCTTGAGTCATCTAAACAGACAAGAAATGTCCCCATGCCTTTAATATTTACTTTCCTTTTAGTTTATGATACTTGCTGTGTCGCCATTAAGCGTTACTCTTGCAAAACAAGGACTGTCTAGTGTGACATTTAAAAATTACCTTAAGGTCGCCTTCAACCTTTCGTTTTACTTTCTCGACGTCAGCTCGTAGTTTCTTTTCTCTTTCCCATGAGGCTTGTGTCTGTCACAAATAGAAAAATACTGGCATCAGGGATAATGCAATAGTACTGCCAATAACTGAAAGGTAGACAGTCTTAATAACATAGCAGCTATAATAATGATAATAATAATAATAATAATAATAATAATAATAATAATAATAATATAAATATAATATTAATATCATTATACCTCGTCAAGCTGTTGTTCGAGTTTGGCTTTAACTTTGTTAAGATGGTTGACTTTGTTTTGCTCTTCTTGTAAGGTGTCTTCCAGTTCCTAGAATAAAGGATCAGTTACGATCAGTACTAAAAGCAATAGAAACTTCAGGTCTGACACACTGCTTTCTTGAATTATCCTTACCTGGCATTGCTCTTCCACGCCTTTCTTTGCTTTTGAAATTTTGGCAATGGCTTCGTCTTGCTGTTGTAATTCTTCGTTGAGCTGTTCGATATTTTTGTCCTTTTGTTTGCTTTCTTGTTCAGCCTGAAATGAAACAATATATCAAAGTGTCATTAGTGTCAAGTGACCATAATGGGGAGCTACAAATACACATAGCAATATGAGAGTCCAGGGAAAGGGGGAGGGAGAGCACATGGCTCGAAGGCCATTACCCATTACCTTTCACCAAGTTTTGGCTAACATACAGTTTCATAATTCATTTCCTCCTGTACGCATTATGAAAACCCAATCAAAAATGTATTTGAAAATTTCGTAAACATATGCTAATTACCCTCCCCCCCCCCCCTCCGCCCTCCTCGTCCCTGTGTTGATTGATGAAGCATTAACGTCACACCTGCCCGCGGGAGAAAGGCAGGTTGACAGGTAACGTAATTAGTAAATACGCACCTTTTTGAGAGCAGAGTCAAGTTCTTCGATGTCTTGTTTCATTTCACTGATTTCAGACTCCATTTTCTGTTTTGCTGCTGATAATTCTGAGCTAGCCTCTTCTTCATCTTCGAGTTGTTCCAACATTTCCTTCATCTGAGCTTCAAGGTCGTTCTTCTTGTTCTCCAAAGCAGCAGCGCGCTCCTCGGCATCAGCGGAGGAATCTTGTTCTCTCTGGTAATCTTGGAAGAGCAGATTCTTCTCTTCAACAAGTTTGGTGTATTTCTCTTCAAGCTCTCTTCTCAGAGCTTCCTCTTTGGCCAACTTTTCTTCAGTTTCTTTCATCTGTTCAATCTTCTGTCTCATTTCTTCATCAGCACGTGCGACTTGCAATAGAGGCTTCACTCTGGTATAAAGTTTCCACCAGTTCCAGTTTCTCAGGAACAGATACTTTCGGACGTTCCTCTGTATAACTGAGATTCCAATCCTAAAATAAATTGCGTAAAAATTTATAGATCACAAACAAAAGAGGTTACTTGTGGACATGTTGGAAATTTCAGTGGCAGGAAGGTGCCTTTTTCTGAGCGACATACCTCTGGTCACACATCTTGCGATATTCTTTACGCATGAGGTAACCCTTACAGTAAGCCTGGAACATGGAAATAATTTTGGCAAGTCTTTCGTCACGCAAGTCTTCAAGCTGACCCAGGACACCAGCACGGAAGAACACCTTGGTATTACCAATCCTGTACTCGTTCTCTTCCAACTGCATGGCCGCTAATAGCTTCTCGCAAGCTTTCTTTCCATCCATAAACTGTCCAGACACGGCGGTAGGAGCAAGGATCTGGTATCTACGAGAAAATACAAGAAGATAATTAAGAGCGACCTCAAATGGGTGCTGAAATTATATCATACACTGCGTCTCTGATCCAACACTGGTTGAGTAAGTTATACGACTACGTAGGCTACAAAATAGGTACCTCTGCTTGAACTCCTGGAAGGGAATTCTGTTGGGGAATCCTTTACGGCAAATACGGATGCCCTCGAGTACACCGTTACACCTGAGCTGATGGAGGACTAGATTAGTGTCAATGACACCAGCTTTCTTCAACTCGTTGGGGATGATACAACGCACAAAGTGAGGAGATGTCGAATAGAGGGTGTCCATCAACTTGTTCAGCTGTTCCTGTTGTAGGAAAAAAATATGGTAAGACGATACATCGTCATAACATTGATGTTACCTTAGTAAAAAAAAGATCTGAAGTCGAACCTTGTGTTTGGAACTGACAGTCTGGAAAGATCCACCTTTTCCTCTGTGGCCTAAAAGAATTTCAAAGAGCAATAAAGATAAACAAGTTTTTAAGCGATTTTTAATGGGAAAACTATTGTAATAACTCTTTAGCAAATCAGTAATACCACTGAGTGTCCATAAATGTTATGGAACAACTCGTCGTGGATCACCGACAAAACACAGACACTAACCTTCAGTGGCATACTCTTTCCACAAATGTGCAATAAATGGATCGCTAGACTTGGCGAAGATAGAAGCAACAGCCTCATTAATGGGGTCCTTGTTCTTGTCAAGCCAGTTGTCGATGTTGTAGCCAACAGTGCCAGCGTAATGGTGGACCTCAAAGTGGTAGTTGATTTGTTTCTTTCCACTGATCTTTGGTTTTCCAAACTTCACAGATTTGCCGTCATGGGTAGAGTTCAGCTTGGCCAACAAAGTCTGGTCAGTGGCTTTAGGCACAATGCATTCTTCCTCAAGAATGGCAAAAATACCAGTGCCCTAAGGGTAATATATTGTCGAAATTAGACTATCTTGTACTTCAATAGTGAGTATGTGTTTTTATTCATTTACCTTAGCGAAGATAAGATCAATTGTTGGCAGCAAGTCCAAACCAAAATCAATAAACTCCCAATGAATTCCTTCTCTCTTGTATTCTTCCTGTTCAAGGACGAACATGTGATGGTTGAAAAACTGCTGCAGCTTCTCATTGGTGACGTTGATGCAAATCTGCTCAAAGGAATTGAACTTGAAGATCTCAAACCCTGCAATATCCAGTACACCAATGAAGAAAGCACGTCTATCCTTGGTCATAAGGGTCTGGTTTGCCTTTTCGACAAGCCACAAGAACATGCGCTCGTACAAACTCTTTGTCAAAGCACCAATGGAGTATGCAACCTGGAAAAAAAATAGTAATTTAATTTTCAAAATATTTACAATACACTTTGTTGTACAGATTATTAGCATGCAACTGCAGTCTTTGAATTCTCTTTACCTGTTGAATGTTACGTCCTTGGTTGACATATTCACGACCGACTTTTATTCTTGGTTTGATGATGTTCTTAATAAAGTCAGCTCCGGGGAGTTTCATCAAGAATGACACCTTATCAAGATCTGTAAGTGTATAGAAAGTTAATGAGTTTGATGCAAATTCCAAAACGCACTGCAGCAGACCTCTCACTCCTTACCTTTGGCATCAGAAACTTCTGCTTGCTCCTCTCGTGGCCTTTGCTTGAACTTTGCGTTTCCCCAATGAAGACAAGAAGCACAAATCTTATACATACTTTTCTTCTCGTCTGCGGTGAATCCTAGGGTGTCAGCTGCAAGCTTTAGGAACAAATTACACGGTCAATATACTATATTATTATTTATGATAAATTTATACTTCCGAGTGGGTGTCAATATGTCGATGGGTGTCAAAGTATGTCAAGTATGATATGTCAAAGTACCGATTATGATCATAAGATGATATCAGATAGGCTTCAATAGGCTATTAAAGTTATAAGACTGAATACGGAAGAAATTGAATACCTCAGTGATATGGAACTCCTCGACGTCATCAATTCCCTCAGCGATTTCAGATCCTCTCTCGAGGAAGGGATAGTCATCCTTTCTGCTGCTTTCAATAAGAAGATCATCTGCAATTAGATAGAATTTAAACATAACAATTAGTATGTAGTCATAGTAGATTGTCAAATAACAACGGCATAATGCGTACTTTCCAAGAATCTTGAAGGCTGATTGTGTAAACCTGACTGTTTACGAGCACTTCAAGAAGCACAAGATTGCGAAGTTTGGTAGTGGAGGCTAATAATCAAAAAAATCTCAAAATTTTCTGCCTTATCTGCTAACGTTACTGAAATAACGCTTCGCTGTGGCGGCAAATACGTAAGATTTTTTTTTCTTAAAGGAGTCTATCCCACGTGCATTTTTGTGCGCGCAGGGGCATATGGGTAGAAAAACAAAAATGCCGTCAAACTGAAGTTTTTTCTTTCATTTTGCCTTGAGAAAATCACACTGTTTTTCTGCTTCTTACGCATTCTAAAGATTACCTAGAAGTTCTTTGGTTGCTCCTTTGAGAATCTGGTAAAAGATGTGATAGTTTCGCTCGCCTTCCTGCTGGTAGACGACACGGGACTTCTCAAGCAAGTCTACCAGGTAGAACAAAAAACAAAAATTATTACTTTATTTAAGAACATTATTACTTGTTCAAGCTATTATCTTAGTGTGAGAAATCTGTTTTTCAACTTACAGGATTCAATATCAGCTCCGGCCAATTTTCCTTGGGGTCCAAAATGGCAGCGAATGAACTTTCCCTAAAAGAGAACGAAGTTTGAGAAAAGCATAAGCTTAGTTAACTACGAGAAAAGCTGTTTTATATATCCTGTTCCTCGTAATTATAAAAAGTAATAGCTTATTTAGGAACTAGCAAGCTTAAAAGCTTTATTTATTCATAGTAAATATGATTAGTTTAGTGGAAAGTACTCACGAATCTCGAGGAGTTGTTGTTCCTGATGGTCTTGGCATTACCGTAAGCTTCAAGGATAGGGTTAGTTTGGATGACTTGATCTTCAAGGGAACCTCCCTATAAAACACAAACCATCACACATGATTTAGTCTTTTTATATTCAATGAATCCCTTTTTGAGAACCATAATTCACAAATAATATCTGGGACGGTGTTACAGGTATAAAGTTTGTCAACAAAAACCACCTAAAGTAGATCCAGCTGAGCTCCTCAAGGATCATGGGAAACATTTCATAGAACATAGAAAAGGTTGAGGGAGGATGTCCATCAATAATCAAGCAGTTGAAACATGTTAAAAAATGTATCTATCCATAATCCTTGCCAGTCTCAGCTTTGAAACTTTTCAGGTGACTTTCTTTATATTAAAATGAGTATCCAAAATACTGTTTTGACCCCTAGGTAGGGATTTAACAATGGGGTATAGAGTGGTGTTGAGGGATTAATTTATGACAGCAAGTGCTTAAAAATATCATAAAATAAACAGCTTACAGTCTTCTCTTTGTGTTCTTTGTCAGCCTTGGACATCCCTCCTGATACATGGGCAAGATACTGGATTACTTTCTTGGTGTTTTCAGTCTTTCCTGCTCCAGATTCACCACTGCCAGACAAAATAAGGTACAAAATGTCAATAAATACAAAATACTCACAGCGATGATTAGTCTCCTACAGCGCTCAGCTATTAGGGTCATCACGCAACCCTCTCTCCCCTAGAGGATTGTGTGACAAAATTAATAGCGGCTGAGTAGGGGACTATAATTAAGCCATAACACAATTTAAATGATGTATCTATAAAAATTGATTTATTCTGCATCCAAGTGTTGAGGAAATAAAAGTGCTAATTAAATCGAAGTGTATATATACAAAAAGGTGATGACTTATATTAGACTTTTTTCATCTTCATTCCCTATAAATATCCAATTTGTAATTAAATATCACACAATAATAGGCATTATCATGCTTCATTGATGCTTTTGTTTTCTAATGTATTAAGTCTAAGTTCCATTATGATTCTCACATCCATAAAAAAAATTGAAGTCACTTGAAAGCCAAGGTTGTACGTAACACATACAGAACTAATTGCTTAAATGTTGACCTTATGATTCTCAAATCCATAAAAAATTTAAGTCACTTGAAAGCCAAGGTTGTATGTAACAAATACAGGACTAATTGCTTGAATGTTGACCTGCATTTCAAAATCAATTTTATTGAATAAAACCTTAAACAACCACTCAGCCAATTGCAACCAATACACAGGTCAAAGGATATGTTAATTAATTTCAAATCTGGAGTTATAGTCAAAGTACTTAATTATTACATTGAGGGGTAGGGTACTATTCTTCCTGCATGTAGCTGATAATTTCAAAACACATGCTTGAAATCACATTTTATGGCAAGAAAATAGATGATTTATGGTAAAACAAAAAAAATATTTGCACAACAAATTTAGAATTAAGAACACAAGCATAATATGGAGGCTATTCAGAAAAGGAGCAAAGAAAGATCTAACATGCATGTATAACTGTGTCCAGAAATGAATATATGTTGCACTGCGCATGTGACTAGGCATTTTAGCTGCTTGTAGCCAGTACGTAATAATAAAATTTGTTCAACAATACTCTCAATTTTATGCAAATGCATTGACAAGAAGGATTGTTTTCAAAGACAAATTTTCAATAAAAAGGGATCTTAAAAATCTTTTGAGTTGGATAATGAAGATTCAGTTATATTGTTGTTGCAGGAAATCCATTTTTTGTAAACAATACATCTTCACATAATAGGAGACAAGAGCCCAACATTCATTCATTGTCAGAAAACATTAAGCATCTTAGCTATTATAATAACAGTGCAGTTTCATGAAAAATGTATATATGATTGATGACATTTCTGTTGATCTTTTTGCTCTCTTTAATGCTGCAATTTGACATTTGAACTTGAAAACAAAAGAAAAAAAGGTTCATATAATACTCCAAAGGTCAATTAACTGTTTCAGTTGATTTTTAATACTACCAAAATTGTGCATTGTTAGATATTAATCCTAGCTAACTCTAGTGGCAATCAGGCAAGGCATTCCCAGCACTATAAATGAATAACCATAATCTTAGATCACACTGGCAGGCTGTTATTCAAGCTACTCATATATTTCATTGAATTAATTGAAAATTATATATCTTATATAATCCAGGGATTTCATTAAAATTCCAAGTAGGTGGAGGGAGGGTTTACTTAATTAGGCAGCTGTATCAGTTCATTAACAGGTGCAATTGGGATACGTATTTATGGCAAAAGTAGGCAGCTCAGAAATGATAAGTAGATGCCAGAGTTCACCTGTTGCTGTAGCTTAATTCTTTTGAAATGCCTGTAGATGTATATTGAATACTAATAGAGCAGATGTTGTATGACTGAAAAGCTCACAGCACGAATGCGGTCACAAGAAAATTCAGCCAGTCAAAAATTTAGAAAACATCACGGTCGCAGCAAGGTACATACGCATTATTCATCCAATCAAATGCACTAAACATGGTGCAGACACAGTCACGGCAAGGTCAAGACACTGACTAAGTATGTCAGACCAATCACATTGTGTGAGAAAAAAATCAGCCAATGAAATGAATAGAAAACATCACAGTAGCGGCAAGGCACACACACAGCACTGAACTTTTCAGTTATACAAAATCTGCTCTAATGTAAATTCAGTATTACTCACGTGATCAACATGGACTGGTTCTCACGATCTTGCAACATGTTTTGGTAAGCATTGTCACAGATAGAGAAGATGTGGGGAGGCATTTCAGTCTTTCTCTTTCCTCTGTAGGCAAACACAATGGCTTCACTGTAGATTGGAAGGCGGCGGTAGGGATTGATGGCCACACAGAAAAGTCCAGAGTAAGTCTGAAAATAATTAAGTATAATAATTTAGTATAATAGTATAGTATTAGTAATAAGTATATCCAATGGTATTCATTATAGCTACGAGAAATCTCACTGAGCACAAAAATACAAAATACAAATACAAAAATATAATAAATGATTAAATAGTATTTAGATGTTTCAGATGAAAAATCTAAATCTAGAGAAACTATTTTGAAAAGGGACTATACCATAAAATTTTATTTATTAGCTTTAAGTGGAAAAAAAATGTTAGAATTTAAAATCTGAATGTAGCACTATGTATTCTCTTACGTAAATAACTTTAAAATCTCTAGAAAATGAGGAAAGTTAAAATCAAAATTTCAAATTAATATATCAACAAAATGTTCCAGGTCAACTTTTTGTTATGCTGTTAATAATTTACTAGACACTTGAAGGTATTTTAATTAATCCATTGAATGCTTATTAACATTGTACATTCTGTCACAAGTCTGTCACACTCAAACAAATCCTGTTCATCACAGGAGAGATCTGTTTTTAGCTGCACAGAAATAAAGAACTAACCCTTATTGGGTTTAAATTTCTTTAAAATGCAACATAATTTAATTGTTACAGAATTATTTTTTTTTAATAATCAGAATGATTTTTTTGTCACACAACTTTGACCTGTTCTAAATGAAACAAAGGACAATACTAGACCCCTAGTCCTTCCCAAAAAAAAGTAATCTTCCAAGGCAGCTGCTTTCAAAAAACTTCAGTAAAAACGGTAATATTCATTTTTACAAAGGCAAAACAAAATCCTTTCTTGATTTTGTGCAATCTGGTTAAATTAATTACTAGATTTTGTACAGCTTAAAAAATTAAAGTGTATAAAATAAAATTGGAGTCTGGAATGTGGATAATGGTCTTAAAATTGTCTGTTTTAAAAATATATATGAGAGAAAAATAACTATTTATAAAAGATATGTGTACACTTAAGGAAAGTCGTGGAAGTTCTGATACAAATCCCATTCAACAGTGTTGTATGAGGATGTACGTAAAAACACAAGTGACCAAACCCTATGAAAAACCTACGCCTTTGGTTGAATAGAGTACAATAACCATATATGGTAAAAATATTTCTAGTCCTGGTCTGGGATGACTGGGGAGGTTGAGTGGGTCAATTTTGAATTAAAATATTTAAATGCCACGAGTCTTTGTAAAAACGAGTTCATTCATTGAACAATTTTGTTCATCAGCCTGTAAACATGGCCAAAAATAATGCTTTTGGTTATTTTAGGTCAAAATCCATTTTGATAGCAGTTTTTGTCGATTCCAAGTACAGCTCAATAAACAGCTGTCGATCGGGCACGGGGACAAATTATCGGGATATCCACGAAAAATCTTATCGTAAGCCCAGAAACACCTATATTTTGATATCAAACAAACTAAAAGAGCTGTGAATGTATTTTATACCAAAAAAAACTCGGCAAATTTGTACCCCCTCGATTTCACTCAACAGTAAACCTTCAAATAATGCTCTTCATAATAACCACAGCAACATAACTTTAGCCACCTAATGTCATTATCACTACAACCGCTCGCCCGGAATCACTACGGCTAGGCATCTAAGTGAGATATAGAAACACTAATCCCAAACGGCTATCGTACTGCAGATATATCTTGGCAGATAGATAAGCCGAACCTAAAACCATATCTGGATAATGGGAATGGCTTCATGTTGGAGCTATGCGGCTGTATTGTTTAACTTCAACTTAACAAAAGCCCCGACAGCCGGTTCGTTAATATATTAACCAATGTCATCAATTTCGCACTTTTGAGGAAATTAACAAAGTCCGAAATTGACAAAGATAATGTTGTCTTAAAAGATTTTTGCAGGGAAATCGAAGGCTGGAGTATGTTATGATGTCTGATGACACCGTTCCAATACAATGAACATCAATTAATGAGGCCATTTAAGCGTAAAAATAGCGAATTTAAATCCATTACGAGCGTTGTAGAACTGCCCAGTGTACCCAAACGCCTAAAGTAGATTAACTATTTTGTTGACACTAGAAAGGCATTTCGAAAACTAAACTTTCTAGATATGTGGTACGGAAAGAACAAGAGCAGGAATATTAGTGACCAGCTAAGGGTTATGAGGTTTATGTCGATGTCCGAAACAAGATACTAAACAAGATTCTTCAAAGTGAAGGCATGCATGAATACAATTACAATACGAGGTAATCTGTACAAACATTCATAAGGTCCCACGGTCTGTTTTGTTATGGAACTACAAAGACTTCGATCTGCTGCAAAACACTAGCGAATTTTATTCAACTGTGATCTAGATTTATCGTAGCTTGGAATTTCCAAATAGTTCAAGCGATGCTGTTGTACTCACGTAAATAAGACCGCCGTAGTATCTTTGCTTCAAGTTATGAATAACGCTAGCTTCGTTGAGGTATGTCAAGTTCGCCATGTCCTCAGTCTTCTCGTATTTCGGCGGGTTCATCTGTTCGGTATCATCCTTTTTTACTTCCATTTCCTAAGTTAGAAAGGAAGAAAAATTTGTGATTTTCAAGGTCAGGATGGTTTACCGACTGGTAAAAGAGCAGCCAACATCGGGAAAGCATCTTTGGGACCTATAGAGTACCTCCAGATACCGGCACAATACTACACTATCTGTGCAGTGTTACTATGACTAGAGATATTTTGGAGCACAGCTGTTGGTGTAAAAATCAAACTGTGGGCAAAGAAGAAGAATATGTTTGCTGCATCTACCTTTCCATCGTTGGTTTCGACCATTAGTTTGTCTCCCTTGGTACTTTTGATTTCAGCAGCTTTGTAACCCTCCTTCTCATCGGTCACCCAAACCCACTTCTTGGTTTCGAACTCCTTGTTGGCAGCCATCATCGACTTTTTATCAATTCGTAGCATTGCTACGGGATCGTTAGGATCGATATCCATGATGATTTAAATTACGCTAGAAACACTAAGTCCTGAGAAGAAGAAACCAGAGAAATGTACACCGAGTTATGCACAGACTAGTCAGCCACAGTGTGTCTTGCAGAAGTGCTTGCCACTCTGTGCTAGGTAAATCACTTCTGCTACTGCTCTATAAATTCTCACTAGCCACTCCCATTGAGCCCTGACATGACAGACGCGGTGATAAAGTATGTTATGGTAACGTAAGTCATCGCTGATTGGTCAAGAGGATCACTTAGGCCTTTGTTCTTTCAATCGATGGGTTTATTTTGTCACGGTACATCAAGTAGTGTTGTTCGCCTTTTCACGAGTAAATACCAAACAGTCACTCTCTTACCACACCTTGCGGCTAGGCGACCAATCAAGCATCCAAGTACTGATGAGATTTAGATCTTTCATGTCACGCGTGTGTAAGCCACTTTCTCGCGCGTCTCGTATATGATGAGATTAACTAAACCTTCCCTATTCCCCGAAAAAGCATCCAAAATACGACTTTCAAATTTATTGCAGTTTTGCGGAATGTTTTTAAGGAAGAAATACTTATTTTTATTTATTTTTAACAACGTCTGTAAATTTTTATGATCCTTGGGAGATTTTCTTGCAATCAATATTGAAGGAAATTAGAGGACAATAACCGAGCCCTTCATGTGTTTGGTCACATATTTGTGCTCAAATTGTCATGTGTTTCTTATTGCTTAAACTTTCGGGGAAACCTAGAGATGACTTGAAAAGTCAATGTTTGCTAACATGTCAATGATCTGTTTTTAGTTGGCCTGCTTAGCATATTTTTCATCTGAAGACAGTTATTAGTAACAGAAATCAAAAGATAGACTTGTGCAACACACTGATCATTGAACCATGAAGACAAAATACAATTTAGTCATACCAACAGCTTCGTGATGACGCCGTGTTAGGGGTCAACTTTGACACCGGAAAAGAGAGCCAAACGAGTCTACACTGTGTCTTATATCACACGAATCGTTCACACTACAAACTGTGCTAGCAAAGAGGCAATTTCAGCACAGCTTCTTTGGCTCATGCACTGCTCAACAATTTCCAAAATTTCGCAGTTTTATTGATTTATGGGGACAGTTTTCCAGCGTGTCACGCAACTTTTACATTCTGACAGTTCATCACACGCAAAAGCATTAGCGACTTCCTCGAACCCGAATTGCCTGTTCCAAAAGATTGGTCTATAGTTGGATGTTCCACAGACTTTAAACATTTATAAGATGTTACTGAACGAGAGTGATTATGAAATATTTGGCATAGGGCCAGCTTTTAACAGCATAGCAAAGTCATCATTTAAGTACATATTTTTAATCTTGACACCATTGCACCAAATACCACTTTTAGTGTCGGCACTCGTACACCTGTAAGACTGATAAGTTAAGGGGATCACGAAAATCAATGCAGGGACTGACACTCTGACTCTCAGTTGACCTTTTCCTCACACCATGCTGGGCTACGAGTCTTGTTTAAGATTCTTTGTGTAAATACAAAGCTAAAAATATTTGTTTTAAATTCGTACAAAGATATTTCTACATAGTTTCTTGAAACAAATTTTGTCATGTTATGGGGACCTCACTTGGTTTTGACCATAAATGGAATGAGCTAAAAAAGAACTAAAGTCCAGATATTATCGGTGATACATCTTTTTTATTTTTAAGAAAAAAATCGGTACACATGATGGATGTGTTCATGTGATCAAGAGCGCTATCGACAAATATAGACATCCAAGGGGAATATCAGTACGATTAACCTGTGGTCTGAGTTTCAATGGATTACTGAACGTGTTGCACTTGTAGGAAAACGAAAGCCACTCCTAAAGGTTTCTCCTGTCTAGGGAGCTAGCAGATACTCGTGTCAGTATTTAAGAATATTTTCCAAAAGAATTGGCCTAAAATCAAAGATCTTAAGAAGGAACAGACTGCTTGCCAATAAAACTTCGTATCATATTCTTAATCGAAAAGAATTTGGTACCATATTACACTAGTTATTTTTTCACTCCCAAAAAGATAATAAAATCATGCTAGGCCATGGTTAGCATGACTGAGCTGATTACGAATTAAATACTATTTATAAAGCTAATCCAGTACTGAGTGTTAAGAGAGCAGCAAGGAGTAACATTCAATGACTGAGTTCTTGTACTTCTGTTGGTATTCAGCTCTACAGCGGTTCACGGAGTAAGTGAACGTAAAGCCGGACGTGATAGAGTCATGTAATCCTAAACCGCAAGTTTGTAAGAACAGTAATTTGCAGCATCTTGCGACCATGAAATGGTTTGTTTACAGTGAATAAAATCTTGACCGCTACACTTGACCGATTGTTAAAGTGAACCGGCTAGTTAGGAAAATTCACTTTTTAGGTTTAGCCGCCGGTTAGCTTTTGGGCGTGGCCTTGAACTTCAAAGCAGGTGACCGTCTAAGTGGTTGGCCATATAATCATACAGATTATAGATTGCAGTTTCGCAGACTGCTCAAGATATTGGACCGAGTGAAGGTTTTTGCGCTACTTTGAGCACAGATATTGGATTTAGTTCCAGGATTAATTGTCACAGTAAAAGACCCATGCATGACGGACGACCTATCCGTCTTTAATGTGTATAAATTTCTGAGGAAATACGGTCACTTTACTACAATACACGGCAATTCTCGGTGCATCCCTATCAATGAATATTTACTCAATACCTTTCGTGCAAGACCAACTGCAAGTAGTTAAAATTTTTGAAATATAAATTCCCAAGAGGCCTAACAGTCGTAACTAAGGAATGAAACAAGTTTAGCTTTTTCAGAGCCGCACCACTTCTCAAACAGCTGAAAAAAAGTCTCAAAAAGATTAATTATTGGTAAGCAATAGAAAAATGCAGCGGTCATTTGAAAGTCTGACAGATGCACGCTGCCGCAGGGTACATTGGTAGCCGATAGGTAGCAAAGAGACAGTGAATTCTTCAGGCTTTTCCCGCGGTCGTATTTTAAAATGTTGTTTGCTAAGTATTTGTGACGACATACGTTAAACAGCTGTCGTATATAGTACGAACCGTACTTACATTAAGTTCAACCGTTACATTTTTAAAGGTATTGTTTCAGATTTTTGTGTGTGTTTGCTTTTGTGATTTTGTTCCTTTTATTGATTATTAATAATAATAAAGTGTGTTGGCCCAGTTTTGGTGACAAATAGTTCGACAGTTTTCCATTCTCTTGACTGTTGTGGAATGTATTTTTAAATGATCCCATCTGCAGTTTGTCATCATTATCAGCCATCAACGTCATCGCCAGTTTTTACCTAATACTCCAACAAGGAAACCCCATGCTTCGAATCCAATTCATGCATACTTACAAGGATAACGGTTCTTTAGCACTTATATGTAAGATTCAAAAATACTGCGCGAGTTTGACATACAAACCGGTCATCGACCTATATGAGATCCATCTAGCGATGCAAAGGTGTTGATAAATCTTTCAAAGAACCCAAGCATGGCTAAGATACAAGCCGGTATACTATCCCGAACTTGAAAAGGGCGATATATGATTGTGATTGACAACAATGGGCTGCGTGAAATTTTGTAACGTTGGAAACAGGTCACGCACATTGTTCTGTGCGTGACATCATAAAGTTAGGTCGTGACACACATCGGCATAATCCGCATGTAATATTGAAATTATGGTAACTCATTCTAAAAATGCCTTTTTGTAATCTTACTTCGGCAACTGCATCATAGTGTCGTGTCAATTTGTGTCACGCATATTTCTAACACACGTATTCTGTCACACATATCTTTTGTAGCGTATCTTGGTGTTACGCGCACCTCATGTCTCGGATATGTCTTGGTGATAGGCCAAGTTTTGAGAATATCCTAGAAAAACGTTGATGACACTGGATGGATAGGGTATTGGTGATTGTGAATGCTTTGGTGTCAGCCAGCAACATATTTGGCTCAGAAGATTTCTCGCCTGGGCGCGAAATGCATTGATGAAATGAAACTTGCAACATATTTCTGTTGTTTGATTCAAAACGAAATGTTCCTCTCTTTAACAACAAAATAGGATACAAGAATATATTTGCGAAGCGTGGCTTTTCTCATGAGTCGGTCATTTAGCCTGCGTGCATCCACTCCGGTTATTAAAGTGCACAGTCTTAAACAGAGGTAAAGTCGAGCTGCACGCAGGCTATTTGTAATCAGTATGCTTGATTAAAAGCTGTTGTTAGTGTCGATACGAAGAATTGGTGCTAGGGTGAAGAATGACCTACGAATGCCTGCTCGGTAACCACCATTTTGTTTTTAGACTGAAACTGAGACAAAGTAGACAACACGATTTGCACTAACGATCGCGGAGTATGTTTCTCATGACCAGCGAAAGGGAGTCATGCAATGAAACACGCACGTGTCGATCTGATTAGAGGTGAAAAGCGGTTTTCTTCGGCTGTTATGAAATGAACAATCACAAAGGCGATAAGTGACAGGCAATACCGATATCTACATACACATTATTTACATATGATCACGTGACCTTTTTCCTTCAGAGAAATTGGCAAAAAAGCTGTTCCATGGGTTCAGTTCATCTACCATTATTAAGTCCTTAGCTTTGTCTCGGATTTCTTTCTTTGATATTTTTTCAAAACAATCAATGCAAAGCTTTAAATCCTTCCCAATTCAGCTGCATGTAAGACAAGCAAGTTTGTAACCGACGGTCTAGGTCTTGATAGGTACACGGTCCTTTTGATATATTCAGACTGATAAACTGAAAGGTTTTACAGCGTGTTACATGGTATTATATTCTTTTACAAAATGGCGGTTTAAAAAGAAAAAAAATTCAGACAACTGTGATTTTGTAAAAGGCAATGGTGCCAGTATGGTTTCTCAGTTTATGATTTATGTTTCGGTCCCAATGCAAATCTGACGAGCAGATTGCCTGGGTTAGAAATATAGTCACTTGACCCATGCAGGGTAGGATGATGTTGACTATCAAACCACAAAGCGTTCTTCCTATGCAATAATGATAACATATTAAGTAACGTTAACTCCAAATCTAGATTACTACCGGCTCAGGAAAGCATGAAATTGAAACTATACTGGTATTTCTAGTCAAGCATCTTATATATTTTCATCGGGAAATCCTTGTTGTTCAAATAAAACTTTGTTGGCCCACTTGATATAATACTTGTGAAGTAGGCCTAGAGAGGATTAACAGATTATGGCAGTAAAACGACACATATCATGACTGATGTGCAGCTTCACGAAAGCAGAAAATCCTTCAAAAACCTCACGTACCAGACCATATCGGAAAAAACAGAAAATACCCTGACAGTTGGATTTATCCAGAGGTCAATGACGTCAGTATATAATGAATATGACGTCAAAGTATCAGTATTCTCTGCGCAGGTCCTATAACACACGATGGCTAAATATGGGAAGATTAAAAGTTATACCACAGACCGGATTCACGAAAGGAATTGGGGTTTGTTTAGATCAAGGAAGGATAATTTATACCAACTGACATCAATGAATTTTTTATTTGGGATGACGTCAGAGAATAGGAATTTTTCAGACATGGGGTGAAAGGTTTGTTCTCGTATTAGTAAAACGACTAACAGCTCAACCAGACGGCAAATAGTAAAACAGAAACATGTCAAAAGAAAGAAAACAAGTGCCCCTTTGCATTTAATTTTTTAATGAGAATTCCTTATCTGGGCAGTGTGAGTGGCTAGTTAGTGACAGTATTGCTAAGTCTTATGAAAGGCGACACATCGAGCCTGACGTTAAGAAATCCTTACTTCTGTTTTTCGATGTGTGTGTTTCGGCGTCAATAAAGCATTGGCACTATTTAACACTGCTTGTTCAAAGGCTTACAGTTAATCCCATGGAATGTACATACTGATCATTACATATCCATACTGGTGCTTTCTTTTGTATGTAATTCTCCGACTGTGACCATCATAGACCTGACGGTTAACTGACTTCAAACAGAATCTGATTAAAAAAGTGCCTTTGCCGCCAATCATAATGGGGCAGAATGACAGATTATTTTTCATATGCAAATGACTTTGATTTTTTTTTATTGGCCACTCTACGTAAATGTAATTTTTTCCCCTTTTCAAACATCATGGTAGTTTCTTTCTTTGTCACATCCATGTTTATACATTTTGTCAAATAATATAAGTACGGAAAGGTATTACAGGGGATGATGCAGGGGAGGGGTGCAGGGGGTGCGCATCCCCTCCCCATCGGGTCGTCTTCGTGCCCCTACTTCGAAGATAACCATTACAAAATAATTTTTTCCTTCTAACGGGCAATATAGTTTTTTGGTTTGGTTTAGTGTTTTTCTCGTGTGGGTTTCCTTCCAACGTTCCCTGCTGGCAGAGGATCCTTTTCTTCTTCCTTTTCCTCGCGAATGCCGATCCAGCGAAACGAAGCCGAAAATGAGACTCTGCAGTAGCATAGGGAGGGGGGACACGGGGGGGGGGGGGGGGGCGCCCCTGAGACTCGGTCAGCAGGGAACTTCCCAACGCAGCACAGGCCGCCCCTGAATTATGCGTGGTCTGAAATGGGACAAGCTAGTAAAAAGGCCCATTGCACATCAGTACATTCAAAGGCGAATTCCTCTCTATTTTAGTTTGTTTTATTCCGGGGTTTTATTTTTATTTTGAATTTTGATGCACGAATACTCATGCAATTTGCATTTGATGCACTCACTTTTTTATACCATTACCAGAATTCGCAAATTTTCTTATTGAAATCCTTTTTTATAATTTTAATCTCTTATTCTCTACCCTGATTACAGGAAGATGAATGGCAGTTGTCTCAACATAAGAAAGTGTGCGAAGGATTCAAGGGAAATGAATGGTAAGTGACACTATATATAAAATGCAAACGAACGTCCTATTCTAATAATTGAAAAACAAAATCATATATTAATTATTTGCAGATGATACTGACATTGCGCGTTCTTTAATTAATTATTTCTTTATCTTAAATTCACTTTTATTCCTAAGAGTTTTTACCCATTTAACTGAGTCCTTTTTGGCTTGTGTACAATGTTTCCCATTTCAGGCCACATGTAATCCTTTTGAGAGTAAGATATCTTGTTTCAGATGTATCCATATTCATGTGTCTTCTCGTGCGCACTATTTAACAAAGAATTAATACTCTAGGGAGTGCATGACACATCGTCTGAAATGGGAAACATTACGTCCAAGCTAAAAAGGTCTATACTCAAACTTATCGAGTTTAAGAACCTAGAATAAGGCTCGTTGTCTCTTGTCACAGCTCTGGTTTGCGGCTTTTTTGCCGATCTCTCAGAAATTCAAAGGAAAACTAGTAACGTTGATCTTGTGCAAAGAGTGCTGGGACTGAATTTGAGGGCAGGCTCACAGAAAGCTCCGCTATCCTCCGTATCCAGCCCCACAATCCCTTGTACCATGGACATAATCGTTACCAGTCTTTCTTTTAACTTCAGGGAGTAATGAATAACCATGAATAAATAGTACCAAATCTTTTCATATTGAAGTCTGCACGGTCAGCAAACAGCCTTTGCACCCATGACTAATTTTCGACTTTTCTATCGATTTTTTGGAAACTTCACTTAAAATATTTCACAACAGAATACTGAAATAAATATGGTTAATGCATTTTAAGACTCGCTTAAAATGACTCAAGTAAATCAAGCAGGTTTGATCTCAGTGTCACATCTCAGTTTTCTGTGACCCTGTCAATGGGATTGAACCCAGGCGCCGCCACCTGCAAGACATGAAAGCCCTTGTAGTTTTGGGATTTTTTTCTCAAACAGATGAAACTAGACTAAATAACACCTAGCTATGCCTTACTGATAACCTTAAATGCCAGCGTGGTATTCAAGCTGGCAAATTTCGGCGGGTTATGTCTAGTTTTTTTGTGTATCTAGGTTTGATTTTCTTGGCGAAAAGCCTAAAAATAAATTTTGGCCGCATAAGTAGCATAAGTATGAACAATGCGATCATAAAAAGCTACTGTAGCTAAATAAAAAAGTCATATATCTGCTCTTATGCTGATAAACCAGACATTAGTCGCCTGATACTGCGTGCTTTTGATGTTGTGTCAACTATTTTTCTTTTTTTCTTTCAGAGTTGTTTATTCGTTTGTTTTTCAAGGCACTGTCGTTGCAGCTACGTACGGCTATGCATTTAACTTATAGACCACTTTCACATGACGTCAAAGCAGCTCAATTTGGAGGACAAAACAAAAGAATTTCAATCTCCTGAGAATTGGAATCTATTTTTTTGCCCTCCAAATTGAGCTGCATTCCGACGCGCTACAAGGGGTCTATAGTTTTTCCACACAAAGGTACAACCTTTAGTAAGGACGTCCTGGAGTCCCCAAAACAATAGAGGTTGACAAGATGATCATAATCACAAATAACCAAAAGAACAGTCTATCAAGCACCATTGCCAGGTATCTCCATTCGTTTTTATTCTTTTCGACCAATCGTCGATGTTTCACGTCTTCCGCTAACACCATAATTCCCTGTGTCGCGTTGGCAGACATACTCGCAATTGTTGAATTTGTACTTCTATTCGCGCACGTACATGCATATGGTGTATTTCTTTGCTCGGTTAATTCCGTCTCTTGTTCACAAGCATCAAGGCCATTACTGATTAGCCGTCTAGATCCATCACCGCGACGTTCCATGTCCTTTCTAAGCACCGAAAGTCTCTTAAACTGTTTCTTGGACGAAACATCGTAGTTATCTTCAGTTATTGGCTTCTTGACACCCAAGATTTTACCCAGCCAACCTAGGATGTAATGTTGAACCCACTGAGGTACTGGTACCAAAGCTATCCCAGAATTCATATGGTGTATTTGAAGAACGTAACATGTTGCAATGAGAGATAGGGCTACTTCAATCATCACTGTGATGTAGAAGATCCCCAAGATAGGAACGTTTTCCGAATTTCTTGGTAAGTTTTGAGCAGCAAGTTGCAGAAATACAGCCATGGCAAGAAGCACCGTGATGCTTAGTGTAATCCTCTCTCCGGATTCCGGAGGCAGGAAAAACCCGAGGAGAACCATGCCCGTGATGATCATGCAAGGTATTATCAAATTGAACATGTAAAACAGTGGTTTGCGTTTGAATTTGAATTCCACAGTGACATCCGAAAATGGGTGTGGACAGCAAGCATAAGACTCTACATTCCTCGTTTTCCTAGCTGATATGAGATCCCACTCAGCACTCTTCACATATTGTTTTGAATGCAAGGGAGCTTCATCAATGAAGATATCCAAATCAACTGTCTCAAACGTCCAAGATCCGAACTTCATGAAGCAGATTTGTTGGTCAAAGGGGAAGAATGTGACGTCTATTTGGCAGGTACTTCGGAATGAGGCTGGGCTGTACCAGGCGTTCACACCGTCATAATTCATAATCACGCGTGTTTTGTATTTCTCGAGTCCACCACTGAACTCGCTGTCTGCACTGCCAAAAACAAAAACAAAAATAATAAAAACAGACACTCAAATCAAAAACCAAAAAAGTAGAATATAAGCTATAGCTCCCACACGCATGATTGTCTTGCATGTACCATAGCCCTTGAAAGAAAGGTTTGTCCATGGCCTTTGTTTAGACAGCAGTCGCTTTACCATTATGTAAACGGAAATTATAGCAATTCGGAGGGAACATCTAACTAAGAAATCAAGTGGAGTAAAAGTAGACTTTTCCTATATATGAGCAGCATTTCTATGTCAAATTCGCATTTTTTTGCCAGGTTCGCATTTTTTTCTCAGATTCTGTATATCTTTAATCGTAAGATTCGTACATCTTTGTCAAATTTGTATTTCTTTGTCAGATTTATATTTCTGTCAGATTTGCGCAGTTGTTTCTCAGCTGTGCTGCAATTTATTTTCAGAATCGCTTTCTATTTCAGTTTCGTATGTGTTTACCTGTTATAAAGCACAATATCAGGAATCCAAACTTTCGCCGGATCGATTCGTATTCTCTTAAGTCCTCCATATTTGTCAGGATCCCAGCGTAACAAAAAATTATTCCAATGCTGCGGGAAACAAGTATATTTTCATGCGTCAGTTATGATTATATGGGCATGAATATATATGGTTGACTCTCCTTGCCAAACAGTTCTAGTGCATCACTCAATTGCAAACCATAAACTTTTTTTGGTCATTGAACAGCTAACCTCGCGTAGAATCTATACTGAGATTATTCGGTCAGATGTGTCATAGAATACTTACCTGTCTGACCCAGACGTTGGTCGTAATGATTTGGTTCTTGTCATCCTGTTAATACAAAACTGAATCATTAGACTATTTTGTGATGTGCGATTAAGGTGAGGTACCTATGGATCTGGAATCAAGAACTGAAAATGAAATAAGTAAAAGTAGGAATTTATTCAACACGCAAACCAGAAAGTATATCTCAATAATAGATGCACACAAGTCAGATCCATAAGTCTGAAAACCTTCAACTGCTTGCATTTGCAGATGCATGTGAATATTCCTTATGCTGCTGGCATTTTCGGTTGCATTTTCGTTGCTCGTGTGCACCAAGCTTTACAGTGTCTGGGTTAAAATTGTTGAGCGAGAGGAACTCCGTATAAACCTTTTTATTTTGGGCGTAATGTTTTTTAATGTCATTTCAGACCACGTGTCATTCTTTTGAGAATAAGAGTCTTTGTTTGAATTGCAAACATATTCCGGCACGTGTCTTGTCACGCGCAACTGACAAGAAATGATGCTCTAGGGAATGACACGTGGTCTGAAATGGGAAAACATTACGCCCAAGGCAAAAAGGTATATTCCATCCCCATCGGTCAAGTATAGGAATTCACAAGTTGCCGTTCTCATTTGTTATTCACTCAGTTGTTCTTACCACATTAACAAGTTGTACAAGTTCCAGTCCAAACCGTACTCGACTAAAACTCTTGTTGGCATCAGGTACAGGATAAGCATCTTTACTGTATCCCTCCATAAGATCAATCAGTAAAGTTTGTTCGTGAGATTGAGCAGCTCCTGCAAGAGAACAACAACGGTCTATTTTTTGATTTTTTACTCCTGCATGTTTGCAATCGACTGCCCGTGCGCGGGGCTCAGGATCTACCGAAGAAAAATACTCCATGCATAAAAGCAAGATCGCATCGTCCTTAATGGTACACAGCGACTAATGATACTATAAGTGCACTTTCTCATCTCCAATATAAATCCTAGCGAATACCTGATCGCTTCAAATTACCAAAGATATCTACTACTAGTGATAGTATACATGTTAAAATATGATGGAGAGAAATTATGTCCTTGAAGCTATTCACTCAAAACACCTTTAATGAGCCATGTGAAACACGGAAGGTTTATCGACTGCATATTATTTTTTAGTGTAAAAAGTAGAGCTAATCGTATACGATTGCAATGCAAAGGGATAATTTTAAAGATAGCTGCAAGTTCTTTTACGACTTTCCTTGACTGTGAATAAGGGTAGATCGTTGATCACTTGCTGGAAATCAAAAAAATTCCAATTCCAATTGATTTTTTTTCATCGATCATTTGAAATCATACATTTCCCCAAAGAGCTATGTTACATCGCGCGTGTAACCACCTGCATGATATATACGTATTCCACACTTACCTCGTACTATCGCAAAAAGCGAGCAGTAGACGACAAACCTTGGAATATTCATCTTCATCCTGATAATAACGTTTTTCTTTTGAAATCTTTTGCTAAAAATCAAACATCAAAACAAATCAAAAAATCATTTTTTACGATTATTCCATGTGGAAAAATAGATTCTCAATAGTATTCAATATGTCTGATGTCCCACCGAACAGTGGCTTTTTGTTTGGTGTTCTGCACAATACACATGATAATTAAGAAAGGATATTGCGGAGAAAATACGAGATTGTGCACGGTATAGGTGTCACAGCTTTTTCAAAGAAATGCCGGTCTAAAGGTCGGTGAGTTTTATTGATTCGCTTGTCAAAACAACCCTTTCGAAGATAAAAATGTTGAAACTAATCAGGAATAAATAAATAAGTACAATAGGATGCATAATGAAATAAGTGTCACCCTTGAAACGAAAATGGACTGTTAGTATTTTCAATTTCTTCCTTTATCCCTTCCTTCCTTCCTTCCTTCCTTCCTTCCTTCCTTCCTTCCTTCCTTCCTTCCTTCCTTCCTTCCTTCCTTCCTTCCTTCCTTCCTTCCTTCCTTCCTTCGTTCCTTCCTTCCTTCCTTCCTTCCTTTCTTCCTTCCTTCCTTTCTTCCTTTGCATCCTTCCATTCCATCTTTGCCTTTCTTTCCTTCTTCCATTTTTCATTTAATGCAGTCGTAATTCTCCTCTATTTCTTTCAATCTTTATGCATCTCTTCTCTCTCTCTCTCTCTCTCTCTCTCTCTCTCTCTCTCTCTCTCTCTCTCTCTCTCTCTCTCTCTCTCTCTCTCTCTCTCTCTCTCTCTCTCTAGATCTTTCCTTTTTTCTTTCTGAAAATATGAAGCACTTTCTTTACGAAAAAGTACTAAAAGCGATCTTATTTTGGCTCTCAAAAATGCATCAGTTTTTTAATGTATATATGAAATTGAATGAATGTTCATATAAAAAAAAATGTTCCTTGATAACATTGCGTGTATCAATTCGAACATCTTACAAATATAATTTCCTAGTTTCGATTATAGTCTACAATTTTATTGGTTTTATCAGTTATATTATATATACAGTTCCATTCATAACAAAAAAAAACTTATCAATCAATCCAGTGAAACCTTTTTTCTGGTGTTACAATCAAACTACACTGGACACAATACAAAAAAAATCATTAACTATTCAAATTTGGTGAAATCTTCTTCAGCATTTTTCTATTCTGTCACCTGTTTCTTGCTACAGGTTTTCAGCTCGTCTTTGTGTGAGGCGAAATAGTGTAAATATATTCAGATGGGAAACACTTTCTTATGTTTATCCTATTTCAAGATATCCTTTTATCTGTGTGAATGCCAAGGACATCCTTAACATAATGATGCCTCTTCACTTACTCCGAAAAAGGTCTAATATGTTAGTTAGATAATGGACACAATCCTCACTATGAAAGCTTCGTTAAGTTAATGTACAGATACACAGTAGTGGCTAACAGTCTTTAAAAGCACTGAAAGATTCATGATCCATAAGATCTCAGTCGATAAAACCATTACGGAATTACTGGATAGTAACATCGGGTTGATTTAGTGTATATGGATGAATGATAAATAAACAATATAGAAAAATGCTTGACAGAGTTAGGTTAGGTTCAAAGATTATATGAATACGAAAATCGTCGGGCAAAAGTTGGTCTAGTTTCTAACTGAAAAAGCTTGCCAGGTGAGCGAAAACGAACATATTCACACTAGGAAAGCTCAGGGCGAGCATTGCAAGTTGAGTACACAATGTGAATAAAAAAAGTTTATTGTCAAAAAATGGGATCATATGTGTTAAAGGTTCATTTTTTCTGGACAGGAAACTAAAATTGGACCAAGAGAAGCAACATGATACATACAGACATCCATGGAGGAATATTCGTCCTATTAACTATGCATTGGTTCCATGATAGATCACTGAGCCACCAGACTAGATTCTCTTGTTAAAAAAAGCGAAATAAGTCTCTAAAATCCACAAGGACAAATGTAACATATTTACCTTTCCATTTTTGGTCCAAAATGTTAAGCTTCCGACAAATCTTTGGATTCAAAAACTAAAGCCTTTCCCAAGAACAGCGAAACAGTTGCCAATAAATAGTGTGTGAGTTTTCACTGAATTAAAAAACTCTGTACATTAACATGTATTCCTTTAGAACCCCGCGATTTTTAATGGTTGATAATTGGCATTAGCTAGAGATAATGATTCACTTCAACTGGTCTTTGGCGCTTTTTTAATCACTAGTTTTTGAGTGAGATCAAGTGGAATTGAGAAATTCCGTCTTTTGTGCAACAAAGTCAACATTTTTTTAGTTTAATTGCAAAATGTCGAGGTTTTATCCTGGAAAAAAAACGAGCTGTTCTCATCAATACCTTCTGTTATTTTAATAAAAGAGATAAGACAGAATGCTGATTGGGTTGAGTAATTAAACGTAAAATCAAAGACAATAAGATCAGTGAATGATTATAAGTCGCCCTTGTTCGTTCAGTTCAAAGTCTTGCACGTAATGAACAAGTGTTAATTGGAAGATTGCGCATTAATGATTCGGGTGTTTTGAGGACTTACATCTTGAAATCCTGTTGCAGTGGGTGATAGAACACCGCCCTATTTTAGCCTTAATCTTTTTTAAGAATCTCTCAATTAGACTTTTCCATATCGAGCAATTGAATGGACCCAAGTTGGGCTCAAAATTATAACTCAATTCAAAAATTAAACCCCTTCACATGGTATTTTGAATATTTTTTTTAAGATACGAAGAATGTATGGTTTGAAAGGACACTTTACAGATTGATGAGTTTTGATTGGTACGTAAGTGTGGATTTTTTTCTTTCGCTTTATTTGCTCAGAATTTTTTTGAAATTCTATAACGACCATCATCGCTTTCCATTCCATTCCATTTTCACGAGTGAGTTTGCAGATTTTGAGAGCTAAAACTCAGATCTATGATACTTATTATAATAGATACAAAACTGAACTTAATGAATTAGTTTGATATAGTGCAACTATATTTTAAAACTTTTTGACAACTTAAAGTGTATATATTCGGTTTACATTCTAGAACATTCTAGTGACTTCAGTTCAGTGTTGAAAATCGATACGGAAAGTGCAATATTTCCACTTTTTTTTCGAATTCCCGACATACGTTGACGTTGAAACCCAAGGTCTATCGTAACCACAACAATCGACAAATGTAACAGGATTATTATCCAACGTGTTAAAATCAACCGGTGCTAGCTGTAGTCCTTCGCTATTATGGTGTTAATGTAGGAATATATCACACACCCCACGCTTAAGATGTTATTGTAAATACAGATAAGACTGATGAAATGATGAAGAAATTAGCATGTAGAAAATGGCTAGGTTTTAGTGCTTTCTGCCTCAGTCTTCTTATTACACTGATGAATAATTACCTGGTTGGAAAAAAGGCTTTGATTCAAAAGAAAATTGCCTGAAGGTTCATGATTCCGGCCTTATTCTACGTAACTGTGACTTTTCACAAACGAAGCCAGAAAAAAAGAGTTCACAAGTTTCGGCGTCCGAATTGCCGGCGACCTGAGAAGCGACACACTTATTCCTGTTACTGAAAGCCGAAGAAAAGTTTTCGACTGATTTTGTTGTGTAAAAAGTAACGGCAATTCTTCAATTTATATATTATGCTTTTGAAAATTTAAAAAATCACAAAACTATCTACGAAGTTAAGAATAAATTAGACTGAAAAATTAAAGATGTTCCTTATTTTTATTACAAAATACACTTCAAATAGCTTACCTTCTAGTAGTTCTTTTAAGAGGAATAATCAATAACCACAAGCCTTGTTAACTGAGCTCAAATCCTTTCAAAATTTCATCGTATGTAAAAATGCTGAACCACGGAATACAAAATCCTACGAAGAAAAAAGCTGCTTACCGCTGAGCGAGAATTTGTTTTCAAAAATAACTACAGAAACGATATAAAAGATTGATGGATGTGAAGTGGTAGGACGTCCCAGTTGTGGTTTGACTGATCCACAACTGAAACCGAACTCTAAATTTACATTCAATTATTAATCAATAGAACTCACTAAATTCTTATTTTTTTTTGGGCATTGGCAATCTTTCAAGCGAATGTTATTGTTTATATTTGTGAATTCGGTAAAAATTCTCGCCAAAACACAGATGACAGTGAAAAGGCTGGGCCTGTAATGGAAGTACAATCACCTGCAACCCCTGCTGCGATAATCACTTCTTCAACATGGAAATCAAATAAGTAATTTGTATCTCTTAAGGGATTTGCGGTTCAATAATAAAAACTTTCATCAACTTAAACAATAAAACAGACAATACCTGCCGATAACTACTTTAGGATCCACTTTAAAAATTTTCTTCAAGTGAATTGATCTGTAAATGGATGACCACAGGCATCCCAATTCGGTATTTCCAAAAACTGTTAATAGTCGGGAAAACCTAATAATTCTTTAATTTAATCAATCTTATTGAGGTATAAAACTGTGATATTTGTTCTAAACAATTCTAGAGGTGATTTATCTTTTCTTTCTTTTTTTTTTTTTTTTTTTTTTTTTTGACAGAAATTAGAAACATATTTTTGCATTGTTTTCAGTTGTGGCATAAATACCGAGCATATATCTTTTAGAGCGCATTTCGTGTTTCTGCAGCCGAGATAATTCTAGCAGAAGCAGCAGTTTTCTCGTTCTTCATCAGATTTACAACGGTGTCTGAGTTAATGATGTTTTGATACATACATGCAAGCCAAAGTGGAGGTCGCAGAAACTTACACTCTAAGACGATCTTTTCCGAAAAATCTTTTTTAACTAAATAACATTCCATGAGAAAATATTTTTCAGCATGATAAATTGGCCATAGATGGACTCCATTATCCCATAGGTCCATTTTACATCCTATAGTATTGTCTGATGAATTAATAATACGTTAATAACTGTGCTATTAATAAGCAATCGCACTATTTATAGGTTACTTCGACGACGCCGCGGCCATATCTCGGATCGCAAGGCATTGATAAACTAGACGATATCTATACTTGATAAGTGTATGCTACTGCAATATACTAGCCATCTAAAGGCTTTCCACATATATTTAAAGTTTTCATGTCGCATTCAATCATTTTCATCCATGGTTTCATCTTCAATTGTAATAGTCCCCTTCACAGTTCCCTGCGCCATCTTCAAAGGTAGATGTGCCTTTGCATCGAAGCAAGTGAACCGAGTGAACTTGTAATGATCGAGACATGTGAATAATTGTTCAAGTTCTTAAAAAAAATCTCTATCATTGCAAGCTCACCGTTCGGCTCGCTTCGATGCAAAGCTAAAGACCTGGCTACGTCTCGTGGGTGCATAACATTTTGACCAACTTTTGACGTCATATCGTGGTAAATAAGAATACATACCACTCTAAACCATCGGAAATCTGTTAAATTTCGGTATATTTGATTCAGAATTAGCTTAACGGTACGTGGCCTTGAATATTTAATGAAAATTGGGCTTGAAAAGAAAATACACTTAAAATATAGCTTCTTTTTACAAATACCGTCCCAAGTTTTCTTCCGGTGAACATGCGTAGCACGGAACTCTTTCTAAATTCTAATTTACAATCCTAATTCATTGTAAATACACAATTAATCATGATGATTTAATCAATAACTATATTTTGAATCCTTGTGATAATATATTATTTAACACTAATCAGTAAATTTGTAAACTATTTTAAAACTACTTCGGTTCATTCAAAGTGAAGTAAAGTGAAGTGACGTAGTAGTGATTTGTCCCGGCCCTAAAACATACAGTCAATTCAAATAACGTTGTCATTTCTAAGAATACTCCCTTTCGGACCAGTCGCTTAGGCGTAAGGCTTGTAATGTGAAGTATATACAGGGAAAATCTACCGAGAGAAAAATTTATTCCGAGACGTGACCCATGCAACATGGTATCCTAGCCGTCAGCAACCCATTGTAGGGAATAGACTAAGGCTCAGTTCAAACGTCGATCTTATCATGAGCGGAACCTAATTACATCGAAGAAGACCACTTTGTTTGTTTTGCCCATTTCAGACCACATGATGCCACTCTTGGGAGTTGATTCTTTCATGTGTAAATATTTCAACAAAAGAACATTTCTCAAGGGAATGACATGTGGTCTGAAATGGGCAATTTGCATACGAAGGTAAAGAGGTCTATTACATCGAAGAAGATTGACCACCTTATTATCCTTTGTCACAAGTTCAATACGTACGGCTCATGAGAGTTTCGACGTTTGAACTGTGCCTTATGTTCTGCTTAAGAAGTGAATAAGAAGGTAGAGGTCTCATGTAGAGAACTAAGGACAGTAAAGATAATCATCGTTAATTGTAGGTGCAAAAAAGATAATTTCTTGTTTTTATAACCATGATTTTCTACTGCATAATCTGGTCTTCACACAAGTTCCTTTCATCCCTCTAGCTTTAACTGTATCTCTGTCAGTTGGCTTTGATTGAGTAGTTCAAGTAAGGGTCTTCCAAGCAAAATATAACACGTTGCGCAATAGACCTCTTTACCTTGTGCGTAATGTTTTCTAATTTCAAATCGACCTCGTGTCATTCTCTTGAGAATAAGATTCTTTCAGTTATTTGAGTTATATTCTCCGTTCTGTAGCTGTTGTCGGCTTAACATGCGCAACCGTTAAAGAAAGAAGTTACACTATTGGGAATAACACGTGGTTTGAAATTTGGTTAAACATTACGCTCAAACTAAGAGCTTATTGCTGGTCAAATAAATATGTCCATGCCTTTGGAGTATGAGGAAAAATGTTAAACCCAAACGACAATAGGAAATTCTAGATGAACATTACAAATGTGTTCGTATTAACATTCTAGTCAATAATTTAAATTATGTTAATCAAAGATCACTATAAAACATCAACAATTCATAGTTCCATTCTTACACTGTGATGTATTTCACAGAACCGTTGTCATAGTTGCGTCAGTGTTGCTATAGTTACGTCATGGTTGCTATAGATACAACCCAAACTAAGGGTACTTTGATGATTGCTGCGTTGCAACAGCAAGAACAGCATCATGATGTCGCCAGCTGTTGATTCATTGCTACCTTGGTTTTTATTTTACTAGCCTCTTGTAGTACTTTGACAAATTCTTTATCAGTTAGCAATGGGCGGTCTTGTTCCCGGAAGAGGACCAGGTTTAAAATGCCAAGAATCAGAAAGCTAGAGCATCGACGACCAACTTTTCTAAGAACCTCTAAACAGAGGCACGTTCGTATCGTCATGGTCTACGTAGAATAATTGTTAGTGAAGATATAATGATGGTAGTAAAGTACAGCCAGAAAAACATCCGATCCATCACCATGGCAAAATATTTCCAGTCTTCTTGGTGCTTTTCCATCTTTTCTCGTTCGCGAATGCTGTTGGAAAGAACGCTAATTTCTTCGGCTAAATTAGGCTCGTTTTGTCGCCGTTTCCATCCCGTAGATCCCGTCGGAGACGCTTCGCCAGGGAATCGATTGTCAATAAACTTTGGCATGTCTGGGCTGTGTATATGATTGCGGTCGGCGTTATTGTAGATGAGCCCGCGCGCGTGCATGCAGCGGCTACAGTGGCAGCTAGTGGATGGAGCAAAGTTCATATCAGCATACTCGTAAGCCAGAGATACCGAATACCCTTTCTTATTGCGACTGTCAACGAATCTTTTCTCCGAGACTTTAGATTGCTGGCTGCTTTCATTTCTGAACGACCTTCGAACGCACAAAACGTATCCAAGCCAATCAAGGATAAGAATTTTGGCCCAAACTGGTACCTCTTGAGCTGTATTGCCGGTGCCTCGGTAGTGGATGTTTAAGACAAAACAAGTCAGCATCAGCGAGATAGAAATCTCTGCCATAATTGCTATATAGAAGGTTCCAAGTAAGGGTATAGTCTCTGAGTTTCGAGGCAAGCTCTCTCCAACAAGCTGTAAGAACACAGCCATTGCTAAGAGGATTGTTATGCTCAGAGTTATTCGCTCACCTGACTCGGGAGGCAGGAAGAAGCCGAGGAGTATCATTGAGAGGATAATCATGCAGGGTACAACCAAGTTGAAGAGGTAAAAAAGTGGCTTTCGTTTGATCTGGATGTGCATAGTGATGTCAGCCAACTCGTTGACGCAGCAGGGATAGAACTTTGCAGAACGTGTCTTGTGTGCTGATATCAAATCCCATTCTGCACTCTCAATGTACATTGACCTCATTGAGGCATTTTCCGGGAGCATGTTTAGATGGATAACCTAAAAAGAGTATGAATCATTTAAAAACACGATAGGGCTGAATAGGGATAGGGTCATTCATCCTGACAACCGTCTCCCCTCCTCCTATCCCAGGTAACCATAGAAACAAAACCTGTGGGGACATTTTCATCCTATTACAAATTTGCAGCCTGGTTTGAATTTAGATTTTTTTGAACCAAAATTCTTTTTCTCTTAATGTCTTTATTCCATGCTTTACTACTCTGCAGTAGAAACACGATTCCTATGGTCTGTAACTTTTAACCCAAAAGACTCTAGTAGAAAAAATTAAATAACTTCCTCATTTCAAACTTGTTATGATTATGTTTTGATTCTTCTTTCTCCTTTTTTTTCTTTAACTGGAAATATACATTTATTAATCCACTCTAAATAATAATTAGTAAAGAAATGCTTTTCCAAAAAAAAAAAAAATACTTGTATTTGCATCTCATTTGCAGAGTCGGCTGACTTTCAAGATTAATATTAATGAGCAAAACAATGATCTTAACACTCCAGCTTACCTCGTATGTCCACGAACCAAATTTCATGGAGCAAGTTTGGTCATCAAATGGAAAGTACGTGACATCAATTTTGCATGTGCTGGTGAAGGATGCGGGACTGAACCATTTGTTATTGCCATCAAAATTCACGATAACTGGCGTCTTGTATTTCTCTGTACCACCACTGAACTCACTGCTAGCACTATTAACAGCATAAAGACAGATTTAAGTAGTCAGGAGCGTATTCAGGGTTTCCCTTGAGAAATTCAGACACACTTCGGCAATCAAGACTGATGCCGTGGCAGTATTTCAATCCCCTCGGCTCTAGGGCCTTCTAGGGTCTCGCGCGCTAACCCTGGACTCGTTATCTGGTGTAGTAGAGTTTGTTAGGTCTCTCACTGATTCGGGGATTTTTCTCCCCAGCCCGGCAAGATCTAACCAGCTAAATAATTCCAATTCAGTTGAACTGTGAGTTAGCCGCGCCCTGACTTATGGGTCAGCCCAGAGATTGTTTCAGAGATTTGAAGGCTGACATATTTCCATATAGTGTCCATATATATGCGTTTGCAAAATATGCATGTTACAAATAACCTGCCAAGGAGTTGTAGTGTCTGTTCTACCTATTTTGATAAGAACAAATACCTGTTATAAAGCACTATATCAGGAATCCACACTTTGCTTGGGTCCAGTCGTATTTGAGTAATTCCTTCATAATCTCTCGGGTTCCACGTAAGTAGTTGATTATTCCAGACCTAAAATTAATTGAAAGTGCAGGTTTTACATGCATTGAGCATTGAGTAAACAAAGGTAGGTTTCAACTCGTAGCAGCTTGAAGTAGCTTAGAGTAGCGCAATAAGGGTCAAGGTACGGTCAAAGTCTAACAGGTTTTACATGCATTGTGTAAACAAAGGTAGATTTCAACTCGTAGCAGCTTGAAGTAGCTTAGAGTAGCCCAATAAGGGTCAAGGTACGGTCAAAGTCACTAGCAAGCTGATGGGTGTTCTTTACCACCATGGAGAAGCACACTGTTGTATAAAGGTTTGGTACTTACCTGACGAACCCAAACATTTACTGTTATTATTTGATGCCTGTCGTTCTAAAAGAAAATGGAACTTTTAGTATACTGCCATGCGAAAACAAACCAACAGACATTGTGAAGCCCCTCCTTTCCCCCGAATCCCCTTCTGCAGCAGACCCCAGCCCGCTCCCTGTGGTAATCCTCCCCCCATCTCCCCCACTCTCTACAACTTCACCAAACCTTTCACTTGAAATCTGACATGTAGTAATAATTATTAATGTCAGCTAAACCTACCACATTGACCAACTGCACGAGTTCCATTCCAAACGTAACATTGGTCGTGATGTTTGGGTTTTCTGCGGGTCTGGCTTCTTGTCTGTATTTCTGTAACAGTTTTTCGATGAGTCTTTCCTCTGGACTAGGATATGCTTCAAAAAGAAGAAAACGTATTAAAAGAAATTAATCACACAAAAAAGAAAACGTGAAAGGAAAGACACGAGGTGATGAAACTTGGGCGTAATGTTTTCCATTTCAGACATCGTGGCATTCCCTAGAGTATTATTTCTTTGTTTAACGGTTGCGCATGACGAGACACCGCATGAATATTTTTTAGTGCTTTTTCGCAACAAGATTGACTCATTTTATAACATAATTTTACAAATAGTGATTAAAGAATTTATAACGAGTCTCGACGTTTCGACACAATCCGGCGTCATCTTCAAGAGGTTGTCTGACTCCTCGTGAAATGCAATTATTATCGTATACACATTGGAAAGCACACTTCCTTTCATATAATCATAAAGCCATCGTGGTCAATCAATTTCCTCAAACTCTTTCTAATTTACTCCTATATGTATGACGCAACCCCAACCCCAGGATAGCGGTTATTACTTTTACCGCTCTACGCTGCAGTACTCCCACCAACACAAAATCAACTAAATTTGCGTTTGATTTATCAATGGAGATAAAGAAATTAGTATAATTGCACTTAAACAAAAAGTCTGCTAAAAAATATCGCCTCTAAATTGCTTCCAGGTATACTGAATAAAACGCACCACTTCAAGAAAGTTAATTTTTTTCAAGAACCAATTTTGTCCTATAATAACTGCCATTACCGAACGTTTTAAAGTTTAATCTTCGCTTAAAAGGTTAAGGTTAGGTTGAAAGGCCTTGAGTAAGTGTTTATTTTTTCATTGTACATCTAATGCACTAAGATTTACATCGCATTTTTTTCCGGCCACAAAATATAATACAATTCCAAATCTTTTTCTGTACTTACCGAGTAAAAAGGCTTTTGGTTTACCTTACGTATGATATAATCAAAAAGATAAAATACTGAGGCCATCGGGTTTGTTTGATCGTTCTCATGTTATGAATTAAAACATTGATTTTACAAGCAGCTTTTTATTCGTTCTTTAGTGTATTTGTTCGACTTTGTTTTTGGCTTGTTTTCTTTTTTCTATTTGAGAGGGGATTGCTCATTAACTGATTCGTTCATATGGTTTCAAATTATGCGACTCATAGTGTTGTACGTTGTAGCGTTGGTCACAATAAGCTTGAGCTAGCTAGAACTAGAACGTACTAGGAGGAGTAGGATTAGGAAGGACAAGGACAAGGACAAGGACAAGGACAAGGACAAGGACAAGGACAAGGACAAGGACAAGGACAAGGACAAGGACAAGGACAAGGACAAGGACAAGGACAAGGACAAGGACAAGGACAAGGACAAGGACAAGGACAAGGACAAGGACAAGGACAAGGACAAGGACAAGGACAAGGACAAGGACAAGGACAAGGACAAGGACAAGGACAAGGACAAGGACAAGGACAAGGACAAGGACAAGGACAAGGACAAGGACAAGGACAAGGACAAGGACAAGGACAAGGACAAGGACAAGGACAAGGACAAGGACAAGGAACTGTAAAAAGGAGACAAAAAGAAACGCCGGCTTATCTCACGACAGTTAACCGCTTATATGACTAACAACCTCAAAAGCCAATATAACCAAAACGTAATAAAACAACTGACCCCTACTCACCTTGAATGGAAAGAAACGTACTGACAGCAAAAACAGCCAGATAACAACCAGAGTAAAGGATCCTAGACATCTTGACAAGATCTGGAAATCATAGATAAATAAAATTCTCTCAAATCAAGAAAAATCCCTTTTCTTATCTGGATGACGCATAAACCTGCTCCCCACCAGCACCAAAGAAAAACAGAACAAATTCAAGGTTTTTCATTTCAAATTAACTAAACGAAATGATTATGAAATACTCCTAAATAACATAGGAGTATTGCCTTTTTTCTATAAAATAAGATTAGCTAGTACTCAATAATAGTTTTTTTATTTTTATTTTCACTTTGATGTGTTTGTTTTTGAGCGGGCAATCTATGTGACATAAAAATATTGTATTTTCCCTTACGGATTGATCCCTGGAGCTATTAGAATTTCAATGCAATAGGATTATTGATAAATCCACAGTCTAAATGCTCTTAACGATGACATTCTTACATGTAGAAATTAAACAGCATATATTTTATGGGTAGATATCAAACGTGCGCGCATTTTTACCGAAGTCAAATTATTTACGATTTGTCTCAGTGTACTTTATAAACATGAATGGAATTGAGTAATTTAAACTGGAAATGAGGAAAAAAATGAATTAAAAACACCGTATGAAAGACCTATGTTTTGTAAACAAGTTGAACTCTTGGAAAAGAATTACGGAAGTGCCATTGATGGATGAAGACCAAATCGCACGCAATGCACGTGCACGACGCTGAAGTATGTTGAAAATAAAACACAAGAAAAAACAAACAAACATGGAAAAAAAAAAATAGTTATAGCTGAATTTTTTTAAAAGAATCAGGCCAATTTGTACTCTTGACACTTACTTTTGAAAAAGACGTATTAATATTTTAGGTCTTTTCGGGCTGTCAATCCATGACCCTCGGTTCGTCCACGCTATTAAATATTTAATCGACCATTTTGGGCACGTTGATATACATATATATATGCATACAAAGAACCATATGTAAAAACGTCGACTTCGATCTCTTTTTACTCAGGAAATTGTAATAGAATTGGGGTTTTTTTTTTTTTTTTTTCAGTCTGCTTTTTTCTTCTACTTCCAAGGTTATCTGAAACAACTATCAGTGATGCTATCCAATAATTTCGGATACATTTTTCAAATATCTGTGTCTTGATATAAACGTATATTTATTTTCGGTATAGGAGTCATAAGTTTCGCATATATAGATATAGATATATAATGCAACTGAGAAATTCTGACTCCTCTTCATTTTCTATAAATAAATACATCAAATAAATATTTAAATTTATAAAATCTTCCTGCTAACTTGCCTTTATTTTTTTCCTTTCTTGGCCGAAGAAATTTTAAGAAATTTTAAGAAGATATATTGAGAACTTTACGTTTTTCTGTATACATGATCGCTTGACATTCCAGTAGTTCAGTTTTCTACCATATTCTATTCGGGTTTTTTCATTGGTTTCTATTTTTTCACCGGATTCTTTAGTTCCGTCCAGGAGGTGAGAACACCATAACCACGACGTCAATTTTAAATATGAACATCAAAACCCGCCATACCGCGTCCACAATCCGAGAAACACAGAAACATGTGCACGTAATCAGAGTATTTCAACTTGATTTAAAAATATTATCTTTGATTCTAAAATGAACTAACACCTTGTAAAAAAAGCTTTTTTACCCCCTGTGTCTTCTACTTCGATTCCTGTGAAAATTGAATCCAGTTTCAACGCTTTAGGCATACTGAATATACATGTATACCAAAATAGCGACGCGCGCAGAGTCACAGACTCAGAACCAAGGTTTTTAAGTTATCAATCCAGTTTAATGAAATCCTGGAAAAGCTTAGATCGGTGAGGATTTATGACTTGTTTAATGGCCTAGACCAAGAATGTATTATTATTTCGTATCCTGCAGGTGCAAAAAAAGGATTATATTCGAGATAAAAGGTCAAGAATTGAAGTTAAGCATGGGCACGAATAAGAATGTACACAAATACCTACATGACTATGAAATATACCACCCCTCCCCCCACCCCAAGAAAGATAGCTAAAAAGATATAGACACAAAGACCGGCGCCGATGGATATATTAACAGAAAAGTGAAAAAATCAAGTAAATGCTCTTGAATAAACTAAACATGTCTAAAAGAAGAAATTAGAAAAAATCCGGCGAAAGATAAAGCAAGAAAACGCTCAAAAATATCGTCCATGAGCGAAAATATAAGCAGTGAATACATATTACACTGTAGTTTCGCTGTGTACCTAGTTGTACATGGACAGCTCGGTTGAAAATTTAATGAGAAAAATATAGCTGGCATTAATTCAAAGCAATTTATAGAATTGCTAAAATTATTACCATCTTGCGTCTAAGGCTTAGTTTCTTGAAGATGCCGTTGGAAATTTATTGTAGATTTTGTAAAGCTATTCTCACTAAAATTGATTCCACAAAGGAAGGGATTATTTGTGCACTCGAAATTTTCATATAATTCATTAAATTAAGACAAAAAAAAGTATTTTCCTACCTCGTTGTTCTCAGTCTGTAGGCCGTGGTTCTTTACTTTAAATACTTGACTGAAAGCATGAATACATTTGAACCTCGTTATTTAATCAGCTATCGGCTTAGTACATGGAAAAAAAGATTGCTATCAAAAATGGTAAGTCGTCGTCGCTTGCCATGTTGATCGCTATCAATTACAAACAACCAAGCGTACAGAAAGCTATATTAACATTTTCTAAAAGCTCTAGCTACCGCAGTAGGACACAAAGAAAATAGTCTCCAAACCAAAATATCTGTAGACATATTCAGTAGAATCACTAACAATATTCATTCTGTTGTCTTCAAAAACAAGGTCAGAAATTCGTGGTTGCGGAATCAAAATCTATCGTAATCTTATTTTTTTTAATTTAGAATTTTTTTCAACTTTTTTCATCCGACAAAGGCTTTATTTACTGGAAGCAAAACCTAACCTTACAGAAATCAACGGTTTGTTTTTTACCATTCAAGGTTTGTACGTTGAATAATTTATTCTTTTCAGTGCTATGGCGGACGATTCACACTATAATATACCTTATGCCCCGGTGCTAATGATTTTGACCATCAAGAATTCGATTCTTACGATTTTTACTTTTAACCACATTCACATATCCGAGTTTTGATTTGCGAATTTGGTTTTCTGGTCATTTAAGCAGCGAAATCGCTCCAAGAGTTTCTATGCGTGGAAGACATGATACCCAAACGCACTGTTCTTTGAAGGTATTCCAAATCTTACCTTTTCGTAGAGGTCCAGTGATGTTGGATTCAGTAAGAAATATAGCCGAACGCCGTCAAACATGCGTCCCCAAAGTCATTATCAGCCAAGCTCGATTGTATTTTGCCTTTGAGAAAAATCTAGAGGTATAGGACCCAATTACAACTGTACTGACAAATCGATGCCCTTCTATTATGTGGTCAAGCTAATAGATGATATCACATTTTCTGCTAAAGTCCTTGCAATTAACTCAAAACCCATCAAACATAAATGACGTTTGGAGTTGGTGGTTTGACCATTTTTCGGTCCCCTTTTTCGTTTGTAAACAACCTTTCACCCATAAATTTTTCTGCCCTGTTTCTTCTTCTTATTTACGACTGTGCTGAGTCAATTTTGGAGCTATATCCAACAAAAAGTTTCATCTGTGGTGGAAAGATCATTGCATATGGATGAAGGAGTTTGTCGCATTGCTCGGCAAGACACATTCCTCACAAATCTCAGCACATGAAAATTTAATGATTATTTAATAATAATAATCACACGTGAGTGCATGTAATTAATTGATACTTTGATTGAAGAGCTTGTTTTGGGGATTGGGTTCCTTCTTTCTTCTGTCATTTAGTTTCTTTGTTAACTGAAGGATTTCTTTTGCAGCTCTTTTTACTCCCAGTGTTGCCTATGCCACATAAGGCATAATTAGTGATTCTTCTATCTTTTCGTTCTTTTCTCCTGTAGATTGAATTCTTCCTTCAGTTTCTTTCCTTCCTTGCTTCCCTTCCTATCAATTCTTCCTTGTGAGTAGCAAACGTAGCTTCGAAGTCCGGACATGCACTAACCAACTCAGCTACGCCTTCTCTCAGTTACAAGGATGAAAACATGGTAAGCAAGCAAGTAAGGAAAAAAGGAAACTGAAGGAAGAATTCAATTTACAGGAGGAAAGAACAACTATTTCTTTCATTTCATTATTCATTTTTTTCCCGTCCTCTCTTCTCTATTCACTTCAGCATTTATTTCTATTTTTTCCTTCTATTTCAACCCTTTCCTTTCTATTTTTCATTGACACTTGCGTCCCACGCACACCTTTAATCCTCTTAAGGGTACGTTCTCTCGACCAATTTCTTACCTCTTTCTTACATTTGACAAAAAAAAAATCACATGATCCTGTCGCTAAAAATACACATTTGTCACTCTCACAAAATATTAATTCACCAAGTAACGTATCAAATCATATTCTGTGGTTATACCCATATATCTATCAAATAGATGACTGACTAATCAATTGTTTCTTCAAGATAAAACCTAAAGAGTACGCCCTAACAAATACCAAACTTTTTCATTAAAATCGAATTAAGATTAAAATTCAAATTTCTTTTAGCTTAAACGCCCAGTTTAGACATCAACATTTGTATAAATCGAATCAAGGACTTTAATTTCGACATACGTGTTATGGGTGTATTGTTTTCCCATTTTAGACCATGTGTTATTCCCTTGAGAATAATTCATTTGTTTATGGGCCACACTTTGGAAAACTCTGGTTAGTATCTGATTCCCAGTCGATCGAAGCTTTCGTAAGCGACCACCTCGGGAAATCGAGAAAGAGGTCGTAACTAGAGCTTGTCGTTTACGAGAGCAACTGTAGCAATATTCAAAGGAATGACACATGGTTTGAAAATGTTAAGCATTATTTCCAAATTATAAAGTTCGCTGAATTATTGGTTCTTTGCGAAGCTAACAGGCTTTGCGCAAAAATCTATATTATTTAACATGCGATGCGGAAAGCCGAAGGGGACAAGACAAGTGAGCTGATCTGATGGACAACATCAGTGACCACATATAGCTGGGTTTCAATCAGCTGATAAAAGTTTTTTAATTTCATTATCTGCTCCAAATGGTGGTCAAACACTGACCACCATGTGCTGTCAGCCAGAAAGAATTCTATTGAAAACTTGTGATTCAGCTGATGAACATTCCGCACGAGACAGGAAATGACATCAAGTGAAACCCAGCAATGCAGCTCAATTTGGAGGACAAAACAATAGGTTCCAATTTTCAGGAGGTTGAAATTCTTTGAGCTGTCTTAACGTCACCTGAAAGGGGTCTATTCCCAACCTGAAAACCTCTGTATCTCATCAAAGAAAATTGTATGACGTACTGGAACTGAAAAGTTTTACATTTGATCCATGTCTTATAAAATCAGTTATAATGCAAAATAGCATTAAAATAAACTATACATGGGTACACTTTGCATGGGTACATCAGTGTTTCATTTCTTCTGGGAAAACCCCATGCTGTATGACTACTGGACCTAAATGAAAAGTTTGACGTACATCTGTTCCATGACTTAGACCATGCAAAAAAGCATTATACAAGAATAACATTGGATGAGGCAGTTCTTCCATCAGCTTGTCATTTCTTATGGGAAAACTGCACGTGTAATAAAATATTGGCGGCTGGCCGCTCTTTTCATGAGGATAAAAGGCCAGAAAAATGATTTACTGCCAATTATATAATGTAACATAAAACAGGCTAAATGTTTTGTAAGTTAAAGTCGACTAATATGGCGGCCATGACGTCACATATACCCATACAATAACATTTCTTATGAGAAAACGCATGTGCAATGGAATATTAGAAGTGGCTTGCACCTCTTCTCATGGGGATAAAAGGCCACAAAAATGATTACTGCCATGTTGTATGATAATATAACATTAAAAAACAAGGCTAAAATTTAATGCTTTGTACGTTAAACTGAAGTCAACCAATATGGAGGCCATGATGTCACATATACCCATAAAATATAATAACGTTATAGTGAGTGACACATTCGCATATTCAGACCCCTCACAATAACTCGTTTCTACGCTTCGCGTATCCACGAGTTAAAAACTATCTATTGCAGCAAAGCGCTGTTCGAGTTTTAAAGAAAAACAGTGGACGATATTTTTTAGAAGTGTAAACAATTGAGCAGTCTAGTTGAACCAACTTGATATTTTGATAATAGTATATACCTGTTGTACTTGGCTTCGTGAAGCCGTGCTACATCTGCTGATCTGCCCTGATGGCAACGGGTGGCATGGTGGCATAGTGGTTTACCACTCGCCTCTCACCGCTGTGGTCCGGGTCCGAGCTCCGGCTCGGGTCGGGTTGCATGTGAGTTGAGTTTGTTTGATGTGTTGTACTCTCCCTTTTCCGTCAGTGTTCTCCGGTTTTCCTCTATCCGCAAAAATCAACATGTGAGTTGTCTGTTTTAAATATAGAATGTAGTGGTAGTGGTAGTGCGTGCGGAGTGAACCTCACGGAAGAGCCCCGTACGGGGAGTGATGGTTGTAAAAAATATGTGTTTTTTTTTAAATATGTTTTATGGCCACCGGTCTTCATTAACGATCAACTTAGATAACAAAGTGTATCAAAAAACAAAATGCATTTTACGTCGGTATTTGCGGTAACTGTTATGGATGGTAATAAATTTCCTCATGTCAGTACTCAGTCAATAGATGGATCCATTCTAAACTTGATTGGAAAGCTTTTATCTCATTTGGAGCCATTTGGAGCGACAGATGGAGGTATTTTGGATACCGCATACTTGCAGTGAGGTAATCATGATATCATAAATCAAGTCGACCGACCAATCAAATGGCACAAGACTTTTTTCTCTTTCAGTTTTCATCAGTTCTCTTTTGAAACCAACCATTTTGCAATTAGCTCTTCCATCCTTCTTTAGAGCTGCCCTTTTTATCAGCTATTCTTGGCAACCATCATGTCATCACTGTCAACTGTGCGTCAACACCCGTCATTTATTACTGATGTCAGTCGTCAAAGACTAACTCTACTAGATTGGAATTGTATTATCCTTTTATTTATTTTCCTTTCATTTTCATTCATCATATTATCGATTCATAGATCACCCTTTTGCTATCCCCTTTATCAGTTTTGTCATTTGTTCATCCACATATCCATCTGTTCCATCCTTTCTTCCTTCCATCCTTTCTTTCTTTCTTCATTATTTTATTCATTTTCACAATATTTGTACAGGGACATCATATTTCGCAAAGTCAGATTTTGCGGAGAGTGGAAAGCCGGAGAACCCTCAAAGCAGAGGAAACCAACACAGACGCAACTCAGTCTACTCACATAATGAAGTCTCGGGAATGAGCTCATGACCACAACGACGAGAGCTAGGCGACGCATAGGCAGTGCCACCCCCCGCACTTGTCTAAATCATGTATTTACCTGACGTTTGCTAAATAACCACACGTCTAGAATACAGTTTTATCAGATAAAAATCAAGCAAGTCTTACCACATTAATACAACCAATAAAGGAATGATACAGTCATGCTAGAAAATTATTCATATGAAAATTTCTACCACAACCAGTACTTTGATATTATTCGAGTTCTTTGATTCTAGTTATGAAACTGAACTATTACATTCGTTCTTCAAATCGACTTGGGCGTAATGTTTTCCCATTTCAGACCATGTGTCATTCTCTTGAAAATAGATACCTTTTACTCCGACGAAGGACTAGCGTCCGAAACGTCAGTAAGTGATCTTTCTTATTTTTTACGGTGTAAAATTTACCTTTTTATCACAACTCTTGAAAATAGGATTCTTTGTTTGAGTTGTATCCATATTCATGTATCTTCTCATGCGCAACCGTTAAATAAATGTTCAGCTATAGGATACAAAAAAATAGCATTTTTCACGGTTACTATAAAAATCGACATCGCAAAGTCTTGTGGGATCGAAATGTGGACAAACTTAGTAAAAAATAGGCTTCGGTTACAAGGAAAAGAAGATCAAGATCAGTCGAAAAACCATAGTTTTTCCACGAATTAGAAACAACAAGACAACAAAAAATTGTTGCAGTATATTAGCATGCGTTTTGGGTTTTGCTTGTCTCTCTGCCGATCTCTGCCCCATAATTCCATGCAAGTTGAAGTTGTTTGATAGTGATCTTTATTATCAATCGATCTTTCCTCAGTTTTTAGCAGAAGACTGTTCGACTTGGGGGAGGTTGTCCATTCTCCCTCCTCCACTGTCATAACTAAGGAGTACTCGAAAACTGCGGCAAATACTGAGCACTTCTGAGATCATAAGATTTCAAAACGGACCAGTATAAAACCTCCGACCCAAGCCCTAGAGTTTGTTTGTTATGAGTATAAATCTATTCTCTACTAACTAAGTTCCGTTCACAAATCTCTCTGTGTTCCATCTTTAAAAAGAATAAGTACAGAAATCCTCGTAACTCGCAGGAAACAATTTCTTATATACATAGGTTTGCCTTCCATGTTACGTACACAAACAGTAGCTCAATTAATAGATAAAATCATCACAGATCTGGAGATTAAAATGTGTTTAAAAGTTAAAGTTCAGTGTTAGAATATTCCTGGGGAAAGTGGGCGCCACGCTGACACGCAGTAGCGCGCACGAACAAGAAAAAGGACGAACTTCAGTCATATTATTGTGTAGTGTATCAGGATATCTTATCTTAAGGAACGGACACACGGTGAAACACTAATTGTGCGCAATAATGCACGCAACAGAATAAAGTGAACACGTTGCAACATTCCACTCAGTATTGGGTTACTAAGGCGACTGTAACTCAAGGAAGTGTGATCCGTGGTTATAATTATAGCGCCTACTGATAGGTTGATAACCGCACGCAGTTTCAAGCAATGATGCAACGGATCATTCTCAATTCAAATCTGTTATAACGCCTCAAGGTTCAATATTCAATTCCAATTTTGTTGATTAATTTTTTTCAGAAGTAGCCGAACGCGATTCAACTTCGGTATTGTTGCAGACAATGTTTCAGAGGTGATGGACACACGCTGCTATAGGCAAAAATTGCGTGCAATGTTTCACCTCGTGTCCGAACAATTATACATTAACTAAACTTTAAGGCCCGTTTACACAAGCAAATTTATCGCGCGACTTGAGCGGCGATTTCAATGGCGATTTTACCACGACCCAAATCGCAGCGAAGGGCAATAAATTTCAATGTTTGAATTGGCGGCGACGTAGCTGCGATCTATCGCCGTGAAAATGACATAAAATCGCCGCTCAAGTCGTGCGACAAAGCTGCTAGTGTAAACGGGCCTTTACTTGGTAGTAGTGAAACTTTTTGCGTGCACTGTTTTTTTATGGGAGATAAAGTTGGGTATCATGTCCCAGAGCGCGCAATTCATTATCATGATCAGGATATATTTGGATGGCTGCGATGAGAAATGGCGGCCCATTTCACGGTCGAGGGACCAAAGTTGACAACATTACCTAACGATATCTTACAGAACTACTAATCTTATTAATTCATGCAAAATTCTCTTTTCGGCAAGGCACGGTCCCCATGCACAAGGCATGTTTCTATCATATTTTTGACGGTCGCTGTATGAACTTCAAAGTACAGTTCTCTTAAATAAAATTCAATGGGAATTAACAGTGGATTCCCAGAGCAGTGGCTCTTCTTCCACTGCATTCCAATTTTAATTTAGAAAGTCTCTTCTAAATTCCCCCTATAAAATTATCTTAATGCGAGTTCGAAGCTAACAGGAAAATGTAAGAGAAATTGTACGTTTGAGAAAAAAAAATTTTTTTTTCTGTATTCATCTGTTAGCTTGCATCCAAGATAATCTTGAAAGGTGTCTATATAGCTATTATACTGAACTATCTGCGATGCTTTTTTCACAAAGGCATGGTATTATACATAATCGTGATTTTGTATTATAGTGATAATCTTTAAAATACTCACCGCGGCAAATTTAAGGTATTGATAATCTTATTGGTATTTGTTGGGTGCTTCAGGCTATTCCGCGAACTCTGTTATTCCTCCTATGTTTCTTCCTCATTTCGTTATTTGTATCTCGTTATCTGTATCCATCTATTTCAATCAGTAACTCACATCCGTGGCTCATTATGACATTGCTATCCTTTTTGAATTTGATCGTTATTTCTGACAAAGTATGTCTATGTTTGCCTTGTCAATATGCCAAAATAGACAAATTCAAATTCGCACCAAAATAGACCAATTCAAATTCTCTTATATCATCTCCCAAAATACATAACCCGACATCAACAACTTCCAATTAAGTTTTACTCATGGATTGAATCGTGAGGAGAAAATCCTTTATTTAGGAGCTTAGGCCGACTTATGTCACCACTACTATACTCTTATTAAGAACTCTGTACTATATGCCGGAACAATTAGCACGCATTATGACGGCCAGTATGTTATTTGTAGGTATGATTTGAGCCGGATAACGATTTTTAATCAGAAGTAATGAAGTAATTCATTGTATAATAGGAAATGAAATGATAAGAAAAATGAACATTTGATAACTGAAATGATTTTATACAATCAAAAATAGAAATAAGTGTAGGATTATAACCTCTGAACGTGTCGTGGTTTCCAAGAGTCTGTTTTACATTCAAGGTTTGATTAACATGTTTTGAAAGTGTTGCGTCTAGTTTCAGCTCAATTGCCCCCTTCACCGTTCCTTGCGCTATCTTAGAGGGGAATATTTGTAATTTTGGACAATATTGAAAGGTTTACCGCATTTTACTAGATTTTACCTCACACATTAAATTTTCCTCAGAACATAGTCTGCGAAGAAACATTTTTGAAGAATTTTATTATTTAACACCTTCGTGTTTGGAAAAATACTTAAGTTGTACTTGTACATGTTCCCATCTACTGCACTTTAAGAGTTTCTGTGTACGAGAACATTATTTTGTTGTTGAACTTTAGTAATACTTGTCGCACTTTGCAATTGACAATTTATCGCCGGATATTAATCCAGGATACTTATTCAAAGCGACAAGTTTCATTTCGAAGTGTGACAACTATTTCAAAGTCACCGACAGCTATTTCGATCGGGCGAAGTGCTACAGAATAGTATTATTCTTATACTGGTCGTCAGCCAAGGTGTTAAAAAAAGGTCTCTATCGTTGCGCATGGAAGCTCATCGTTAATCTCGCTTCGATGCAAAAGCATGGATACCTTTCAAGATGGCGCAGGGAACTGTGAAAGATTGGCACCAATTTTTCATGGAAATGCAATTGTCACGATAAATGCACTAATAATGGCAGAAATCGCAGGAACGCATAGAAATCAAAGGCACTTGAAGAAAAGGCAGTGGTTACTGAAGGGAAGGTTAATGCGTCAGGCCCGTCGCTAGGACCTCGAGAACTTGAGGGGGCCGGGTTCTTTTTTCTGCCATACTCAGTTATTGCATTATGCAACTTTTCTCGGAGAAATTTGCGATTAGAAGAAGTCGGAAGGACAGGGGAGGGGGGTTTCGTTCAAACCATCAAACACCCCCTAGCGACGGGTCTGTGCATGTTCAACTGCATGCAGATCTAAAAAACGTGCATAAATACATAAGAAAATTAACATCACAATGAAATTTTTTTGAGATGGTTTAAAAAGAAAGAAAATTAAAAACCATTATTTATAAAGCAACAACAAGAAAAGCAAGAAAAAAATCAGGTTTGAACAAGACGGAAAAGCACAATGGCTAGATGCTAAAAAAAACAGGTTTTAATTATGGCGGCCTCGTCATTAATGTCGTGATGATCGATCTGTTTTTATTACAAAATTCCAAAACCCCAATACAAGACATTAACTAAGTATGAGTCGGCGTGGTACGATTATTGAGCGACTACATGACTCTAATATTATTAATGGAACTGCTTCCCACGCTTTTCGACAATGGGCTTTAACTAATCATTATTATTTTTACCTTTTCTTTTGAATGGAAAGACATTTCTTTTGAAATACAATTCATAGAATTAAATGAAAAGGCCTTCCTTAGCCATTGTCGGTGAAAAAAGTTGTAATGAAAAACTCTTTCATAATCCATACTTACAAGGACATTTTGCCGCCAAAATAAAGAGATTCATTTACCAAACGACGAATTTTCCTTTAAAAAACCACAGTTTGACAGCATGGAGAACTTTAAGTACCAATTTACATGGTACAACTTTTGCTTACAAATTTCGCATGCAATCTATTAACGCCACGCTTATAACACGAATTGCGTCGTGTAAATCAACCCTACAACTTGCTCGCAACTATACATTTTGTGCGACAAGAAAAAAGCTGATTGATTAACACAACGTACGCAATTTGTGTTGTAAGCGTGGCGTAAGCAGATTACATGCGACAGTTGTAATTAAACTCGCAGTAGCGTGGAAATTTGCCTTTAAGCAAAGACAGAAATATGGAACATTTGTAAATGACTTAATACACAGAAGTAACCGATTAATAAAGGGGTCATATAATTTTCGAACCATTGCTCCCAAAATGGCAGTGAAAACTTCAAGAATGGGTTCATAAATAATAATATATTCTTATTACAATACTATTCAGACATACTTCGATCAAAATTAATCCGCCTTCTTCAATCTAAAGTCTCAGTTAAAAAGTATCGAATCATCTATAAAAAAAATTGTAAAAATGTAAAATCTTCATTCATATCGGATCGTACACGAAAACAAATCTATCATAATTTAACCAATTGAAAATATAGCTATGTTTTTCATCATCTTCTTAATGATTGGTTTTCTAAACGCACGAAGGTCAAGTGCACCTACAATATCATTAGTGGAAAGTGTTTATGAATATCCTGCAGAGGTTCCAAGAGGTTGCCGCGTAAAATGTAGATTTTTAAGAAATATGAAAAATTGGTTAAAAAATTTGATTATACCTTCCTTTAAGGCAGCACCCCGCAGGGCTTACTTGACCTTATTATATCATTTAGTTATTCACAGATAGAATATTCTAATTCATCAGTCATGTCGTATTACATGAAGGGCTTACTTTTGCTCTTGGTGTGCCTCGCCGCAGTAATCTTGTTAGGGCTCAGAGAATTGCTTCCTCAACACTAGACGCTGATTGTAAATGATTCCCATTCTTCATCTATCGTAAAAGTGGTCACGAAGGATTGTAGTGGTTAATTCCAGGTTAGAAGTGAAGAAATAGCATTCAAGGCAAAACTGACACAATCATTATAAGCTCCTTATGCGGGAAAGCCTGCTGTCTGCAACAAATATACGATATTGATCAATACACCACGCCAGCCAATCACAACACTCACAGCAAAATAGCCACGAGATTAAGATCCATCACTTCAAATTCAACCAATCATATTGCACCTCTAGATTGACCGCTTACATTTAACACTAAGCCTCAACTGCTTCTGCTCGATTGAAGTTTTGTCTTAATCAAGCTGAAGGAAATCGAATATGTACCGTGTTTATTTAACGAATGCGAGACAGCTCGACACCGTTACTATGACAACGTATACTTTATTCATACCCTTATGAAAATTGATAGCAAGGGTAGATTAGGAGCCTATGTATCTATATGTAAGTGTCGAAATGTCTGGTGGGTTTTGGTTAACTAAGCCGATATCAATAATATTAAATTTAATTGCCATCCTAATAGGCATAACTATCTTTCGGTACGAACCGTCTGTGCTGTTAAGATAAAGTTGTGACGTATTTCCGGGTCCAACTGCTCAAAAATACCGCTAAAATAAAGCGAAAAACGCACTCAATGATTTAACCTCCACCTGAAACAATTAGAACTTTGGACAACGAATCTCGTAATGAAGAAAAAAATAAGAAAAATCTTCATAGAACTGCTTTTCGTTTTGGACCCGGAAGTCGTTTTTCTATAAGATTGACATCACACTTCAAAGCTCTATTGATGAATTGCAATCATTCTCAAGAAAGTCAAATGACAAAGACATGTTGGTGGTACTAACAGTGGATGCTAATAAGAAATCTTTGTTAAAAACTACTAATATGGCCGCGGTGATGTAACGTGCAATGAAAACATTGCCAGTGGTCTTGCCTGGCACTAAAACAAGGTGATCAACGCAGAGAGTTTGCATGAGTTGCCTAAACGCCAGCCGTCAGCCTAAGAGGCCTAATATTCTTGATACGGACAGTCTGGGTTATAAATAACCAAAAAACCTTTTAGCTGTTTCTTTGCATGTCTAGTTACCAAGTAAAGAGGTAAAAAAAGGTCAGGGTGGCAAAAACCGATTACAGCGCAACACGCAAAAGTATGACCACATTTAATGTAAGTATGTATTCGCATACTTCTATACACGAGTTTTTTTGCAGCCAAACGAGCTTTTACACGCCTTATTTGATAAAACCAGCCAGTTTCACATCGAAAAGCTATATAAGTAGATGTTTTTCCTCTAACGAACATTTCATACATTTTCGAAATCTCGTGCTGTTGGAACAAAAGATGCAAGAATTCTTTTGTGATTTTGTTGTTTAGAAATAATAGTAGTGTTGGTAATGATAATTAGAGTATTATGAATGTGGCATTGCTTGTGTGAAGCGCTGATTCAGTCTAATTATCATTACCAATACTACTATTATTTCTAAACAACAAAATCACAAAAGAATTCACACATCTTTCGTTCCAACAGCACGAGATTTCGAAAATATCGAAAATGTTCTTTGCTTGTGTGAAGCGCTGATTCAGTCTAATTATCATTACCAATACTACTATTATTTCTAAACAACAAAATCACAAAAGAATTCACACATCTTTCGTTCCAACAGCACGAGATTTCGAAAATATCGAAAATGAATCTTTGATGCACCTATTGTTCTTAAAGCGCACGAAGTCGAAAATAGTGATAGAGCAAAAATATTTAGTGCCACAAAGGCCGTGCATTGAAGTATGTGAATACATAAAATTTGGTCATACTTTAGCGCGTCGCGCTGTAAAATCATATTCAGGCATACAGTTCGGAATGAGGAAATACAGAAAATCTTATGAAAGTGCATAACATGGCAAGTCTGCCTTAACTGACACATGGTTACCACAATGACCACAAGTGCAGATGGGTTTTTTGTTAAGCAAATCGGGATGATCAAAGTTTAATCTACTGCGCTAAACCAAAAATATCTTCAGGTAATTTTCAGAGAGAAGTATTGATATCTTGAAATATTTTTCAAGGATAAAAGTGGACATGGGGGAGGGGGGTTGGGAATTTTCTAGGAAATTAGGATATGACGAGGGAACAGGTCATAAGTCATATGCTCAAAGACAATACAGATAGGTCACCTTGAGATATGACGAGGGAACAGGTCATAGGTCATTACTCCAAGACAATACAGAGAGAGATCACCTTGAGATATGACATTGGTTACAGGTCATAGGTCATTACTCCAAGACAATACAGAGATTAAATAGATTTTGCTGAAATTTTGTAGGTTTCGGTAAGATTTTGATAATAAACTTTCGGACATATAAAAAAAAGAAGTGTACTTACCGTCTTCTCTAAAAATATCCCGATTTTAAAGCGGTTTTTTTTTTTTTGAGATTTTAGGTACCACCTCCACTTCTCTTCCCTAAATAATCCCAAGGTTGGAAACTTCGGTCGATTCCTCCTCCAAGTCACTCTACTTCAGCTCGATTTTTTAGACCAAAAACGCGGTTTCTTCCAGTTTTAAACCCACCAGGCAAAAGAAGGATGTCCAACGAGTCCTAGAAGGTAAGTCAATGCGAAATAACTTTTCATTTGCAGTTTGAAATCGGTCGTTAACTTCTGAAAATCAATCGCCATTAATACCAGTGAACGAAATCCTGGACCTATATCTCCACAGGGATCCCAAAAACAAAGATGATCTCGAAGCTGATTGGACGAATTCCAACAAAAGGGCTTTCAAATTTTTGACTATTGCTGACTATTGCTGGAATTCGTCCAATTAGCTTCGAGATCGTGTTTGTTTTTGGGATTCCTGTGGAGTAACGTCTTCATATCCGTCCAAGTACTAATTTTACTAATGGCGACTGATTTTCAGAAGTTAACGACCGATTTCAAACTGTAACTGAAAAGTTATTTCGCTTTGACTTACCTTCTAGGAATTTTTGGACATCCTTCTTTTGCCTGGTGGGTTTAAAACTGGAAGAAACCACGTTTTTGGTCGAAAACACCGAGCTAAAGTAGAGTGACTTGGAGGAGGAATCGACCGAAGTTTCCAACCTTGTGATTATTTAGGGAAGAGAAGTGGAGGGGGTACCTGAAATCGCTAAAAAAAACCGCTTAAAACCGGATTTTTTAAGACAAGACGGTAAGTACACTTCTGTTATTTATATGTCCGAAGCTTTATTCCAAAATCTTAGCGAAACTTACAAAATTTCAGCAAAATCTATTTACTGCATACATTTTCTTATAAAAGTGGTAGCCTGGGTTACCTGTGAGATTACCTTAGATATAACATAGGAAACAGGCCATAGGCCATGTCTCATCAATGTTTAAATCAATTAATATTTCATCTTTTTCTGACATTTTTATTCATATATAAATATATAGTTCGCATTTATCAAAGCGCGCTGGTATGCATCTAATATTCTATGAAGCAAAACTAATAAAAACGTTTGCATAATTTCTGTGAAGTTATCTATCATATAATAAGCTACAATCTAATAAATCTATTCATAATTTGGCTTTTTCCTTTCTTTCTTTCTTTCTTTCTTTCTTTCTTTCTTTCTTTCTTTCTTTCTTTCTTTCTTTCTTTCTTTCTTTCTTTCTTTCTTTCTTTCTTTCTTTCTTTCTTTCTCTCTTTCTTTCTCTCTTTCTCTCTTTCTTTCTTTCTTTCCTCCTTTCTTTCTTTCTTTCTTTCTTATTTCCTTCCTTTCTTTCTTTCTTTCTCTCTTTCTTTCTATCTTTCTTTCTTTCTATCTTTCTTTCTTTCTTTCTTTCTTTCTTTCTTTCTTTCTTTCTTTCTTTCTTTCTTTCTTTCTTTCTATCTTTCTTTCTTTCTATCTTTCTTTCTTTCTTTCTTTCTTTCTATCTTTCTTTCTTTCTTTCTTTCTTTCTTTCCTCCTTTCTTTCTTTCTTTCTTATTTCCTTCCTTTCTTCCTTTCTTTCTTTCTTTCTTTCTTTCTTTCTCTCTTTCTCTCTTTCTATCTTTCTTTCTTTTTTTAAATTTTGTACTAAACGCCGTGTAATAATTACTTTTTTTATGTTATACTTCAAACACGAGAAAGGCGTGCTATCTAGAATGATTTCGGTATGTAAGGCAAACCTCTTATGCCATGCGCGTGTTTTAGATGCTTTTCAGTAAAATTTTGGCCTGGCTTTCACAATATCTTAGGCGGAGAACATGAATGAGAATAAACTTTTGCATGAACTAAAATGAAAACCATCAAAACAAATTAACTCGTGCACATCAGGGATAGCTAAATCAAGCTTTTCTTTCGACACCTTTCAGTAGTATCCCCCCCCCCCAGCGTTACATTGATGTATAGACCCTTTGCAGGACTTCGAATTACAGCTCAATTTGGAGTCACCACTTTCCATACATCGGTTAACTGGTCACAAACAACGCATTCAAACGAGGCTGCATGGTGGTTTCAATTGACTGTTCAAATTTGAATCTTGCAGCCTCGACTTAATGCTTTGTGTTTTACAAGTGAACCGGTGTATTTAAAGTGGTGAATGGATCTCCCTATCTAACAGCATTCCTAAGGCTCAACGGTGATAATCTTGATGCAGTTATCACGATCGTCACCTTTTATGTGATGACTAAGGGGCCACTAGCGGGAAGTGTGCTGATCTAGACTATATGAGGCATAGTATCAACGAATAGACCTCTTTAGCTTAATGTTTTCCCATTTCAGACTACGTGTCATTCCCTAGAGCATCATTTCTTTGTTTAACGGTTGCGCACAAGAAGACACATGAATATGGATACAACTCAAACAAAGAATCTTATTCTCAAGGGAATGACACGTGGTCTGAAATGGGAAAACATTCTGCCCAAAAGAGGTAAAGAGGTCTATTGAGCTTGATTTTCGAATAATAATAATATATTACATCTTAGCATCCTTCTGGAAATTACCGTAACCTTCACCCAACACTTGACGGATTTTCTCCTTGAAAATAATCAAAGCTGACATAATGAATGTAACAACAAACAACCAGAAAAACAAACGGTCCATCACCATGGCAACGTGCTTCCATTTCTGATCCCCTTTTTCTATCGCTCTCTTTGTGTGTCTCCTTCTCGCCATTATGGTGGCATCTCTTAAATATCTATCGTGCGTCCGGCTGTTCGTACATCTGTTTTTCATAAAGGACGTTAAAGGTAAGCTTTCGCTTTCCGCACTATGAATGGCGCATTTATGGACAGCGGGCTTTTCCTTGTGCGCATGCCCATTCATCGCCCCATGGGCGTGCCCGTTTATGACTGGACGGACTTCGTCGATAACCTCATGTTTTAAGTCATGGTTCGAGTTTTGAACTTCTATATCGTTCTGTGATTCAACATGAGGCTGAGGCCTCTTTACGCATAAGACAGCTGCTAACCAATGAAGAACCACTATCTCGATCCATGCCGGCATATGCACACTCGAAACTGCCCCTAGATTCCGATGGTGTATGTTAAGAACACAACAAGTTGCAAATAGCGAGGCCGCAACCTCGCTCATAATCATTATATAGAATCTACCCAGTAAGGGCGTAGTCCCTGCACTTCGTGGCAACGCCTCAGCCATAAGTTTAATGAACACGCACATCGCAAGAAGAACAGTGATGTTCAGTGTGATACGCTCTTTAGACTCCGGGGGAAGAAAAAACCCGAACAGAATGACACTGAGTATGATCAAGCACGGGGTAATCAAGTTAAAAGCGTAGAATAAAGGCTTACGTCGTATGATCATTTCAATATTGATATAAGCCAAAGGTTCCTTACAACACGCGTACATCTGTGTTCTCCGGATTTTCGAAGCATCAATGAGTTCCCATTCGGAACTCTTCGTGAACTTGTCGGTGAACATCGGAGAATTGGCGGTGATCAAATCAACCTCGGAAGCGGTGAATGTCGAAGAACCGAACTGCATTGAGCAGTTCTGCTGGTCGAAGGGGAAGTAAGTTATATCTAGCTCACAGGTAGTGATGTAGATAGCAGGGCTGTACCAAGCTGATGAGCCATCACTGGCCACGATAACACGTGTTTTGAACTTTTCTACGCCACTGTTTGATTCGCTGTCTGCACTGTGAAAACACAGAAAGCATTCATTATACACAACTTGCTTTGTTTAGCATTATCCTATAGGTTCACCTCTTTGCTTTTGCTTTCATCATGTTTAATTTCCTTCTTCCATAACTGGTTTTTAACATTTTATTTTCTAAGCTCCTTTTCTCTTTTTTTCACACAATCACCGTCCTAATTATTACTTTGAGGAAAAGTGGACACTAAAAGCGCGATTACGCGCATCAATTTTCTCTGTAACTTGACTCGCAGCGGCGTTCCAACACAAGTTGCATGGAGCATTGCGGCGTGTAACCTAAAGCGCAATTTGAAAAATGTTGCAAGACAAGTTGCAGTAATAGTTGCGAGAAGTAGAATTAATTTCTACTTTTGGCAACGATTGCGTTTCCGTTGCACTGTGTGAACCCTCTAGCAATTTGTGTCGAAAAGCAGTTGCTGAGAAAATGCACAGTGTAATCGCGCCTTAACTGAGACCACTTTTCATGGCTAAGCAATCCATATGTTGAATAAAACCGTAATCAATAAAGAGAGAGCAGATTCAGTATCATATTGACCTCAACAAGAGACTATGAATTAAGAGAGTCATCTACGTGCCCTTTGATAATTATTTGAAAATTTATTTTTAGCTCGACGCGCAGCCTGAAATATTTTCATCATGCGATTCCTGATTCAGTTCAGGCTGCGCGCGCAGCTAAAAATAGCTGTAAGCGGGGCTGAAAATAGATTTTCAAATAATTTTCATGGAGATAGACCTATGTATGGGAGATATGCTCCCTTACTTCATACTCTCTTGTCTCAACCATTCACAATGTTCCATATTTCTTACCTATTATAAAGTACTATATCAGGGGTCCATACTGTTTTAGGATCCAGTCTAGTTTCATTAACACCTTGATATTTGGTTGAATTCCAGACCAGAAGTTCGTTCTTCCAACGCTGGAAAAAGCAAAATAAAGAAAAGGAATTTTTCCATAATATCTTGGTTGAAGAAGCATTATTACTGAGTAAAAGGTTAGTGATCGCTTGCAGCACGTCGGAATGCAGCTCAATTTGAAGGACAAAACAATGAGGTTGCCATTTCTCAGGAGATTGAAATTCTTTTGTTTTGTCCTCCAAATTGAGCTCCTTTGCCGTCACGTAAAAGGGGTCCATTTGATACTGACCTGTCGTACCCATACATTACTTTTGAGCACCTGATTACGATCGTTCTGTCAGGATGATAACAGGATAAATATTAACAATAGCAAAGCAACTATCATGGTCACTTGTTGAATCTAATCGAATCAAAAAAAGTCCAGATTTTTCTTTAATACAATCGATACATGAAAAAGTTCAACTTCTTGGGAGGACCGCTGACACAGAGGAACGGTTGACACTTCTGATTCATTACAGCTATTTCAAAAAAAGGTTGGTGAAGATTTTGTTGCATGTGGCATACCAAATTAAACCCGAAATATAGTATGGGTGATGTGAATCCATGTCCAAGCAGCGAAAGGTCACAACAATACGTTTTTTCCGGCATGTTTTCTTCTGTGCTGACATTATCTAACTTCTGTATTGACAATATCGCGACGCGTTATAAACATGTGGTTACATGCATGCATTTGATCTCTTATAACTGAAAACGAGAGAGTATGAAGTAAGAGAGCATATCTCCGTGCCCTATGAAAATTATTTGAAAATCTATCTTTAGCTGCGCGCGCAGCCTGAAATGAATCAGGAATCTCATGATAAGATAGTTCAGGCTGCGCGCGCAGCTAAAACAAAATTTTCAAATCTCTTGCTTAACTACTCTCTGGCTGAAAATTAAGGGTTTTCCATGGACCTTATATATTTTACGAAATAAATGTCATGGATAAAGCTACGTAAATAAACAAATCTTAATGTTGAAATTTATGAAATTAAGTATTGCCTTATTTTTGCTGCTGCATTACCACTTACTTCAATTTACATAAACTGTAGGAGCATTTTACAAACAAAACGTTGCGGTTTAATAGATCATTTTCGAGTCAATAGTGCGCGCGATCTTGCCCTAAAATGCCTCTTTTTCATGTCATGCCGCGAGCATCTTGAAAATGGTCTATTGGAGAGTGATCATCATGCAAAATGTTTAAAAAATCTGAGAAGGGGGTCTTTTGCATATTAACTTCTTAAGACAAAATATTTTTGAAATTTGCTGAGATACTAAATTAACACATAAATTTATTGATGACAGAGACGTACTTACCACTGAAATGACCTGGACAATTTCTAGGCCGAAAATCACCGTGGTAGTCGTGTTTTGGCTCCGCACGGGTCTTGCGTTAACATTGTGATTTAGCAGATCTTCGACAAGGGATTGCTCAGCACTTGGAATGCTTGCATCTATGATGAAAAATGCACGACCAGGTCAAGTGACCAGGTCAAGTAACCATGCAAGGCCGGAGAGTGTATATAAAAAGGGCCGGGGCGCGCGTCTTTATACTATGATATAAACACGCTGGAAAGTGTACAGCAAAAGACAAGTCAGAGGTCGGAGAGAAACACGAGGCGTAGCCGTACGCGGCAGCCTTACAGATGAAAAAGTGAAGGCCCTGTTACACGTTGAAACTTTTAGCTAAAATTTGCGTGCGACGGCGTTGCGAGACGAGTTTCAGAACGAATTGCATTGTGTACCACCCCAGCTTTGTGAAACTTTCGTCTGAAATCCAACATGGCGGAAACTAAAAACATCACATGATCAGCTAGGAATCTTTTCCTGTGACCTCTCAATACTTAGCCGCATTCACTAGAGTTTTATGAAAGTCAAGATAAGACAATCAGAGTAAGTATTCCTGAAAACCAATTTCTTGATTAAAATTTACTTTGAATCAAACTCAGACAAAACATTACTATTGATTGTCTTAAGTGCGGATTTCAAGGTCCAACTAACGTAAGTGCATCCGTCTCTTTAAATCTTTTAGCACGATAAGCTTAAAAAACAAGGTTAAATTCGACTTGAAACATGTATAATTGACATTAAAAAAATCGGATTAATGCTTGACTGATTGTCGTTGTCTTACTTCAGCATTTCTTGTATCCGAGAGCATGATAGTTATTGAGAATGTTGGCGCCATAAACAATGAATAATGATGCTGGTTAAGTATCAGGAGTATCACACTTAGCTTGTTTTAGCCATTTTCCTTCTGCACTCCCAATTTTAACAGGCCCACTTCAGATCAAGAGTTAGCTCTCTTCGACAATCGAAATATGGTATTCTTAGCTTGTTCTCAAGAGATGGAAAAACATGGTGAAAGGTCCATTAGAAATTACATAGAAAAAATGGAGCCTCGACTTAGGATGAAAATTTCGTTCTCAGTTTAAAATTTTCGGGAATGAGGTTCTATAATAATTTCGGAGTAAAATTATCTTACAGCTGGACACAAAGAAGAAGAAGATAAAGGTAAAAAGGAGAACAAAAAAAGGCTGAAGAACAAGAAAAAGAAAGAGAAGAAGAAGAACAAGAAAAAGAAAGAGAACAAGAAGAACAAGAAAAAGAAAGTGCCTGCAATTTCCATCGTAGCATTTAAAAAACGATCGTTTACATTTAACCATTTTCTTTTTTACATTTAATGGATTTATTGAAATCCAGTTTCGATTCCCTGTGAAGAATCATAGCCACGCCCTTCTTACACCTCTCCCTTACCCTTCCACCCCCCCCCCCCCCCCCCAATAAAAAACACCAATTACATTAATAAACAAATATGAGTACATGACACGTAATATAATCTGTGAACACTTATGTTTTTTGTCTTTTGAAATGGAAATTTGGATGAATTTTAGTATCTTAGTAGATTGATATCTTAAACGACTCCCATTATGACATTCCGCCATTCAGACAAAACTTAGAAGGAAAACCTCATGAACATGATAAATGTTTGGTTCGTCATCCCACGATGAGTTAAAAATAGATTGTTAATTATTTATTTAATCTATTAAATCACTCGTTCATATTTCATCGCATGTTCTAGAGCCAGTTAACCTCAGACTAAATATATACCACTGGGAAGTTTCTTCTTATTTTTCTCTCAATAAAATACCGGTCTGAACCGGTTTGACCCAAGGCTTTTTTTGATACTCTTGGGTTTGATGTGAGATAACGAGATCCCTACCGCACTAGCGCACATTTTAAATGTCAGCTATTTCATGATTTTTACATTGATTAGATCAAGTTAGGTGGAACATCTGAGTAAGAACTGAGCTTGGCATTATTGGCAACACACAATATGAATATGAAGACAGTACTACACACTCCCTAGTTATAAATAAAATAAAATATGGTTTCTCATCCCACTATCCAATTAATTTTTCCGTGATGTTTTCTTATGATGAGTGGATGGAACTGAAACCCAAGTGTTTTAATGCAAATACTATCGGCATAAAGAGGTAGTTGACATTGATCATCAATAGCTAACAAGCATGTGGTTGCAGGAACGATAATCGGGGGAATGCTCAATGTCGATTCTTTGTAGAGGATAACGAGGGATATTTATTGTTACTTTAGTGAATTTTTATCAAATGAATCGTGTAGATAAATATGCATATGTGAGATCACGATAGACGGTAGCAAATGTTATTTTATGGTTTCATGAAATAGATGCATCAAAAATGTAATTTCTTAGTGATACTTGAAATAAAGGGGAGTCAAAAATTCAAGTCTAATTCATGATAAAATTGACTGTTCCTTACCTGACAAAACTATCCATCGTAAGAAAAACAAACCCAAACAGACGCTTGAGAATATCATTTCGCCTTCAGGTTGAAACAAGATTTCAGAGAATGTTTAATTTCCATTTGACCAGCCGCTATTTGACGAAGCAGCATTTACATTGCAAAGCTCTTGCTCTCCTGTTAAATCCATCGTCGCGTCGTTCCAACGCTTTTGTTTATATCTTTTTTCTCCTATTCACACCAGTTCAAATCTCGATTCTTCGTAAAGTTTCTTTGTGGATTCCAATTCTTGGAGATCTAGTTGAAATTATGAAAAAAACATGAGAGGAACCTGCAATGAGAGACCAACGTGAGAAAAACGCCCCCAGCGAGATTCAACCATGTTGATCTCGAGTTCCTATATTCTATCTAGACTTAATGACAACGAGAAAATACTCTATATTCAATCTTACCTTTGAATTTAGGATCAAATTAACGAAGCCGATAATTAAACTTTAATAAAATGGAGTATTGCTATAGAAATGTATATTTTGTGGTCTGATTAGACCATAAGCTATGACCGACACTTCTACTGTTAGCGAGCGTAAAGCGATCACAAAAGACCTTATCACACAAATTAAAACCCGACAAAATTATCTTTGGTTGCAACACTTCGTTCGCAGTATTGTTCTTTAGTAAATAAGACTTCAGGCCGTCATTGAATTTTGGCTACGATAATATGATTAGAACAAAAGCGTAGCTATAATGCGCGACGGCGATGATGATTGGTTGAGCACTTAGTGCATTTTAGATCCTGCTTTGTGATTGGTCAGTTGAGCTTTCGTCGATTTTGTCAGATGGCCTGAAGTTATTATATCTTCTTTAGGAAAAGACTTCCTAAATTATGGCTGAAAGGATATCGAAGAATTAATTTTGGTCAGTTAATTTGTGTAAATTGATGTCGAAATGATGCAAGAGAAGTGTGGGCACGCTACACGCTGTAGACAAGATGCCGCATATTCGCTGGTCTTTTTAGAAGTCGTGGCTGTTATCGCTAGAATCTAAAAGCTGCTATCGGTTTCAGATATTTTAAGCTACTAAGAACGGATCTGTCGTTGTTGTATTAGTAAATGCTGCGGAACTGCTCTTTGACTTATTGACAAAATTCAGAAATAGTAATCCATACTTCTGATCGTTTCAGTTGTTTCTTTTTTTTTTTTCCTTTTTTATTTTATTTTATTTATTTATTTTTTGTGTGTTTTTCCCCCTTCTTTCTTAATGCTCGGCAAGTTAGCCAAAAACTGGTTCTTGCTCAAAACGTCTTTTCAGTAATTATAACCGTAGATCAGATCAGTCAGAATCTTGGATGTATCTTCAAAGTCTAGTGGATTCGCTACATCTTTGAGTGAGATGTGGACAGGGGTTTACGTGGACGGGGATTTGCATTCTCCAAGGAAGACTGGTAACGACCTCTGTGGTGCACAGGATTCTGGAACAGCAGAGTTCAGGACGCGAGGTAAGGGAGCTTTTTTGATCTCTCGACAAATGCAGCCCCACAATTCTTTCTAACACTGCAAAGGCGATTGTCATATTTCTTTGAGCACTTCGGTTAGGTGAGTCAAAATCAACATTCAAATCAAGTAAGAATAAGCAATGTCGTTATTTCGTTCTTCTTTCCAGTTTTTCTTTCTCCTTTCTTTATAATCTAAAAACTTTCGGCCTCATTTTTTCCTCCTCAATCATAGTCATTGAATGCAATAAGCTGGAAAATCAAGTCAGAATAGCCCTCTCTCGAAAATGACGGGCATAAATTCAAATGAGTTCAACTGAAGTAAGAACCAATACCAGTACTAGAAACAGAACCTTTTCTTTAGTATCCCTTCGAAGATTCATTGTTTTAGGTGTTATCATATAGCGCATATCCAAAGTCATACAAATGTCTGTAAATTTGTAGATTTTCAACTTAAATTTCATGGCCCGATATAACACCTGATATAATGAATCTTTGTAGGGTTACTAAAGAAACTAGGTGGTGCTCTTGATAATTCTGTATTTCGTTTTATTTCACTCAATTTAATTTTATATATTTTGTATATTTAAGTTGTGGGCCAAATTGGAAACCAGCTCACTATATTCTGCTGTATTTGCGGATACCCACATTAAATGAAGATTTATTATTATTATTATTATTAATATAACTCAATTGAATTTGCGACCGTCATTTTGGAGATGGGTCTATTGCAATAATGTCTAAATTAATAGTCCTTACATTTGAATTTTTGTCCTGGCGAAGTATTTCTATCGCATGCTGCACCCAGCTAAGATGAACGTCGTAAATATGTTTGACCAACGTAACGTTCTCATCTGGAGTCAAACTTCTCCTAAAAGAACTGAAGAGGAGAGAAATAGAGATTGAGTTATCTGAATGCGTTGTTCTTCCTACCGTTCCTGCTTTCAAACTTTTCTGAATGCCAGAATAAAAACCATTTATTTTCTGGTTCATCTCATAGATCCCTGTTATTTGTCTTCAACTGGAGTCAAGCTTATTGAAGAGAAAATAAATGAGAAACCACGACCATCCGATAGTTTAAGAAAAAAATAAAATAAAAGCTAGTCCGAAGAGAAATGGAGTTTCAGTTATTGGAATGTGTCGGCATCCCTACCTTCCTGTTTTCAACTCTTCTAAGTGCCAGAATAAAAACCATTTTTTTTTTTCATCTCACAGATCCTTGTTATGATGAAAACAGGATGTCGGGACGTACTAAAACTACTGCATATTATGGAGCTAAGATCATTTCGCACAACAAGAGTCAAGGTATAGAATATAATTGAGAAGGATGGCAGATGCGGATGGCAGAATGAAATTTTATATTGAAGAGAAAACAAAACCATATGCATTCAGACAGAGGCCGGAAGAGAAAAGTTCCCAAGGCGGCAGATAACGGTTGGATTTTTGTTGCTTTATTCATTAGGTTATTTAGTGTGCACCTATCAACTGAAACAGTCTGATCGAATAGTGTTTAGTATATATATATGACTAAATATTACTTTACCGTGTTGGAATTTACAAGATCTAGACAAAGTAAGGCAATATAAAAAAAAAATGCATTGGTTAAAATGAAAAAGATTTTGACTGGTTAACTAAGACGTTCCGTTTTAATTTACCATGAAGAGGTGAGTATTATTTGCCAGACAGACAGACAGACAGACAGACAGACAGACAGACAGACAGACAGACAGACAGACAGACAGACAGACTAGCTGACTGAAAGACTGAAAGACTGACCGACAGACGCACACATACAAGATTGACGGATCTAAAAACGTGGGCGCGCATTCCAAGCAGCAATTGAAATAGAAAAGTTAGAATAAAGCTGATGAAAAGCAAACACAATCACATTAGTTTTTCTTCCGTAGTTCACGTTGTTTTGCGATATACACCAGCCGATAACGTAATGATCTTAACTTTTGGAGGTAAAATTTAATGTTACTCTCGAAAATGAGAACGGATTGAAAAATGGGAATGGTAGAACATACTAGCAGTAAACTACACCGCCTAAATAACCTCATTCAGAATTCGAAAATATTTTTAATTTCAAAAAAAAATTATAACTTTGCTGCAATAATAACAAGATCTATAGACATGATGTCGGCAAGTTTTATCGAATCTCAACAGAAACAGCAGTAGTCCAATAACATCAATATATCTTACCTTCTTTTGTATATGTCACCTTTCAACCTCATAAAGTCGGGAAGAATGATTTGTCAACTTTATAATAAGATTGTACATGAGCGAGAAATATTAAACAACCGTACGAGAAAACCTTGCATTGAACGTTAGGAGATTTTTCAAAACCAAAGCAAACCGAAGTTGGTCTATTAGAGGGAAAATCGTTTGATTCCATAGACACCATTTGACCACACACTTCACGTTTCTGTCTCTTGGGTATCATTTAATCTGGATATTCCATTGATCTGATTGGCTGTGTCTCGGTATGGAATGTTTGGTGGGCAGTTTTTTGTATAAACATCAATTACAGCGATTTACAATATAATAGCAGGGAGTATATATCTTTTCATTTTCTCAAAGCACTTTCATAATGACTTAGGGCTTATGTTATTTTTTATTGGAATTAGTGTTGACGAAAAGAGTCGCTCTCCGCTTAAGGCAAGACCGAGAAAAGATTTGTACGTATTGAACTATTGAGGTCATAAAGATTCGAAGGTAATGATCGTTGTAAGATCTGAACATTATTGTCAGTAAAGACAAAACCGAGTAAACCTTTTTTTCCTTTAGCCTAAACGACCGCCAATCGTGCGGTTTGACAGCCTTTATCTTGCGTGCCCCTATAAAAAGGGTCTAGCATAGTTCCGTACATTGTACATTTTACTTATTCCTATATTTTTTATGGTCTCATCCACCGACGCAAACGGCTCAAACTATTGAGAAAGCTTGGTAATGCGTGGTAGCTTTCTTTGCACTGAATCAAGGCATCACCAATGCGTATTAATTCATCGAACGTTGAACCACAAACTGCCATCATGAGGGCGAACTCATTATAAATCGCGACAAAAAAAACCAAAATGAAAGGAATTCTTCAAAGTAATGCAGTGTTCGTCTGGCTATAAATGCACAAATGACGTCATATTGCGTGCCATATTTATATCAGTGACTCAAAGATGAGGTCACTGGGGCCAGCTTATCATTTTGAGGAAAAAGAAATAAAATTACAGAATACACAAGGAATCTAAGGTTCTTTTTCTAATTATAATAACTACAATATTTGAGACTCACGGCACACAAAACTATGAATAAAAGTTGAAAGAAAAAGCCAATGTAAACTAGTGCGCATGCATGGAAATGGACTCGGCACCATTTACAATTTGTTGGGTCTTTCCCTTGCAATTGCGGTCGTCCTCCCTCCACAAAAACCTTCAGTTACCAATATGAGTTTGTTGTGCCCTGACCCATATACCAGGCACCCAGAGGTTGTTTCAAGGTTTGATGAAATTGATGGCTTTTTGTTTGGTGTTTACATTGTTTACATTACATGGAAACAAAAATACTAGTTAATTTTGACCACGCACTGGCAATGCGATGTTGCTCTAGGACTTTCTTTGATTACAATTATTTTAAGAATTTATTTTACCGAAAGACTAATAACAGTCCAAATGAATCATATCAGTAACGAGTGATCTAAGAGGCACGCACCTGCTAAACTTCAGCCAGCCTACAAGCGGCTCAATATTCGTGTGTGTGTGGTGGGGGGGGGGGGGGGGGGATACCTGTGGTGGAAAATTCATTAAGGAAAATTCATTAAGGAAAAAAATTCCAAGCAGAATTTAATTTGTTCATATGAAATTATCCTGTGTGCTATTAAGATATGAGTATACGACGTACTGAGATGTGAATAGGGGTACAATAGCCGCATGTTTACAAAGAAATGTTAACTGCTAGCTTATATTAACATGCGCTCAAACACACATGCAATGCATATTGTTTGGTGAAACGTTGAAACACAACATTGCACAACCACTATCAATTCAATAATTAAGAAATAAAACATTTTCTCCGTGCCTTCATGGCCTGGTGAAAACCGAGGCTACGCGTTTGGGAGAATTCGAAAGCAGATCAGTGAAAACCTGAGACGAAGTCGAAAATGTTTTATTTCTTTAAAAAAATACTTTTTACCTTGCCCTTGCTTGTTACGTCATTTCCGTGCCTTCATAGCGTGATGAAAACACAGCTCTCGACCAATGAGAGCGCGCGTACTATCTTAAGTATTATTTTAACTGGTAATCTCACGTCCCTGAATAGTAATTATCTGGTTTGAAACATGTAATTCATGTATAACCACGAGTCCTAATCGGTCTCATAGCTCTTCAGGTGAATAACATATACTTTTAAAAAATACTTAAGATAGTACGGGCGCTCTCATTGGTCGAGAGCTGTGTTTTCATCACGCTATGAAGGCACGGAAATGACGTAACAAGCAAGGGCAAGGTAAAACGTATTTTTTTAAAGAAATAAAACATTTTCTCCGATGCCTTCATAGTCTGGCTATGAAGGCACGGAGAAAATGTTCTATTTCTTAAATATCAATACGGTTTGTTACTAAAAAGCTAGAAAGCTGATATCGCTGAGGATCATGGGAAACATTTCATATCTAACAATCGTATCTACCCATGATCCTTGCCGGTCACAGCTTTGTAGCTTTTCAGGTGACGTGACTAACTTTATTGAAAAATAAAGGATATGACCACTGAAATACACGCATCAAGAGTTCCGCGCTACTGCTCTAAGCGCATGCTCAGGGGATTAAAAAGTGGGATAATATTTTGTAAAGTATGCTATTTTTCGGTATATTTGATTCAGAATTCGCTTAACGGTACGCGATCTTGAAAATTTAGTGAAAATTGTGTTTGACAAGAAAGATACAACTAAAATATAGCATATTTTACAAAATATTATCCCACTTTTTAATCCCCTGAGCATGCGCTTAGAGCAGAACTCTTGATGCGTGTATAGGAAGTTTGTTGGTCCTTGGTTGCAAGTATAATAATTTAGTAAAGTCAAATGGACCACTTCACTCATGCAAATCACTACTGTACATGTTGAAACTCCAAACTAGCAAAATAAAACTATTAAACTATAATTATACTTGATAGCTTGATTTCTTTGATCTCGCATGAATAATTACCATCAAATATATTGCGTTCCTGTACAATTTCCTGCAGTTCATGTGGGATCATCTTGGTAACCTTGGGAAGAAGCCAAAACTTGTTTTCGGTAAAGCAGCAGCATTTTCTTAATCTCAAGCAAGAAATTCAACTAGAACTATTTTGCTAGTGTACAACTTTCGATTTGTTCTGTACAATATCGTACAACTTAGTTTGTCTTCTTGGTAAACATATCATATGGCTTCTTATTTTTAAATCACCAGTGCATTACCAACGGTTTTGCATGAAATCTGAGACAAAAGAAAAGTGTATGTTGGTTAACAATTGATTCAAAGTCAATAAAAAAAAAGAACAATAAGATTAAGTTCTAAGAGAAGAAGCAAATAAAAGTTCACACTGACATGAGTTTGAAATGTATATGTGATCGTACCATACTGAATGGACTCAGAAAAAATTCTGAGCCCCATCTGGGGCTCAGAATTTTTTCTGAGTCCATTCAGTATGGTACGATCACATATACATTTCATATTCCATCATCATACGCAAACCAACATTATCATCATGACATGAGTTTAGTCGATTTGAATATTTTGAGAAAATTTCAAATCTTTTCGAAAGTAAGGATACAAATTTTCAAATTCCATAGAAAATACTTTTTTCGTATTCATTTCTAACTACATTTTCTACAAAGAATCAGTATTTCTGACTTAACTTTATTAATTTTTTATTATCAAATATTTATTTTTTGTTTATTTGACCCCTACATTTTGTGAATTTGCTTTCACAATCACTCTTTTATTTGCTTTACCGTTGATCAAGTTCAGTTCAAAACTTTTGAAACTTTTTTTTTTTTTCAATGTCAAGTTCATTCCACGACGGTATAAAAGTGAGCGCGTGTCAAAGCAAGCAAGGAAGCTTTCTATCCACGCGACAGATTTTTAATTCGGATATCTCAATTTCATTCAATTTTATTAGACCATCTTCGTATTTCACAGAAAGACTAGTTTGAAAAAATACTCAAGATATTTTCTCGCACTCAAAATGACTTTCTTTGTTTGAGATTCCAACGCCGTTAGAACACCGCATTTCATTCTTCCAGCAGAGATTTTTTTATAACTTCTTTGATTTTTATGCAAACTCCAACTACTATTCTTCGGCTCAGTGATTTTCCCTCACAAAGTGCGAATACACTAACCAATCACATGTCGTGTTTGTAGCACGTGACTTCTCTTCTTGACAGTAAATCTTATGCAAACAAGCCATGCAAACGCTCTTGGTGGAGTATTTAGAGCTCCGTCAGTTTAATCGTTTGTAAAAAGTTTGCCAAAATATCAACGAGTGTGATTGTCGGACCACACATCATTTCCTCTGGAAGAAAACTGAATGATTGGACTTCGAACTTCAAAAGATCTACGAGTTTTGAACCTTAATTGATTATATACAAATTGCTTTGAAATTCAAGTTATAAATGGGCAATTAGCCTATTGAGGATAATAGTCAACAACCTGGAAAGGAATAGTACGTTTGGAGTTTCAGAACTACCGGCCAAACGCCTCTCTGATCCCTCGTTAAATCTAGGAATTTCTAAATGCATATGGAGCTAACGGCGAGAGAGCAAACGTTGGGATACCAGAAAGAATCAAGAGGAGAAAGTATGTCAACGACTTACAACCCGAGCCATTAAGGATCGTTGTAAACAAACCAGAATAAAACTTTGAGTAATACAAAATGGTGAGGCTGGCGTTAGTATTTCTTCATGTTGTCTTTATTACGCGGATAGTCATCAATGCAGGTATGTTTTCCTCTTTGAATTTAGTAAGTTTTGCGCTGTTGGTACTAGACTAGTTAAGAAACTATCTTAGCGTGACTCACTGCCTCACTTACTAGAAAGTGAAAAATAATTCATTTGACGCATCGAATTGACCCCATTTAGATTGTATAACTCCCTACTGCAATAAATCAGCAAAATATCCGGGAAAACGTGGATACTTTCAAGAATATAAGGCAGAAGTTTGAGGAGTTTAGCTGTGATTTGTTATTTCCACAGCGGAAGAGTTTGTTTTGTTTACTTGAGTTCAAATTATGAATCGCCTCTCTTCACAGTCTAGACATTATAACCTATAAATGTATTATCGTGAGCATGAACTGAAATATTTAAACCTTAACTTAGGCTCCCTACTTTATGAGCTGATATTCCTCTAAGTGTATATAAGTTATCATTGAAATTTAGAGAAGTTTTGGAGTCGAAAAAAATGAGTCAAGAAAGCCATTTCGTAGTGCGTACGCGCGGTTGGTTGGTCGGAAAGTGATGTCCCGCAGTTTAATGGCTTTCCTATAAGACTGCAAGCACAGGAAAGAAACTAGGTTAAAGATGGAAACATCTGATCGGCGATTCCTATTTTTTATTGTATTCAACTCTGCTCCTAAATCGTGTTAATTTATACTGTTCGCTTTCTCTGTAAACAAAGACAAACTGACACCTTTGCTCAATGTTCATGTCCAATGTCAGTTCTCGAACACTGGCGGGTTCTTTAAAATAGTTTTGACACATCTAGTATTTGAATTAGGTACACAAATACGTACGACGCAAGTCCCTTATAAAGAAAAACTTTCTAATGTGGCGTGGCTTAAAAAATTAGAGCCTCGTTTCTCATAAAGATAAGCTGAGAAACAGATGTTATTCGAGCCTTTGCCTTTCACTGATCTCGACCCTTGCGGTGGAATCAAGTTTCATGAATAGAAATTAGAATAATCATTATTTTCCTCAATGAAATTCTATTCTTACAAACATTATTTTTATTTCATTCCATTTTATATCGTTCCATTATTTTTTCTTTCTTTTCAAAGTTCGTGCCGAAGACATGGGGTAAATAGTTTATTGATGAGTAAGGCATGGTCCGGAACAACCAACCACATGTAGCATAATCACAAACACTACAATGAGTCACTTCTTAATATTGATTTTGAGCGCTTTATGTAAAGTAGGGTGTTGTCTGTTTCATTTCGTGAGCAGAAATAAACATTATACATGTTTTGAGTGCTGAATAATAAAAAAGAAATTCATTTCTTGACTATCGTGTGTTTATGCACAAGGATTGGCAAGGGAAAATGGATTGTGTATTATCGCATGCTTTATCGTGCAGATAACCATCAATATATACTTTTATGAGCAGCCAGTCATATTTGTAGGAAATTAAAAACTTAGAATTCGATTAATCTTGTGATGACATCTGATATATGATGTGTCTGGAAAACTGTGAAGTTAATTTCGCTGGTCACATAGGTACCTAACTTGTCTGACCTGACGAAAATGAATTTATTTCACTAACTAGTAACATGTGCTTCAAGTGAACAACAGTTTATTATTACTAGTGATTAATTAGAATAGTTTGGTCAATAGTTTGTTGTTTGATATGATATTGTGTCTAGTGGTCCATTGTTCTTGGATAATCAACAACCAGCACTGAACACGTGGTTCGCGGGTAAATGCATATAGCACTTAACACGTACTGCCTGCTCACATAATCATTAAATTTTCATTAGATTCTTATAAATAATCTAAATCCTGGAAAGCTTTTGATCAGTGTTGCAACACTCAAAAATATAATATTTTTTGTTTTTTTTAGTTATTGTTCGTGAATTGAAATTTTAATTTGAGATTATGTATGCATATACACAGAGAATTATGTATTGTTTCTTCACGTGGAAGACCCTCAAGGTATATAATACCCTCACTGGCTTCCCATGCTGGGAAACATATGCCAGTATACACTACATCCATGTATAGGAATTTTGACTTCAATAGGAAAGTTTGTAGCTCTATTAAAGATCAATTGTAGGTATTATTCTAATGGGTTGGCTATTTTTGTGATTTTGTTTGAAAAAGCAAATTAATTGAAAATTTGCATAATCAAATATGCAGCCAATTTAGGGTGTGAATTTTTTGAGCCATTTGCCTATAAGCTTTATTATTCAATGGATCTAAAAGAGCAGAAAAATCCTAGGGTTTCTCAATCACTGCTCACTTTGTACTGAAAATTTCAGTTTAAAGGTTTTCAAATAATTTTTCTATGTATTCATTATTTACAAACTCATTTATGATATGTAGAGGATATTACATGGTGGCGCCAAGATGTGAAGTTTATCTTAGAGTGGTGAAAATATTTCAAGAGTGAGCACAGTGAATGAGGGAAATATTTTTTATCACTGGCAGATAAACTTCATATCTTCTTGCCAATGTGCAATTTTCTTTTCTATTATATATCCACAAATAAACTATGCAAAGCATGTTAAAATGAGCGGGAAAATATTGGAAGTGCATGACGTCATCGATTTCTTCTTGTGTAAGAATCTGGAAAATATATGTCACTGAGGTCCCAGATGTAGTTTGTGTGAAAAATACAAGTGGCATATTTTACAGTAAAACACTAGTGTTGATATAATAAATGATTTTATTTACCCTGCATTAATATTTACACACACTCAGTGCAAGTGTTATGTAATCATGTACCACATTTGCATCCAGTTTAGGAAGTGCTAATAACATGATTTATGGCTTGTGGACTGTTTACGTTTAAGGCATCTTTTCAGTCGACTGATCAGCAAGTGTACTAATAGTCTCCTTCATAGTTCCCTGCACCATCTTGAAAGGTAGCTGTACCTTAATTTGCATCAAAGTAAGACGAAGGGTGAGCTTGCAATGAGAGAGACCATTTTTTACACCTTGGAGCTGAATTATTCACATGACTGTCTCTATCATTTCAAGCTCACCATTTGTCTTGCTTCGATGTAAAGGCATGGCTACCTTTCAAGATGGCACAGGGAACTGTGAAGGGGACTATTTTGTGACTCTGCTTGAATGCCCAAAATTGCTGAAAAATTCCACTCTTTTATATTAATTTTGTTAATTTTTATGATTTAATTTTTTTTTACAGATAAGCCTCCATCATTCATTTCAAATAGTGGCTTACCAGCAGATAGTATTGGAGTAATAGCAGAAGGAAATACAGTAACATTTTCATGCCGAGCAGATGGCAATGGTCAATACACATATTCTTATATTGCTACTAATTTGAATGGAAGCCCAAGAAATCTCAACCTTGATTCAAGATATTCAATACATCAAGATGGCCGGCTTGTGATTACTAATGCTCAACATGCTAAGGATGATGGGTACTATCACTGTGTTGCAAGGAATAATTATGGAGCTGCCATATCGAGGAAAGCTAAACTTCGCATTGCTCGTAAGTGTCCCTAACAGTACAAATAGACCACAAGGGCATCACAAGGGGGTTTTAGGGTGCCTATGACCCCCCCCCCCCAAGTCAGTAACATGTGGTAAAGAGGAGAGAGCTATAAGACAATGGTGTATGACCCCATTAACTACACCCCTTTTTTGTTCAGCATTCCAGAAGGGACAAACAAAATGGTGGCTTTTTGGGTTTGTGCACTCGTCTCCCCTTTGGAAAATCTTGGCTACACCCCTGAGTTTTTAGTTTTAGTTATATATATCCCAATTATGTATCTAGAAAGAACTAATGATGTATCTAGGGAGGAGAACTAATGATGTGTTTTAAACATATGTTGTGCAAAGGGGGTCTGACTCACTCGATTTCCATAGTGGCTTTAGTCCTCCCCCCAGTATTTCAGAATGAAAATTTCAGCAAAAGAGATTGTCAAGACACATTACACATATATATACTAAGTGAACCGCCACCACATTTCAAACATCTCTATCTTGGTGCCTTAATGACTAAAACATACATGTACCCTTTATTATAATGGCTTCTTTACTCAACCATTTATTTTGTCGCTAACATTTTAACTTTTCATTTAAAGATCTCACCATTCCAAGTACTCCTGTAAGCCCTATAACCAATTCAGCTAATGTGTATGACAGCTACAAGTTTACCCACTCCTTGACAGACACCTTCCCAGACTACCCAAACACAACCTACATATGGAAAAAAAATGGTGCAGCCATTACAGAGAATAAACGCATCGGCATTTCACAGGCTGGCAATTTATATATTGCATACCTTCAGTTCAGTGATCTTGGAACTTATACTTCTGATGTTGAAAATACTGTCACCTCAACGAAGTACAGCAGGCCAGCTGTTACACTCAACTTGAGACGTAAGTTCATCATTTGCATCATGATACTGTAATACAAGCAAAAAAATAGTGCAACTTATCTTGCGTTGTAAGTTGCAGAGTAACCACCAATGCAACCACAACATTTTGTTGCATGACTTACAAAGAAAATTTGTTGTGTGCGTGATGAATGGTAATACAGCTGTACGAGCAACATTCACTCTGCAGTTGCAAAGCAACAATGTTGCGAGACAAGTTGCAGGATTTTGTTTCTTGTATTACTGTACCTTCAGCAAAAAGTATGTTTTAATAATTACAGGCAGCTGAATTGCTAAGTACAAGTGGTTTGGGGAGGGACGATTTTTCAGTGAAGTTATTGAGGAATGACCCTCTCCCATGAGAAATTCTGAATATGCTACCAGTATGACAATGTATGACATGGGCCAAGATAAAAATTAATGTATCTTTTTATTGCTTTAGATGATAAATGGAAGGTAAAAGTTCCCATTGCAATGTGATGCATAAAAGCTGCAAAGTTTCAATAGACCCCTTGCAGCACATCAGAATGCAGCCCAATTTGGAGGGCAAAACAAAATAGTTTCAAACTCCTGAAAATTGGAACCTAGATTTATTGTTAATTGCCCTCCAAATTGAGCTGCATTCTGACGTGCTGCAAGGGGTCTATAATAGGCAAACTGAGTGTTACCTTTTGTTCGAATCCTTTAGTTCTGTGTTATTTTTTTAATACAGATAAGATGGAGCCATCATCCTTAAAATCAATTATTATGCTGGGTCCTCTCACTAAAGATGCTGTACATGGCAAAAAAGAGAGTGTTTTGTTTGAATGCTTTGCGCATGGCAAGTAAGTAAACTTAGTTCACATGAATCATGTATATGTGAGCTGGGTATTTGCAGGAAATTTCCCATTCCTTTTAGTAAAAACTCTTTGTACATGTGCATAATTATCAAGTGCTTCGTTTTCACCATGTTGGATAACAATATATCTTTTTTCAAATTTGCTTGAGTGAGCAATGAAACAATGGTTTCAAGTTGAGGCTGGACTTGTCAGAACACACTAAATTTATGAAAACATCAAGTACAGCCTCGTCTCAGAGCTATTGTCTCGTGGTGCACTCAAGGTCTATAGACACTAGCTCTTTCCTACACCTTTCCCGCCTTCTTTCACCTTGAACCATGTGACTTATACGACTGTACCATGATTTCAGACCAATGCCCACTATAACATGGAGGAAAGATGGTCTAGTTATCTCATCTAGTGCTAAATACAACATACGAGACTACAACAAAAGACTAACGATCAAAGATGTTGTGTCCAGTGACCAGGGTGTTTATTCATGTCATGTCAACAACCCGAAAAGTGATGGCGCTGGTACAAGAAGTGCAAGTCTAACTGTTTATGGTAAGTGAATATTGTTTTAATAGCTTACAATCGCAATAAGCTTCAAGCTCGAAGCTCTTGTATAGAAATTATATACTCTTACGATTTAAGATTTATTTTTAATCTAGGTTTGTTTTGGTTCTAACGCGAAAACTTAGAATTTTGGCGAGGAATGTACTGAAGCACTGGCTTTCCAGTTAACAAAACTTCGTGCAACTTTTATTTGAGAGCGAAACGGTCGTCAGATTTTTATTGTCAACCTCAGTATTAGGAGTTCTATTCACAAGGAATTCACAAGAAATACGATATTAGGTTTAAAGTTGTTGCTTTCAAAGCTCAAATTCGAACTATGTAAGCTTATAGAAGAACCAAAAATTTAAGGGGAATGCGTTCGTAACCTTAGTTTTACTGAATTATTCCAACCTTCTTACCTTATTTTCTGCTTTTTTTCGATCTTCCAGAAGATTGCCAGTGGTTGTTCTTCAAATAGAAGAGGAAATATTGAATCTGTTAGTGTATTTACTTTCAAAAAGTCCCTTTAAAAACCAGAAAAGATCACATTTTTTCTCATTCAGCGTTGTAGAAGAACAAGATGCCACGCGCGTCTTTTACTAATTATGTATGCAAATATCTCGAAAATGGCGCGAAATTCTCTAAACGTTATTGGCTCAATTAATATCGTAAGCGTCACTCCTTTTTTCGTGGATAGCGTTTTTAATTAACTAAAGTTAGTTATTCATCTTTTTTTTTTTACAGTCCCACCAACATTTACCACAATACCGAACAATGCATCACAAATAGTTCTAAAATCTACGAAGTTCAGCTGCTCCGCCACAGGGAACCCACCACCTCAAATTAATTGGTACCATAATGGTGAACTTGTAACAGCAGGAAGTAGTGCTCGTAAAACTATCACTAATAACGAGTTGACTATCAGTTCTCTAATCGATAACGACCGTGGGGTTGTTCAGTGCGTGGCGTGGAACAAGGCTGGTCACGTGATAGCATCAGCAAAGCTTACTATCCAAGGTAAACGGATAATCCATTGGCCTTTAGGTCTTCCATTGCACCCCCCTCCCTTTACGTACGGGCCTTCAAATAGATCAGCTTTGTTCTGTTCTCTGGTAAACATAGACAGAACTGGAGCTGTAGTATAGCCAAAGTGTTTTAAACTTTGGAAAATGCAATAATAATTCTGATATATTTTCTATTAAGGTGTTCCTGTTTGGATCGATGTACCACCCAAAGATAACAAAGCAACATTAGGAGAGACCGTTGAATTAACTTGCCAGGCAAGAGGCACCACAACGCCAACGATTACATGGAAAAAAGATGGCACCTTTATCCAGCTCGATGCTCCTGGCTCCCGCTTTCATGTCAAGTCTTCTGGCTCCATCCAGATAACAAATACTCAAAAGTCCGATTCAGGAAAATACACTTGTGTTGCAACAACACCTGAAGGCTCCAAGAATGCCAGTGCTAATCTGAAAATATTAAGTAAGTACTCGAGCCATCAAGGATTGTAGGATTGAGTTTGGTAGTTTTTGAGCGAGATCAGGGCCAAACACTGTCTGAGTAAATTGGGGAAAAAAGTTTTAAGGGTAAATAAAATAATGATCAGCATTGGTACTTAACCAGTCGTATTTCTTAAGGTTCGGACACACGGTGCAACATTGCGCGCAATATTGCATGTAATGTTGCTGAGGGAGGATCGTTTTCTACTTGAGCAACATTGCGTGCAACAAATTGCAACGTATTGCATGGCTCGCAACATCGATTACCTGCAACATTGCGCGCAATGTTGCACCGTGTGTCCGTAGTTTTAATGTTCTCGTTCTTGTGAGCGTGCGTACTTCCTTGCATTCGTTGCGTCGCTGTAATCCATGGCGCCACGAATGTTGTCTGTGTTAACAGTGATCATTAGAAACTGAATGACTCATGAGATGAGAACTGAACTGCCAGAAAGACGGCACATGATCAAGAAAAACAATATTTACACAGGTCAACTGTTATTCCAGGTAAAACAAGCATCTCAGTTCCATTATCCAGTACCATATATGCCGTAAAAGGTCAGCCAAAGGCTCTGGCGTTCCAAGTTACACGAGACCAAGGCGTTGCCGTGTCGTTCTCGTGGACCAAAGATGGCTCGTCAATCACGGACTCTAGATTCCAAATCCAGGCCAATGGTTCGCTGTATATCACTCGTGTGCAAGACTCAGACGCTGGCACCTACAAGTGTGTTGTGACTTCGCGTCTTGGTAATGCATCTACAAGTGGAAGAATGGTTGTACAAGGTTTGTCTGCTTGTCTGTCTGTCTGTCTGTCTTTTTTCTTAGCATTATTTGCACTGTGATTGACGAATCAGTCATCTTTCTTTGGCGGGTTTTGCCTTTTATCGACCGTAAGCTGGCTCCTACACTAGGTGCCAGAATCTCTTTAGGCTTCTGCCATGGAGCACGGGAGCAAAAGGGTCTCTGGCACCCAAGGCGCCATCATATGATCCAAACTTACGGTTACCCATAGCGTTTGCATACAATCCACCTGCCCAAAAACTACAGTATATTGTTGTCTAGGTAAACAAATGGTAAACAAATGCATTATTTTGTTTCTTAGAAGCACCATTGAGTCCCACAAGACCTGTGGTGGTCCAGATCCAGACCACCTCGGTTCGACTGTCCTGGCAACCGCCTGGGTACGACGGGAACAGTGGCATTATATCTTACAAAGTTGAATCTATGAAAGAGGGTGGCGTATGGAAGGCTGCTTTGGAAAACATTAACCCTTCATCGCATGTGACAGCAGTCGTGACAGGTAAGTAGTCAGTTAGATAGCTGATAGGCACCAAGACATGTTCTTGTGCCAATATTCCTCGGTTTTTGACACGTGTTTGTGGATACAAAGATTATTCCATTTGGTCGGGTAAACAGCAAGGTTCTAAAATCCTTGTGAATTATGTTTGACACATGAGACAATGTGCACAATACGTCCGATATTTGCCATCAATGCACCGATATTTGGTTAATGACAATTCTGATCTGATCACTGCAGGTCTGTCTCCTAACACTCGGTATAAATTCCGTGTACGAGCCGTCAACAGTGTAGGAGTTGGTCTTCCCAGTGATGCTACTGCTTATGTAACTACATACTCTGCACGTAAGTAACATGATTCATTTTTATAATGCTCTATGTAGAGTTGCATTCTACACGAGAAGATCAAGAACAGTTACAGTATTATACTCAGCAACTAGAACTCGTTCGCGACTTGCGACTCGCGTTTCACGACTCGCGACTCATCCCTCGATCAAAACCATTCTCTAACTGAATTCTAGAGGTAGTTACAATCGATTGACCAAATATACATGCCCCCAGCTCCTTAGGAAGAACTTATTAGAATACTGTACGGAGTTATCAAAGAATGACCAACAAGCATCTTGCTCATCTTGCCCAAGCTGCAGTTAGAAAAAGGAATTATTATTAAAATACTTTTTCTGCCATTTTCAGCTCCTTCACAACCTCCAAATAATGTATATGCCACGTCAGCAAGCACTGAGTCAATCCTTGTTCAGTGGAAGGTATGTTGTGTTATACACGAATATGATATTATGTTATTATTAAAATTATATTATTGCTGGGTTTCACTTGACGTCATTTCCTGTCTCGTGCGGAATGTTCATCAAATGAATCACAAGTTTTCATTAGAATTCTTTCTGGCTGACAGCACATGGCAGTCAGTGTTTGACCACCATTTGGAACACCAAATATGATTCAAAGACAATTATAAGCTGATAGAAATTTAGGCTACAAGAAATTTTTTTTTCAGGCGCCACCAGCTGATACCCATAATGGCCAATTACAAGGCTATCGAATCGCCTACCGACAGTCTGGTATCCAAGGCAGTTCTTTTGCCATCAAGGATATAACCGATGCTCTTGCTACCAGAGGCACAATAACTGGATTGCTGAGATGGACTGAATACGAAATAAAAGTGCAGGCCTATAATAGTGCTGGTGCTGGTCCTTTTAGTCAAGCTATTCTTCGTATGACTGGGGAAGGAGGTATGCAATATTTAATATAAGAGGGTCAAGCATTGATCCTTGAGGAACACCAAAGGTTATCATGAATTCAGTGCTCCAATGCTTTTGTTTGTACCCAAAGATAACCTTACCCCATTTATTAACGTTTCATACTATGTACTGCCATCTTTAACCTTGTATAATGATTTAACTTTGTTTTACTCACACAGCTCCTGGAGCTCCTGTTCAGAATCTTAAGATCGTTAGGATCAATCCAAGCTCGGTCGAACTACAATGGGAGCCTCCACCACAGAAACAATGGAATGGCAATCTAAAACATTATAAGGTAAAAGTTTCCTAGGACTCCACTGAATCGCACTTTTTACTTGCATTTTTCATGGATATGATGATCGTTAAAGGTGCGGACGCAAGATGCGATTTTGTATGCGACTTTGCGAAAACTAGATCTCACCATGTGACCACCCGTGCGACGTTAGGTTAACACGGTGTGGTTCGTAGCGCCACACTTTAGCGCCACTACTTTTTGCGACGTCGCCGGTGACGTCGCATGCAACCGCGTCGTACGGGTGGTCACACGGTGCGATCTAGTTTTCGCGGCGTCAATACGATCTTTGCTTTCGCCTCCATTTTCTATCTGGTGACCCCCAAAAAGCACTGGGAAAAGAAACTCTTTAGAAAGCGTACTTCACGGAACCTGTCCTTAAATAACTTATTTTATTCTTTTCGTTCTCTAGCTCCAAGCCTGGAAACCAAGTACTCCCAAAGCGGTCGTCGTACAAACTATCAATCATGACAGTAGCCAATTGGTTCAACGCGGTACTTTATCAAACTTGAAAGAGTACACTTACTACGAGATGATTGTTATAGCTGTAAATGGCGCTGGTGATAGTCCCAAAAGTACCAAGCTGTTGGTAAAAACACAACAAGGACGTAAGCACATATCATATCTGTTCTATCATAGATGGTTAAAGCATTGTGGCGCGCAATTATCCCCTGATTCATGTTGATATATTTTTCCTTTTGCTCCTCAGTACCTGACGCTGTGTCATCTCTCAGCATCTCTGAAGTCTATTCTGATGGATTTCGAGTAAACTGGGGCCGTCCCACCAAAGTGAATGGGTTACTTGTCGCGTACGAGGTCCAGTATTGGCGTAATGACTCCAAATCACTGACGTTCAGAAAGGAACCCGTTAAAAACGATTCCTTGGCGTACGTGTCAACGGGACTAATCCCGAGAACATTGTATACGGTAAACGTTGCCGCGGAGACAGCAGCTGGTCTGGGGAGTTTTAGATGGTTGAATGTCAGAACTGTGGATTCACCAAGTAAGTTTACCTGTTATTCTACCTACCAACCTCCTACCTACCTACCTACCTACCCACCTACCCACCTACCCACCTACCCACCTACCCACCTACCCACCTACCCACCTACCTACCTACCTACCTACCCACCTACCCACCTACCCACCTACCTACCTACCTACCCACCTACCTATCTACCTACCTACCTACCAGCCTACCTACCCACCCACCCACCTATCTACCTACCTACCTACCTACCTATCTATCTACCTACCTACCTACCTACCTACCTACCTACCCACCCACCTACGTACATTTCAAAGAACTTAACAATTGGTTGGTTTATTTCAGTTCATCCTGAACCCCCATCTAATCTTGAAGTCGTCGAGACACGAGCTTGGGAGGTCCTTCTTCGATGGACCCCAGGATTTTCTGGTCGAGCGCCAATCACGATGTACAAAATTGAATACAACAACGATTCGTTTTACGAACCTATAACAGCCAAGTGGAATACAGGACTGACCGTCCGTGATGCCCATAAAGTCTATCAGCTTTTTCCTCTTGTGGTTCCACATCTAAGACCTCATACTGAGTACCGCTTTCGTGTCATCGCCATAAATAGAGTTGGCCCAAGTCCTCCGAGTAATGTCTCACAAAGCGTGACAACACTTGAAGCTGGTAAGGCGGGTTTGATGATAGATTTATAGACCCTTCACGAGCAATGAACGTGTTAAAGCTGTGGTTATGCCAGGGAAACCACAGGGAACCCGGCTGCGGAGCGTGAGCACTGAGCATAAAGCAACATTTTATTTTGTCTGATATGGGCTACCTGTGCCTTGGATGACACATGTAATGTTCCTGTAACCGTAGCGGCGCTTACATGATCTTGTTTTCTTTTCATATTCACAGCACCATCATTGCCTCCAAGTGATTTGAAAGTGCATTCACGTAAAAACGCAGATGAACTGGAGATAAGTTGGACGGTAAGTACATTGAGGAAAATAGCATTCTAAAGAATAACAGCCCTTTTTCATTTCATGTGCTAAGAATATGAAAAAGCTCAAAGTCCTAGGAATGACTCTCAAAAGAAATTTAAAGTGATGAGTCTGTGGTCCCAGTTCGAGATCTGGGATGTTTACCATTTAAACTAATCCATCCGGCTGGAATGGTAAATCAGACAAAGTTCCGACAAATGGTACACGCGTCTACTGGAAGAACCGAAAAGAGCGGGAAAAGGGAATTCCCTCAATTGGAAGACCGAATTTTGCGAAATTTATCGATCAGAATGACACATACCATTTGTTTTCCAACCAGAATTTCCGGTTTTTACGGGTAAATGGTTCTAACTACCGAGTGTGCTTACCTTGCGTTCTCAAGAAAAACACTCACAGCACCTTTCTCCACCCACGTATATAAATGCGTACCAGGAACTGATTTGTTTTCAAGTATTAAGAAAACCTTACCTTTTTAACGGCTTTCCTCTGACGTTCTGCTCACATTAACAGTGCTTTATTCTCTATAGATTTAACTTAAAGTTGAAATTCAAAATATGAATTTTTATAAAATAACTTTGATATTACGCGCGCTCTGATTGGTCAAAAAACCATGTTTTATGAGAGCATAATACATGCTCACGTCATTTTTTCTCTCTCTCGAAAAGTTAGTTATTTTATAAAAGCAATAAAAAAAACAGTTTTCCGTGTATTATACTTTGATATTATTATACTCGTCGTGGTTTCCTACGCTTCTCTCGTGTTCTCTCCACATCCCGCGTGTCTTTATCAGAGTATAATACACGGAAAACTGTTTTTTATTCCTTAAATTTAACCGTGTTTCGCCCCAAACAGATCCCACCAAGGGCTTCCTGGAACAGTGCGTTCATTGGCTATAAAATCGCATTTGAGCCATCAAGCTCATCACAGCATATCCTAAAGATTGAGGTCCCTAATTCGCACCAGACGAGATACATCGTAGGTGGTCTACTAAGATACACTAAGTACAAGATCTCAATCAAGACTTATAACCTCAATGGTAAAGGCGAGAGTAATACTACTGATGTATTTTATACAACAGCTGAAGGAGGTGAGTAGTAGTTATTAGTGAGTATTAGATTTTACTGATGAATGGTCGAAACGTCATAATCAATCTCTTATATACAGGATTTATTAACAAATTTATTCTATTATAGAACCCTTTTTTGAGAAATAAGTTGTCTCTACGTACGCTAATTAACTATGAACAAACGCTGCAACTTTTCCTTCTCTGTGCACGGTCAACATCATATAACAATAGAAAAAGTCGAGCAAAAACCTACAACAATAGGTTTCCAAACCATTCCAATCCATTAACTACGCTTTTCTTTCTTTTCATTTGTGCTGTTCAGCATTTAATGAGACGCCTGTTGCCGGAAAACAGTCGTATATATTGATGCACTTGATTTTGATCTTTATATACGTATGTCACAATGATTGTCATCTGTTGAATCATTCAGCTCCAACAGTCCCGCCCTCAAATGTACGAACCAAAGTTGTTAGCTCAACGGAAATTGAAGTGAGTTGGGGACCAGTGCCTGAAGTTGGACGAAATGGAAAGATTCTTGGTTATAAGGTAAGGTTCCCTTCTCTAATTAATTATTTTTCAGGACTATTTCTTTTCCATACATTTTCTGACCCGATTCTTTTTTTCCTGTAAAGATTTCTTACAGAGTGGCAGATAAAACTATCGAGAAAATCACTGAAATCAAAAGCTCTGAAACTTACTCCATCAAGATCTCAGGACTAGAAAGCTTTGTTGTGTACGAGTTTGAAATACTCGCATATACACGGTATGGGCCTGGGCCTAGGAGCAGGGTCGTGAGAGCAAAGACCCTGGAGTCTGGTAAGTTTTCTGATTTCAATTTGTAAATTCCGGTGATATGTCTTGAATTCAGTTGTTTCACTAAAAGTTCGATGAAATTTGTAGGTATTTTGAGATAGCGGATATTGCGATGGTCCATCGTTGGTACAAATATATTTCGTTCAACTTTCCTTATATGGTGTTGTTGGTACCGATTCTAGACCACATTGCATCGTGTTTATCAAGATCAAAAAACCGTTTGCGCATGCGCATTTTCTCATGCTTTACTAAACCATAAAGAATTGTCTTGTAATACAATCCGGTTGCTACTTTAAACCTTTAGGTTGACATTTCCATTTGCTGCTTCATGTCTATAGATACATTCATTTGCACGATTGGTCTTTCGTATCCCCATGAAGTTATAAAAACTCTATCATATTGTCTTTTCTTTTGTTCTTAGCACCCGGTCCACCAGCTCGAATCCGCTTTCCAGAGGTCAACAAGAATTGGCTGAAAATAGCCTGGGACCCTCCAGTGTATCCCCATGGTAACATCACCGGATATCGGGTTGCATACCAACGCAACGACAGTTCGGGTTCATATGAACGTGATGATTCCAATGTGGCACCCTCGAGGCGATTACTCCTATTCACCGTGCTGACACCCGAAACATATTATCGATTCTTCGTTTGGGCTAAAACCACGAAAGGATGGGGACCTGCTTCACAAGAAGTGGTCTATACGACTGTCAAAAGAGGTATATCCAATGATCTGAAGTAAACAAATGTTTTTAAACTTTAAAGCCATGCGCACTGCTGATGGATGATTAAGAGAAAAACGAACTAGAATAACAATTACTTGAGGAATGTTTGCCATAATTTACATTACAGCAAACATTTCTAATGTCCGCATTGAAAAGTTTGACGTTGAGTTTCTTTTTTTTTCTTTCCATATTCTAGTTGCCCCAGACACTCCATTTATCTTTCCAATTCCTACCGAGGCCATTTTTGAGCGCGCAATCATCATCGAGTGGCGAATCAACGAGCATCCCAAAAATCCACACAGGTACTTCACGCTCCAGTTTGAAGCAAACAGGGGAGGTTGGTTGTTCTACTCCACCGATCTGGACGCCAAGCTAAGAAGACTTAAAGTAGACGGTTTACTACCAGGGACACAATACAGGTTCCGTATCAAGGCAACCAATGATGTGGGGGACAGTCAGTATAGTTCACCATCAGAACAAGTCTCAACAAACCCAACAGGTGAGAGAATAAGAGTGACGAAAACAGTGAGAATCGTAGTCTGAAATTATTGACAACTATTTCAAGAAAGGTTTGTGAAGGTTTTTGTTCCATGTTGAATACCAAGCCCGAAATGCATCATAGTGGATGTGAATTCAATCAGCGAAAAGTCACAACAATAAGGAGTTTTCCCAAACTTTGTCTGCACATTTTTTTCCAGCACATTTTCTTCTATTGAGACATTATTTACATGGGAATATAGAACAATTCAAGCTTGGTATGCAACATGCAACATGCAACATGCAACATGCAACATGCAACATGCAACATGCAACATGCAACAAAACCTTCACCAACGTTTTTTGAATTAGCTGTATTCAGATAGGCAGTTTGGATGATCAGAATATCAGATGAAAAGACATACATGTTGCCAATTTAGCTCTCAATCGTAAGAAGACTCCTATGCAATTGAGAGAACAGGGATGCAACAGTAAGAATAAGTATTTTACGAAATAAGCATTTCAGAGTTTTCAGCAGAATACAAACCATCCATCCATACTTTTTGAAGGTTAAACAAAGGCTTAATACACTCGTAAATGCAGCATTGCATTTTGAGTCTCTGAAACAAATGACACTGGGATATTTGTCTTTTCCGGCGCCATATCTTCAAAAGCTCATAATTTGTGTGCTTATTTGTTCGTGATTAACAGCTCCAACGGGTGCTCCACGAGACGTCCGAATCAAAGCAGCCTCATCAACTTCTCTCCTCGTTGAATGGGCGGTAAGGACTAAAATGCTGTATGCAGTTTTGCTTTCTTATATGATCCTAGTAAACCTAGTTGACGAATACTAAATATATATTCATTTTCGTAGGCTCCTATCCCAGAAGAACTAGGCGGCACTCTCCAGGGCTTTACACTCAAGTACAGAGAGAAAAGTTCGCTGTCCTTCTTCACAGTATCAAAACTTCCAGCCGATGTGCGCAAGTACACCATTACTGGTCTGAAAGTCTTCACTACGTATTACATTGTTATATCTGCTGTCAATCAGAAGGGAAGTGGAGTATTTACGCCTGAACTACCTGGGACTACAGGAGAATTAGGTAGATAGAATCTATGAATTGTACCTTGTTATTAACCTAACTGGAGAAAAGTTGGAGTTGGAGAAAAGACTCCAGATTTGCTGTCTGTATACGTTTTGCTGAGTTATTTTTATATTACAAGATGGCGAAGGGAACTACGAAGGGGACTGTTGGTCGTGTTATTATTTATGTGTTACTTGAGTAACTACTGAACAAACATATACATACATACATACATACATACATACATACATACATACATACATACATACATACATACATACATACATACATACATACATACATACATACATACATACATACATACATACATACATACATACATACATACATACATACATACATACATACATACATACATACATACATACATACATATTGATATTGATATTAAAAGATTACGTTTTCTGCTTTAGCACCAATAAAAGGACCATCTGATGTCAGCTATGGCGCTGTTACGAAAACTTCGATTCATATTAAATGGAAAGCTCCTCCGAAGCCAACAATAAATGGTTACTTACAAGGATACAAGGTATGAAATTATATTTATCAAGAATTTGCGCTCTCACCCCTCCCCCTTACTTTCCAGGGTTCTCAGGTTCGATTCTCATTATTTGAATATTCAGTAAATTTCAATTGAGGTTTTTTTGTATCCTTGGACTGAGAGATCACCACTATATATTACAACGGTTTCGAGTGGCATACCGTGGAATATCCACGGTATGCCACGAGAAACCATTGTATAACCATTTTATCCCACACCATAGAAAATACAAATGCGTAGATTAAACGCGCAGTGCATGATGGGAAGGAAGAGTGAAATACAGACGAATATACAACGGCTTTCCTGCTTTCTGATTGGCTGTATTTTCTATGCTGTGGGATAAATATAAATAGTGCCACCACTAGTGTCTGCGATAGAGCAGTTTTCGTATGAGTATGAAAAAATTATGGCACGGACCGCGTCTTGCCGTGACTGTCACAGTGTCAGTGTCGTCCCGTGAATGAAAACACTCGAAATTCCGTACCGTGTCCGCGCCGCGCCGTAACAGTGCCGTGACTTTTCACACTCATACGAAATCTGCTCAATTGCAACTGGTACTGTACCAGGAAGAATCATAAAGGTGAATCAGGAATTTTGAATGTGCATGTGTGTTTATGTGGAGAGCAAAGATTCATTTCAGAAACAAAACTGTATCTCTCAGAGATGCTGTTTTCTCAATGTTTTGAGAAAATAAGAATCAAGGAGTGTGGTTTACCCAGGCACCTCTCCTATGTGCGCGCCTGATGTATGCGTTCTACATTACAACGTTAACTTTTATTGTTGGTGTTGTCTTATCGATGTTCCAGGTATACTATAAAAGCCCTACTCCTAGTACTCGGCGCCGCCGTTCGATTGATAGCTGTCAATCAAACAAGTTGCCAAAATATATAGACGTAGATCATGACAAGACAGAAGCTACTCTTACCCATCTGCGGAAATTTGTAACATATGCTATATGGGTGCGAGCGTACAACTCTAAGGGAGAAAGCCCGAAAAGTGACGTTATCGTCGCGACAACTCTTGCTGATGGTAAGTTTAAGTTTTTTAATATTTGCAGGGTAAGCTCGTAACTTATTCTAGGCTATTTTAAAATTACCAGCTGAGCTGATCGCGTTCCCCGAAAGGAATTATGGGTCAATTGTTTTTGGCTAACATTTTCCGAGCAGGGACAATGCTAATCAAAATATATTGTCGAATCCTATTTCTGATTAGTTGACCTTGGGTTCGTTCTGAAGGTCGACTCAGTTGGTAAGAGTACGAAAAATGTTTTCGTCGGTTGGATAACACTCATTTGTCAGTTTGATGGAAACAATAGAAAGAGAGAATATCAAAATGATGCAAGGCCAGTCAGAGCGCGCTATCAACGTTCTATCAAAAACATGCTAATGTGGTACCTCTAATTGTTTCTCATATTTAGTCCCTGGACCAATAACTGGCTTTGAACCAGATGCTGTCTACAACACAAGAGTGGACCTATCTTGGCGCGATCCCTGTGAGCCAAACGGCCGAATAATCTCATTCGAAATAACTTACTTCAAAAGTTCGGCTGCAGCGGACAAGTCCACCATAAAACTGAGCCCTGGAGATAGGTACTACGTTATAACGGGCCTTAAAACGCTTACAGAATACACATTCCAGATCAGACTGCAAAACCACATCGACTTTGGACCTTACTCGACATTTGTAGCAAGGACCAAGGGGCCAGCTGGTGAGTATTGGGTCGACAACAATAAACAAAACCCCTTTCACGTTACGTCAAAGCAGCTCAATTTGGAGGACAAAATCAAAGAATTTCAATATCCTGAGAATTGGCAACCTCAATGTTTTGTCCTCCAAATTGAACTGCATTCTGAAGTGCTGTAGACCTTTTCTCCGTTCGATAAAGAGAAAGCATTCTGGTCTAGCTTAGGCGCAAAGGAACCCCATAAGTCGTGATAAATAATAAAATACATTATACAAAAGCAAGACCAGAATTCGTTTCGGATAAGTTTTCGACAAAATGCTTTTATTTTTCACATAATATTAAGTATTGTAATGAACCTCTTTAGCTTCGTTGTTTGTTGTGCACATTTCAGACCATGTAATGCCACTTTTGGAGTTGATTCTTTCATGTGTAAATATTTTAATTAAAAAATATTTCTCAAGGGAATGTTATGTGGTCGGAAATGGGCAATTTGCAGACGAAACTAAAGCGTTTATTTATTCCTTCTAGAAAATATTCATAGAAATACATTTTATTTGTACATATTATCTTATTTCATGAAGGATGCCCTTAACATTTAACTTGTAAAATCGATTCTAATTATGTTTTTTCCTTGCTTTAAGTCCTACCAGGAACACCTGGAAAGCCTTTCGTCAGGGCATCGAGTGACAGTGCAGTGATCTCATGGCAAAATGGTCACAGTGGTAACGTACCCTTCACCAAGTTTGAGATCCAATACAGAATACCAGGTACGTAACCAAAGGTGCTTACCATTTACCCGAAAAAACGGAAATTCCGGTTGGAAAACAAATTGTATGCCTCATGATAGGGAAGTTCTGGAAAACTTGGTCCTCCGATTGAGGTAATCCACTTTTCCCGCTCTTTTCGGTTCTTCCGGTAGACGCGTTAACCATTTGTCGGAAGTTTGTCTGATTAGAATCGAGATACGAAAATCGCTTACCATTCTAACCTGATGGGTTGGTTAATATTGTAAGCACCCCAACTCTTAAACGACTTGGTCACTCTGCTTAATACCATAACATTGAAAATGCAATGGCTGACCAATAGCTGCTCCAAAAAGACCCGCCAATAACCACGTGCACTCGTCCCATGCACCTCCCAAAACAAAATGAAACTTAGTTCAAAATTTCTGGTTGAATAGGCCATGGTGATTTTAAAACCCAGTGGACAATCAAACCAGAAGACCTGAGGAAGAACAAGACCTTCGTTTCGTGTATCGTTGGAAACCTCAAACCAAAGACATCTTATCAATTCCGTATCATTGCCTGGAATAAAGTAGGAAAGTCACCAGCCTCACCACCCTCCGACATATCCCCGACAAGTGAGTACAGTTCATGATCGCAGGGACATGTTTAGGGAGCGTTTCCACTCTAAAACTGTCACTGATTTCTTGCAGAAAAAAAATGTAATCTCTTTTAAATGTTTTATGAAATCAATTCAAACTGGCTTGAATTGAATGTAGATCGTGAAGCGAGGTGAAAATGGTCCAAATATGCATTTAGTTCCGGCTTAGTGGCAGTACACTCGCTTCTCACCTTAAGGGTCGATTCCTCGGCATTACATGTGAGTAGAGTTTGTTCAGTGGGTCTCTCTCCGTTCATTTTAGGGCTTTTCTCCGGATTCTCCGGTTTTATTGCCCCGGCAAAACCTATAACACGCTAAATTCCAATTCGAACTGTGAGTTAGACGTGCCCTGACTTTGTTCAGCCCAGAGGTTCAATAAAATGTGAAGGTGTTGAAGTTAATGTTCCTTATACTTGCAGGTGAAGGTATCATACGAAGTCCTTTACCGATGCACAAAACAACCTGGTTTATCGCGGTGACCGTTGTTCTTGGAGTCATTATTCTACTTGTGATCATCGGCATCATAGTCATATGTTTAAGAAGACGAAAAGGTCAGTTACGCGACAGCATTTGGACTGCTGCCACTTTTGGGAGGTTAAGGACAGGTGGTCTAAAATTGTCCAGTGTCACTAAGTTCTCCGTCTGCCCCTTTTCATGTGGTAACATTAACCGCCACCCGGTTGGCTCAGTTGGTTGAGCACTGGACTTTCTTGCGGGAGGTCGTGGGTTCAAGTCCCGGCGGCTGGACCAACACTCAGGGTCTTAAAATAACTGACGAGAAGGTGCTACATCTCATACATTCTCTCATGATTGTAAAGCGCCTTTGATTATATACATATAGAAAGGGCGCTATATAAATCATAAATCATTTTCATTATCATTAACAATTGGGTAACAAACCCTCCCATATTTCTCTAAAAATCCCCTCCCTACCGGGATATGATTTCAACAATATTAAAACCCCAAAACATTTGACCAAATAACATCCCACTATTCTTAACGTCTTTTCCTGTATCAGTTTTATTCATGATCCTAATCGCTTCTTGCTCCAGAGCCTAGTAATTTGTTCCGAAACTGTTTTGTATTTAAGCGTCTCAGTCCCTTCGAAAACAACGGCGTCGTATTGCTCACTGCATGAGTGGCGTGTTCAGTCGGCTTGTTGGAAAGAAGACTTTTAAAACAGCCGAACAATATACGCGATGTTTAGTTGACTTCCTTTCTTTTTTAATCAACAGAGCGTAAAGCCGACCGTCTGAGTAATGCAGGAAGTAGCACTACTCGTAACACACTGGAGATGAACGATGTTAGGAGCGGTTCCATACCAGCACTTCACATGTGAGTACCGTGACCTCTACCCTGTCGTTTTACAGTCTTAAATCTGCTCTGCTCTATACTTGATCATACGATCACGATCTCATTAAGGCGCGGAAATGCGAGCAACAAAATTATTGCGTTGCAAGTTGTTGAGCAAATGTTGCTCGCATCACCAACCTGCGCGCAACAAATTTTCAATGTTGCAGAGAGAAGAAAGAGCTTGAGCTTCTACTTCTACTAAAAAGTCGCGCAACAAAATTTTGTTCTTGCACGGGGTGGTAATGCGAACCACATTCACTCTGCAACTTGCAACTCAACTGGATATTGCGTGAGTTGCGCCTTAAAGAGCTAAAGTTAAATCCACTGTTCATCGGAATTTCTAAGCTTAATTCTTTCTGATTTTATTTTGGTGTGATTCTAGTGCGTACCGTGACCCGGACGAAGAAGAGGTCGAAGTAAGCAGTATTGGCAGCAAGGAAGGTTTGTCTATTGAAGAAGGAAGCGAGCCATCAGGAGACGAAAATTACAACGAGAAAGACGAAAACAAGATCTCATTCGTGAATCACTACACTAACAATCCAAGCCACCAGTCATGGAGAAACTCGCTACATCATCCTGGAAGCTCTCGAGCTCAATATGAAGATGACCAGCTTATTAGTATTGTTGACAACGCACCAAGGCCTAGATTTAAGTCATTTTCCTCGTTGGAAGACAAAGATATGATCATCCCCCCTCCCCCTGCGTACGAAAGTCAACCGGAAGACAGTAATAGCGACGAATATAATGATAATCTTCCAAAAGAAGAAGTGACGTCATTTATGTCACCTGAATACGAGGCTGAAAAGGCGAGATCGCTTACTCGTCCGAGGAGCGCAATGTTGAGACAGCCGCCATACGGCAGTCGTGAGGGACTGGAAAATAGTAAACCGCCGTTACACAGTAGTAAGGGCCGTAATGAAGGATACCAGAATCATAGGAGCACAGATGATTTGAGAACTGTTCCACGAAACAGCCGGGACCGTCTGGACCACCAAAATTATAAAGACCCTATGCGGGATGGTTTTGTAGGATACGGAACTCTTCCAACATCACTTAGTCAACCAAGAAATCCCAATTTCCGAAACGCGTATAGGAGGCCTCGACAAACCACACCGGATTCCGAGAGCTCAGAAAGGTCATCCTCAAGTAACGATTATCGCGACACTCGTAATTTGCTACGCGGTAAAAGTCCAAGCAGCTCCCAATATCCTCGAGCAGGTTATGGCGAGGAGCCTGTTGGTAGAAGACGAAACCGGCCGCCAAATCTATTGATAGGTGACAGGAACAATCGAAGGGACCCACACTACAGCCACAGCACTTCCTCGGGTACCCCGACCTCACCTGTATCCCCTGCACCCTCGTACCATAGTTCTTATGATCCTTATGATGCTTCGAATATCCAGTATAGAACACTACCTAACAGGGGTGCACCCAGGCTACCCAGCTACAATACCAGTCAAAAAGCACAGGGACCCCAATTTAAACATACTATGCCGCCGAGAAGACAACCCATGATGTATTTAGAGAACGGATTTCCCGTACCGGATCCGAATGATGACGTTCACATTTCTGCCTATCAGTCATTCGTGTGAAATTGAGAGAAAACATGATCAGATCACGTATCCGGAATCATGATAATACCGAGCTAGGTTGGAGATAAGGCTCTTGGCTATTTCAGATCTAGTCATTAATGTCCGTCCAAAGCCAGGTCTTGGTGGGCTGAATGGATATAGGTAATAGACACAGAAGCCGAGATCAAGAAAAAGACGTCATAAAAGGACGTCATAGGAAAACAAGCGGGATAACTTACGAGTTGTGGCGAAAAAGGATCAGTCATTAGAATAGATTGTAGGGGAATGTTCAAAGACAAAAAGCAATCAATTGAATGTTCAGTCTTCTTACGGAAGGAAGACATTGCAATACTTTTATTTAATGAAGTTAAAGACAGTGCATGCATGCAGTGCGACTTGAGACACTACAGCCAATAGCCCACTCCCGAAATATGCTTCGCTTGTCTCGCACACAAAGTTTTCAATGGGATGCTTCGTGCTAAATGCCCAGTGATTCACGACAGGAGAGAAGAATAAATTTCTTTAAGCACGGAGCCTCGTACTGAAATTTTTGTGCATGACAAGCAAAATATATCTTAGTCGGAAGTGGGGTATTGGATGCTGTTGAATGGCATTTGTTTACAGCCAACAACAAGAATTCAAAACTGTAAGCTGTACTTCACATTAAGTCACATTGACTATCACAGCTTCGTGTGATCCATACACGCATCAAGCATTCCGCGCTACTGCTCTAAGTGCATGATCAGAGGATTAAAAAGTGGGATAATATTTTGTAAAATATGCTATATTTTAGTTGTATCTTTCTTGTCAAGCACAATTTTCACTAAATTTCGAAGATCGCGTACCGTTAAGCGAATTCTGAATCAAATATACCGAAAAATTGCATACTTTACAAAATATTATCCCACTTTTGAATCCCCTGAGCATGCGCTTAGAGCAGTAGCGCGGAATGCTTGATGCGCGTATTTCGATCGTACTTAGATTCCCACAGTTTTATTTTCGTACACGAATTTTTAGGGAAACATTTTTTGATCAAAGGAATAACACAAAACTAAATATAACAGCAACGAAAGTTTATAAATACTTTGATAAAAATGAAAAATATTTTTGATGTAACTTTGATAAAGTCTAGTAGCAATAAGCTTTAGTTTAGTTTGGAGAATATTTTAATTCATTTCGAAGAAATTAGTTGGCATTCTCACAAGAACAAACAGAAGTAAGATACTTATTTTGGAAACATTCAGAAAAAAAGCATAATCTAGTTCAGAGAAAAGTATAAAAACTATTTAGGAAAGGAACAACAAATTTTATAGGTTTTTTTTTCGAAGTCGTAGTAGTATTTTTGTAAACAATTGCTGTTACTGATAAATATTTTAAAATTATAAATATTGAGAAGCTAGAATACTGCATGATATGATTATGTACACAAGTTTTTCCTTGGTTTGCATGTCAAAATGTAAAGGTAAAGAAACTATATTTAACGTCGATAGTTCCTTCAGCTGCGTGGCTGGTATCAATGGAAGCCGACGGTGCGCACTTTACCCCCTCTCTCCATCAGTGCTCTGTTTTAAGAGTATTCAAAGCTGAAGCTACACAGATTAGAAAGAAGTCGAAACAGACGTGGAGATCCTGAGGATCGAACCGTGGACCTCTAGCTCCGAAGGCCGCGCACTAACCAACTGAGTTACGTCTATATCCCCATCCACTGAGGCTGCCCAGCACATATACCATGTACACGGAACCGTCTCTAATTTGCGTCTAGGTGCGTTTGAATTTTTCTCCGGATAACACAGTTCTTTGTAAACGGAACGCCTAAACGTACCACTTTTTGAACAGTTAGAAATTCGTCCGGTGTCGTGTTAACCCAGCCTGACAATCATGATGGAAGAGATGGAAGAGATGGAAGACAACAACGTGCATTGTGTCTGGAACCGACCGCCATGTTGGAGATATGAACAAAGAGCTCTCGTGCTTGAGAAATATGTTGTTACAGACCACCAACATGGCGGCGAGGACTTAGCGTGCAAATGAAGATTACAACAATATCAATATTTCAAGCCGTTTTCAGTGAAGTAGTAATTCAGTGTTAACATCCATAAAGCTCAATCCTTAGGGCAGGAGTATCATGCCACGACTTAATAACGATTCGTACTATCCTGGACTCGAAAGGCTCTTTTAGCTCACGCTTCACAACATCAAGAGGGTTTACGTTTCCTTGAAGGGTCTGTCAAAAAAATAAAAAAAACAGTGTAGCAATAAGTATCTAACAGTAATTGGTACCATTTTCGAGATGCGCGAGCGCTTTCAAAAATATCGCAGGCGCAGACATGAAAAAGAGGCATTTTCGGGCAAGATCACGCGCGCTATTGACTCTGCCCGAAAATGCCTCGAGATCATGTACACGCATCTCGAAAATGGTCTATTGGTACCAGTTAATGTTAGTCCGCATGTGAAATGTGCTGCTAGCGCATGCATCGCCTGTACTGCTTACTTTGTGGTCAACTGAGCTAATTTAACTTGGAATTGAATTTTGGGCTGAATTTAAGGACCTGTCATGGAGGATTTTATCTCGTTTCCAAATACAGCAGTTTCACATTCGATGCAACCGCTGTCTTTGAAGACCACAGACTCATTTCTACAGGCTTAGCCTCGTTTAAAAGTCAGCTATTCAAAGACATTAAAAGTCTGTGGGTTTCTTTACATTACAGTTGGCTGTTGCTAATGATTTGCAAAAGTCAAATGTAATATATGTAAAGAATATGCAAGTTGAATAATACCAATGTTTTGAGTTCCCACGGTCTTTAATGGTGTCTATGAATGGCTGACTTATAAACGAGGCTAAACCTGTACAAATGAGTCTGCGGTCTTCAAAAACAGCGGTTTGCATCGAATGCGGAACTGGAGTATTCAGTCCGCTCCATCGAGTCGTCACTACTCTAGTGAATTTTAAGGGGGAATCATTGTACCTTTACAGCTCCATCTTCTTCATAAGTTGTCCAACGATGTCCATCACTGGTGTAGTTCAATTGATATGTTTTAACCCATCGGTTTTTATTGTCATACCTTCCCTGTGTCGCAACGCCAGTCACAATAGTGGACCTCGCCAGATCGACCTGAACCCAGTTGTTTTGGGCACCATTACTTGGAGTCCAGTTGGGACTTCTGTTTATTCGAGCTTTACGAGCTCCCCAATAAGAATTATACTCACTGGATGCTGTCATCTGTGAGTCTTTTATGGTTCCTGACTCAAGGCCGAGAGCGTTACACCTGATGTTGCCTGGATGGAAAACAATCAGTCAAGAGATTTGTATGAAAAATGATTTGTGTATGTTTGTTTGTTTGTTTGTTTGTTTTATCTGTCTGTCTGTCTGTTTGCTTGTTTGTTTGCTTTTTCTTGAACCTACATTTAACCTAGTTCTTATTATATGTATATCGATACGGCTTTCTTGAAAATCAATGTAATAATCGAATGAAACCACCGTTGTAAAACAAAAGTCACTCACTCACTTTGTCTGTCTGTCTGTCTGTCTGCCTGCCTGCCTGCCTGCCTGCCTGCCTGCCTGCCTGCCTGCCTGCCTGCCTGCCTGCCTGCCTGCCTGCCTGCCTGTCTGTCTGTCTGTCTGTCTGTCTGTCTGTCTGTCTGTCTGCCTGTCTGTCTGTCTGTCTGTCTGTCTGTCTGTCTGTCTGTCTGTCTGTCAGCCTGTCTGCCTGCCTGCCTGCCTGCCTGTCTGTCTGTCTGTCTGTCTGTTTTGTTGTTTGTTCATTCATTGTTTATCAGCCCTCAGCTACCTGCAATATACCCATGAATGCTGTGTAATTATCTATTAAGCGGTAAAATCGTCATAATAATTCACGTCTTCCTAAAGTATTAAGAAACATACTTAAAAGATGGCTAATTAACAATTAGTCCTCGAGTCCGAATGGTCTACGAGTCAATAGCCGATGGGGTCGTAGGCCATGAGGGCGAGAGGTCTAATTGTTTTAGTAAAAACCTACTAACCTACTAACCTAAATATATCTTTTTTTGGTTTTCAAAACCGGCGCTTTTCGCTGCTAGAGGTCTATCACTAATAGACCGCTAGAAGCTCAGCCAATCACAGGGCTCGATTGGTGATAGACCATTAGTAGGTTTTTTCTAACAAGGATTAGAAAAAACCTACTAATGGTCTATCACCAATCGAGCCCTGTGATTGGCTGAGCTACTAGGGGTCTATTAGTGATAGACCTCTAGTAGCGAAAAGCGCCGGTTTTGAAAACCAAAAAAAGATATATTTAAAGCAAAATCCAAAACTTTTTGCATCCTTTTATTGGACCGATTAGTAGGTTTTTACTAAAACAATTAGACCTCTTGCCCTCATGGCCTACGACCTCATGGGCTATTGACTCGTAGACCATTCGGACTTGAGGACTAATTGTTAATTAGTCCTTTTTCGAATTCGTACGATACCGCTGCGTTCATTGACTACAAATTCATTAGCCTCGTTTGCCTCAATCGTTAGCCTCATTCAAGGTACAAGGAACACAGCGCCGAGTATTTTACGAATTCGAAAAACGTCTATATTGTGCGAAATTCGTCCACTCATCAGAACAAACTACGGTAAATTTGACTTCTAATTTTCGGTTTCAAAAATCTGGGAAGAAATCCCTACCTACATTTTTAAACTACCTAATACTAACGCATTACTAATGAATTATTTATAGCATAGAGCATTCATATCATTAAGTACATAGCTTTTTCTTTCATGGAATTGGATCTATTGGTAAATAATTAATTTGAAGTAATAATTCTCTTGATTAGTGTACCTTATTACAGGAAATTTTCGCGGCACTTTAATTTCGCGATTTTTGCGATTTCAAAAAAAATGGCTCGGTATTTTAAACTACTTCTAATTCAATAGCCACACATATGATTGGGCTGCATTCCGACGTGCTGAAAGGGGTCTATATTATTTTTGTGTGTGATTAAATTTGAACGAGAACTTGCACTTACCATTGATGCATTCCTGGCTGTTTTTGCGACAAAAACAGGTGAATGGCTTTTTGTGGTTGTTAAGACGAGGAATACAGTAAGCATCGTTGATACAAGGACTGGTTGAACAGATAGTCTGAAATATAAAGCAAAAATCAATTACATCGCCCGAAAATAAGACACACCTGTCACGTTGATGCACGTGTGAGGAAGTATACTATTGCAAAGCTCTTGCGTCTACCATACTTAAAATGTCGTAGTGTATTTAGCATAGAGCATTTGTATCATTAAGTATATAGAGGTTATCACATGTTAAGAGCGTAATATCGTTTTTATTCACGAGTTTCCCGTCATATCGCAAACAAGCGAGTCCACAAGCGAGTGAGCGATATGATACGGAAAACGAGTGAATAAAAATGATATCAGCTCTTAACATGTGATAACCTCTATATACTTAATGATACAAATGCTCTATGCTAAATACACTATACGACATTTTAAGTTTTATTCTTTTATTTATTTATTTTTTTGCCAGAGCATATTTTGGAATCAATAATAATTGATGGTGATAGATGGCTTCTTCTTTCATGGGATCTATTCATGTTTTTTTTCTTGTCTTATTTCTTGCCAGAACATAAAATCAATAGTAGATTGATGGTGTAAATTTTGTGTTTAGAATAAAATGTCATTAAACATTCATCCTCCGCAAAACCCTAAATTTACACATGAATCGTACGTTTATAAACTCCCTTACAATAAGCACCTATCCAACCTGGTTTGCCAGATGATTGGGGTTATAAGATATAGCTTCACTAGAGTGCAAACAATTATCCGTGAAACACAAATTACTAAATAGCACAAAATAGTGCTAATTAAACATGAACAATAGAAAACAATTTGCATTTGCATAGAATTGTACTATTTAGTATAACTAATAATGTTTCACGGATATACTGTTTGCACTCTAATCTCCTGAACTAAAATATTGTGCCACAAACAACTACACAGTATCTGTCTTGGTAAAGTACTACAAGGATTACGAGACGATTTTCATATATTTTCGATACAATTTACATTAAGCAATTGGGGAAAAAAGGAAAACAAAAATTAATTTGTTGAGCTTGTGGGACATAGAAATGGTAACTAAGGGGAGTTAATATTTAATTTGTGCGAACTAAATTGATCGATTGGACAAATATTTTGCTACTTAAATGTATTTAACGAGTATTTTGCAACTTATATTCAGTTTGACATCCTTCTTGCTATTAGATGTAGATAGATAAATTGACAAAAAAAAAAAAAGTAATTTTTTAGACTAATTTTGAAGCTAGCACTGAAATTTTCAATAAAACTCACCTGCATTCTTGCGTGAAAAAAACCATCTTTCTTGATCAAGTGGCTGCGATAGTCTGTTCCTCCCCAGTTCAACAGTTCACATTGAACTTTACGTTTCAGTTTATTCGGCTCGACTCCATAATTCACCGACAAACAAAGTGGATTAACTACACACTGACTTTGACACACAATCTCGTTAGCCACCTCCATACGTAAAAGAAGGGTTTCGTTCTTTCGTAAGACTGAGCCGTTAAGAGGAGCCAAGAAGTTTCCATACATAAAATCTCCTTCTTTCTGTAAATAGCGAAGATCGGCAGAACAAAGGATATAAAGTTGGCACAAACTAAGAAGAAATATTGCTTCGAGCTTTCCAACCTTCTCCATCCTGAGTCACTTTTCAAGAATAATGAGCCTACTTTGTGAGATGTTACAAAAGGTGAGGTCACATGCTTACTGAACTTTTGGAAGTGTTTTATGTGGAAGCCTGCAGCCAGCTGTTCCGGCAAAAAAAATTTACCCAATGAGAATCGAGAAGAAATTGCAAAACTTAGGTGTCACCCTTAGCCTAGTTGCTACAATTAAATAAGAAAACACGGCACGCTTGTTTGATATTTTGTTTAGGTTTTGTGGTTCCGATCAGTATTCCCTGTTGTGTTGATATATATTTGACATGTCTAAATAAGCGCTAAAGGAATTTTCGCAGGCGTTTCGATTCATGGCACATTAGTATTTTTGCAGTAACGTCATTTCTACCTCACTAATTCAGATCACCCGGCTAAGTTTAAAATAAGCACCATGGCTGTTTCAAATCTAGTGCAGTCATTGCCAGGTTTCCAAGTGCTTTCAGTAGTCCTATGAAAGCTAGTAGAATATGCTAACGAGTTTTTGAGGCAAAATTTTCAAAAGGGAAAATATTCAAAGGCAAAAAGGTAATCAATGGAATGAATTGATGTCCAATCTCAACAACAACTGAAAGGAAATACTTTTATTACTACAGTTTGTTACATGGAGTTTGGCCACTGAGAAATGTCGTAACATCTAGAACACATTTTACAGAGCACATACTCTCCCTAGTTTTTTCGATCGTCCATCATGTCCAGCTGAGTTGATCGCCTTCCCCGAAAGGAATTATGGGTCACTATTTTTGGTACAATGTAGACTTTTCTTGTTGATTGAAATAAAATTCCTCCTCGAGTTCGAATAGCGTCTAGATTAATTTAAAAAAGGAAGAATTCGTATTTCATAAATTCTCTTGGTAGAATAATGGGAAATGCTAATCAAAATACGATGTCGAATCCTCAATTCTGATTGGTTGACCTTGAGTTTGTTCTGAAGGTCAACTCAGCTGGATTGGACTATTGAGTTTAAGTAAAAAAGGGTCCCTTCTTCGTGTAAAGCATGTGCAGTCTATGTAAATAAATTCAATAGCCACACCATAAGACTTCAAGTTATACAATAGAATGAAACGAACAAAGAATTCAATAGGCTTTTATTGAATTGTGACTGTGTCCTCTACACGAAGCTAAGCTATGTCCTGACCGGAAAAGATGCTGCCTTTCCCTTTTAGACCCATAAAATGGCGATGAGAAATGTAAAATATAAAGGTCCACAAGCGTATACGTGCTTACAACGAAATATCACAGGGAGCCCACAGCCACTGGTAGAATCAGTGATTAGGATAAAATCTATCATGCATACGTATAAATGCACGTGCTAGCTCCCGCACGAGCTTGGCGCCTGATTGGTTGCACTTCAAGTCTGAATAAATTATCAGCTGTTAACGTTGCTAGCGTAGAATATAACTGATGACAAGCTTGTCATTATATGTGCATTTACGCATGATAGATTTTATTCTAATAACTGATTCTACCAGTGGCTGTGGGCTCCCTGTGGAAATATTAACACGTATCTCCCTCTCTATATCTAAAAATTGAATTCAACCCCGTGCATTGTGTCTGGAAACGGCAGCCATGTTGGAGATACGAACAAAGAGCTCTCGTGCTTGAGAAATCTGTTGTTACAGACCACCAACATGGCGGCGAGAACTTAGCGTGCAAATGAAGATTACAACAATATCAATATTTCAAGCCGTTTTCAGTGAAGTTATAATTCAGTCTTACATCCATACAGCTCAATCCTTAGGGCAGGAGAAACAAGCCACGACTTGGGAACAATTCGTACCATCCTGGACTCGAAAGGCTCTTTTAGCTCATGCTTCACAACATCAAAATTGTTTACGTTGCCTGGGAAGGTCTGCAGAAAACAAGAAGTGATAATACTGGGGAGCATTCATTTTTTAGGAGGGGGGCGGAGGAATTAGGGGGGGTCATTAAAAAATTACTAGATAAAAAGGGGGGGTCACATTTTTTTTGAATGTTGAACCAGGGGGGTCATGAATAAGATACTGTATAAAATGGAATACAGTTTATTTTTTACTTTTTAGTCTTTTTCTGGAGGGGGGCTAGAAAATTTTTATATTTGGAAGTGGGGGGGGGGGGTATCGAAATATTCAATTCCTTACCATGGGGGCTAGCATTTTTTTCCTATTTGATTCCTCTAATTCCTCCGCCCCCTCCCCCTTCCCCCTCCTAAAAAATGAATGCTCCTTAAGTATTTCACAATCAGTACCATTTAATGATAATTCGCACATGAAATGTGGTATTTTGCACATTAAGAACTTTTCTCCTGTTCTCCTCTCTTCGACATAAAATTAGTTTTCAAATCCAAATTACATCTGGTGTCAAACGTTTTACAGTGCGACAAGCAAAATTAGGACCACATTTAGAATATAGTCATACTCACTCGACCAATCAGCACAATATGCACAATATGTTGGGGAGCTTAGCTTGAAGCACCGGGAAAATACGGGATTATTAATTAGTGTTCTCTAAGTTAGACATTAGCGTTCTCTATATAGAGAATATTAATAAGGACTTTTGTTTTCTTTTAATTTCATATCTTATTGGTAAATATTCTCTATATTGATGCTTTGTGCTATAAATTCGGCCCATGCACATTGCCTATTCTGTCCCACAGTTCTAAGCTTTACGCGTCGGCCCCCAGCTTCTGAATTATAGAAAGGCGAGTCAAAAAACATTACCTTTACAGCTCCATCTTCTTTATAAGTTGTCCATGGATGTCCATCACTGGTGTAGTTCAATTGATATAATTTTGTCCATCGGCTAAGACTATCACGCCTTCCTTGTGTGGCAATGCCAGTCATAATCGTGGACCTCACCAGATCAACCTGAAGCCAGCAGTTTTCTTTGGCACCGACTTCACCACTTGGAACCCAGTTGGAATATTTGTTTAAACGAGCTTTATGAGGTGCCCAGTCAGCACTATACTGACTGGATGCTGTCATCTGTGAGTCAGTTATGGTTCTCGATTCAATGCCGAGAGCGTTACACCTGATGTTGCCTGGATGGAAAGATCAATAAAAAATGCTTTTTGTTTGTATGTTTGTACTATGTTTGTTTGTCTGTCTGTCTGTCTGTCTGTCTGTCTGTCTGTCTGTCTGTCTGTCTGTCTGCCTGTCTGTCTGTCTGTCTGTCTGTCTGTCTGTCTGTCTGTCTGTCTGTCTGTCTGTCTGTCTGTCTGTCTGTCTGTCTGTCTGTCTGTCTGTCTGCCTGCCTGCCTGCATGCATGCATGCTTTGTTTGTTTGTTTTTAGCGATACTTCATGTGACGTAAGCCTTTGTCATTCATGAATGAAAAACCCTGGTAATATTCTAAAATAAGCCAAGACGACTAGCTTCTTCTGTCTGTTAATTTTTTCACAACACACGTTATACTTGAGTAATTTGTAATATCTGCATTCTCATACCCAGAGCTGTCTTCTCAGCTTAACTTTCGAACGAAAAATAGTAGGATCCTACGATCTGGCTAATGAGTAGGGTCTGGGAACAAGAATGAGTCCATGCATAGCGGTGCAGCAGCTGAGTGAGGGACTGTGGAAGTGTCTAGATTTATTTAGAGACTGGGTCGAGTAGTCATCGACGCACAGAGAAGAATATGCGAGAGAGTATACAATGGCCGACAATGTAAGTTTTTCGCTCTTTACAACCTTATATCTCGTTTTGTAATCCTCACGTCTAGTTTATAAACATTTATTACAGCTTGTGACCCGCTAAGAAGCAAAACTGAAACCTTAAAGTAGCATTAGAACCGTATAAAGAAACTCAGTTCAACACGAGGTAATCAAGACTCTAAAGCTGTAAGCCGCTTAACACTTTGGAAGAGATAAAAAGCTAGCGAGTCTCACAAAGAAGCTATCGTTTGCTGTTTGTAACAGGTACAAATAAGCTGTCGTCAATTTATAAGAGATGAATATCCGAACTTGTAGTTCAGGGTTACGAAGTAACCGCTAAAACTAAAACCAGCTAGTTTTAATGTTATAAACCGCACGAGCTAGATACTAAATCGAGCAAGGAAATCTGCCTAAATATGAATTGTCATAGTGTACTACCACAACAATCTTGTAAAGTGTTAACTCCATTCGTCGCTAATTCGCAATCGTTTGACATTATACCTTTTTGCTCTATCACTACTTTCCACTTCGTGCGCTTTAAGAACAATAGGTGCGATCAAAGATTGTACGAAATTTGAACATCTTTAGAATTTGAACAAAAGATGTTTGTATTTCAACGAGTCGGGCCATACCAATGCACAACACTTACGTATGCTGAAATTATGACTTGACTACAACTATTGTTCAACAACAATGAAATACGAATATCTTTTGTTCAAATTCTAAAGATGTTCAAATTTCGTACAATCTTTGATATCACCTATTGTTCTTAAAGCGCATGAAGTCGAAAATAGTGATAGAGCAAAAAGGTCTACTGAATCAGCGTTTCACACGAGCAATTTACACTAGTCTAATTCTCATTACCAATACTACTATTATTTCTAAACAACAAAATCACAAAAGAATTCGTACATATTTTGTTCCAACAGCACGAGATTTCGAAAAATGTTCGTTAGAGCAAAAACGTTTAAGTAACGGTCCTAGTAAGAACTAGGCAGGCAAACGGCAATGGAATGCAGAAAGGTGCTAATTGTGTACTGTCTAATCCGTCCATCTCGTTGGTTAAAACATGAAAATCTGCCATAATTTCAAAACTAAGCGGATTCTTTAATATTTTATTTTGTTATCTGATTCCCTTTTCATCTAACATTTCCTGAGCCTTTATATATCAACATATGTGGGGAACATATCGAATTATAAACGTCTTTTGGCTATTGTTTTGAGCGCTTATGATTGGACAAGATCTTTTAGTACAAAGGAAACTTGGTTGCAAAACAGAGTTTTTGCACATTTTATTTTTAAAATGTGTTACCTATAGGCTGATATACTTTCAGTCTGAAAACTAAGACATTCTTATGTAGGGAAGTTGCTATTGCCGCAGAACAATAGAGAGTTGCCTACTTCTTACGCGCATTGTTACTTAAATTTATTTCAGTAGTGCTTACCATTGATGCATTCCTGGCTGTTTTTGGGACAAAAACAGATGAATGGCTTTTTGTGGTTGTTAAGATGAGGAGCACAATAAACACCTTTGCAAGGACTGGTTGAACAGATGGTCTAAAACGTAAAGCAAAGCAAAAGTAAACGACATAGCACGAAAATGTGATACATAGCAATCTGAGTGGTGCAGTTTATTTACCGCAGCACGTACGCCGGGGCGGATCCAGGATGCTCTGAAGGGTACCTCACGCCAATACCAAAAAATGCGGTGTCGGTAAAATGGCGACTCAAACTGACGGAAATTAAATTTGCGAGCTCCAACTAAACTGAGTGAAAGATTAACCGGAGAAATGTTTTCAGTATATAAACTTTTTTTAATGATTTCTGCGAAAGGGGAATGGAAGTGACTAGTCACCCATTAAATTTTTCGCGCCTCAAATGCGGCGCTTATTCGAGGACGGCGCTTATTTGAGGACGGCGCTTATTCGAGGAAACATGGTTATTTTTTATCTATTTTTGGAGTCGCAGTTCATGGAAGACCTTCATTTTCCGTATCTTGTTTTATTCTATCCAAAACATCTACTGATATATTAATAATTAATTGATAGCAAATCCTTAAATTTACACATGAATAGCATGAATTTGTAAGTGGAAAATAAGCATCTTTTCAAAACTTTCAATAAAAAAAATTCTAAAACAGATATATTGGTATTATTGGTTTATTCTAAAATAATTAAATTAAGGTGGCTTGACGGAAATTAATTTCAATCGCATCTTTTTGCATCAAAAGCTAAAAATTATCCGATACATATTTCTATAGAACTCACCTGCATTCTTGCGTGGAAAAACCCATCTTTCTTGATCAAGTGGCTGCGATAGTCTGTTGCTCCCCAGTTCAACAGTTCACATTGAACATTACCTTTCAGTTTATTCGGCTCGACTCCATAATTCACCGACAAACAGAGTGGATTAACTACACACTGACTTTGACACTCAATCTCGTTAGCCACCTCCATACGCAAAAGAAGTGTTTCGTTCTTTTGTAAGACTGAGCCGTTAAGAGGAGCCAAGAAGTTTCCATACATAAAATCTCCTTCTTTCTGTAAATAGCGAAATGAGAACTGAACTGCAGAACAAATGATGTGAAGTTGGAATAAGAAAAGAATTATTGCTTCATGCTTCAAAAAGTTTTCCATTCTACGACAGTCCTTTTTAAAGAAAACTCATGACCTTATTTCATACAATGTTATTATGTTAACAGACCTTAACAAAGAGGTGTTTCAGGAGTTTTGAGTTTGTTACAGAAGTGCGTCATTTCTTTTGTTCAAAACAGGTTTCACTTGTAAGCCCTCCATATAAGGAAGTATACATAGTTTCATTGTGAGTTGTGAGTAATTATGTGACGCTACTTTGCTGCTGCACATTGAATCCAATATTATAGTGTTTTCTTTTGACTTCTAAAAGTTATCTAAATCTCCTAAAAAATGTATCGAATTTTAAATCTTATCACTTCGTTGGCCTATTTTGATTTTTTTTAAGAATAAAAACGGTGTCAATTCTGTTACTATATAAGTATAACTATTTCTATAGTATGAAAGTCGGTAAAAATTGCTGGCCACTGATTGGCTTACCCAGGAAATGTTTTCGTTTACATCACCAGCTAACACGTAATACATAAAACTTTGACAAAACATTTCGTATAGACTTGCCCCAAGTCGACCTCTCTTTGCGAGCGCAGTGAGAGAGCGACGAGCGGCGGACTTTGCGAAAGTCTACATTTCATACTGCAGTTCGTAAACTAACTCGAGAAAACAGTTTGTTCTGCTTGTTAACCAAAGTATTCCTTCATTTACACATGACTTCATAGCCACCATGTTAGAAGAATTAGACAAGAGATTTTTCAATGAATTCTTTTATTATGACTTCAAACATGGTGGCCGCGTCTTTTGTTATTTTACTCCCTTGAGAATGATTGCAAACCAAGAATCGAGGGATGACAAGACCCCTAAAAACCTGATTCGTAACTGACTGAAAACTCAAACACAAAACATTTGCGGAAACCCTTCCTTCCATAGAAAAATAACTTGAAATTTCACAACGGAATTTAGATAATTATTTTCTAAAGTCGTGGTCCAAGAATTCAGTTTTTTAGAAAAAATTATCGACAAAAATTTGCGCGGTCGCATTCAGTACCTTAAGTATCTCTAGGCGTGATATACTTATAACCAAGCAAAAATTCATGGTTCCGATTGAGACAATAGCGAACCAATCACCGTTGCAGCATCAATTTCCCAGTGGAATCAAATTCAATTGCTCTACGAACGTGTAGACCTCTTGCACGTGACGTCAGAGCAGCTCAATTTGGAGGACAAAACAAAAGAATTTTAAAGAATCCTAGTCAATTACAATGCACTGCGGGCCTATATCATTGTTTACATATAAAATTCAGATCACCCGGCTAAGTTTAAAATAAGCACCATGGCTGTTTCAAATCTAGTGCAGTCATTGCCAGGTTTCCAAGTGCTTTCAGTCCTAAGAAAGCTAGTAGAATATGCTAACGAGTTTTTGAGGCAAAATTTTCAAAAGGGAAAATATTTAAAGGCAAAAAGGTAATCAATGGAATGAATTGATGTCCAATCTCAACAACAACTGAGAGGAAATACTTTTATTACTACAGTTTGTTACATGGATTTTGGCCACTGAGAAATGTCGTAACATCTAGAAAACATTTCACAGAACACATACTCTCCCTAGTTTTTTCGATCGTCCATCATATCCAGCTGAGTTGATCGCCTTCCCCGAAAGGAATTATGGGTCACTATTTTTGGTTTGCATTTTTCGAGCATTTTCCGAGTATACAATGTAGAATTTTCTTGTTGATTGAAATAACATTCCGCCATGAGTTCGACTAGCATTTACGATTAATTTAAAAAAGGAACAATTCGTATTTCATAAATTCTCTTGGTAGAATAATAGGAAATGCTAATCAAAATACGATGTCGAATCCTCAATTTTAATTGGTTGACCTTGAGTTTGTTCTGAAGGTCAACTCAGCTGGATTGGACTATTGAGTTTAAGTAAGAAAGGGTCCCTTCTTCGTGTAAAGCATGTGCAGTCTATGTAAATAAATTCAATAGCCACACCATAAGACTTCAAGTTATACAATAGAATGAAACGAACAAAGAATTCAATAGGCTTCTATTGAATTGTGACTGTCCTCTACACAAAGTTATGCCCTGACCGGAAAAGATGCTGCCTTTCCCTTTTAGACCCATAAAATGGCGATGAGAAAAATAAAATATAAAGGTCCACAAGCGTATTCGTGCTTACAACGAAATATCACAGGGAGCCCACAGCCACTGGTAGAATCAGTGATTAGGATAAAATCTATCATGCATAAATGCGCGTGCTAGCTCCCGCACGAGCTTGGCGCCTGATTGGTTGCAGTTCAAGTCTGAATAAATTATCAGCTGCTAACGTTGCTAGCGTAGAATATAACTGATGACAAGCTTGTCATTATATGTGCATTTACGCATGATAGATTTTATTCTAATCACTGATCATGATTCTACCAGTGGCTGTGGGCTCCCTGTGCAAATATTAACACGTATCTCCCTCTCTCACAGGTATCTTATAAGGCAAGTATCGTACGAGGGATACTCCACCACGATACTCGCTCAATGTTGCTGCAAATGACCTAAAACTTCACAGAGACTCAAAGGAAAACACGAAACACAAGTAGGAACATTTATTTGTGTGATTTACTGATTTTTAATTTTTTCTAAAAATCGCCATACATTGCCTTATAAGTTCGATAGGATACCACAGAAACCCAGCTTGGGATACCTGTGCCTCTCTATATCTAAAAATGGAATTCAACCCCGTGCATTGTGTCTGGAAACGGCAGCCATGTTGGAAACAAAGAGCTCTCGTGCTTGAGAAATCTGTTGTTACAGACCACCAACATGGCGGCGAGGACTTAGCGTGCAAATGAAGATTACAACAATATCAATATTTCAAGCCGTTTTCAGTGAAGTAGTAATTCAGTTATAACATCCATATAGCTCAATCCTTAGTTCAGGGGTATTATACCACGACTTAATTACGATTCGTACCATCCTGGACTCGAAAGGCTCTTTTAGCTCACGCTTCACAACATCAAAACGGTTTACGTTTCCTTGAAAGGTCTGTCAAAACAAATTAAAAAACAGTGGCAATAAGTATCTCACTGGAATTGGTACCAGTTAATGTTAGTCCGCATGTGGAATGTGCTGCTAGCGCATGCATCGCCTGTACCGCTTACTTTGTGGTCAACTGAGCTAATTTAATTTTTTGGAGTTCAACGAAATACTCATAACAACGTCGTTGTACATATAGGTGAGGGGCTGTCAATGGATTCCCGATTAATACTTGCTCTACTCCTGGAATATCGTTTTCCGTTAAAATAAAACTTGTTTTTGGTTTCGATAGAGATTCGTTCTTGCTGGCGGCCATTGCTATTGCTATTCTGTCCCTTCAAGCTAGACCAAGCACCACTGCGGTCTCAAACTCGAACCCAGTCTTCTGCTCGATTAGAGATTGGCGAATTTAAGGACCTGTCATGGAGGATTTTATCTCGTTTCCAAATACAGCAGTTTCACATTCGATGCAACCGCTGTCTTTGAAGACCACAGACTCGTTTGTACAGGCTTAGCCTCGTTTAAAAGTCAGCTATTCAAAGACATTAAAAGTCTGTGGGTTTCTTTACATTACAGTTGGCTGTTGCTAATGATTTGCAAAAGTCAAATGTAATGTAAAGAATGTGCAAGTTGAATAATACCAATGTTTTGAGATCCCACGGACTTTAATGGTGTCTATGAATGGCTGACTTATAAACGAGGCTAAACCTGTACAAATGAGTCTGCGGTCTTCAAAAACAGCGGTTTGCATCGAATGCGGAACTGGAGGATTCAGTCCGCTCCATCGAGTCGTCACTACTCTAGTTAATTTTAAGGGGGAATCATTGTACCTTTACAGCTCCATCTTCTTCATAAGTTGTCCAACGATGTCCATCACTGGTGTAGTTCAATTGATATGTTTTAACCCATCGGTTTTTATTGTCATACCTTCCCTGTGTCGCAACGCCAGTCACAATAGTGGACCTCGCCAGATCGACCTGAACCCAGTTGTTTTGGGCACCAGTCCTTGGAGACCAGTTGTGACTTTTGTTTAAACGAGCTTTATGAGCTCCCCAATAAGAACTATACTGACTGGATGCTGTCATCTGTGAGTCAGTTATGGTTCCTGACTCAAGGCCGAGAGCGTTACACCTGATGTTGCCTGGATGGAAAACAATCAGTCAAGAGATTTGTATGAAAAATACTTTGTGTATGTTTGTTTGTTTGTTTGTTTGTTTGTTTTATCTGTTTGTCTGTCTGTTTGCTTGCTTGTTTGCTTTTTCTTTAACCTGCATTTAACCTAGTTCTTATTATATGTATATCGATACGGCTTTCTTGAAAATCAATGTAATAATCGAATGAAACCACCGTTGTAAAACAAAAGTCACTCTGTCTGTCTGCCTGCCTGCCTGCCTGCCTGCCTGCCTGCCTGCCTGCCTGCCTGCCTGCCTGCCTGCCTGCCTGCCTGCCTGCCTGCCTGCCTGCCTGCCTGCCTGCCTGCCTGCCTGCCTGCCTGCCTGCCTGCCTGCCTGCCTGCCTGCCTGCCTGCCTGCCTGCCTGCCTGCCTGCCTGCCTGCCTGCCTGCCTGCCTGCCTGCCTGCCTGCCTGCCTGCCTGCCTGCCTGCCTGCCTGCCTGCCTGCCTGCCTGCCTGCCTGCCTGCCTGCCTGCCTGCCTGCCTGCCTGCCTGCCTGCCTGCCTGCCTGCCTGCCTGCCTGCCTGCCTGCCTGCCTGCCTGCCTGCCTGCCTGCCTGCCTGCCTGCCTGCCTGCCTGCCTGCCTGCCTGCCTGCCTGCCTGCCTGCCTGCCTGCCTGCCTGCCTGCCTGCCTGCCTGCCTGCCTGCCTGCCTGCCTGCCTGCCTGCCTGCCTGCCTGCCTGCCTGCCTGCCTGCCTGCCTGCCTGCCTGCCTGCCTGCCTGCCTGCCTGCCTGCCTGCCTGCCTGCCTGCCTGCCTGCCTGCCTGCCTGCCTGCCTGCCTGCCTGCCTGCCTGCCTGCCTGCCTGCCTGCCTGCCTGCCTGCCTGCCTGCCTGCCTGCCTGCCTGCCTGCCTGCCTGCCTGCCTGCCTGCCTGCCTGCCTGCCTGCCTGCCTGCCTGCCTGCCTGCCTGCCTGCCTGCCTGCCTGCCTGCCTGCCTGCCTGCCTGCCTGCCTGCCTGCCTGCCTGCCTGCCTGCCTGCCTGCCTGCCTGCCTGCCTGCCTGCCTGCCTGCCTGCCTGCCTGCCTGCCTGCCTGCCTGCCTGCCTGCCTGCCTGCCTGCCTGCCTGCCTGCCTGCCTGCCTGCCTGCCTGCCTGCCTGCCTGCCTGCCTGCCTGCCTGCCTGCCTGCCTGCCTGCCTGCCTGCCTGCCTGCCTGCCTGCCTGCCTGCCTGCCTGCCTGCCTGCCTGCCTGCCTGCCTGCCTGCCTGCCTGCCTGCCTGCCTGCCTGCCTGCCTGCCTGCCTGCCTGCCTGCCTGCCTGCCTGCCTGCCTGCCTGCCTGCCTGCCTGCCTGCCTGCCTGCCTGCCTGCCTGCCTGCCTGCCTGCCTGCCTGTCTGTCTGTCTGTCTGTCTGTCTGTCTGTCTGTCTGTCTGTCTGTCTGTCTGTCTGTCTGTCTGTCTGTCTGTCTGTCTGTCTGTCTGTCTGTCTGTCTGTCTGTCTGTCTGTCTGTCTGTCTGTTTGTCTGCTTTGTTTGTTTGTTTTTAGCGGAACTTCAGTGAGAGAAAAAGTGGCCTGTAGGCCAGAAAACCTTGATTATACTGCAAGAATGATATTTCAGTTCCGTAGAAAACACTTCATAAAAGGTAAATTCATTATTTTAACTAATATTTCGTAAAAAATCGACAAGAAATGTGTAAACTAGCTGGAGAAACTCTCAGACAAGCCAAGGACGGTTGGTTCGGCAAACATTGTCAGAAAAACTTTGATAGTTTGTCTTTTTTACTGCATTCTAGATTTTTATCATCTTTTTCTTCATTACTTGTGAACCAAAAAAAGCGATATTTAAAGCTTTGATTTTTGTTTTGTTTTTGATCCCATTTCAAGAAAAAAAGGCTAAGACTTAGTAAAAAGACTTGGTTCTTTGAAAAAACATATTTGACGGCCACCGAGCCTCACGCGAAGTCAAAACAAGATTCCAGTTTCATTATCATATAAATATTTTGACATTTTTATAGATAATTTATTTTAACGTTGAATGAAATATGAAAAAGAAATACATATCACACCAAACATTTGCTATTCATCGGGCTTTTCCAGCTATTACTATTACACAATCGCAAAAATGATGAGCTTGCTTTTTTTATGGATAAGCTTATGTTTTTGTAAGATATTTCGCTCGATAATAAAGGTAAGAATAAATCTGGAAAAAAACTTTTCAAAGACCAACTTACTAACAAAGAAAATTATTATTTTGCATTAATGAATATGTCTCTTTTTACATGTGAAGTTCAAGTGAATGTAAGCTTAAGATTTGCTGAATAAAATCCTTTTTTCTATACATGTATTCATATGTTCTACAATCTATAACTATTTTTCTTCGAATTGAAAAGTTTTCTAATGCTTTTGGAGGCTTAAAATAATGGTTTTTCTTTTAGTTTTTCCTCCTGGATTCTGGTAAAATCAAACGAAGTGGTAAGGCTATAACCAGCTTTATGCCGCGTCACACAACTGTCACGTTTTTAACACTAAATATACTATTTATGGGAGCTCCGCTTTTAGGCAGTGCCTAAATCTATATATTATTCTCAAATAAACCAAGACGACTAGCTTCTTCTGTCTGTTAATTTTTTCACAACACACGTTATACTTGAGTAATTTGTAATATCTGCATCGGCTCATACCCAGAGCTGTCTTCTCAGCTAAACTTTTGAACGAAAAATAGTAGGATCCTACGATTTGGCTAATGAGTAGGATCTGGGAACAAGAATGAGCCCATGCATAGCGGTGTAGCAGCTGAGCGAGGGACTGTGGAAGAGTCTAGATTTATTTAGAGACTGGGTCGAGTAGTCATCGACGTACAGAGAAGAATATGCGAGAGAGTATACAATGGCCGACAATGTAAGTTTTTCGCTCTTTACAACCTTATATCTCGTTTTGTAATCCTCACGTCTAGTTTATAAACATTTATTACAGCTTGTGAACCGCTAAGAAGCAAAACTGAAACCTTAAAGTAGCGTTAGAACCGTATAAAGAAACTCAGTTCAACACGAGGCAATCAAGACCCTGAAGCTGTAAGCCGCTTAACACTTTGGAAGAGATAAAAAACTAGCGAGTCTCACAAAGAAGCTATCGTTTGCTGCTTGCAACAGGTACAAATAAGTTGTCGTCAATTTATAAGAGATAAATATCCGAACTTGTAGTTCAGGGTTACGAAGTAACCGCCTAAACTAAAACCAGTTAGTTTTAATGGTATAAACAGCACGAGCTAGATACTAAATCGAGCAAGGAAATCTGCCTAAATATGAATTATCATAGTGTACTATACTAGTACAACAGGTAAAGTGTTAACTCCATTCGTCACTAATTCGCAATCGTTTGATATTAGACCTTTTTGCTCTATCACTATTTTAAGAACAATAGGTGCGATCAAACATTGTACGGAATTTGAACATCTTTAGAATTTGAACAAAAGATGTTTGTATTTCAACGAGTCGGGCCATACCAATGCACAACACTTACGTATGCTGAAATTATGACTTGACTACAACTATTGTTCAACAACAATGAAATACGAATATCTTTTGATATGTTCAAATTTCGTACAATCTTTGATCGCACCTATTGTTCTTAAAGCACACGAAGTCGAAAATAGTGATAGAGCAAAAAGGTCTACTGAATCAGCGTTTCACACGAGAAATTTACACTAGTCTAATTAACATTACCAATACTACTATTATTTCTAAACAACAAAATCACAAAAGAATTCCTACATATTTTGTTCCAACCGCACGACATTTCAAAAAATGTTCGTTAGAGCAAAAAACATTTAAATTTATGTCAGTAGTTCTTACCATTGATGCATTCCTGACTGTTTTTGGGACAAAAACAGGTGAATGGCTTTTGGTGGTTGTTAAGATGAGGAGCACAATAAACACCTTTGCAAGGACTGGTTGAACAGATGGTCTAAAACGTAAAGCAAAGCAAAAGTAAACTACTGACATAGCACGAAAATGTGATACATAGCAATCTGAGTGGTGCAGTTTATTTACCGCAGCACGTACGCCGGGGCGGATCCAGGATGCTCTGAAGGGTACCTCACGCCAATACCAAAAAATGCGGTGTCGGTAAAATGGTGACTCAAATTGACGGAAATTTTATTTTTCGCGCCTCAAATGCGGCGCTTATTCGAGGGCGGCGCTTATTTGAGGACGGCGCTTATTCGAGGAAATAGGGTTATTATTTTATCTATTTTTGGAGTTGCAGTTCATGGAAGACCTTCATTTTCCGTATTTTATCCAAAACATCTACTGATATATTAATAATTAATTGATAGCAAAACCTTAAATTTACACATGAATAGCATGAATTTGTAAATGGAAAATACGCATCTTTTCAAACCTTTCATAATGAAAAACAAATTCTAAAACAGCTAGATATATAGGTATTAGCCTTCACTAATATTGGTTTATCCTAAAGTAATTCAATTAAGATGGTCCGCACCTATTGATTTATTTGACGGGATGACTTTCAATCACGTCTTTTTGCATCAAAACCTGCAGGTTTGATTTCTGAAAAATTTTCAGTCATGAGTCTTCGCCAGGATTTATAAGCAGTTTTTCTCAAAAAGCCACTTTTTAAAATTGCCAATATCTCGTACAATTTTACCCAATTTAGAGAAAAACAATTACTGGTACGTAGTTCAAGGCTTGAAGACTGACGACTGCAAATTTATCAGAAATCAAACAAGGTTTTGATACAAAAAGACGGCGTGATTGAAATTCAGGTGCGGGCAACCCTATTTGAATTACTTTAGGGAGGGAGGAAAGGAATGATAAAGAAATATCAAAGAAGAAAGGAAAGGACAGACGGACGGACCCACTTACAGCTACTAGACAATTAGACAGAACAACCAACCGAACGAATAAAAAAAATGGTTAAAAATCTAAATGGATAATGAATCTAATTTTAACTGGCTGAAGCACTAAAATTATCCGATGCATATTTCAATAGAACTCACCTGCATTCTTGCGTGGAAAAACCCATCTTTCTTGATCAAGTGGCTGCGATAGTCTGTTGCTCCCCAGTTCAACAGTTCACATTGAACATTACCTTTCAGTTTATTCGGCTCGACTCCATAATTCACCGACAAACAAAGTGGATTAACTACACACTGACTTTGACACTCAATCTCGTTAGCCACCTCCATACGTAAAAGAAGTGTTTCGTTCTTTTGTAAGACTGAGCCGTTAAGAGGAGCCATGAAGTTTCCATACATAAAATCTCCTTCTTTCTGTAAATAGCGAAATGAGAACTGATCTGCAGAACAAATGATGTGAAGTTGGAATAAGAAAAAAATTATTGCTTCATGCTTCCGAAAGTTTTCCATTTTCCGGCAGTCGTTTTTAAAAAAACTCATGACCTTATTTCATAGAATGTTTTTATTTTAACAGACCTTAACATAGAGGTGTTTCATGAGTTTTGAGTTTGTTACACGCAGAAGTGCGTCATTTCTTTTGTTCAAAACAGGTTTGACTAGTAAACCCTCCATATAAGGAAGTGTACATAGTTTCATTGTGAGTTGTGAGTAATTAAGTGACGCTACTTTGCTGCTGAACATTGAATCCAATATTATAGTGTTTTCTTTTGACTTCTAAAATTTATCTAAATCTTCTAAAAAATGTATCGAATTTTAAATCTTATCACTTCGTTGGCATATTCAGATTTTCTTTAAGAATAAAAACGCCAGGTGTCAATTCCGTTAGTGATAATTATGACTAATTTTATAGTATGAAAGACGGTAAAAATTGCTGGCCACTGATTGGCTTATCCAGGAAATGTTTTCATTTGCATCACCAGGTCACACGTAATACATAAAACTTTGACAAAACATTTCATACTGCAGTTCGTAAACTAACTCGAGAAAACATGCAGCTGTTCTGCTTGTTAACCAAAGTATTCCTTCATTTACACATGACTTCATAGCCACCATGTTAGAAGAATTAGACAAGAGATTTTTCAATGAATTCTTTTATTATGACTTCAAACATGGTGGCCGCGGCTTTTGTTATTTTACTCCCTTGAGAATGATTGCAAACCAAGAATCGAGGGATGACAAGACCCCTAAAAACCTGATTCGTAACTGACTGAAAACTCAAACACAAAACATTTGCGGAAACCCTTCCTTCCAAAGAAAAATGCCTTGAAATTTCACAACAGAATTTAGATAATTATTTTCTAAAGTCGTGGTCCAAGAATTCAGTTTTTTAGAAAAAATTATCGACAAAAATTTGCGCGGTCGCATTCAGTACCTTAAGTATCTCTAGGCGTGATATACTTATAACCAAGCAAAAATTCATGGTTCCGATTGAGACAATAGCGAACCAATCACCGTTGCAGCATCAATTTCCCAGTGGAATCAAATTCAATTGCTCTACGAACGTGTAGACCTCTTGCACGTGACGTCAGAGCAGCTCAATTTGGAGGACAAAACAAAAGAATTTTGAAGAATCCTAGTCAATTACAATGCACTGCGGGCCTATATCATTGTTTACATATAAAGTTTACCTTAGATTTGTTGCTAAAATTGATAAAATCTCACGAAAAGCATAAAATAACTACTTATTATTATATCTTGATGGTTTTTAAACTTCTAGCTTGAATAACAAGACCGATGGAACTGGATTCCCAAACCTCACCTATAAAATCGCCATTTTGCCTGGCAGTTAAAATGGCGGATTGCATTGTTTTCGGCGCGCAGTGCATCGTACTTGACTAGGATTCTTTATTAATTCTTCTTCTCATAATTCACATGTCTCATCACAGCCATGGAGGTGCGAGGGCGCCTGCCGCAGCGAAGCCAAAAACTACAGCAATTAGGTTTAGTTAGGTTTAGGTTTAGATAAACAACGTAAAGGGGCATGATTATTAGAACAATTATCATCAGGAAGGAGAAATAATAATAATAATAATTAAAAAAAAAAAGAACAATCCCAGGTTAATTTTTCATAGCAAGCAATGACTTGCCGAATTTGAAAAGAAACGTCATTCGTCGATCTAATAATTGAGAAATTATTGGACGATTGACGTCACTGATCCAATAATTAAAAAAATTATGTCCAAACAGGGAAGATTCGAATGCCAAAGGCAGTAAAATACACTTCAAAGAATATCTAAAAGGAAAAACAAGCCAGCAATTTACTCGAGCTCGAGACCACTGGTCAAGAACTACTCGCTGCTTTAATGAAGAGTTTCATTTTACGGGATCTGATCATGAATGTTCAAACAATTGCGATTCAGTATTCAAAGCAGTTCAACTTTTATAACTAGAAATTTGATTGTCATTATCAATGTTGACTTTCATATATAATCAGTGAGTTCAATTAATTTTTGCCACCTATTGTGAACGCTATTTTTGAGCTTCATTTTACTATTTCGTTTAATTGTGTTGAAATTCATAACTTCATGAGCTCTGGTTTCTAGTCAATTATTTGATAAAATGCTTTCCTAAATGACTAGATTAGTCATCCTTCGGCTTCAGTAGATATTTCTCTTCTCGTTATAGATAATTTTTAGCTGTTTTTCATATCCTAACCAGCCGGCTCATCAAATTAATTGCTGATTCTGAAGTATTTCAGCAAATTAGTTTTATATGGTTCTTGTTGACATGAGCTCTTTATATAAGGCGAATCTGTCACTAATCCAGCTCCAAAGAGTTTTTAATAATTTAGTAAAAACACTTCCAACTTTTTCCCTAGGCTTCCTTCTCTATGAACTTTTATCATTATATATCTTAAAATCAATGAGTATTATTTCGTGAAACTATTTTAATTACTGACATGTTTATACCACCATCATTGCCTGTAGCTGACGAGGAATTAACACAGGAAAACAAGCTAAAAACACCAATGTTTTAGCAAACCACCATGTTTTTTTATTAATAGCAATAGGTCACGTTCCATGTCTTAATTTATACGGATACGGTGGATCTGAACCTACGTCTCCTAGCATGCAAACGTAATATGTAAACGTATTTCAAAATATCCACAGAGACATCCACAGAAGCTAAGACTTCGCGTGAACTTCGGACCTAACGGTAATAGGCGACTTGCACTAACAGGTCACGTGACCCTATCCCCTTAAAGACGAGCAGCTGTGTCAAAATGAACAACAGAAATGAAAAGAGCACTTTGACATTAGTGGAGAAGCAGAGTTTGAGCTCATAACAAGGGAAACAGGAGAAATGGCATAAATATTAATTTGAATGATTTATAAGGATTTGTCAGGGGAAAATGCGCTGGATGACAGGAGCTTACCAGCCAACACTTTTCCCATACAAAGCCTTATAAAATATTCCGTTTTATATTTAATGCCATTTCATTATAGTTAAAACTATAAGCTGAAACTTCGCCCTCTTACTAATGTCAAAGTGCTCTTTTCATTTCTGTTGATCATTATGACACAGCTGCTCGTCTTTAGGGGATAGGGTCACGTGTCCTATTAGTGCAAATCGCCTATTTAGGCCATTACGTCTTATTAATTACACCCCGAAAAAAAAACAGAAACGAAAGAAATGTCGAAATGAAAAAGAAAAAGAAAAAGAAAAAGCTACCAAATTATATTAGAAACATCTTGATGAAAACCCAAGCTTTATATTAGGAAATATACTATTGGTTTACAAATCATTCTATCTTCTTCCTCTACCATTTATTACAAATAAATATATACTAAATCAATAAACGCGGATATAATATTCTCGTTGCCATTACAGATCTGATGTTTGGTCCAATCCTTCAAATTTTATTTGCCCATGAAGGAACCTCTAGGCTGATCAAAGTCACTGAAGACACTCATAAATCCAATTGGAGTTTAGCGTCTTAGGTTTTTTTAGGACGTAAGCGGGAAACAAGAGAAAATCCTCCGAGATTGGATCACCACGATACCACTGTTGTTTCCCATTTTGTAATCGTTCTATTGAGGCTCGTTAATTGATCGCACTCTGGGACGCGCGTGGGCTCTGCGCTACAAATATTCCCCGTTAATGAGATATTAATTTGACAACGTAAATTTCCATAAGAATTAAGTCACCCAAACCAGCTGTCTTAGATTCTAGCAATGAAGTTCACTCAGTTTACATAAAGATTTTAAAATTGGTTTTCAGCCAGGACTCCACTGTTTTCTCTATTTCTTTTTTTCGTCCTTTTATGAGCCTTCTTTTTTAAAACTGTCATGAAAAGCTCATATTTTAATTTCCACTGAAACATTTGGCTATTCTTAAAAAAATCTTTAATAATATATATATGTATCATAAAGGAACGTTGTCTGGCAATGAGTCCCCAGACAACATAAAGCTAGCTTTCTTAGGTTAATTCAGCTTCTGCTGCAAAGATAGACAAATCGGCAGCCTTTTCTTTTGTTTCTGGCTTTAATGACGTTGCACTCAAGATAGTGCACGCAATCAAGAGTGCAGATTGAAATTATTTGGATTTCTATTGGTTGATGATGTAAGGGTAGGTGCCTGTCAGGTGCTTTCATTATTAAATTTACAAGATGAATTATCCTGCTATCAAATAAAATATTAATGTAGTACGTATAAAGATATGATAAGAAACGTTAATCATACAATCGATTTCGAAGTCATCTTCAACTGTTCGCCCAAGATTAGTGTTGATGATGCCTCGTATCTCAAGCCTAAATGATAATACTAACAAAACATCATTAAGTCGTGGTCAAGGCGAAAGTGTTCTTGCCCTTGTATATTTGTGGCAAAATGCTCCAGCATTGTTCATCTCGATCGTATGTCTTTATTTTCTTCTCATCATCACTGGTATTATACTTAATAGTCTAGTCTGTTATGTGATGATCAAAAGCAAGCGGTACCTTAAGAACATCAGTTGCTTCTTTATCACCCATATGGCAGCCGTGGATTTGTTCTGCCGTGTGGTCTTTACTCCTCTTGTGGTGTACATGTCCCTCCCGACTAAAACTGTGCAGAGTTCCATTCCGTGCAAGATCAGTACATTTGTGTCAAATTCATGTGCAGCAGCCATCTTTGGTAGCCTTGTCGTCATTGCTATCGACAGATATCTTAACATTGTTCAACCTCTCAGCAGCCTTAAGCGAAAGAAGCGACCATTCGTTGTCGGAGTGCTGGTTTGGATTTACGCCATCGCGTCGTCCGTTATGTTTCTTCATACTGCCCACAATGTTTCACTCACTGATCTACCAGAAGCCAAAGACATCGATGGAGTTGGTAACCCGACCTCCTGTGACATTACCCCTGGTTTGATGGGTGGTCTCTCTGTCACCATTTCTGCTGTTATGATATTTGTGGTTCCTCTTGTAACCCTGATCATAACTTACACGGCAATATTTGCAAGTTTGAGGCGTCGTTGCCAGAATGGTTTGGTTCACAGGACTGCAGCAAAGTCCAAAGCAAAAGCGGCCCGAATGTTGATCCTTGTGGTAATTGTGTTTGTAATTTCATTTGGGCCTTCTGTTGTGCTTCAAACGCTCCGTTCATACAAGGCCTTTGAAGATGCCAATAGCGAAAGTCTTGTCATCGTTCTGATCATTGCAGACATCCTTCAGTTCTGTAGCTCCTTGGCAAACCCAGCAATTTACTCGTTCTACAGCGATGACTTTAGAAAAGACATGCTCAAAAGCTGCTTCTGGATTTATGTAAAGTGTACGTCTTTCCGTAATCAAAAGGTTGCTGGCACACGACAATCAAGATCAAAATCAGCAAGTATGATGACAACCACCTTGTGAACTCATTTGTCCCAGTTACATTTTACGTCCTTGAGCTTTTTTCCTAAGTAACCGTTACTACCGGCGGTAGTGGGAAGAAAGTATGTATTTTGAAAATAAACATTTCTTATCCAAAAGCCTCTAATTTCCAAAAGATTTGAGATTGGAAAGCCTACTACGCACAAAGTAAATGGATCAACTGCACAAGTGAACACGTTTCTTTATAACTTGCACCCCCTTCTTTCTGGTATTCAGAGATCTTTGTTTTCGACAATCGAAAGAGTAGACAGAGATGCAACCGACAGTACAAACCACTGAGAAAGCCTGATTGAGAAATTCGTTCTCATTTCCGTGTAGCTCTAGTTAGAATCAGTGGATTAATTGATAATCTAGTTTTAATTAAGGATGCTCTTAAAGAGTTCGTAAGGATCTTAATCTGATGGAGTATAGACAATTTGTACAAGTCGTAAAACATATCAGCAACAGTTTTCCTCTAAAGTATAACATTTGAAATCGAGGAAAAGTACAAACTGTGTTTACAACTTAATTAATATAAAAGGACTTATCAATATTAATATAATGATCTACTATAAGATTTTAGCTCTCCATGCAATAATATAGGAGATGTCAACTTTTAAATTTCTGAGTTGTCAGTAAAAGTGGTAATGAATCCATACATTCTACGTAAATTTTAAGAGTTTTTAAAGCCGCATTGAGCACTATATCACATGTCGAGCTCATATTCACAGCTATGGAAAACTAATTTTATCATGCCCTTTCCATATTCAGAGTTGTTTTTGCGGTAGTGTGATTAAAAAGGGAAAGTGTGAGTGAAGCAAAATGTAAATAACGAAGTCAGTAAGCATCCTATTGCGAAAGGGTTCTCTGTGTTCAAAATAATATATTATGTGAGCAGTTTTGCTGATCTTATTTGAGAAAAACGTTCAAATCTTATCGGCGATACCCTGAAACTTCCTCTGATCTAAGTCTAAGCTCGAGCACGACTAACTCGGCACACATCTTAATATATACAGCAGCTGCTATTGGTAGAGAAAACAGCTTTGCGTATTTTTCAATAACAGTGCGCCTTCATTAACCAAGGTGACTTGCATAAAGTAAAATAAATGCTTTTAAGGGGAAAATTGGATGGCCTTGGTTCAAGTATTCGTACTGTAAGATGAACTCGATAATCAATCAAAAACACAGTATAATTTATTTTATCGTGTGTGCAGTTTGTTTTCTTATATGATGTCCTATATCGCTCATATGTAGAAATACAGTTCAGTGAAACGGTATTGCTTGCTGTTTGCTGTGGGTGTTTTGATGGATATAAGATTTGAATAAAATAGAAAAATATCCAGATGTAAATCTTGATTAAAATGTCATATGTTTTTAATATGCTGAAAAAGAAGCGCGACACATAGTTGTTCATTCCAAGCCTCTTGGACCGTAACCAGACAACATAAGATAAAAAAGCACCAAATATAATAATTATTTAATCAGGCTTAAAAACATCAAACAATTCCCCAGACAGAATACTTAACGAAACTTCCAGCTGAGCGGCTTCATATTTTCTAACCAATTACAGTCCGTTGTGCGTTTTTATCGCCGGCCCTGTGTTCAAGCACTTTTTTCTAACTGAAAACAATTGAATACAGTACATTTTAAGTCTCACACAAGTCTAAACCTTATATTAATAAGAGCTAGTGATATTTCATTTGATTTATCTAAAAATCACTCGAGAAATGATTTTTAAAATAAAGAGTGAAGGGCCGCAGGGTTTGATCAACAATGCTCTGCGCAATTAGTTAATTGTTCACTCAGCTGGTTGCAGGTGGCTTTAAACTTTATATATGTTCTTAATTTGATCAAGCAACTAAACCAATCTCATTAATTGCGACTAAACACTCAGTTCGAAATGTCCTGTCAAATTATGTCATGGTGGCCTCTCGGGGGAGCGTTGGTGACATTTAACAAAACATTTCTCATTAGCATCCATTGTTAATGGCACCAAAATGGCCGCCATGTTTTTGTCTTTTGACTCTAGATCTCTTGGGAATGCTTGCAATCTTGCAATTCTCAACAACAACAACAACAACAACAACAACAACAAAAAACAGTCAAAGAGAGCCGGGGATAAAACTTTTTTCGGACCACGTAGCTTCCCATATATGAGGGTCTGGATGGGGGGACGAGTTGAACTGGCTCATTTTTCAGTCGACTTGAAGTTGTCAAAGGCCTAACGGCAGTCTTCTTCAGTCGCTCACATTAAGGCTCGCAACTTAACTATTACGCATATTATTATCCCACATGGCCTAGTGCCTTAACTCTCATGAATTACTTGAATTAAAGATGACAAACAAATATTCTCATCTTTAATTCAGTATTCACTTGTCTCCGGCTATCATTGCAAGCTAACGTCATGTCTCGCTTCGATGTAAAGGAACGGCTACCTTTCAAGATCGTGCAGTGAACTGTGAAGGGGACTATTTTGCCTGAACAACCGTTCTCAGTGGCTCCCAAATCCGAGGATTTTTTTCACTTAAGCTAAGAATGATTGTGAAACGACAAGGTAACACGCCCAAAGCGAATAAAATTTTTAATTTGGCTTCGATTTTTAGCTTCACCTTCACTTCTACTAAGAACTGATGCATATACTTGAAGCAGAGTATACAATCAAATGAGGCAGTAAATAAACTGTTTTAACGTACGAGCTTAGAAAGCTGTTTGTTTCCTTAAGCTTCTTAAATACCCTTTCAGTGCATGGCCCCATGTAGTATCGCTTACTGGGGCCAACTTTCTCCTCTTTGATCTTATAGGCTTCAATGCTAACTCGCCATAATGGCCAACCAATTGCAACAACACGATTTTTGTTTTGGGTGGGACTACCAGGAAATGCGAAACGGACGTCCACGTCCACGTCCACGTCCACGTCTTATAACGTGGTTGTCACATATCGTAACGTGGTTGTCAGTGGAGTCGAACCTGCTGCTCTCGGTGATGCCCTTGCACAAACTTTGCGATTACGGAAATGCATCTTTCTTCGATTGCAAATATTGAGCATGTCTTTTCGGAAGTCTTCGCTGAAAAAGGTATATATCAAAGGGTTAAATAAAGAGCTGCAAAACTCAAGTGTATCTGTTACTAATACCATGATGACCATAGAAGGACCTTGGCTGTAGTCGCCTGTGAAAACCCTGTATGATCGAAGCAGCTGAACCACAACTGAAGGGCCAAAACACAAAACAAACCCGACCACAACCAGGACAAGCATTCGAGCAGCCTTTGCTTTGGACTTTGCTGCAGCATGATGAATTAATTGTCTTTGGCATCGACGTCGCAGGCTGACAAATATCGCTGTGTAAGTGATGATGAGGATCGCGAGAGGGATGAAAAATGTCATGATGGCAGAGACTGTGACGGAGATGCTGCCAATGTAATTTGGAGAAATGTTACAAGATGTGGGGTTTCCGACTAAGTTGATGTTTTTTGCCTCGGGTAGCTTATCCAGCCGTACGTTGTGAGCAGTGTGAAGGAACATGACAGACGAGGTGATGGCATAGAACCAGACCAATGCAACAACAATAAATGGTCGCTTTTCCTTTTTGAAACTGAGAAGGGGATGGATGATGTTGCGATATCTGTCGATAGCAATGACGACAAGGCTACCAAAGATGGCTGCTGCACATGAATTTGACACAAATGTACTGATTTTGCATGGAATGGGACTCTGTTCAGCTCTGGTCGGGAGAGACATGTACACCACAAGAGGAGTAAAGACCACACGGCAGAACAAATCCACGGCTGCCATATGGGTGATAAAGAAGCAACTGATGTTCTTAAGGTACCGCTTGCTTTTGATCATCACATAACAGACTAGACTATTAAGTATGATACCAGTGATGATGAGAAGAAAATAAAGACAGATTATGGCGATGAAAACTGTTGGTGCAGCTTGCCAAAAACCAACAAGGACAAGGACACCTCCGCCATTGTGAAATCGTTGGCCCTTGTTTGAGATCTTTGGGAGAGAACCCTGACTTGTTACACCTTCAGACAAATGTGGCATGTTTTGGGGCACTATACTACTGCTTTGGTATTTGCTCGTATTCAGGCTTTAAAAAACATGAAAACGTTTTTTCTCTTAATCCATCAAATTATCAGCCTTGAATGTGAACAACTCAGTTAAGAAACTAAATTTAATCAAGGCTTTAAATTTTTACTTGCTTCCCTCAATTGATGTCATCTTAAGCAAACAAACGAAAATAGAAAAGTATCTCTTTTCAAATATTCACTCTCATCTCCTAGCAATGAAACTTTTTAATCCCTTCACCAGAGCCGAAAACCAATCATATACCAATCCATTACATGAGCGTCGCCGGTTTCGAGACAGCTTTTACTTAACAATCGAGGTTCGTGATTCGTTAGGAGCTAACCTCAATTCCAAACAGACTGTAGTGTATCCGTTCTTTACTAATAGACGCCTGAGATATATTTTTAAAGTAATTGAGCTTTGGTAAATGATATAAGGTGCCATTGAATTTGTTCGAGTTTCAATAACAACTCACGAATTACGATTTTCTTGCACATCTTGTCGTACGGAATCTTTTTAACCGCGGCCAAAACACCAAATTTATATTTCTACAACATTAGTTAGATAAATAGATAGTTTATTTCTAAAAGCATTGCAACCTATAGGGTTGAATTACGCTAATATTTCCAAGTATAAAAACTATAAGAAACTACATATATGCAAAAAATATTAAATATATGCTAATAAGGAAAGGAAGCATCGAAAATACATAAGACATTTGTATGGCATGATGGTCAAGCATCTGCATTTTTTTTATTTACCTAAGCTATTTTCTTTTCGCTGGCGCCTGTTGCTATGGTGACTCATTCAAACTAAAATCAACAGAAGTCACCTCAGAAGTCTGCTTAAAGACAGATACGAACATTTAAAACTTATGATATAATACGAAGAAAACAATTCCATCTCTGTCAAGGAAGTTTATGGGACGTGGGATAAATGATATTTACTCAAACGACTAACCCACTGAGATAAAAACATCTAGATTAATTTAATTAGGACTTGGATCGCCAGGTGTTCCACTATATCCTGAGCAAAATAAATATCAAAAATTTCAAATAAATCGAGAGAAAATATAAGGAATAAAGAAAGCTAAGAAGATGTTTCAAATGAAAAAAAACGTCTTTTAAACGCCAAATCTTACATCATATGTAATAAAAGACTGTTGCTAAGTGAAACAGCCTTACGAGTCTGTTTATCAAAATTTTCATATAAATATTAATAAATAAATATCAAAAATTTCAAATAAATCGAGGGAAAATATAAGGAATAAAGAAAGCTAAGAAGATGTTTCAAATGAAAAAAACCTTCTTTTGAACGCCACATCTTACATCATATGTAATAAAAGACTGTTGCTAAGTGAAACAGCCATACGAGTCTGTTCATCAAAGAGTATGGCGCCCTGAACGCCTACTTGACGGCGCGGAAGGTTTTCGTAATAAAGACTATAAATTACAAATTTATTTTAAACAAGAACTTTGTGTTTCATCTACGTTTTTGACATTTATTTATGCAAGCTTAATTTGAGCTTTTGGCTCATCTTCAGGGATAATAAAATATTTTTTTATTTTTTTGGTAATACATGCATCAAGAGTTCCGCGCTACTACTCTAAGCGCATGCTCACGAGGGGCGGTATTTTGTGAAATATTATATATTTTGGTATATTTGATTCGGAATTAGCTGAACGGTAGTGATCTTGAAAATTTAAGGAAAATTATGCTCGACAAGAAAAATATTATAAAGTATAGCAGTAACGAGGAACTCTTGATGCTTTTGTATTCTTTGTAATCCTGAATATGCGAAATAAAGGTTCAAAATCTTTGATAAATAAATGTCAAAAACATTAATGAAACACAAAGTTGTTTTTTTTATTCATATTTGATTCAAATATGTTTTAATTCTTAGTATTTTACTTGCTGTGCAGATTCTGTGTGATTGATCGACATCACGGCAGACATGTTGGTCTACAGTTGTTAAACATTATCTCTTTGGATGTTTTCGGTGTACAGCGACATGGTCACTGCATCTCTGTGGTAGTCTTCTCAATTAGTTTAAGGTCATGGGCGCATGCATTTGTGCGCATTACATCTGCGCATCATCATTACACCCTCTTTCTGTCATTTTTATTGGTTGGGCTACCTATGGTAAGACCTTTTCAATACGGCGGACGGGCCGTTTCGGTGTTCAACGAAAATTTTTATTTTTATTTTATTTATTTTTTATTTATTTTTTCCTGTTCAAGGAATATTTAAAAATATAATTCGGTGACCTACCCTGATATTTTTTACTGTACGTACGTCTATCATAACTAAAGCTATAACATATCAAATCAAATGCGCCTTATGGCACACTGGTACATACTACTTGCACTGTTCAGATATTGGGCTCCCTGTGTCTTTAATATACTTTTTTGACAGGACGGAATATTATTAACCTTCCAAGAGCAGTGCTGAAAAACGAGCCAGCGGGTTTGGTTAAAAATCGTGGGCTCACCTGCTTCTTATAAAAAATGCATATGGTTTCGAAAAAATCTCAAAGTTAGCTACAAAAGTCCAAAAGTTAAGCCCATTTCTTGAAAGTTAAGAAAATTTTGCATTTTAATCTATTAACCAATGCCTAAGGTTTGTTTTGACGGTATGTAGAACTTTTCTAATGTTTGTACTTAAACGCTTTTCCCTGAAAACCTCTACCAATGTTAGTGTTTGATGCGAAGTTTCAAGCAGCCATGTTTGTTTTTCATTGACAATGCGGCTCATGCGCACACGTTTTTCAGCCTTTTCCCTTCAAGTAGTTCGCTCACTTTAAGGAGGCTAGAAAGGGTTTTTAAACTTGCATAGAGACTAACAAAAATGACCCTGAAAAACTTTATATGGCTAACATATGACTGTAAGTTGACCCAGAAGACGAAAGACCATGAAGTAAAGGTTTGAATAAAAAGAAAAATATGACGTAACACGTTGCTATGACAACGATAGAACACTCAAAATGTGTGCAAATTTTTTCATTTAAAAAATCATAACTCAAAAACCGAACGGTGAAAATCGTTTAAAATTGGCATGTTTGAACTTCATCATCCAATCTTTGATTAGACCGAAAAAGAAAAAATTCTGTAATGAGAAATTCTCAAAATTCAATAAAGTTTATTTAAGGACGTTCTCCATTACAGAATGTTCTTATTTTTTCTTAGCACTTACAAATTATTAAATAAAAACCACATGCAAAGTTTCACAAAAATTACCGTCCAGTTTTTGAGTCATTTTAGTTTAAGTATGAGGTTTTTAGGACAAAATTTTCCTAATTTTTTTAATAAAACTGGACCGCAAATGATGTGAAGGTTCAGCTGCGCGACATGTCACATAAATCAGTCAAGCAACAGACAATGTTTCACTACAAAAAATACTGCTGTGCTAATTCATACATCTCATAAGTCATAACTTAGGATATAAGTTTGTTTAGCTTTAGATTATTCAAGAATAAACGAACAGTAATTTACAGACGCACGACTTCAATGAAGACACTCCACGGAACAGTTTTATGAAAGAAATGAATAACCTATAGAAAATTGAGCTACATAAAAATGAGCAACAAAAAATTATAAACTGGAGTATTTAATACCGGTCAAGTTCCATTTCTGCTGCCTTTATGGGGGTGGGGGGGGGGGGGGGGCGACAACAAACACTTTCTTATCTGAAATCAAGATGGACCTACTGAGTAATCTCACTGTTTTTTTTTTTTTTTTTTTTTTTCACAGTTGTAACAGTTGTAATCCATATGGGCATAATGTTTTCGCTTTGCAGAACACTTTAATTCTTTATTTTTCTTTGATGTACCGTGGCTGTACGTATTGAATACCGAACGGATGTTTACAGCCCGATTGGCGCATCACCACAAGAAAATCCCTAGCTTTGAAATCATAGACCTTTCTCAACATCAGCCAAAGAATTTGAAAATTTAATTCAAATAACCCGAATCGCCTTCATCCTTCATCACTTTGTTTTGGGTGCAGTTGCACCTTTAGGCAACAAAATTACTTCGACTCCTTGGATATCGAGAAATTAATTTTATTGGAATTTCTTCCAATTTAATGTGGTTTTTTACTGCACTTCATACAGTTTAAGCCTGGTTCACACTAGCGTGGTAATCGTAATTGTAAGCGACATACGCAAGCTCAGTATCACATTTATCACTTAGGTGTGAAAAACGACCAGCACTTTGTAACCTAGACGCCATGATGCGCAAAATATGCTGGGGGGGGGGGGGGGGGGGGCGGTAGTAATTAATGTTGTGACATCATTGTCTTTGGTTAAAAGAAATGACTTTTTGATGCCATTCAAAGCCAGCTTTATTGACCAACTGAACCGAAAAGGAAAACTCTTCGCACAATGTGATTAATTAGCATAGACTAGGGTTTTAAAGGGATGGGATTAAATAGCAAGTCAGAGATTGGGTTACGTTGAGCTTCGATGAAGGAAAGGAACATTAAGGATGGATCTAGTTAAGGAGCTGTGAGATTAGATCGAAACGGAAATTCAAGTAAAGAGGAAAGCAAAGACGTTTAAAATCCTAGTTCTTCTTGGATGTTTGGGAGACTAGGAAATTCAAGTAAAAAGGAAAGCAAAGACGTTTAAAATCCTAGTTCTTCTTGGATGTTTGGGAGACTAGGAAATTCAAGTAAAAAGGAAAGCAAAGACGTTTAAAATCCTAGTTCTTCTTGGATGTTTGGGAGACTAGGAAATTCAAGTAAAAAGGAAAGCAAAGACGTTTAAAATCCTAGTTCTTCTTGGATGTTTGGGGGACTAGGAAATTCAAGTAAAAAGGAAAGCAAAGACGTTTAAAATCCTAGTTCTTCTCGAACTTTTGGGGGACTAGGAAAAAAAGAAATAGAAAATAGAAAAGGGGTGCACGGAAAAGAAGACTTGAGACACTGACGAGTGCGACAGCAAAATAGAAACCGCAAGGAACAAGAAGAAACAAGTAAGAAACACACCATAAACGTGGAAAGAAAGGGCGGAAAAAAACACTTAGAATCAAAGACGACAAGAACCTGAACCAGTGCATGAACAGGATGTCAATAAATTACACCATTTCTGCTTTAAACGCGACGATTACACCTTTTTCTTCTATGACCGAAAATGCTTCTCTTCGAAATATCTCACTGAAAATTGCTTCTCTCATCTTTCTATTTGTTGTTTCTCTGGCTGGTAACATTCTCATCATATGGGTAATCTGCAAAGACAAACGATTAAGAACAAATACAAATATCTTGGTAGCCAACATGGCGGTCAGTGACCTTCTTTTTCCTTTAGTATCAGTGCCATATAACGTTACTAATATTATTTTTAACTATAGGTGGTTCATTGGTGGTGACTTAGGAGTTGCACTTTGTAAAATTGTGCATTTTGTAGGTGAGATTTCATTCCTGATCTCTATCTACAGTTGCATCTTCATCGCTCTCGATCGGTATTACGCCGTGGCTCAGCCATTCAAAGGCGGCTTTAGCAGGTCAAGACTCAAGTACATCCTCCCTGGGATCTGGATTTTTTCAGGGATCGTAACCTCACCATTTCTACGAATTTCCTGCCTTAAGAAATACAACAATGATTCGTTTTCCTGCGTTCTTGATTGGTCTCAGGATGGCATACCCAAAGGACATCAAATTCATTCAATCTCTATAGCAATCCTTGCGAACGGTTTACCAATCCCAATCATTATCATCCTGTACTCACTTATTTTTTATAAGCTTCGCAAGCAAAAACTTCTAGGAGAACAACCCACAGATTTCTTCAGGAAAGTGAGGGAGAGGCAGAACAAAAAGGTTTTAATGATGTCTGTTACCATCGTAAGCTTTTTGTTTTTTAGTCGCTTGTCATTTGATCTTTATTATTTCTTAGAAATTTCAGGACAACTCAAATCCCTTTCTTACTTCATTATAAGTGACATCAACTTTGCCGCGTCTTATAATTTACACTTGAGTTTTGCATACAACTTTTTTGTTTATCTCTCCTTCAATGATAGTTATCGTGAAAACTTTTCAGCTATTCTTTCCAAATGTTGTTGTAGTTGCTTAGCATTTTACAGACGTAGGATGACTGATATCTATCAGGTGAACCAAGCTGGATTACAGAATCACAATCAGAATCAATTTGTGGATCCACTGTTTAATCATTTGAAACTTCTAGACTTTTTCTTGAGTATTGTGTGTTTCTGCTGTTAACAGCTGTAGCATGTTAGGTGGTCTCGAGCAGAAAAGCCAATATCAAAAAGAACAAGGGCCTCTCGCCTATATATCTCCTTTCACTCCGACAACCGTTTTTGGAATAGATACATACATACATATACAACTTTTGCAGAAAAGCTTGGTGAAGGTTTTGTTGCATGTTGCATACCAAGCCCAAAATGCACTATGGGCGATGTGAATTCAGTAAGTGAAACGCCACAGCAATTAATGTGGAATTTTTCCAGACTTTGTCTGCAAGGTTTTCTGACATAATTTCTTCTCTGATGACATTATTTACACATAAATGTAAAATACATTTCAAGTTTGGTAAGCAACATGCAACATGCAACAAACCTTCACCAACCTTTTTTGAAATAGCTGTTTTATAACCTTACGTAGTGGTATGATGTATTAGTGGCAGTTCTTTCATACATCAGGTTTTCAATTTTAATAACCTGAGTGCTTGATTCCTGATCTCTTTGATTCTCCAGCAGTAGATGAATGGATTTAAAGCCCCATTTAACATCGCGATGGTCTCTGTTATCGTGAACAAGAAGCGTATTGGAATAGTGTGTTTTCGAACGATAATGTAGACCAAAACATTCGCCCAAACCGGAATAAAACAAATAAGGAAAGTACCTGTGATATAGAACGTAGTTTTAACGGTTTTTTTTGTATACTGGCATGTTGAAGCTCTGCTGTACCGACTGTTGTTGTATTTGTATCTGAACTGAATGTCGGTGAAGAACCCGATAAATTTTTATCAGAAAGAAAATGTTCAAAACAAACGAGAAAAGGAATAACATTATAGCAACGGAGAGAATCACAGTGTTTTGGTACAAATAAAATCGTAAAATACAAACGATTACACTAGACACCCAAATGAAGGCGATGAGCTGGCCACATCGTTTGGCCGTAACAAGTTCTTGGTATCGCAAATGCATCTGAATCGCAAGGAATCGGTCGCCGGTCACAGCAGTAAGGGAAACGAATGTAATCGTAGCAAAAGCTGATGAAACAGTTGTTACAATTGTTCCCGAGGTGCAATAGAGGTCCACATCACGGGTATACTCGCCATACTTGTACACTGTGTATGAAGACTGAGTAAGAAGAGCTCCTCCTAAATCAGATATGGCTAAGCCAAGGATGAGGATATTGGCAGGTGTCTGTAGTGATGGAGTCCGGGTAATGGTGTAGATAACGGTGAAGTTGCTGACGATAGCCAAACAAGCTGTAACAACATGAAACACTATGATCCCTAACAGCACACTGTCATAGAGAAGATTCCGTGGAACATTTAGAAAGTAAATTTCCAGCGGTGGACACTCTGGTTTCGAGTTGATCAAACTTTGATTAAAACTCGTGTTTAAAGTTGTGTAGTTCATTATTTCAATTTAGCAAGAAATACAGCCCTTCTGCATGGAGTACTAGAATGGACTGGCCTATTTTCTGCTGGTGACGGCGAGAAAATGATGGAGAATAAAAACAGGCCTTCAAGTGAAATGATCTTACAATAGGCCTTCACTTGTCAAACAGTGCACTAAAACATCAGACAGCTATTTTGAATATAATGAAAGACTGATGATGGCACACCTGGTTGCACTCGATAATACCAAGTTCAGAATAGAAAAAAGCGAAATGAATATTCAAACATTCATCGTATCATTCAACCAAATATTGCTAACTTAACGTTTTTCATCAAAAAAATATTTTGGTTCGAATGATATATACTTTTCTCAATAATTATTTTTTTCAGTAGAATAGCAAAGAGTAGGATTGAAAAAATGAATATCGACATCACATATTGTATACTTTTATTGTTATATTTTCAATATGTTGATATGGACCAGTCAGTTTCTTTCAATTTACGGCTGCATGATTAAAAAAAGAAATTTTTAAGTACTTTATTTTGTAGAACTGAAAACAGATGTAAAATTAGTTTTCACCAGTTGGTGGTAAAAGTTTATAATTCTCTTCTTTTAGAAAAACAAAATCAATCGTAAAATATATTAATATTCAATCAGTCAAAACTGTAAAGAGATGATAACTAGCGGTAAGCTAGTGTGGGCTGCGTCGGTGTTTCTAATGAAACAGTTGTGATAAAAAGATAAATTTTACACCGTAAAAAATAAGAAAGATCACTTAAAAAACAGTAAATTAGAAGACAAGCGACTAGCCTAGGAACTAGTCCTTTGAAGTGTGAAGACCGCTGAAATAAAGGACAAGAGGAATGGTTTGCTTATATACTGCAGGGCTCGTGGAGCAAGTTTAGGTGAGGCTATGAACCATTTTTGAAGAGCAATGACGACACCATTTTTTAAAATTTAAACATCCTTAAGAAATTTTCACATGTGGACAAAAAATTGGCGAGACTATAGCTATAGCCCCAATAGTCTCTCCCCCTACGCAGGTCCTGTACCCTAGACTACCACCTCTGGGTTTGACTAGAAACATGCGGGGTCACTGGAATAAGCGTACAAAAAAATCCAGTGGGATTGAAATAATCAAGATATAAAATTAGAAAAAGATGTTACTGCTATTTTCATAAACATGCGAACTCTGTGGCTGCGAGCTGCACGCTGAAATTTGGTTTTTGGTTTTCGTCAATCAAAACTAATCAGTCGGTATCTTTCATATTTTTGACTGGCGGCAGTGAAAAAAACAAATTCCAACGGGAAACTTGCAACTACGGAGTTCGCATGTTTATGAAAATAGCAGTAATTTAGTTTACGTCGATCAGGCAGAGGCTCATGAGTAAGGCGTTCGACGCCGCCATGGATTGAAGCATTTTAAGAGATATATGGTTACCGCGGAGGAGGGGGACCTAAGAAATACACTGAGCTCAAGGCATATAATCTAAAAAAATAACAAACAGCTGCAATGACTGACAGAGGAATTAAAGATGTGAACACTTGAAATGGTTTTGTAATCGATGAAAGGTAAGTTAAGATAAAGTAACCTTGAAAAGTGTCTCCTCGTTCTTCGTGAATTAACTGATCGACATCCGCTTCCTAAATGATTAAATGCTACCATCGTTAACTAAGGAGATTCCATCTTTCAAGGATCAAAACACCTTTGTCTTTTGTTCACGAGATAAGTGTTGTAAGTGTAAATATAGTTAGCTGTTACTTTCATTGTGTCGTCGAGTATTTCGGCTCCGAGTGAAGATAGTAAACATGTTAAGTAAGCCATGCAGGTGTCCGGTGCACGCACAAACTGACCAATCACAGCGCGCTTCGATGCTTACAAAAGCGGACCTACTTCCAAGTCCCTTTCCAATACAAAAACGTGACGCGTTTCAACGAAGAATTTAGAGAGAAAAGTTGAAGTACGTGATGTATTAAAAAATAAAGCGAACCTTTGCTATAATCTCTCCATTTACAGTCCCCATCTTCTCACATTCTGCGCGATATGTGACTCTGAAAATTTGGGCGAGGACCTGCTCGAATTACAACAACAATCCTTTTCGCGCTTAGATTTTCGTCCAGCTGTGGATTAGAAAAGCCAGTCACCTTATTTTTTCTTATGAAATTTTGATTTTAGAAAAGTGGAGTGTTTTGCAAAAATTGATCGATCTTCCCCTTTTAGATGCATTGATATAAAGTGTTGATTTAGCCAACAGACTCGGAGAATAACAGTAAGACATGCCCCGATCGACAATCATGGACACGTGGACTCCAGATTTTATTGATTTCGATGTCATGATTTATGATAACCGTCAAAATAGTGATATCTCCGCTGCCCTTCCAAAAACAGGGTTCCCACCCATCGTGAAAAATAAAATTCCCTGACTGTTTCCTGACATTTTTCCTGACCAAAAAACATTTTACACTGACCACACTGTACAGCCGTCATTTTACGTTTATATGACAATTCGACCACAGGAAGCCCAACTAAGAATTCCGAATTTAAAACGATTTGGTGAAGGCTGACAGAAATTCCTGACTTTTCACTGACTTTTGGGTAAATTTCAAAAAATCGCTACATTTTTCGGGTCCAGAGAGACTGAGGTGCATGAAAACAGGCCACAGGTAGCCCAGTGAACAACTTTAGGGTAATTTATGCGTTTATACGCCTTTGATAATCATCTTAAAGTGCCTAAGACCCTTCCACACTTTTTCGTTTTCTGTACAGAAGACGCAAAAATAGCTGATTCATAAGCTCTTTTACAGTTTCAAATTTGGTATATACCAATGTTGGGTTACCTGTGGATATAACTGGCTGTAAATAATACCATGCTGGGCTCCCTGTGTAAAGCCAAGGCGGAAGTATCATTTCGACTGCATTATATGGTAGCTGCTTTGAGTTATTGAACACTTTCTGCTCTTTTTGGGAATTCAAACAACTTGGAAATACTCTTTATGATCAAGACGTTTAGATAGCATATTTCAAAATACAAGGATTGCTGTGAATCATTTACGAAACATGGGATTTAAAGATATTCCTGATATCACAGTCAGATGATCAGACGGCCGACGTTTGCAAAACGTTCTGATTTTTAGCAACGCCTTAAGCAAACTTTTGTATCTTGGATTATAGCTCAAATTCATCCGTTGAACTAGAAATATTGGCCTTCAAAAGCGTAAAGAAAGCATCAAAATAACTGTGTGTTATATGGAGATTTGATGATAATTGATGGATTAAGCTGGGAAGCCACTGCAGAGTCTTAGAAGAAGTTAAAAATGGAGTCAAAACACTGTGCAATGGCGAACATACTCGAGTCAATACCATAGCATTACCACTCATAGGGAAACCATTCGTGGTTCTTTTGGAGTCCTAACAAAGTTCAGTTCATCTGATTTCAATTGGATTCAGTTTTGACTGGTTTTGGAAGTCCTTGGAGTCAGTCCTATCGACAGGTCGCTGAACAAAAGTATGTATCTCAATTCAAATAGCCTTGAAATTGCAAATCTTAAATGTCCTCTCATTAAAGGACTAGTTTCATAGTTACGGCTATAATTTTACCATTTTATAATTTATCATTTTTATATCCTATTTTGTATATTGTAGTTGAATATTCCACTTCATCACAACTCAATTCAGTTCACAATTCACAATGGTCTGGGTACTCTTCTTGATACGAAAGTGTTGAAGAGTAATCAACTGTAACGCACTTATCAGACGTTAGGGTATACAATTTTAAATAAAGTCATAAGAACCCAGTATTTTGAACTCGCTGTAGTAGTTTAATCAACAAACGACACGGTATTATACGGAATTATACGTGGAATTATACCGTTCGAAAACTACAAAACAAAGCAAGGAAAATAGGGTTATAAACTACAATAAATACGGAGAAATTACAAACAATAATCTAGGAAATCCTTAATTACATTACTGGGCCTTTTATACGAATGGAAGTCGAGAGATTGAAATAAAATTGTAGAAAATATATCAAGAATATATATATTACTAGCACATGGGTTTCTTCCCTCAACGTCTTTCCTACGTTATACCCTCCGGCGCGACTCCGCTGACCGGAAGTGTCAAAAATATATAACCCAGAAATCACAACAATATAAACGACAAAAGACAGTACTGTATCAAAAACGTTCAGCCATTACATCAACTTAGCTCCAAACATGCCAGAAAGCCTCAAATTAGGTACGTATTCTAGAATATTTTTATAGTTTATAGCATTATTTTTATAGCATTATTTTTATAGTCAGTTTTTAGGCTTATTTTCGTCGCGCAGCTACTTGCACTAAATGTCAATCCATTTACCAAAAATATGAAGTTTCAAGGAAATCGATCGATTTTTGAGCAAACATCAGGACAAAATCTTGAAACACCACTGTTAGAAATCGGCCTATAACGACAAACCTTTCTCAAAAATTAATTTTCAAATACACGGTTGAAAACCTAAATGTTTGAGCTACAACATGTGCTAAATTCAGAAATATCCGAACATTCACACTTTCCATACATCGGTTCAATGTTCAAACCCAAGCACTCAAGCAAGCTTCAAGGTAGTTTCAAATGCTGGATTATTCAAATTTCAACCTTGGAACCTCAACTGAATACATACATACATACACATTAGTTACAAGAATACAAATTAACTGAGAAATAAACAATTTAAACGCTAATAATAAAAAAAATCAAAATAATAATAAGTCAAAATAGAAAAGCGCAATAATAATAATAATAAACTATATTACATACATAATATTCCATCTTAGAGATTATAATGGAATGATAATAATTGTTTCGACTACTTTATACTTTCCGTTATTTCTTTAAGTAAGTTATTCTTTAGTTTTCCTTTAAACTTTATTAATGTTCTGCATAATTTGACTGAAGGGGTCCAGAACTCGAGCGTTCCAGATCTTGACACTGAATCTTGATCTTGATCTGAATACTTTGTGTTTGACCAGTGAACTGATGTAGTGTATTTCATTTCATTTCTGTTATTTCAAAGCTTACAAAATATGTTCAAAGATTTATTTTCTCTTCGGTGAGGAGCAAAACATGTAGCAAACAAATGCATACACAATCAAGTATGACTATAAATTTTAGGACTATGAACCGTCGAGACAAAAAAAACAAGGTTTTGGTGGACGTCAATCAAAGTGTTTCCATGACATTGTCGGAAAACACAAAGTTATCAAGAGCATGTGCCACATGGAATGTTGTGGAAACACTGATTGACATCCACTAAAACCAACTTTGTCGTGACAGAAATTTGTATGATTTAACCATGTGGCTTTGTATCAATGCTCGGAGTTGTAAATTCCATAAAGCACTTGTGTTATTCTCTAACCCTTACTTGCCACCAAACACATGTCAGGGGTGGTTCCAGAAATTTTCAAGGGGGTATTCGAAATGAAAAAGTGACAATATAGTAACGTCATTGATAACCCTGATCTGACTTTTTTTGTACTTACATTTATTTGGGGGTTGTCTGGTGTGACAATGGACACCCCCTTAATTGATCTACCCCTGCAAATTTTGAATTTTATTCTTTAGTTTTCCTGTAAATTTTGTAAAAAAATCCCCAACAGCCTTCTTTGTCATATACTAACCAATATATTTTTTATAGATCAGATCTTTCCCACATTTGGGGATGACCAACCATTACCAGGATCTGTAAGGTAGATCAAAAGGAACAAGAACGTGGAATGTACGACATGTTGCTGCTATACCTGAACAATGAACAGTGTGTCCAAAAAGTAAGGGCCTGAGAAGTAGATATTTTATGAAGGACAAATGAGTCTGTTGGAACAAGGTGAACAATTGACTCTGTTTGATGCTGTCAAGAATAACAATCAAAGTGCGATCCGTGAATTGCTCAGCAATGGAGCAGATGTGAATATAACTGATGAAGACTGGAAGAGAACTCCTCTATTTTATGCTGTTCTTGGTAACTTTGAAAATGTGGTTCCTGTCCTGATCAACGCTGGTGCAAATGTTAATGTTAAAGACAAAGATGGAAACAGTTGTTTATTCTTTGCTGTGTTAAGTGACCAACAAAATATAGTCCGTGCATTGATTGATGCAAAAGCTGATGTAAATGATATCGACAAAATTCACAAAACTCCTTTATTCTACGCGGTTGGTAACAATAATAGAGACGTAGTAGGTGCGTTAATTGATGCTGGTGCTGATGTCAACAAGACTGATAATGATGGCGATACTGCTTTGTTTAATGCAGCAAGAAATAACAATGAAAGTATTGTGCGGCTGTTAATTGATGCTGGTGCCGATGTCAACAAGACTGATGATTATGGCCTTACTGCTTTGTTTACTGCAGTCCTAAATGACAATGATAGCATTGTAAGACTGTTAATTGATGCTTGTGCCGATGTCAACAAGACTGATGATTATGGCCTTACTGCTTTGTTTACTGCACTCCTAAATGACAATGATAGCATTGTAGGGCTGTTAATTGATGCTTGTGCTGATGTCAACAAGACTGATAACTTTGGCCAAACTGCTTTGTTCAGTGCAGCCAGAAATGACAATGATAGCATTGTGCAGTTGATAATCGATGCTGGTGCTGCTGTCAACAAGACTGCTAATGATGGCGAAACTGCTTTGTTTAATGCAGCAAGAAATAACAATGAAAGTATTGTGCGGCTGTTAATTGATGCTGGTGCCGATGTCAACAAGAATGCTAATGATGGTGAAACTGCTTTGTTTAGTGCAGCCAGAAATAACAATGAAAGTATTGTGCGAGCGTTAATTGATGCTGGTGCCGATGTCAACAAGACTGATGATTATGGTGAAACTGCTTTGCTTACTGCATTCAGAAATGGCAATGATAGTATTGTGCGAGCGTTAATTGATGCTGGTGCTGATGTTAACAAGAATGATGATGATGGCGAAACGGCTTTGTTAACTGCAGCCAGAAATAACAATGAAAGTATTGTGCGGGCGTTAATTGATGCTGGTGCTGATGTCAACAAGACTGATAATGATGGTGAAACTGCTTTATTTAATGCAGTCAGAAATGACAATGAAAGTATTGTGCGGGCGTTAATTGATGCTGGTGCTGATGTCAACAAGACTGATAATGATGGTGAAACTGCTTTATTTAATGCAGTCAGAAATAACAATGAAAGTATTGTGCGGGCGTTAATTGATGCTGGTGCTGATGTCAACAAGACTGATAATGATGGTGAAACTGCTTTAATTAATGCAGTCGTACATGACAATGATAGCATTGTGCGGGCGTTAATTGATGCTGGTGCTGATGTCAACAAGACTGATGATTTTGGCGAAATTGCTTTATTTGAAGCAATCGTACATGACAATGATAGCATTGTGCGGGCGTTAATTGATGCTGGTGCTGATGTCAACAAGACTGATAATTTTGGCAAAACTGCTTTATTTGATGCAGTCGTACATGACAATGATAGCATTGTGCGGGCGTTAATTGATGCTGGTGCTGATGTCAACAAGACTAATAATTTTGGCCAAACTGCTTTATTCGATGCAGTCGTACATGACAATGATAGCATTGTGCGGGCGTTAATTGATGCTGGTGCTGATGTCAACAAGACTGATAATTTTGGCAAAACTGTTTTGTTTATTGCATTAAGCAATGGGAATGAAAGTTTTGTGCAGGCGTTAATTGATGCTGGTGCTGATGTCAACAAGACTGATAATCTTGGCAAAACTGCTTTGTTTTACGCATTAAGCAATGGGAATGCAAGTATCGTGCGGCCGTTAATTAATGCTGGTGCTGATGTCAACAAGACTGCTAATGATGGTGAAACTGCTTTATTTAATGCAGTCAGAAATGACAATGAAAGTATTGTACGGGCGTTAATTGATGCTGGTGCTGATGTCAACAAGACTGATAATGATGGTGAAACTGCTTTAATTAATGCAGTCGTACATGACAATGATAGCATTGTGCGGGCGTTAATTGATGCTGGTGCTGATGTCAACAAGACTGATGATGATGGTGAAACTGCTTTAATTAATGCAGTCGTACATGCCAATGATAGCATTGTGCGGGCGTTAATTGATGCTGGTGCTGATGTCAACAAGACTAATGATTTTGGCGAAATTGCTTTATTTGAAGCAATCGTACATGACAATGATAGCATTGTGCGGGCGTTAATTGATGCTGGTGCTGATGTCAACAAGACTGATAATTTTGGCAAAACTGCTTTATTTGATGCAGTCGTACATGACAATGATAGCATTGTGCGGGCGTTAATTGATGCTGGTGCTGATGTCAACAAGACTGATAATGATGGTGAAACTGCTTTGTTTTACGCATTAAGCAATGGGAATGCAAGTATCGTGCGGCCGTTAATTAATGCTGGTGCTGATGTCAACAAGACTGCTAATGATGGTGAAACTGCTTTAATTAATGCAGTCAGAAATAACAATGATAGCATTGTGCGATCGTTAATTGATGCTGGTGCTGATGTCAACAAGACTGATAATGATGGTGAAACTGCTTTGTTTATTGCAGTCAGAAATGACAATGAAAGTATTGTGCGGGCGTTAATTGATGCTGGTGCTGATGTCAACAAGACTGATAATGATGGCGAAACTGCGTTGTTTAGTGGAGTCAGATATGGCAATGAAAGTATTGTGCGGGTGTTAATTGATGGTGGTGCTAATGTCAACAAGATTTATGATAATGGTGAAGGTGCTTTGCTTGATCCTGATGTATCAGGCGATAATCATCAAGGGGCAATTAGCTTATTTAACGGCGCAAGTACTGATGTCGATCGAACTGACAAAGAGAAAACTCCGTTTCAGGTCAGATTGGGGCTAGGTAGTCATGCAAAAGTCTTGGTAAATGCAAGAAATCGCTATGGTAGAACGCCGCTATTTTACGCTTTGCAGAGTTCACCAACAGTAGCTCGTGTCCTTCTAGAAAATGATGGAAATCTCTATTTGAAAGACAATTGCCATTTAAGCATTTTATCATTTTTTATTGAAGATATGTTGAACTTGAAGAATTATGCTTTCAGTACCAGAATCAATCTTTCTGAACAATTGGATTTACTTTTGAAAAAAGGTGTTACGGAAAATCTTGTAGTAAAAGCACTAATAGAAGTACTATTTTGCAGAATTGTGTTTACGTGTACGCCTTTGGGTAAAGTCAAATGTTCTTATTCATCTTTGATGAGCAAAGAATATCTTTCTGAGTTCTTGTCCATAGCTGATGAATCAACTAGAAAGGCCATAGAAAACATGATGGAACAGGTCTCAAGTGAGCAACTGTCACAAGTAATTCCTGTATTTGTGAATTTAGGTGCTGATCCAAACAGTGCGGACTCGCATGGCCACACGTTTCTTCACTATGCAACTCTCCTGCCATTTGTTGGTGTATCCAAAACGGAAGTCATAAAAATATGTCAACTACTGAGGAAGTATGGAGCAACAATGAACATCAGAAACCACCAAGGCCAAACACCTCTGTTATTTTGCTTGTCGGAACTTAGTTTGCATTCGGAATGGTTACTTAAAACTAATGGAGTCAAGATGCTGGTAGAGATCTGTAGACTTTTGATAAACTTTGGAACGAATATTAACGATACGTTACCAAACGGAAAGTCCATTTTCCATTTGATAATTCATCTTTTTCAAGAAAGTCTTCAATTGCAAGATGAAGCTGTAAGGGAGGGGGTTCTAAATGAAATGCTTAATCTTTTGCAACTGTTTTCAGATGCCAATGCTAAACAAGCCAAGCGCTTTACCAATGGCAGTGTCCATCTTTACTTGGTACTTCATTCATGGGCATTGCTCACTCTACCATCTTCACAAAACTATTCAAGTAACGTTACCCATAACTACACATTTGAAGAACTTTTGAAAGCCATTTTAAAGCTTCTCCTGAAATGTGGGGCAAAGCCAAATGCCAGAGATGATGATGAAAGAACCCCCCTGCATCACTGCAAGACTTGGAGCGCTGTTAAGCTTTTGATAGATGCTGGAGCAAAGACGGATGATGTGGATTCGTCAGGACACCCACCACTTTTCGCTGCAGCGGAAAGAAAGACTTTCCTTGAGAGATCCGACTGTTTTTATCCAGACGTTTTAGAAGACCCAAAAACCTTCTGGAGAACTGCTATCAAAATGAATCTTGATCCGTGGACTGTAGTTGACCAACATGAGAACTCTATTCTGAGTATTATGTTAAAATGCAAAACCTTTGTTCTTGCCAATGCCTTAATTGAAGTCACTTGTGAAGGCAAACACATTGAATCTGATACAATTGCTTATCCACTTTTAAACGTTATTTGCAAGGACCAGTCGACACACACACGTTGGAAAACTAATCTAGTGGAAATTATTTTGAATTCAAGGCAAAGGAAGCTGCTAGTGAACTTACATGTCCCGCTTCGCTTTTGCTGCAAGAACATAATAGAAATCGATAACTCAGATGACAGTTCAAGTGACAGTTTACATCCCTTTAAAGGAACAAAAAGAAAATTCGTTGATGATGATAAGTTTGAAAAATACACGTATGGCAACATGCAAACTATGCTTAAGAAAACAAAAGCTGATGGACAATGCAGTGGAGAGGAAATTGGAAAGGTAGAAAACAGCCAAGTTTTAGTACCTTACGATTCGGTCCACTGCGAGATTGCTGAACTACTTCTTTGTCATGGAGCCGATTATCGAAAGTCTGATTCAAGTGGAAAATCTTGCCTTGACTTAGCGGATACGTGTCCTGAACTCAAATATTTCTTAATGAAACCCATAGATATAAATAAAATCTCTATACGCATTCCTTGGGAATCTGTTTCCAAGAGGTACGAAAAAACGTTGGCCAAAGTTTCAAGAGGACAAGAAAAAGAGATAGTCGGCTCATTTTGGTATCACAAAGACCAGATAGGAAGTGGTTCGTATGGAAATGTTTTTACAGGGATTAATGAGGATGATGGTAGAGAAGTGGCCATCAAACAAATTGTAAAGTCGCGCATGGTACGACCAGAAGACAAGCGTGAAATAACAAACCTCACCAAACTTGCCGACTGCAAACAAGTCGTTAGTTATGTGTTTTTCTTAGAAGACAAACACTTTTCATACATAGTGTTGGAGCTGATGGAGGGAGATCTTGAACACTACTTTAACGAAGGAACAGTTGACAAGAGCAACAGTGTCTTACTTTGCAAAGATGTGATTGAGGGACTTAAATATTTACGTGAGCAAAAAATAATCCATCGTGACCTCAAGCCAGGAAACATCTTATATAAAACACATCCACGACTCTGCTTAAAAATTGCTGACTTCGGTCTAAGCCGCTATTGCGTTAATAACACCTCTACTACAGTGTACGGCCGCACAGTTGTTGGTACCAGATGTTGGATTGCTCCAGAAATTTTGATTCCTGAATCTGGCGACAATTTTACAGTGAATTCCGACATATTTTCCTGTGGACTTCTACTGCATTACATCTTGTCGAAACAAAAGCATCCATTTTCTCCTCCGTCTTCATCATCAGATCCGCACATTATAGAAGCCAACATAAGAAGCGGTAAAATGGACGGATTGGATACCACTCTCTCACCTGAAGCAAGAGACCTGATTAAAAAGATGCTCAAGAAAAGTGAAGGGGAAAGAATAAGCCCAGCTGATGCATTAGCTCATCCGTTCTTCTGGACGAAAAGTAAAAAAAAGGATTTCCTTGTTGCTGTCGGAAATCAGCCGGAATTCGAAGTCTCGCCTTCCAACAGGAATTCACCGGAGACTGAATTGGAAAAAGACCTAAACTCATCTATGACTTTCAAAACAGTAGTCAAATGTGAGTCGTGGGATGATGCAAGAAATCAACTCATGCCTAAATTTTACAATGAAATGAAAAAAAGGCGGAACTACGACACTAAATCTGTCGTGGACTTAGTGCGACTTATACGCAACGGCTACGCCCATTTCGACAAGTTATCACATAAAATCAGAAGAATGCTGATGACAAACTTTGCTTACTTGGATTATTTTCCTGATCTTGTCATGGAAGTCTTTAAGGCCGTAACTGCTCATGGATGGAACTCTAGACCTCAAATCAAAGATGCCATGACCAAGTAAGAAATCGCATCGTCACGTGACTTTAACCATCTATCAGTCACGTGACAAACGTGGAAATGCTACTCATAGACTTTACATTGGAAGTCACTTCAAGCTGGCTATATGGCCTGGGGGTACTCCCATATGTAAAGGGCGGGGATGATCGTTGGAAAAAGATAAATTTCACTCCTAAAAGAGAGAGTTTGGGCAGGTCTTGGCTTGATTTTAGCTGTAAAAGATACCACTTTGAAATACAAGATAAATCATTTAAAACAAAAAATTATTGAATTTATTACAACATAAACTGAAAGTCATCAAACGCTGTCCTTTGTAAATAATTCTAAGTCATAATCTACATGCATGCGTACCACTAAAACATATACCGCACGTACTGAAAACCAACAGCTTTTCCTTTTTCACCCCTAAGAGAGGGAGTAACTTATGATTTCAACCCCTAAAAGATACAATGATCATCCCCGCCCTTCGTCATATGGGAGTACCCCCGTTTGGTCGTGACTTAAAGTAGCTAGTACAATGAGACTTTATCACGTAACTTTGTACGGCTTACGGTCACTCTCAACATGTCGTAATGCATTTTTCCAAGACAGAAAAGGCGCAGACACCGGGTGCAACATTGTGCGCAATACTGCAGGCAATGTTGCTGAAGTAGGATCGTTTTCTTCTTCATCAACATTGCTTGCAACATATTGCGTTGTGTGACATGGCTCGCAACATCATTTGCCTGCAACATTGCGCGCAATGTTGCACCGTGTGTCCGTAGTTTAAAGCTTATGAGGAAACATATCTGCATGCTGCTAATACTTCTTCCTTACTTGGATTATTTTCCTTGTCTTGTTACGGACGTCGAGGCCCGACGTGATCAATCAAACTTTCGATTCCATCAAATCAAATCAAATAATTGGATTCTATTGCATTCGGCAAGTCAATGAATTCGAATTCACAAAAATACTGGAGCTAATCAAACACATGCAATCAAGCATTCGATTGCCGTAAGTACTGCATCTTTAGTTAGTCTAGTTTGATTTGTTCGGAAATCAAATATTCAATATGTTCGGGAATCGATTCAATTTCGTTCGATTGCCGAATGCAATGAATCTTTTGATTGGCTGTAACTACTCATGCATGAGGACAATTCAGATGAAGTCAAAGAATGAGGTTGTAAGTAAGTAAGAAGACAATTTGCATGTGCCATTAATTAGTTCAACTGGAAAAAGTTACAATTTCATATTATTGCTTAAACTTTGAAGGCTATCACAGTGTAGGCACACTAGTTAACTGCGACCATTTTTACTAAAGTAACCAGAACGATCTAGGTCAACCAATCAGAATTGAAGATTCTCATTTCACATTTTGCTCGGAAAAGGCTAACCAAAAATAGTTGACCCATAATTCCTTTCAGGGAAGGCAATCAACTTAGTTGGAAGCAACAAAGCCAAGATCTAATTACATCTAGCTGATCTGAGAAAAAATATTAGCCAATCAGAATTAAGAAAATGTGCAAAACTAAGGTGTCATCCTTAGTAGCAAGCGACTCGGTTAGTTATTCGGAAGTTATTTCTTTATTTTATTTTCGCACTCAATAATGAATATCATAAACTTTTAAGTCAATTTTCTCAGGCTTCTTAATCGACACATCTGTTTTGCAGTGACAACCTCATTTCTAGTATGTCACTATTTCAGATCAGTCTGATATCTCAAACAAACCTGAGATGTTAATATTATCCCTATATGAATCAAGGAAAGATTGTGATTTGGCTGAGGTCAATCTGATTCTGTTTCTTCCATCTCCTGATTGGCTACAATTTTCATTCTACATCGTGATTGGTTAACCTTTGTAAGAGTGGTCCCAGTTAGTGAGTCAACACTGTAAAAGTGGTACTACCTAGTCAGTTTATATCATGCAAAATCTGTGCCTCAAGTCAAGATTGTGTCATAAATAGAGTACCAAAGTGATGATGCCACACATTTTTTTTTAAACTTTAGGATTTTGGTAACATTGGTAACTATTTCACAGGTTTAGTGAAATCACTCTATCAGTTTACTGGGGGTATGTAAAACACATTTAGTCATAGCTGGATTACCCTACAAGTCCAGACAGTTGAGCAGAAATAGCTCATAAACCATTAAGATTGATTGTGGAAAACAAAATAAAAAAATGTCTAGTTCAAGTTGACCAGCTAGGAAAGTATAGACCCATTTCAATTAACGTTGATAACGGGAGATCTGGAATAGTGGATCTGAGACCAATAGGAATTGTTGGGTGTCAACATGAATTTTGTGAATTAATGCGATAAGTGACACAAATTAGCAATTCAATGCCATTCAAGCTTGATTGCAACTATGGATTTGCAATATTTATGAGGTGAGCATTCAGCCTCCCACAAGTCCTATAGGTCTCAGATCGACCACTTAATTCAGATCTCCCATTATCAACGTTAATTGAAATAGGTGTATACAAAAACAGTTATATCCTCATCAATCTATATATACGTGTATATACATGCTACCAGGAACTTATCATTTCTATATGTAACTATATCTTAACTGCATCATTTCAAACAGACAGCTGCATTATATTTTTGAGGCAATATGCCATATAAATTTAATAATAGTTGGGCCATTTACTATTCTTTGGATGTACTGTGTCGTCATTTATAGGAATGATAGGAACTGTATGAAGTAGCCATTTCTCTATTACTCTATTATATTGTATTTTTATTAGGATCATTAGGATTCAGTTGCTTAAATTGGTGAATACTCTTATCAGCAATTAGTCGATGATGACTGATTATTATTAATTAATTACTTTATTAGTGGTCTCACTGTGCTCTCATCTGATATCAACTGCAAAATAACAGAGACCTCTGAAATCACTATAGACCACATTATATAGTTTGTCTATAATTATCATATATATCATATTATAATCATGCGAATAAACCATTTGCTGTGACTTCTTGTTTGTGTTGTATCTTTTCAAGCATTACTTTCTAAATTTTTAATAGACCTTTTCCAAATTCACTTGACTGACCACTGAACAATAGATTCAAGGGGAAGCTGGAGTAGACAAATGCAGTAAATGTATGGATTTGAAAACTCCAGCCTGGACTTGAATATTTTGTACTGTGGCCAGTAAATAATATTCAGGAAAGGTTTATTAATTCTTTTTGTTAAATGGAGTGATGCATGGTATGAAAATGGAAAACACTTTTGTACATTTAAACTTCAGACTAATTCATTTCTTTATTTTCTTTGAATCCTTTCCATCTGAACCTTTTCCTTCTCCCTTACGTTTCACAGTACTTAATTTACATTCTGGAAGTAGCTCAGGTGCCAGTTTTGATGCCGTTACAAATGTCCACAGTGTCAATTCTACTTTATGTTCATCCCAATTGACACTAGAGTCTACAAAAACAAATAGAAAAGGCACTTTTTTAAATTTATAATTGCAACAAAAAATTAAAAGTAACAAATCATGGCAGATTGTCAATTATTTACCAAAGCACCACCCTTAATGCCCTAAAAGTCACATTCTAATTTACTATAATAATTATATTGTAAATATTGTTGTTGTGGCACTGCATGAATGAGTCAATCAGAGGCAATCTTTTTCAATAATCAAAGCGTACCATGTCAAATAATTTCAAAAATAGCTTTCATGTCTTCCAAATCTTGCATTTTATTTTATCATTATTTTATTATTTATTCATTAATCAAATTACCTGTTTTGCAAAGCTTTGATAAACATTTTGATCTTAGCTGCTCCAGGTACTGCAAGTAGGCTTTCATAGTGTATTCTAGTTTTCCCTTGCCTACTGGCAAAGCCATCATAGCCTCATCTGCCATAAATGGGACTTGTGGGCAGCCAGCACACAGCACAGCTATGATAAGAGAGAGATACAAGATAAATACTGTACAAGTGTCCAAGATAAGGGAATCAAGGGTGGCATAGTGATACAGTGACCTCTCCTCTAGAGTAATTGGTTCGATTCCCTGCAGACTCGGCATTACAAATCTGGGTTTGTTAGGTCTCTCCCTTGATTCATGGGTTTTCTCTGAGTTTTCCTCTGAAAAATCTAACATGCTAAGTTCCAATTTGATCTGTGAGTTAGCCATGCCCTGACTTTGATCAGCCCAGAGGCTGTTTCAGGGTTCCATCTGTTAGTTAGCCATGCCCAACTCACAGTAGATCAGCCCAGAGGCTGTTGCATGGCATATTAATAAAATTTAAAAATAACAATACCATCCCTCTTTCCCATTCTTAACAATACAGTTAAGGCTGGCATACCAGAGGCTGTGGCAGGTCCTACACCTCTAAGCTCAGAGAGTTTTTTAATTGATTTTTCTATATTAGGTAGCAGCTTGAATGCCATTCTTGTGTTTTCGGAGATTGTTTCAGGAGTGTTGGATTTAATCAAATCCACCAGGCGGGGCCTGAACTTTCCTCTCTAGAAGAAAAACAAAAAATCTTAAAATGCAAAATAATAAAGAGCTCTGTCATCTTTGAGGGTTCTTCTTCCTAAAATACAGACATGGTCTCTTGTGGAGGATGCTAAAGATAAAACCCTCTCCCACAGAACTTCCAAGAAAAAGCATTGATTAACCCTCTACTTCTTAGACAATATATAAATTTGCCTAACTAACTGATAGTTTCCATTGCATGAGTTTTGTCAATTCTTCCTTGGTCAGGTATTTTTCTTCTCTTTTGTTAAGTACAGCTGGTAACTCCTTCTGAAACCTAAAGGAAGCAAACCATATTAAAATAGGGAACAAATACAGAATGCAAAACATAAACTGTCTCCCCTCCAACAGGAATTGCAGAAGGAAGTCAAAAGTGTGTGTGCGTGGGGGGGGGGGGGGGGGGGGGGGGGAGGTGGGGGTTGGGGAGGTAAGGGCTTCGAGAAATGCAGAACTTCCCAAAAAAAAAAAAGCTTAATATTTCAAAGATGACATCTATTTCGTCCCCTAAAAACCATCCTCAATTTCCAAGTAGCTAATACATGTGAATACATGTATGACAATCTTCCTTTTGAAAGCTCAGAGTTTGATGACCTTTGATTTGGTTTATTACCAAGAGAAAGAAATCCAAAGGTGATATAGTTGAACGAAACATTTGAAGGAAAGAATAGATATTTCAGTGACACCTTCAAAAATTCAATTCCAGGGAAAGGGGAGGGCCTGTTGTAGTATGTTCTAGTCAGTGGAGCAGGAAGAGTGGAGCAGACCCGCATTCTTTTTCTACCATTCATCCCAAGATAACAACAAAACTTCTTACTTACCAGTTATCTAACTCTATCAGCTCCTTACCCTTGTCTTGCTTCTTCTCCTTGGCTTTTCTTTTTAAGATCACTTCATATAATTCAAATGTTTTTCGCCAGATTTCTTCTGGAGCATCTATCAACGAATCAGCCGCCATCTTGGATTTTATCCTTTTATTTTTGGCGGGAAAATAAATTGTCTCCCAGTCTTCATCCGTGTGTTTTTCTCGAATGTCCGCAGACTACTTCTCCCGCGGGCTCCACTACATCCGGGACTTTCAGATAGCCATTTGCGGACATTTACATTTTCAAGTTTGAAAGTCACTTTTTTACCTCGAATTTATGGCAAAAATGTTGAATTATAAGCACTTAAAGCAAGAATGGACTGAAGGATAGATTTGGAAGGATTTATTTTTGGCTTCATGACCCAGAGAGCGGCGGTTTTTGCACTTAGATGTGAGAAGACCTGTTGGAAGGATTGTTGAATTTTGCGTGGCAACCGAGTTTGTGTTTACATGCGTTGAGAATAAAACTGGGAAAATATTCAAGGAATTCAACCAGAAAAAAGCAAAAAACTCTTTAAAAAATCCAAAGACTAGAAGCTGGTGGGGATAGGAAGTTTTATTTCTAAACTTCAAGACTGTTTGTACGGCCGTAAACACTAAACGAATTGAAGAAAGTCGTCATGTTTCCTCGCTTGCTGTCATTCGTATTTACAATTTTCCAAAGTGAATGACTGATTTGTCTAAAAATCATAAAACTTGACCAAGAATCGAACCATTAATCTCGATAACAAGGTTTTAAGAATTCGTCAGAGACTCTGGAAACTTCATTTTTGACTGCATATAACAGCTGTCGAAATATTTTGATTCAAAGTTAAGATTTTCTGTGAAAATGGCCGTGTATTTTGATCACAAGATCCAGACTCCCAGTGTGGGTGTCCAGACAGACATTGCTTGGCATAGTAATTATCCACTGCTTGCTGTTGCTTCTAAGAACGAGCCTGGGGTCGGTGGAGCTGTTAACTTTTACTTAGATGAGGTGAGATTTATGTTCGACCAATATTGTTAGTATATATATATGTGGGTTTCATTATAGCCATGTTGGTTGCACTTAGATCTCTTTGTTAGAGCACTTTCAAGATAACTCCAGATGTACCATGCCTTTTCATTTTGGCTTCTGTCTGTCTGAGTCAGTAGTTTTTCTGATTGACAAAAGCCAAAATCCCAGATGTCTGGAAAATTGAATTGTCACAAAAGCATAATAAGTGCTGTAATGTTATTGACATATGCGTATGGTTGTCAGCCAATCTGATTGGTTGAGACACATACTTTATGAGAGCACACAATTATATGTAAGCATATTTTTTATTAATTTTCTTTATTCATATTGAAAAGCCCAGTTATTCTAATTTGTATCTTATAAAAGAAATATAAAACTTGCCAGCTAAGTTGTGTGCAATTATGATTAAAAGTATTTGGGAATTGGCAGAATATTATGTAAGTGTTGAGATGCACTCCCCTGCATGATGGGCTTCTGCTAGCACTTCTCTCATGTTACTACCAATCCCAATATTCTTGTTCTGTCAGTTCCTATGTACCTTATAACTGCACACAGCACTTGCAGGTATCTTCTATTTCTTAAGCTAGGATAATACGAGCAACAAAATCACTCAACTCGTCGTGCAACATCGCTGTGAAACGGGTTGAAGAGCAATGCTGCGCGTTTTTCCTCTTGAGTACGAACTTGTCTCGCATCAAAATAGTTTGCTGCAAGTTGGAAAAGTCTGTTGTAGAGAGTAGAAGGCCATTCTACTTTTTGCAACAAAATTTCCTGATGTTGCGCGTATTACCACTCCGAAGCAAACTTGTGTCGCAGCAAGTTGATTTCTAGCTCGCGAAAGCAGCCGCTGAATGGCTTCCCTGGCGCTTGTGATATGATCAGCTGACCGTATTAGCCAATCAGAAGACAGGATTCACACAACTTGCAGCAAACTATCTTGATGTGAGACAAGTTCGTACTCAAGAGGAAAAACGCGCAGCATTGCTTTTCAACCCGTTTCGCAGCGATGTTGCACGACGAGTTGAGTGATTTTGTTGCTCGTATTACACTAGCTTTAGTAATTGGTATATCAAAAAAAATATCCGAACCCCACCATGAAGGACATTTGGAAAATTATCTCTCAACCCCTGTGGAATTTAAAATTTTCTTTCACAAAAATCTTGTTTTTTTTTCTGACCCCCCACCTATAATTACCTTCATGTATGCATATGGATTATTTTTGGAACCACACATTGCTGAAAAAGTCCAAAGGAAGTAAAAAATCCATTAGTTCAACAAAAGAAAAGATCTTGTTTAGATTTGGAATATTTCTGTGGGTTATTTTCATTTTAGTTTTTAAGATTGTTTGACCCTAATTTGCACTTCTAGTTAGGTGTTAGATGCTATGGTCATTGGTTATGTTAAAAATGTAACCCATTATTTTCTATAATGTTTAGGGTGAACTAGTTGAAGACTCGTCAATCCAGCGTTCTTGTGATGTAACTGCATTCACATGGCATCCTACTAGAAAGATCCTTGCAGTTGGCTGGGAAAGTGGTGATATTTTAGTGTGGAACGAACATGACCATGAACTTCATGAAGCATCGTCTGTTCACTCTTCACCAGTCAGAATTATTGAATGGAACTCGAATGGAGGGAGATTAGTAACTGCTGATGAGGTACGTAATCAAGTTCTTTTACAATAGTCCTCTTCACACTTCCCTGCACCATCTTGATAGAGACCTTTTTAAATACCTTGGACAATAAATTATTCACAGGTCTCTATCATTGCAAGCTCTGCCACCATTCCTCTCACTTCAATGGAAACGCGGGGCTCCCTTTCAAGATGGCGCAGGGAACTGTGAAGGGGACTATTGGTGCTGGTTTTCAATTATTCCCAAGAGAATGAAATAACAAAAGACATGGCAGCCATGTTGGTTGATATAGCAAAAGAGACTAATGACAAGTCTGTTGTTAAATTCAACCAACACGGCAGATGTGAGAACCAGCAATAAGGCTAAAGCTACGGACACAAGGTGCAACATTGCATGCATTGTTGCAGGCAATCAATATTAAGGGCCATTTACACCATGTTATTTGTTGCACCCAATGTTGCAAGTAAGAAACAATCCTTACTTAAAGTGAAACTATTTTCCTTTCCTTTCCTTTCCTTACTGTAATTCCTTTTCTTAAATTTTTCTTTTATTAGCATTGAATAGCAATTAATTTTAGTTTTTTGGGGGGGAATTGTAAACTGTACAAATTTTTTGTATGCATGTACTTTTGCACTAGACCGGTAATGGAGACTCTATTAGTCAAATTATTTTAGTTATCTTAATCTGAATCATGAATCCAGAACAAGCTGAAAATGTATATAATTTTTTATTTTAATATGTCCAAGGATTCACTCTCCTGTGGTTGTGAAATGAGACCCAGAAAAAAATATTGAAATCCCAATTTTAAACAAACAATTTAACTGGTAGCTTGTCCCAGATTGCTTTCTTTTGAAAACTTGGCATTCATCTGGTAATTAAAGAAGAAAACTTGATCACACAAGTCCATTGAAAGGATATCTATAGTATCATTTTCAATATTGCATGGGAATTTGATTTTCACTACCACCATTCAAAAGTTTGATTGATGAAAGCCAAAATGTTATTTGCTCCTTGATATTTGAACTTTGATGTCCGCATAATTATGAAAACAATAGTTAATGACAATTTGATTTTAGAACAACAGTCGGAGGTTACCCATGCATGATGTACTTATTTATTTTTTATTTATTTGATGCATTAAATGTGTTGGTATTTTATTTCAAGAATGGAGACGTTGTAGTATGGAAAGCAGACCAAAGAGGTAGGCTAAACCAAACCCCTGTCTTTCAACACAATGTCCAATCTGCTGTCAAGACTTGTGTCTTCAAGGCATCAGGATCAGAATCGTAAGACACTTTTACTTCTTATAACTTACTAATAATCATTAAGGATCATTTTATTTTCCTGTTTATATACTGCACTTTTTACTGGTTTCTGTTTTAGTTCTTAGAGGGCAATCTATGTACTAGTTGTATTATCTCAGGGCTCGACACTAACTTTTTTAGGTACAGTACTAGTCCTTGGGCTAGTCACTGTGGATAATCACTAGTTCGAAGGTCTTTATGTCACTAGTCCACAGCAAACCTTCACTAGTCTGAGACTAGTAGATGTATCTTAGTGTTGAGCCCTGTATCTTTAAGTCTGGGAATTAACAGTTGTTCTCATCAATAGCATGTGAAAAATAATAAAAAAATTGCCATCACAACAAAATATATTTTAGTGGACGTCAATCAAATGGAAACTTCTTCTAGGAAGAGAGCTCTCACAAACAGAATGTGTGCAGGCAGCAAACTTATTTCACATTACTTTGAATATTTCTTTTTCTTTGGAACCATAGGTCTAATGATGAACCCTCATGGAGGAAAAGTAAACTGGCTGCTCTTTCACAAGCATCTGTAGATAGTTCCTTCTTTGTTGGAACAGTAAATGGTAAATAAAATGTGTCCGCAATAATATTCTTTGTCCCAAAAATTTTTTCAGCTTAATTATAAAATTTATGTCCTAAAGAAAGATAACAGTACTTATCATTCAAATTATTTTCTCCGTCATTTTGATTGGCCTAGAGAACTGCAAATAACTGCCTACGATGCAAAGCCATTTTGCTGCAAAAAACGGTCTGCTCATGCGCAGTAACGTTGCCGATTTGACAATGGCTCACTTTCCTGACAAACCAATGAACTGACTTCTTTGTTATTGTTTGACTTGTGCGCACTGCCCATCAAATATTAGAAAAAATAATTTGAATGATAAAACAATTATTGAACTCGGTTATCGTAAAATATCAAGATTTGTTAGTGTCTTGCAAGCAATTATTTGCCTCTGCCTTCGGCATTGGCAAATAATTGCTTGCTCGCCACTAACAAATCACAATCTTTTGCTCAACCTCGTCCAATAATTGCTTATTATTTGTGTGTCTTCCTGCAAAATAAATTTTTATTCTGATTAGTGTTTGTTTGTGTTGTAAACAGGAACTGTTCATTACATGGATGATAAGGGTAGATGCACTCAATCATTTACAACAGAAGGCCCTGTTAGGACTTTACTGTACACTGAAGGCAAAGATGTCTTAGTGACAGTTACAGATGGACTCATGTTATCACAACATACTGTAGCTAAAGATGGATCAACTACTGAAATCATGAAGGTAAACTCTCAAGGCTTGCCTCATTCTTCAAGAATCGGTATTTGTTGCTGAACTTTGCATCAAATGTGATCAGAGTTCTTTAGGTCTTTTCCTTCATTCTGTGAGTTAACCATGCCCTGACTTTGATCAGCCCAGAGGTTGTTTCAGGGTTCCATCTGTTAGTCATACCCTGACTTAGATAAGCCCAGAGATTGTTTCAGGGCTGGATCTATGAGTTATCAGGGTCCTGACTTAGATCAGCCCAGATGTTGTTTCAGGGTTCCATCTGTAAGTTAGCCATGCCCTGACTTAGATCAGCCCAGAGGTTGTTTCAGGGTTCAATCTGTAACTTAGCCATGCCCTGACTTAGATCAGCCCAGAGGTTGTTTAGGGTTTCACAAATCAAAGTGATATTTTTGGTCATTGGTTTTGGATTGACTCCTACCCCAAAAGTATAACTACAAAATACAATACATGACCCTTTATTTAATAATAAATCATTTTTTTTTTTTTTTTTCAATAATAATTTTCAAGCATGTTTCTTTACAGGTAAAGCTTAGTGGACAGGCAGCAAAGAGTCAAATGATATGGGCTGGAAAGCAGATACTAGCTACAGCATCAGGGGAAAGTCTCATAAGGCAAGTAGGCCCACCCTAGCATCCTGCACTTTTATCAAGATGCACCAACACGTTTTTTTACAGTATCATAACGGTACCTAATAACCCAAAACTTTAATATGCCAAGTGTCATTCACTTGTATTAATTTTTTAATTTTTTAACTTGTTTCTTTACTGTTTTTTAGAATGTGGGATTTAGATCAAGATGATAATTTTGTTCTTTCTCTTGATGGTGGTGCTTTTGAGAGTGGTGAATGTATCAATAAAATCTCCTACAATAAATCCAAAGGTACAGTAATATGCTATAGATAAACACCAGATGTTCATGATATTGTTGCTTTAACCAATCTGATTAATACAAGAAAAAGAAAGCAATGAGAAGGAAAGAAGAAAATGATGGCCTCGTGGGACTATTATTACTGATAACTTCCATTATCTCATCTGCCAGCTAACATGACTACCCCCAGCACTGCTACATATATCACTCCATTGGTTCTACAGTACTTGATCCCTTACTACCAACTCTACTTCAGCTTCATATCACTCAGCTTTGATAACTTCCATTATCTCATCTGCCAGCTAACATGACTACCCCCAGCACTGCTACATATATCACTCCATTGGTCATACAGTACTTGATCCCTTACTACCAACTCTACTTCAGCTTCAAATCTCTCAGCTTTCTTATAAACACACTTACCTCCAAGGTTACTATGGTAACCTTACTATACAATCACTGGCAAACATTTCCTTCTCATCACCTTCTCTCCTGCATATTACGTCAGTCTCTTGTAACACACTTTCGTCCAATGTTTCTATGGTAACCTAGCTCCTTACCACACATTCACCAACAAGCATTTCCTTCTCACCAGCTTCTCTCCATATCACGTCAGTCTCTTGTAACACACTTTTATTCAATGTTTCCATGGTAACCTCCTTACCACACAATCACCAACAAACTTGTAACCATTTCATTCTTATCTCAAATGTTTCCATACTCCCTGATCACCACTACTGATTCTATTTTCCTTAAATCTATTCTTGAGAAATGAATAAAACCATTTTCATAACGGAAACTTAGCTAACCTGGTTCACCTTTTCCAGGTATCCTTGCTGGTTGTACCAACAAAGGTAAAGTAGCCATGTGGAAGTACATGGTTTCTAAAAGTAAGACTGATGCACAGTCAAGATGGGAATTACAGCCAGCATCAGTACTAGAAGGAGAAACTGACCTCACTCAAATACAGGTAAGGAACTATACAATTTATATATTGAGCTATTTCAAAAAAGTTGGTGAAGGTTTTGTTGCATTTTGCTTGTTGCATGCTGCATGTTGCAAACTTTCACTGTTTGAATTTGCATATTGCATTTCAGGCTTGGTATGCAACATGCAGCAAGCAACAAAACCCTCACCAACCTTTTTTGAAACAACTATAATCTCTTGGAAGTGTGTAGACTTTCTATAAGTCCTCTGCCCCCTCGCCTTCTTTTTACTGGTGGGACTGAGGATTTTTCAACTCTGCTTCACACCAAATTTAACATTTATTGTTTTTTTTTAGATAATGATTATGGACAATTAATAAATAGTCTTTTATGGTTTTAGTTTGCAGGCAGCAAGAACCTACTGGCAGTCAACTGTGTAGCAACTGTCATTATCCTAAATGAACAGGTTATGAATGCTCACTACAACCTAGAGGTAATTGTTTAATAAAATATTTTCTCAACAAATAGACATCCTGCATTATTCTTCTCTTATCAAGACAATTGTACAGAAGACTGCTGTCAATTGCCACTGTTTTCTTTGCTGTTGCACGCACTGATTGAGACAACAGTCATCACATGAACAGTCACTAATCTACAAAATATGTAACTTACATTATGTTACCAACCGCTTACTGACCACTTACCAACTGCTTACCAACCACTTACATGTATCAACCACTTACCAACCACTTACTGACACATTACAGACCACTTACTGACACCTTACCATACTGTGTGGGTTGATCACAATAGCTTATACCATATTACAAAGAAAAATAAAATTCAATGATGAGACAGTGATTATTTTTAATTCTATATAATATCCAAGGTCGCAGCAGTACAAGTAACCCCAAGTCAGCTGACAGTGGAGAACTTTTCTAGCTCATTCAATCAGGACTTGAAAACTGATATCCACATCAAGGGAGTCTTTGTTACAAAGGTATATGTCCTTGATTTATAGCTGCTTACCATTCTAGTTAGTACATGTATTTTGAATCTAAAGGCTGAGTAAAACAGGCAACAAAGTTACATAACTTGCCCTGCAAAACTCTTGCATTACCAGCTGCAGAGCAAGCTCCTGATGTATAAGCCAATTCACAGTTTAAGGATCGTTATCAGTGCACATGCAATTTTATCCCAAATTTCTCACCTTTTGTTTAATTAAAAACAAAAGAAGGTTTAAACAAAAGAAGGTTTAAACAAAAGAAGGTGAGAAATTCAGGATTAAAATCGCATGTGCACTGAAAACGATTCTTAAACAGTTACTGTGAACTGGCTTATAACCTCAAAATCTCTTTGTTACAAAGAGAAGGGAGAGCTTCTACTTTGAAAGAAAGCTTATTGTGTGGGGTGGTAATATGAGCAACATTGACTTTGTCTGTAACTTGTAGTGTAACAATGTTGTAGAACAAGTTTCATGGCTTTGTAAGCAAACAAATCCTACCATAAGGACTACCACAGGGGTGAGATGACATGTCATATTGAATTTGATGCATTGCAGAATCATACAACTATTTGGAATGGAAAAAGGATAGTTGTTTATGAAGTGTCTCCTGATAAAGCCATGGTTAGAGCTGAAGGTAAGATGCAGCTTTTATTAATAATGTAATTGCCTTGTTTTATTATGACGTAACAGCTTGTATATGAGGGGGACAGGATCGTCTAGAACAATAGAAATTTGAACAAAATTTCCTCTGCTAAGAAAAGTATAATGTCAAATAGTCTGGTTTCCAAATATAAGGTGCATCAATGTTTAATAAACAATATTTATAACATTTGATTCGTCATTCTATAAAATTTTATATCAATTTTCTTTGTTTTGTTGCTGTTTTGGCCCCCCTCTCACGACCATGATCATTAGCGCTTAAACAATAGATTATTTTGATATGACTTCATAATGAAATAGGGCAATTTTCATTGTAAAAATGGCATAAGAGTGGGAATGGCCTAAGATATCTCAATATTGTGGTCTCCAATATTCTTCTCAGCCAGTTTGATTTGTAAAATTTGTAAAACGTATTTGAATTTTTTGTGTCTTTGTGTGTTTTTAGTGTTTAAAAAACAGTTTTTTATTAGAATAATTGAATTGGTAAGACATATTTTAGTACATTAAAAATAACTCAACTTTATCCCCCACCATTTTCTAGGTTCATTCAACTCAGATTCACCTCTAGTTGTACTGCATGAACAGAGTGTATACACTATTGAGCCAGGAAAGATACAAGTCAGAACCTTTCAAGTAAGTTTTTCTTATTTTTATTCCAGCTATGGATACCACATGTGTTTGATGGTTGTTCTCTCCCTTGCAAGAAGCCAAGGTTTTTCTTAAGGTTTAAGAAACATATTCATAAATTTTACATCAAATTTTACATGCCAAACGTGATTGCTCAGTTTCAAAAGCCGGGGCTCTTATTAAGCTTTATGATGCCAGATTGAATTGCAATAGAGTAGTTGATTTGTGTAGAGGGAGGAGAACCAGAGTACTCCGGGGGGGGACTCCCTTATAAAATGGGTAGGTATGCTCGACAGACGGATTGAAAAATGACCATAAAAGGTACGCATAAATTAATTCAGGTATCGATTCCAGACCCTAAAAGGTACGACCACATTTAACAGTTTTTTAAATTTAAAATTGATAAATATACACTAATTTCATCAAATACACTTCGCTTTCCGAACATTCCCGGACTTTAACAAGGTATTGTCATATATTCAGGTATATTTATCATGTAAAAGAATATTGACCCTAAAAGGTACGGCTTCATTTCGAGACCCTAAAAGGTACCAGAGGGTTTTATTTTCGACCCTAAAAGGTCTGTCGAGCATACCTACCAACTTTATAAGGGAGTCCCCCCCCCCCCCCCCCCCCGGCAGAGTACCCAAAGAAAAACCCTTGAAGCTCATAGGAGAGAACCAACAATTAACTCTACTCACATACAGGAGTACAATAGTAATGTACTTATACAAAATATCTAATGAAAAATAATAAATTGTTGGGAAAAAGATCCACCAAAAAATTTTGAAATCTAATTTCTCTTTTTGACTGTAATAGGGTACGGTGAAGCAGATCCTATCTTTCTCAGAGACAGAAGGAGATCCAATATTAATTGATCTGTGTGGAAACTACCTTGTTGCTGGTACTTCTCTGGGTTATATTAAAGTATGGGATTTATCTAGAAGGTAAGACGAACTATGCATTTTTTCTAAGTTAATTAATAATTATTACCCTGAATTTTGGTACACAAAATTGTAAGCACCAGTGCACAGCTGGTGGTAATAACAATTATTTATAATTTATTTTATTCAAATTTTTTTTAATTAACAAATATTATTCAGAGAGGCCAAACAACATTGTACTCCAAAAAGTCTTATTGAGTCTATCCCAGACCTTGGCAAGTTAAAGTGTGTAAAATGCAACTGTAATGGAACCAAAGTCAGCATCCTTTCTGAAAAGGTTAGTATACAGCTATTCCAAAAAAAAGGTGAAAGGGCCAAATGGAGAGTGGCAATTATACCACTAAAGGAACTATGGTCATACTGTACTATCATGGAGAACATGAATCGAATAACAAAGTAACATAGTACTCACTGTATAAAGTCTTTGCTGAATGTTGCAGGCATTGTTTAGGTACTTAAGAAATGAATATGAAGAAATTCTCATTATCCCACAGTTCCTTTTGGTCATGCAATCACCGTTCGCCCCTTCAACCTTGTTTTGAAATAGCTGTACATAATGGAAGGCATGTTTCATATACTGTTTGATTCCCAATCAATAAGACTGCAAGATTTACCACAGTTTGTTTTCATTGTTGGGAAATCAGGCAATACTATGCCATCAATCAAATAAATTGTTTGGTACCTTAAATAAATACCTTAAAATACCTGTCCATTGCCTGATTTCCCGATCACAACTCTTGTTTTGATCAGCAAGTAGTAATGAAAAAATTGGTAGCAATGGAATGCATGGTGTAAGTATTATGATGTGAATCAGATTTTTAATGAATTAAATTTTTTTTTCTTTTCAGCCTAATAATACTCCAGATCCAAAGATCTATATATGGGATATAGATACAGACACAATCCATACCTTTGACTTCACTACTGGTCAAGAAGTTGGTGGAGATATGGATGACGGCACAGATATTGTTGGACGAGCTCAACAGGCTGCAGATATAGCTGGTCGCATACCTATTTCACAATTCTGGGATGCTACGGATCCCAAATTGATTGTCTGTGAGACAACAAGCTCATCAAGTGCTCTTTCACATGGGAAAGAGAAACCAGTGAAGAAGCTTTTTAGTATTACTGCAAAAGAAAATAAAGAAAAAGAACAGCAGGTTGGTCAAGTCAAGTGGGAAAAGAAAAAAAGGATGAGAAACATAAGAACCAAAAACTTTTATTACCGGTCGCTTGAAATACTAACAGCACTAACTGAAGGGGACAAAAGAGGGTGCTAAAAACTGCAAATCTGCAGGAAAAAATGTCTTGAACCAAGAATCCCCAAAGGAAATTGAAAAAAAATTTAAATGTTAAAAATCCACACTTTTCAATGAAACCACAAAAAAAGATGTTATCCAAAAAAACTTGTGTAAAATTGTCTCAAGGTTCAAATCCACATGTCCCACTTCTAACTGGTCTTAATTTTCCAAATCCTTCTTGTTACTGAAAAAATAGAAAACATGCCTGCATGCTGTGTGCAGTTATGAAGCATGTGGGGGTCGGAAGAAACATGAGAGAAGTGTTACGAGAAGCATGATACATACCATTGTTTTGGATAGGAATGAAGCAATAAAAAGTGCATGCTTGTGCTGTGTGCTCTCATAATGCATGCACTCCCAACCAATCAGAATGCAAGATTCATAACCGTTATTTTATAATAAAGTATGGTGTGTAGCACTGACACTGTTGTCATATTCTTCATTTATTTACAGAATGATGTGATGATAGTGTCCTTGTTTAGTATTCCTGAAAATGGCACTCTGTTGCAAGATTATTTTTCACTAGACTCTACACAGAGCAGTAAGTACTTTACTATTCTTCATCTTCCTTGGGTGGCATAGCAGTGCGAGCACTGGCCTCTCACCAACACAACCCAGGTTCAAGTCCCGTTGGGCTCAGTGTTGTATGTGAGTAGAGTTGCTTGTTGGTTCTCTCCTGTGCTTTGAGGGTTTTTCTCCAGGTTCTCCAGTTTTCTTCCCTCCACAAAAATCAACTTCTAAATCCCAAGTGAAATTTCAGTGGAGGAATATTTATTCTGTAGAGATGCCAATGCTGAATCCCATTTATTTATTTTACATTCCTCTCCACATCTCATCTGTCACCTTTATTGGGCTACCTGTTTCCATTCAATATATCCCAAAATAAGTTGGAATATAAATTCTTAAGGTATCATTAAAAATGTTTTTTTCCTTCAGAATTAATGGGTGTACGAGTTCCATTCATGTTTCTAATGAGAAAGGCAAGTACATTCTCATCTTAATATAGTACTCTGCCTTGGGCACTAGGGGTATGATTCACATATTTGAGAGACAAGCATCATATTAAATTTTATTAATAGTTAAAAAAATTTTTTGGCTCTCTCTCACGATTCTAAGATCTTTTCCAGCTATTTCAGTTTTCACCTAGATCAGAGCCTAGGTTCTCTTGTGTTACTCATATGAACAGTTTTAAACCTATAATTTTAATTTAAAATATATAATTTATTAAATAAATAAAAACATCCTACAGGGTAGTAATGATACTCAGAATACCCCTGATGCCATACCACCCAACAGCCTTCCAGCCTAGATCCTCCCTTGATAACATGTACTGAACCTATTATCCTATCCTACAGGGAAGTAATGATACTCAGAATTCCCCTGACGTCATACCACCCAACAGCCCTCCAGCCTAGATCCTCCCTTGATAACATGTATTGAACCTGTTATCCTATCCTACAGGGTAGTAATGATACTCAGAATACCCCTGACGCCATACCACCCAACAGCCCTCCAGCCTAGATCCTCCCTTGATAACATGTATTGAACCTATTATCCTATCTACAGGGTATTAGTGATACTCAGAATACCCCTGACGCCATACCACCCAACAGCCCTCCAGCCTAGATCCTCCCTTGATAACATGTATTGAACCTGTTATCCTATCCTACAGGGTAGTAATGATACTCAGAATACCCCTGACGCCATACCACCCAACAGCCCTCCAGCCTAGATCCTCCCTTGATAACATGTATTGAACCTGTTATCCTATCCTACAGGGTAGTAATGATACTCAGAATACCCCTGACGCCATACCACCCAACAGCCCTCCAGCCTAGATCCTCCCTTGATAACATGTATTGATCCTATTATCCTATCCTACAGGGTAGTAATGATACCCAGAATACCCCTGACACCATACCATCCAACAGCCCTCCAGCCTAGATCCTCCCTTGATAACATGTACTGAAATTATTATCCTATCCTACAGGGTAGTAATGATACTCAGAATACCCCTGAAGCCATACCATCCAACAGCCCTCCAGCCTAGATCCTCCCTTGATAACATGTATTGAACCTATTATCCTATTATACAGGGTAGTAATGATACTCAGAATACCCCTGACGTCATACCACCCAACAACCTTCCAGCCTACCAAAAGCGAATGGTGATTAAACACACAATGAAGGATTTTATTGGTCTAGAGAATGCTAATGAAGAGGCCAAGAAAGCCATGATGGACTTTAGTTACCTGTCAGCGATAGGTAACATGGATGAGGCCTTCAAAGCTATCAAACTGATCAAAAGGTAAAGGAGGATACAAACTGGGGATACCTCACCCCATTGATTGGTCAAGACCAATATTGGTGCATACAGTATTTGTTTCATAATTTTGTTTTTCACTTATTCATATCAGCTTTTGCTGACTTAACCTACAAGGATCTCTAGTATGCCAAGTCCTTTTGGGGGTCCCAATTCCTTGGTTTCACTTGACGTTATCTTCATAAACTGAATTGCAGTTTTCAATAGTATTGTTTCTGGCCGACAGCAATTGTTGCTCAGTGTGTGACCAGATGGTGTGAATCATCTTTTATCCACTGATTGAAATCCATGCAGCCTTTGTGTCAACCAAGTTTACTTGAGTTTCCTTAGACATTTCCAATATATTTCCAGACCTTAGGTATTTCTGTGACTGTAGCATATACATTACGTTTATCACAATATACCCACACTAACGACCTTACTCGCCATTAGAGTCTCCTGTAGCTCAGTGGCAGAGCATCCGACTAGTATACGGTGGGTCGTGGGTTCGATCCCCAGAATTTTTTTCTGAGCACATTTCACAGTATGGTACGATCATATACACATTTCTTGAGTTGTAGCTTGTATCTAAATGTTGTGCATGATTTCAGCGAGATTTACTTAACTCCCTATCATAGAGACATTCTAAATGACCTCCCTATATATCCTACTTGTTGTCATCTAACTGTTATTTACTACAATTTGTTTTAGTGAATCAGTATGGGAGAACATGGCCCGAATGTGTGTAAAGACCAAACGTCTTGATGTCGCTACTGTGTGTCTAGGGAACATGGCTAATGCTCGTGCTGCTAAGTCTTTGAGAGAGAGTATGCAGGAATCAGAACTAGATGCCAGAGTAGCAATGCTTGCACTACAGCTAGGGATGTTGGTATGTATACTGAAAAATTCCTATCATACACACTGAGAATAATGGACTTTGCCTTTGCTGTCCTCATTCTTGGGGTGCAACCACGTGACTCAAAATCCCTTGAGTCACCATCTTGGTTGATATGAAAAGACAAGCTAATGAGAAATGCTTTATATAGTCAACTAATATGGAGGCTAGTGATGTACATGCACCCCAAGAATAGTGTTGCCCAGTGTTAGGAAATCACAATCCAAGCCACAAAATTCACTTTGACTTTGGAATCCAAGCGATGGTGGGGTGGTAATACGAGCAACATTTGCTCTGCTGCAACCTGCAACGCAACATTGTCGCGATAAGTTGCACGATTTTTGTTGCTCCTATTTCCGACTAAATAGTGCATTGATGTGAGGATTTGATGTTGATAACCACAGGAGGAAGCTGAGAAGCTATACATCAACTGTCAACGATTTGACCTACTGAACAAAATGTACCAAGCAAGCAACCAGTGGACTAAGGTATGGTTTGGGCATGCCTTAATAGTGATGTATTTCCCTGTTGTATACTGATTATTTCTTGGTTGTTTATTGATAGGCTGTTGAGGTAGCTGAACTACAAGATCGTATACACTTAAGAACCACGTACTATAATTACGCCAAGCATCTTGAAGCAATGGGGAATGTATCTGGTGCCATTAACAAGTAAGCTAGTTTGTTTTTTCTCCTCTCCTTTTCTTTCTTTTCCCTTCCTTTCCTCTCCTTCTGTTCGACCATGTCTTGTTCTCCCATCTATTCTTTCTTTGATAACATCGTATGTCAATCCTTATTCGTTAGCTATGAGAAGTCCGAGACGCAACGCTTCGAAGTTCCTCGAATGCTACTAGACGAACCACAACAACTGGAAGCTTACATACTCAAGACCAAAGACAAGTGAGAAATTATTTGCTTTCAAAACATTTTTTTCCGAGTGTTAGTCTAGAGGTGTATTTATATGTAAAAACAGCATATTTTACGTCCTCTGCCCGTTAAACCAATCAAAAACGCAGTTGCGTCTTATCCGAATAAAATCTATGGGCAAACCGATGTTGCGGTCATTATACCGATAGAGCAGATTTTGTATGAATGTGAAAAGTCATGGCACACGGCACCGAATGGCGAATATTTTCATACACGGTCCGTTGCGTATGTTTTTCATACGGAAACTGATCTATGCTGTACCATGCCCTGTCTTGCGTGCTGTATCCAGGATAGTCCAAGTCCTGTTGGTCGTATCTCATTCCGACAGTTTTGAATAGATTCAGGGTGATCCAGAATGAATGTCGAATGTTTTCATACACAGCACGGCACTGACACCATCACGGCGAGGCGCGGTCCGTGCCGTACGTTTTTCATAGTCATACGAAAACTGCTCTAAGTAATAACATCACATGCCGTGATTGATTCGACAAATTCATTTTTCACGTACAAGATACCTACCATGCTTCCAGTAAGCCAGTGATTCGCCCCTTTAACAAATAACGTGTGTTACATTTTTAGGGAGTTACGAAAATGGTGGGCACAGTACATGGAGAGTACGAGTGAGATGGAAACCGCTCTACAGTTCTACGAGGCAGCTCGTGATAATTTATCTCTTGTTAGAGTCTACTGTTACTGTGGAAACCTAGAAAAGGTATAGTCCCTGTAATATTTGTTCATTATACAGTTTGGGTTTCCTGTGGTGGGGCGGGTGTGGCTTCTCCATATTTTCTCTAGACTGTGATGACTTCGATATCTTAAAACTCAGACTTGATTGTGAAGGTTTAGTCGTATGGTACTTCATGTATGGTACAAACACGTGGATCACCAAATACATTTATTGGTAGGAATAAAGAAATGTACCATATACAACGTTCCTACCGTCGGAAATAAGAAGTAAATTTTGGTTGAAATGCTAAGCAGTTCACTACTCAACAACGTTATAATTGAATCTACAGCACTATATCTACTGATCCTTTCGAAGTTTAATGTAATTTTGAACATTTTATTCCAGAAATCTAGAATTTTGCTATCTCAAACGTGGCCAGTTCACTATGCAGTTTTCATTATTTATGAAATAGTTGAACTATCGTAAACCAAAACAACAGAAGCCTATCTATATCTAGCCTCCTACGCAGACGCTCTTAGGGTCGTCACGCAATACTTCTCTCCCCACGAGAGAGAAACGTTGCGTGACGACGTGACGACCATAAGAACGTCTGCAAAGGAGGCTAATCTATAGCTTATATTAACAGTTTTGTTTCTGTTCAGGCTGCAGAGATCTGTAACGAGACTGGAGATCGAGCCGCTTGCTATCACTTAGCAAGACAGTTTGAAAACCAGGTAAGATAAGGACAGACAGACAAAACGGACGTAACTCTAATAGACTTTTTCTGAGTGGTGCATTGTTGTCTAGCTTCGGTACAAACATATTTTGTTCGCCATGCCTTATATGGTGTTATTTGTACCCAAGCTAGACCACAATGCATCTTGTTTATCGAGCTCAGAAAAGGTCTTTAACATCTAAACAGTCACAAAAAGATAACGGAAAAGCTTTGTGGAAAACCTGTTATTCTAACCTTCCTACTTTATTTTTCCCCTAGGATAATATAAAGGATGCAATCCACTTCTACACGAGAGCACATTGCTATAGCAATGCTATAAGATTAGCCAAGGTGAGAAGATGCGTACTACTCTAGATGTTTGACGCAATAGTCAATAGTCAAATGTTTTACAGATATTTTTGAAGCGATTGACTCGTTGACCGAGGTGATGGTGTACGGTGGGTCGGAGGGGAGGCAATCTAGAATATTTTTTCCAGATTAAGCTTAGATAAGATAAAATATTGGTTTGCAACATTTTTTATACTTTTTACTTATTTTAATGATTGCTTTAATAGGATCATGGCTTGGATAATGAGTTGATGAATTTAGCACTGCTTAGTGCACCCAAAGATATGATTGAAGTTGCAAGGTGGGTGAAAACTCAATACATATTTATTGTCTGTCCTCGTGTCTTTCTTTCTTTTTCTTTCGTTTTCCTTTTTTTACGATTGTTGTAATAGTCTTCCTTTTGTGTATACGATTTTTACGTTTTCTCTTTTCCCTATTTCAGTACTACTTTTACCTTCTACGTTTTCGTTTTCCGTTCATATCAATATTTTGATTAAAAAAAAATTTTTTTTTTTTTTCATTATTCTCTAACTATTAGCAAGTTTTAAATTTTAACCTTGATTTTTTTCTTTTGTTAAGCTAAAAAAAAAATCCTATTCTTCATTGATAAATTTCTTAAATTCGAAAAGGGGTTTAATATAACGTGGAATTTTCAGTGTAAATATACAAAGTAAATAACAGTGTTTTAAAAAAGAAAGATGAGAAAATATATAGCAGAGCGAGGTTTCGATCCTCGGACCTCTGGGTTATGGGCCCAGCACGCTTCCACTGCGCCACTCTGCTGTACATGACGAAGTTGTTTTTATCTAACGTATTTATTCATGTACAATTCTCGCGTAAAAACGCGTACTATTGCATCAGCTCATGAATACATTAACTCACCGGAAGTGAATCCCATCTGCATTAAATATTTAGCATCATTTCTTTTTCTATGAATTTCTTGAGTGTTATTCTTCATATCCTTGTTTTATCGACAAAATAACGACTCTCTCTTGCAAATAGATTAAATTTATTTATTTTTTCGCACACAAACTAATAATTTTTGCCGGGTTTCTTATTTAATAATTTTTTGGAAAAAGAATTCCGTTATTCCCGCTCATTGTCTATATTTGATTTATTTTCTAAAATTGTTATCTTAGTATATTTATATTTTTTTTCGTAAATTTATCTTTGAAGATTAGACCTTTTCGGCTTGGGCGTAATCTTTTCCTATTTCAAGCCACGTGTCATTCCCTAGAGTATTATTTCTTCGTTTATCCATACAACTCGAACAAAGAATCCTATTATCAAGAGAATGACACGTGGTCTGATATGGAAAACAGTACGCCCAAGGTAAACGTAGGTCTATTCTATGTCACCCAGATTTTGTTCCAGACTCACTTAGTGTCTTTCCATATCTTTAGAGTTTCTATATAATCCACTATTCATTCTTTGTCCAGGTATTACGAGAGTCAACCCAACATGCAGGACAAGGCAGTCATGCTTTATCATAAGGTTGGTTTATCTCTTAGGCTCTCATTTTATAGACCTTTAAATGTTTGTAGTATAAAATAGAGCCGTGATATTTTTTCAAAAAATAATATTACGCTTTTGCCTACAACAAGCATATTTGTAGCCTCCTACGCAGACGCTCTTAGCGTCGTCTAGCAATACTTCTCTCCCCACGAGAGATATGTTGCGTGACAACTTGACGACCCTAAGAACATAGCAGATTTGTGACTCCTAAGATCTTGTTTCAATGCTTGTAATCATACCTTATAGCAATTTTCATTATTACGCGGACTCGTAGTTGCGAGCTGAAATTTATTATTTCACTTCCGTTAATCAAAAATAATCCGAGCTAGCTTTTACAATTTTAACCGGACAAGTATCGACTTCGCGTGATATTGAAAATTGCAATAGACCTTTTTTCTCTATCACTATTTTCGACTTCGTGCGCTTTAAGAACAATAGTTGCGTCAAAGATTGTACGAAATTTGAACATCTTTAGAATTTGAACAAAGGATGCTCGTATTTCATTGTTGTTGTACAATAGTTGTAGTCAGTACATAATTTCAGCATACGTAAGTGTTGTGCATTGGTATGGCCCGACTCGTTGTTAATCACGACAATGAAATACAAGCATCTTTTGATCAAATTCTAAAGATGTTCAAATTCCGTACAATCTTTGATGCATCTATTGTTCTGAAAGCACACGAAGTCGAAAATAGTGATAGAGCAAAAAGGTCTAATAAAAACCGAAACGTCACAATAGGAAACAAAGATATAGATGATAAAAAGGAACAAAAAAAAACACAGGCTACCCAGCCCAAGGTGATATAATATACTTAACATTGTTTTCCGTTTTAGGGTGGTAATATTACCAGAGCATTAGATCTGTGCTTCCGTACCCAGCAGTTCGCTGCTCTTCAAGTCATAGCTGAAGATCTGGATGAGAACACAGATCCCGTCATGATTGACAAATGTGCTGAGTTCTTCATGGAGCATGGCCAGTACGATAAGGCTGTAGATCTCTATGTCATTGGAAGAAAGGTACAGTTTGTTTTGTTAGTTATTGTATGTGTTTTGTTTTGTTTGTTAGTTGATTTTTTTTTTTTTTTTTTTTTCTTCCTTCATTATTTTTGTTATATTTTGTTTCTGTTTTATTATTTTTGGCAGCTTGAAAGAAATATAGAATACTAAAATATAAAAAAAAAGATCAAAATTAGCACCTCTGGGTTATGGGCCCAGCACGCTTCCACTGCGCCACTCTGCTTTACCCGTTGAAAATGCGGTTGTTTATGGTATTGATTGAGTACAATTTCGTGACTATTGCATCAGTTTGTGAGCAAAATGTCTTAGTTTGTATAAAGACATGAATTTCTTCAAGAATTCCCGTGACCATTAAAGAATTGGCCCGTACTATATTATCTGCCTGTCTGTCTGTCGTTGTCCCTGCTCAGCCTGTCTCTCTGCCTGTTTATCTGCTTGTCCGGGTATCTCTGTCTTTACTTCAGTCTTGTCTGTCTGTCTGTCTGTCTGCATTTTCTCTTTGCGTCTGTGCCTCTGCCTGTCTGATTATCTGCCTGCCTGCCTGCCTGCCTGCCTGCCTGTCTGTCGTTGTTCATGCTCAGTCTGGCTCTCTGCCTGTTTATCTGCCTGTCCGCTTATCTCTGTCTGTATTTCAGTCGTCTTGTCTGTCTGTCTGCATTTTCTCTTTGTGTCTGTGCCTCTGCCTGTCTGTCTGTCGTTCTCTTTTCTTATTCTGTCTGTCTCCTTGTTTGCCTGTCTGTGTCTGTCTGTATTTCAGTATTCGCCTGAGTGTCTTCATTTTTGTCTTGGTGTCTGTGTCTCTGGCTGTCTATCTGTCTCTTTGTCTGCTTCTGTCTGTCTGTCTGTGTAATGTTTCCTGGATATATGTGTTTCAGTATTCACAAGCGCTGGACCTCTGTTTGGCTCATAATGTAACGATCACAGAAGAACTCGCCGAGAAAATGACCTTACCAAAAGGAGAAGCAAACAGAGCTGCCATGCTGGAACAGATCGCTGAATGCGCTATGCAGCAAGGTTCCTATCATCTAGCAACCAAGAAATTTACTCAAGCTGGCAACAAAATGAAAGTAAGTAACGACTTGGCATAAAAAGCTGAATTAATGTCATGAATTTCATTGGCCAGGCTTCAATGAAGGATTTGCCTTTCACCTCTGGGATCTCAGGTTCGATTCCTGAACTCGGCACAGATCACATGTTTGTAGGATCTCTACCTTGATTCTATAGAGTTTAGGGTTTATACTCTGTTTTGTTGTTTTACCATAGGCAATGAAGGCGCTTCTCAAGAGCGGAGACACAGAGAAAATCGTCTTTTTCGCTGGTGTATCGCGACAACGTGAGATCTACGTGATGGCGGCTAACTATCTCCAGTCACTGGACTGGCGGAAAGACCCTGAAATCATGAAGAATATAATAGGATTCTATAACAAGGGACGAGCGCTTGATCTTCTAGCGGGATTCTATGATGCATGTGCTCAGGTGAGAGACCCGTAGGTCAATCGAATGCGGGATTTAAGACAGTCCTTTTATAATTGTTCATAGAGCAGTTTTCGTATGACACTTAATTACGGCACGGACCGCGCCTTGCGTGCCGTGACCGTGTCAGTGCCGTGTCGTGTAAAAAAACACTCGATATTCGGTGCCGTGTGCGCGCCGCGCCGTGTACCGTGCCGTGTGCCGTGACTTTTCACACTCATACAAAATCTGCTCTATAATTCAAGGTGGAGATCGATGAATACCAGAACTATGACAAAGCTTTGGGTGCCATGACAGAAGCCTACAAGTGTATGGCTAAAGCCAAGGTGAAGAATGTCATGGAACAGGAAGAGAAAGTTGCCTTCTTGAAACAGAGAATAGGATTAATCAAGAAGTTTGTACAAGCAAGAAGGTATGAGAGATAATAATAATCTATAATCATCATGAACATCAACACTGTCATTTTTTTAAAAATCTTTTTAGTTTATCCTTCGTTTAGCCAGGAAGATAAGTACTCTATCCTCATTATCACCATCATAATCATCACCGTCTCCTGCCAGGGGCGGATTCAGGCCCGCCCAGTTGGCCGACTGGGCAGCGCCCCCACCCTTTCTTTGATTCCTAGATCCGCCCCTGCTTCCCAACCACACCTTTTTATTTGCTACACTTTCTCTATTTGTGTCTGACAGGGCATACGAAGAAACACCAGATGAGGCTATCAAAAGCTGCCAGCTTCTGCTGGAAGAGCCTGACCTAGAAACAGCAGTTAGAATAGGAGATGTGTATGGATTAATAATAGAACACTTCGCTCGTGAACAAAACCATTCAAAGGTAAATACATAACTTTACGTGCGGTATCACTTCTCGCGTGCTGTATTAGTGAACAGAGCACAGAAAAAAATGTTCTAGCTTTTTTATCCAATTTCTGGGCTCTGCTGCTGGGCCCACACTCAGGGTCTTTTCTGTTCTTTTCTTATCAGGCCTACTCATTCATGGAGGACATGCGTCAACGAGTACCGACAGTCAACATGGCATACTACGTCAATATCAAAACAATAGAAGCCGTCCACAAATCCTTAGGGGTACCTCTTGGGCGTGGTATGGGTGCAGAGCGGGATATCAAGGGAGGGATGGATGAGGATGAGGGTGAAGAAGTCGAGGAGGAGGTCGAAGAGGAGATTTTTAACGGACACGATGATTATTGATAATGATCCAAGACTAACTAGACTAAGGCCGGTTTAGACGTCGAATTTGAATTGCAAATGAATTCAAACAATGGGTTTTGCTCATTTGCATTTGATTCGGCACATGTGAAATTTAACGTCTAAACCTGGCCCAAGATATAAAAATTAAGGAAATTTTGTTATATTTATTGACTAGTAAGAGTGAAGTACTAACTCCTGCTTTTGGCAACTTTTAACGTGGTTTAAAGAGTAGGTAGACTTGTTGATAAACATTCACAGTGTTTTGGAAATGGCTGTCAAGCTTTTCCATAAACTCCCTGAATATTGCTTCCCTAGGGGACACCAAAAACGAGGTAGCCCTAGAAGTAGGGTCACCCTACCTTATGAGAGACCGTTCACATAATAGTAACCCTGGTGCTAGCGACAAGTCTTTTGTTTTCCTTCGCAAGGGGCACCAATAGCAAGAGGTAGTCCTAGCAGTAGGATCACCCTACCTTATGAGAAAAGTTTAACGTTCACATGAAGGTTGGGTGACCAGCTACTAGGGACAAGTCTCTTGTTTTCCTTCCCTAGGGGACACCAAAGCAAGAGGTAGCCCTAGCAGTAGGGTCACCCAACCTACACAAACGGGCTGTAATACGAAATGCTTTTTCAAGGCATTTATACAAAGGAATAGTCTTGCATACTACTCGATTACTTCTTGTAAATCTAAAAAGAAAATAACTAAATAACACTAACACAAGAAATGGCGACAAAAATCAATATCTGTAAACATCTGAAGTGCTTCTCGAAAAAAGGGAATCTACGAATGTAAATCCTAAAAGAAAACATAGCATTGCTTTGAGGACTTATACAGGGCACACTGAAATCGTGATAAGCTTGCACCTTTCTCTTTCGTTTACCTCCAATGCTATCAAATGATCAACCAACACGCAGAATAAAAATATAGCATTGCTTTGAGGACTTATACAGGGCACACTGAAATCGTGATAAGCTTCCACCTTTCTCTTTCGTTTACCTCCAATGCCAACAAATGATCATCCATGACGCAGAATGAAACTATAGCATTCTTCGAGGACTTATTCAGGGCACACTACCAATCCCTCCTCAGTTTAGTGAATATTTTTATTCTGTAAAAATTTAATTCACCAATTGACGTCGCATTCTACTCCTGAGATTTATACAAGATTTTCTTCAGACAATCCTTCCCTCTCCCACGAAACCGATTATAAGGGAATGTATTAGAGCAAAACATGATTTTTTGACCATTTTTTCAAAGGCACGATATTTAGTTGTAAACTGGATTTTCCTGATCGTATTCGATAGTACATTGATTTTCATCAAGTTATTTGTAGTTCGGAAAGAAAAAAGTTTGATTTTTTACTGACCCCCTGGTTGGCCTCCATCTGCCTTTGTCAACAAGAAACATGGCAGTCAAGGGTCGCCACTGACTTCAATACAGGGCTCAATTCTACCTTGTCTTAACTGATATCACCCAACTATCTACCTGGATGGGATGCCAGATGTTAAAAGTGGATAAAACTTTTTAACTTAGGGTTCTATTTCGTGTACAGCCAGAGTTATTCAAGGTTTTCTTCGGACAGTCCTTCCCTCTCCCACAAAACCGATTATAAGGGAATGTATTAGAGCAAAACATGATTTTTTGACCATTTTTCCAAAGGCTCCATAATTAGTTGTAACCTGGATTTTCCTGATCGTATTCGATAGTACATTGATTTTCAACAAGTTATTTGGAGTTGCGAAAGAAAAAAGTTTGATTTTTTACTGACCCCCTGGTTGGCCTCCCTCTGCCTTTGTCAACAAGAAACATGGCAGACAAGGGTCGCCACTGACTTCAATACAGGGCTCAATTCTACTTGGTCTTAACTGATATCACCCAACTATCTACCTGGATGGGATGCCAGATGTTGAAAGTGGATAAAACTTTTTAACCTAGGGTTCTATTTCGTGTACAGAAAGAGTTATTCAAGGTTTTCTTCGGACAGTCCTTCCCTCTCCCACGAAACCGATTATAAGGGAATGTATTAGAGCAAAACATGATTTTTTGACCATTTTTTCAAAATCTCCATCTTTACTTCTAAACTGAATTTTCCTGATTGTATTCAATAGTACATTGATTTTCAACAAGTTATTTGTAGTTCGGAAAGAAAAGAGTTTGATTTTTTACTGACCCCCTGGTTGGCCTCCCTCATCCTTTGTGAACAAGAAACATGGCAGACAAGGGTCGCCACTGACTTCAATACAGGGCTCAATTCTACTTGGTCTTAACTGATATCACCCAACTATCTACCTGGATGGGATGCCAGATGTTGAAAGTGGATAAAACTTTTTAACTTAGGGTTCTATTTCATGTACAGCCAGAGTTATTCAAGGTTTTCTTCGGACAGTCCTTCCCTCTCCCACGAAACCGATTATAAGGGAATGTATTACAGCAAAACATGATTTTTTCAACATTTTTTCAAAATCTCCATATTTACCACAGGGAGCCCGGCTTTCCTTTGCCGCATTCAATATCATTATTCTTTACGTAATTGCTTTTTATGGGTTTCCTGTGGTTTAACATCGGCTTCGGTTACACAAGCTGTAATCAGATCTGTACTGTGAATTGATAACCGTTGGTAACGTGCTCTTTATGGGTTGCCTGTGTTGTTTGAATGTAACGCACCGTCTATAAAGCATTCAAAAGAAGAGAAGGGACGAAACCAAGCAAGTATCCGATTTGAAAACCCTTGTTTATTTGGTTCATGGAAGTCCTTTATTAATAAAAACCCCACTGAATGTTGGCCCAATAAATGAACTTTGGTTCAGGAAGGTTTATTTCTTTATATTCAGAAATGATGCGATCCTAGGCAGTGATATTTAAAAGCTAAGTCTTAGCTATATGTTCACCTCCAGTTGCTCGGACCGCTTATCTTATGAAACACGAATATCTGGTCAACATCAGTTTTGAAACAAAAGAATTTTGACAGTTTGTTGACAGAGCGATCTAAATTTGCATATAAGTTTGGGATATTTGCGGTATCGTTTCCCGCGAACTCTATGCGTATGGCTCAGATCTGATCTATATTATCCTTAAAAAAAACACATTTCCAATGTATATATAATTTCCTTACATGAGTCCAACGAGAGATCAACAAAGAGTGATAGATTTATCGATAGCTAGTCATTCGAGCTGCGGGACTGGTAAAACTTTTACCCTTGAAGCTGTATATAGAGAACTCAGTAAACTCAAGAAGAACGTCAAAGTCACTTGTACTACTGGATTCGCCTGTTCAAATCTTCCCAATGACGGTAGGGGCTCTACACTTTTTTCAGCTACCTCCTGTTCACAATAATTTAGATATATGCTCTTCAAATGAGTATACCTTTGAATCGATCCAGTAGAAAAATACTTTCCCTCATTCGGTAGAACTAAAAAAAGTTGTTAGACAAAAAGATCTGGAGTTTGTCGAATTCCTAAATAATCAGCATCTTGACCGACATGATGGAATACATGATGTAAACTAAACATGAAAATAACGAGGCGACTTCCCGCTGACTTCACTAAAGTAGCTGGTCCGAGCAACTGGAGGTGAACATAATACGCTAAACTCGCTTGGTTTCGTCCCTTCTCTTCTTTTGAATGCTTTATAGAGAGTGCGTTACCAACAATTTAATTGGCTATCAATTTACAGTACAGATCTGATTACAGCTTGTGTACCACTACAGGAAGCCGATCTTAAACCACAGGAAACCATAAAAAGCAATTACGTAAAGAATAATGAATATTGAATACGGCAAAGGAAAGCCGGGCTCCCTGTGTATTTACTTGTAAACTGAATTTTCCTGATCGTATTTGGTAATACATTGATTTTCAACAAGTTATTTGGAGTTGCGAAAGAAAAAAGTTTGATTTTTCACTGACCCCCTGGTTAGCCTCCCTCTGCCTTTGTCAACAAGAAACATGGCAGACAAGGGTCGCCACTGACTTCAATACAGGGCTCAATTCTACTTGGTCTTAACTGATATCACCCAACTAAATACCTGGATGGCATGCCAGATGTTGAAAGTGGATAAAACTTTTTAACTTAGGGTTCTATTTCGTGTACAGCCAGAGTTATTCAAGGTTTTCTTTGGACAGTCCTTCCCTCTCCCACGAAACCGATTATAAGGGAATGTATTAGAGCAAAACATGATTTTTTGACCATTTTTTCAAAATCTCCATAATTAGTTGTAAACTGAATTTTCCTGATCGTATTCGATAGTACATTGATTTTCAACAAGTTATTTGTAGTTCGGAAAGAAAAAAGTTTGATTTTTTACTGACCCCCTGGTTGGCCTCCCTCTGCCTTTGTCAACAAGAAACATGGCAGACAAGGGTCGCCACTGACTTCAATACAGGGCTCAATTCTACTTGGTCTTAACTGATATCACCCAACTATCTACCTGGATGGCATGCCAGATGTTGAAAGTGGATAAAACCTTTTAACTTAGGGTTCTATTTCGTGTACAGCCAGAGTTATTCAAGGTTTTCTGCGGACAGTCCTTCCCTCTCTCACGAAACCGATTATAAGGGAATGTATTAGAGCAAAACATGATTTTTTGACCATTTTTTCAAAATCTCCATATTTACTTGTAAACTGAATTTTCCTGATCGTATTCGATAGTACATTGATTTTCAACAAGTTATTTGTAGTTCCGAAAGAAAAAAATTTGATTTTTTACTGACCCCCTGGTTGGCCTCCCTCTGCCTTTGTCAAAGAGAAACATGGCAGTCAAGGGTCGCCACTGACTTCAATACAGGGCTCAATTCTACTTGGTCTTAACTGATATCACCCAACTATCTACCTGGATGGCATGCCAGATGTTGAAAGTGGATAAAACTTTTTAACTTAGGGTTCTATTTCGTGTACAGCCAGAGTTATTCAAGGTTTTCTTCGGACAGTCCTTCCCTCTCCCACGAAACCGATTATAAGGGAATGTATTAGAGCAAAACATGATTTTTTGACCATTTTTTCAAAATCTCCATCTTTACTTGTAAACTGAATTTTCCTGATCGTATTCGATAGTACATTGATTTTCAACAAGTTATTTGGAGTTGCGAAAGAAAAAAAATTGATTTTTTACTGACCCTCTGGTTGGCCTTCCTCTGCCTTTGTGAACAAGAAACATGGCAGACAAGGGTCGCCACTGACTTCAATACAGGGCTCAACTCTACTTTGTCTTAACTGATATCACCCAACTATCTACCTGGATGGCATGCCAGATGTTGAAAGTGGATAAAACCTTTTAACTTAGGGTTCTATTTCGTGTACAGCCAGAGTTATTCAAGGTTTTCTGCGGACAGTCCTTCCCTCTCTCACGAAACCGATTATAAGGGAATGTATTAGAGCAAAACATGATTTTTTGACCATTTTTTCAAAATCTCCATATTTACTTGTAAACTGAATTTTCCTGATCGTATTCGATAGTACATTGATTTTCAACAAGTTATTTGTAGTTCCGAAAGAAAAAAATTTGATTTTTTACTGACCCCCTGGTTGGCCTCCCTCTGCCTTTGTCAAAGAGAAACATGGCAGTCAAGGGTCGCCACTGACTTCAATACAGGGCTCAATTCTACTTGGTCTTAACTGATATCACCCAACTATCTACCTGGATGGCATGCCAGATGTTGAAAGTGGATAAAACTTTTTAACTTAGGGTTCTATTTCGTGTACAGCCAGAGTTATTCAAGGTTTTCTTCGGACAGTCCTTCCCTCTCCCACGAAACCGATTATAAGGGAATGTATTAGAGCAAAACATGATTTTTTGACCATTTTTTCAAAATCTCCATCTTTACTTGTAAACTGAATTTTCCTGATCGTATTCGATAGTACATTGATTTTCAACAAGTTATTTGGAGTTGCGAAAGAAAAAAAATTGATTTTTTACTGACCCTCTGGTTGGCCTTCCTCTGCCTTTGTGAACAAGAAACATGGCAGACAAGGGTCGCCACTGACTTCAATACAGGGCTCAACTCTACTTTGTCTTAACTGATATCACCCAACTATCTACCTGGATGGCATGCCAGATGTTGAAAGTGGATAAAACCTTTTAACTTAGGGTTCTATTTCGTGTACAGCCAGAGTTATTCAAGGTTTTCTTTGGACAGTCCTTCCCTCTCCCACGAAACCGATTATAAGGGAATGTATTAGAGCAAAACATGATTTTTTGACCATTTTTTCAAAATCTCCATAATTAGTTGTAAACTGAATTTTCCTGATCGTATTCGATAGTACATTGATTTTCAACAAGTTATTTGTAGTTCGGAAAGAAAAAAGTTTGATTTTTTACTGACCCCCTGGTTGGCCTCCCTCTGCCTTTGTCAACAAGAAACATGGCAGACAAGGGTCGCCACTGACTTCAATACAGGGCTCAATTCTACTTGGTCTTAACTGATATCACCCAACTATCTACCTGGATGGCATGCCAGATGTTGAAAGTGGATAAAACCTTTTAACTTAGGGTTCTATTTCGTGTACAGCCAGAGTTATTCAAGGTTTTCTGCGGACAGTCCTTCCCTCTCTCACGAAACCGATTATAAGGGAATGTATTAGACCAAAACATGATTGTTTGACCATTTTTTCAAAATCTCCATATTTACTTGTAAACTGAATTTTCCTGATCGTATTCGATAGTACATTGATTTTCAACAAGTTATTTGGAGTTGCGAAAGAAAAAAGTTTGATTTTTTACTGACCCTCTGGTTGGCCTTCCTCTGCCTTTGTGAACAAGAAACATGGCAGACAAGGGTCGCCACTGACTTCAATACAGGGCTCAACTCTACTTTGTCTTAACTGATATCACCCAACTATCTACCTGGATGGCATGCCAGATGTTGAAAGTGGATAAAACCTTTTAACTTAGGGTTCTATTTCGTGTACAGCCAGAGTTATTCAAGGTTTTCTGCGGACAGTCCTTCCCTCTCTCACGAAACCGATTATAAGGGAATGTATTAGAGCAAAACATGATTTTTTCACCATTTTTCCAAAGGCTCCATAATTAGTTGTAAACTGGATTTTCCTGATCGTATTCGATAGTACATTGATTTTCAACAAGTTATTTGGAGTTGCGAAAGAAAAAAGTTTGATTTTTCACTGACCCCCTGGTTGGCCTCCCTCTGCCTTTGTCAAAGAGAAACATGGCAGACAAGGGTCGCCACTGACTTCAATACAGGGCTCAATTCTACTTGGTCTTAACTGATATCACCCAACTATCTACCTGGATGGCATGCCAGATGTTGAAAGTGGATAAAACTTTTTAACTTAGGGTTCTATTTCGTGTACAGCCAGAGTTATTCAAGGTTTTCTTCGGACAGTCCTTCCCTCTCCCACGAAACCGATTATAAGGGAATGTATTACAGGAAAACATGATTTTTTCAACATTTTTTCAAAATCTCCATATTTACTTGTAAACTGAATTTTCCTGATCGTATTCGATAGTACATTGATTTTCAACAAGTTATTTGGAGTTCGGAAAGAAAAAAGTTTGATTTTTTACTGACCCTCTGGTTGGCCTTCCTCTGCCTTTGTGAACAAGAAACATGGCAGACAAGGGTCGCCACTGACTTCAATACAGGGCTCAATTCTACTTGGTCTTAACTGATATCACCCAACTAAATACCTGGATGGGATGCCAGATGTTGAAAGTGGATAAAACTTAATAACTTAGGGTGCTATTTCGTGTACAATCAGAGTTATTCAAGGTTTTCTTCGGACAGTCCTTCCCTCTCCCACGAAACCGATTATAAGGGAATGTATTAGAGCAAAACATGATTTTTTGACCATTTTTTCAAAATCTCCATATTTACTTGTAAACTGAATTTTCCTGAACGTATTCGATAGTACATTGATTTTCAACAAGTTATTTGGAGTTGCGAAAGAAAAAAGTTTGATTTTTCACTGACCCCCTGGTTGGCTTCCCTCATCCTTTGTCAACAAGAAACATGGCAGACAAGCGTCGTCACTGACTTCAATACAGGGCTCAATTCTATTTGGTCTTAACTGATATCACCAAACTATCTACCTGGATGGGATGCCAGATGTTGAAAGTGGATAAAACTTTCTAACTTAGGGTTGTTAATTACTAACTTAGGGGTTGCGAAAGAAGAAAGTTTTGCAGGAAAGTTGCTCTCAAACCTTTTTAGGACTATCATTCTTCATATCAATAACTGAAGATTTTTTTTTGCGTGAACAGCTAGCAATTGATTAAGCTCGAGGTACAAGTATTTTACGTCAGGCTTTGGCGATGTTTTTTATGCAAATCGCTGTAATGTTTCTGGGGCTGATGTGGGATAGGGGTGCGCACCCCCTGGATCGACCTTGTTCCTCAAAATGTTTTCTTTCTTTGATTTTGAGAGTTAATTTGCACCCCTCCCTTAGTCGACTAGTGGCCTCAACTTTACAACTTGCAAGAGGATAGATCTTTTTTGGGGGGGCGGGGGTGTTCGGCGTTTTCGCGGGCAGGTGCCCATACAAAGTTGCACCCCTCCCTGAACAAAATTCAGGATTTGCCCCTTTATTTCGTATTCAGTGGATAGAGAACTGAAAGTTTGTCATTATTCTTCAAGTAGAGTTAGCACGTTCCACCAGCATCTGGTGGCCCGCATCTGGTGGCCCCACACGCATCTGGTGGCCCCTTGGCCATAACTCCTCAATAAAGCATGCTATGACAACCAAACTTGGTAGCATGGTTGGCACTTGGGTTGTCAATCATATGACCACGTGACGTGATGTGACGTCACACATCACGTGACTTACGAGCCAAACATTATCGCCCATTTTTGAAAATAGTCGGCATTAAATGCTATGACCACGGAACTTGGTAGGATGGGTGGTACTTGTGTCACCAGTCATACGGTCACGTGGTTTGATGTGACGTCACACATCACGTGATTTAGAAGTTAATTTTAGAGGAAAGGCATGGCAATGCACATGAATTACAAACTATAGCTTGTAGTCATGTTATCAGACGACCGAATCATTATTGTAACGAAACTCCGCTCTCACATACCTCTCATGGCCCCATCGTGCCTACATGTGGTGGACCCGCATCTGGTGGCCCCACACGCATCTGGTGGCCCCTTGGCCATAACTCCTCAATAAAGCATGCTATGACAACCAAACTTGGTAGCATGGTTGGCACTTGGGTTGTCAATCATATGACCACGTGATATGATGTGACGTCACACATCACGTGACTTACGAGCCAAACATTATCGCTCATTTTTGAAAATAGTCGGCATTATAGGCTATGACCACTAAACTTGGTACCTACTTGACCACATTAGATGATGTTTCTGGACTTTTATCCATAATTTATCAATGAATTAAAGAAAGAAATAAAAGGAAAAATTAGAATTGAAATTTGTTTAAAAAAGTTTACAGATGTTAGAGATTTTCTATTTTTCTTTAATAGGTCTGTTACACTTCAATTATGTGATGACAGGCATCGCTGTTTTGCGGAATTAAAATTTTGGTTACACACAGAACAATTTACCGAGGTATACTGCTCAGTTATCTGAGGTTACATCTTTAGCGCGAGTGCAACACAGCATTCACAGCATGCAATTTCCGGGATTATCCTGACAAATCCATCTCATTGACCGCAGGACTCTTCGGGACAGAGGAAAACCGCTTTTTAATAAACTTTAATTTCTTTAATTTCTTTAATTAACTCTTTAAAAAAATTTTAACCTACAAAAGGAAATCAAATAAATTTGACTTGTATTATAGCCGGACTTTTTGTTCTTTTTGACGTATTTATGGTGAAGTACACACGACCCTTACCACAAGGCATCCCTTTTGATCTAGCTAGGTTTTCCGGTTCACTGAATATGATAACCTGAGGTGAACGTTTTACCCAGAGAGATTACGGCAGGAAAAGTATCTGGTCAAATTCGAATAAAATGGCAAATTTTGAATGCTAAATTCTAATTGAAGCCAATGAACTCAAAGAGAATCTTGAAAGTGGTGATCTTTGGTGCCGTGCTTTGTACGAAAACCGAATGCTTCAGCGCCAAAACATGCACAGCATGATCACAGCAAGATGTTTCCGGTTTTTAAAAGGATTTGCTAAAATGCTGTCATGCGACTTGTTGTGTTTAGATAATCCACAGATAAACCATACCACTTGGTTGTGAATGTCATGGACAATTCTTTTGTCCTTTTTGATTTATCTATGATAATTTCCAGGAGTCAGCTTTATCTTGGGAAGTTGGGGAAAATCGTTTCCCGCTGGGGAAGCCTATTTACCCATGGAAAAATGTGGTGTCACCCAGAATGTAAAGCAATAAGTAGATCTAGATAACATTTCAGTATATCTAAACAGAGGTATCTAAACACTAATAATATTGAATAATGCTGAATTTGAAGAAACGGCGGTATCTTATCCAGGTTGCAAGAACTACCCCGCGTTTCACCATAGACTTAAACAAATAACCATCAATAGATAGTGTCCATTATTTCACAAAAAAAGTTTAAACTGGTTAGAAATAGGCGGTAAGACGTTTGATTATTTTATCAGACTCAATTTTATTTGGCTCGTAAGTCACGTGATGTGTGACGTCATATCACATCACGTGGTCTTATGATTGACAACCCTAGTGCCAACCATGCTACCAAGTTTAGTGGTCATAGCATTAAATGCCGACTATTTTCAAAAATGGGCGATAATGTTTGGCTCGTAAGTCACGTGATGTGTGACGTCACATCACGTCACGTAGTCTTATGATTGACAACCCAAGTGCCAACCATGCTACCAAGTTTGGTTGTCATAGCATGCTTTATTGAGGAGTTATGGCCAAGGGGCCACCAGATGCGTGTGGGGCCACCAGATGCGGGTCCACCACATGTAGGCACGATGGGGCCATGAGAGGTATGTGAGAGCGGAGTTTCGTTACAATAATGATTCGGTCGTCTGATAACATGACTACAAACTATAGTTTGTAATTCATGTGCATTGCCATGCCTTTCCTCTAAAATTAACTTCTAAATCACGTGATGTGTGACGTCACATCAAACCACGTGACCGTATGACTGGTGACACAAGTACCACCCATCCTACCAAGTTCCGTGGTCATAGCATTTAATGCCGACTATTTTCAAAAATGGGCGATAATGTTTGGCTCGTAAGTCACGTGATGTGTGACGTCACATCACGTCACGTGGTCATATGATTGACAACCCAAGTGCCAACCATGCTACCAAGTTTGGTTGTCATAGCATGCTTTATTGAGGAGTTATGGCCAAGGGGCCACCAGATGCGTGTGGGGCCACCAGATGCGGGCCACCAGATGCTGGTGGAACGTGCTAACCCCTGCTCTTATTCTTAGCATGTGGTGCGTGTTATGAGTTCAGTCAGTAACCAAGTAGAAAGACACGTATTCATTGTCCATAGGGTCCATAACAGTAATATTTCATAATACCATAGATTGGATGATATAATCTTTAATAACATTCAATCAGTCGTTATTACATCGTATAGGGGTATATTATCATTCTTGTATTACAGGTATTAACTCTATTTAAGGATGTTTCATTGCTTTTTTACTGGTCTCGAAGGGCAGTAAATGCTTTTGGAATTCCTGATTATACATAACAGCATTTGCCCATAAAATAACGGCATGAACCAGTATATCCGTATCCAGCTGGGCAAGGAATGAAAGCCGGTAAAAACCAATATATACCTGGTCTACCACCGCAGCTGCATTTTGCTCCTATGATAGTAAATCAATAATGATAATAATAAAAAATAAATATAAATATAAATAAAAGTGAACAGGTAAACAATACGAGAAATAAAATATACTAGATATATTAAAATAAGAATAAAGAAATGAAGGATGGACATGATATATATTGATGAAATATATAGACAAATGCAGAACCAATCGTGTGTACAGTGATACGAGAATAAGCCACTCCCAGTATGTTTATGCGTATGTTCAAGTAGCTTAGAACCTTATCAGAACTGATTTCTATCACACAAAACCTGGATTATGAAAATTGTAGACCCTATCAAAGACCAACCTCTCGCAATTAAACCATACTCTATCCAGCAGCCCATATCTGTACATACATGCAGGTTATACCTGGACATGTACATGAGATATGAGACGGTAACCCCTCCTCTCCACTGCCTTGCCTCGGCGTAGGATTTATATAGTAAACATGCTTTAAATCAAAGTAATGCTACATTACCACCACGTTTTTCAAGGTCCTTTGGAACTGCTAGTGAAGTTGCAATCAATGAAGCAACGACGACCAGAAAAAGAAATCGTTGATAAGACATGATGACTTCGAGTGAATTTGATCTTGAAAAGAAAGAAAAAAAAACATGCAACCAGTTTAGTCTCGAATGAAGGATTTTGTAAGATACAACTACAAATGGTATTGCCTTCAAAACCAAACAGACAAGGCAGATAAAATTATTTTTCTTCTTCCTTCCCTCTTTTCTTTTCTCTTTCCATCTCGAGTTTGTCGTTTATCTTTTGCTACCCAGTCATTACGACAAATGTATACAAACACGTACAAATACCTGGTTTGTAGGTTTCTTGAGTTCTTTTCTTCCTGCTCACGAGAGAAACTGATGTCCTCTCTTAACAGACTACCTTTTTTATATCATACGTTTCCGACTCGGATCAATCTGATTGGTTGAATAAGATCATACTCCTCCTCATACGATTGGCTGTAGGCTTTTGATTGACAAGCTCAATCAATGTTTTTTCTTCTTCTATTTCCAGGAGGACTTGAGGGAGATCTGACAGATTAACGAATGAATAGAATTTGAACTACTCTCCCACTGCAAGGTATAATGATAGTGTTAAACTCACAAAATAGAAACCTTAATTATATGTCTGCGGTGACTGAAAAAGCAATTTTACAGAAAATATCCGATAGATGGGAGTTTGAGTGTTTGTAGGCAAGTTCAGAGAGCTGAAATGTAGTTATTTCAAAGATATTTAAGATATGGAGTTTCTTAAATAGTGGTCTGCTAGGTGTTCTATAGCTTGAGAAAGTAATTACACGGACAGCTCGTTTTTGTAATATATGAATGGGTAGAATCCTTGTTTTGTAATTACTACCCCAAATCAATGTACCATAGGATATATATGAATATATGAAACTATACCAAGCGAAGTAACAAAACGTAATGGGTCTTTCTTGGAGTTGCAGGAAATATTGTATTCAAATTAAGGGTTCTTTGTATTGTAATTAAGATATTGTTTCGTTCTAAGTTCTTTGTTCTTGGCTATTGTATGTTTTATTCTGTTCATGCCTCAGGTGCCCTGTAACACCAAGAAAGAGCCCAATTAATGCTCTCGACTATCTCTTGTACTTGTAAACTCGCAAACTGATCCCCGACCGACATTTCAGTAGTGTTCTTTTTGAAACATGATATATAAAATAATGGTATGTGGATTTAACTAGTACAGTTTTCGCTGAACTGTAACTGGTCGGTGACTCAAACTTGCATGAGTGAGCGAATTCAATTTGCCTCAATTTGGTCACGACGTGCAAAAAAAGGCATCACGTGATCACATTTGGAATATCACGAGCAGCGTTTCAAAATCGATTGGTCATGGTTTACTGAAGTCAGTAATATCAAGTGTGATGTTTGAAGGAGTTTGTGAGAAAGCTCTTGGGCCAGTAAATGAATGATATGAACCTAGAATAAGATATATAGAGGATATAACATGGTCGTGTGCAGATACGAATTTTATATTCTAGTGTTGAAAAGATCTCTCACGATTGAGAGATTTTCAACATGAGCAGATCAAATTCGTATCTCCAAGCACCCATGTAATATTCTGTTTATTATATAATTATCAATGAAAAAGAAAAGAAAGCTTTTTCGAGCTTTTGCCTGCTATAAGAAGTATGTAACCATAGTGATGATATTTTCACATGTGAAATTATCATTGATAATCATATAATAAAAACTAACACCTCCCTTGTCTCCCATTTTCTTCAAATTAGCTACAAAGAATTTTATCATTAAAATTACATTCAGAGAATGATCGGCGTTTGTCAACATTTAAAGTCATGCAGTTTCGTTATCACAGTCACAAGCTGAAAAACCGATAATGTCCTGGAAACAATTGGACGTACAGTAAAAATCGAAATGTGTTGATACACTACCCCTACAATGCTCCTAAAATTGGCTGTGTGAAATGACTAATGTCGATTGTACGCTCCCCCTCCCCTCCCCTTGCAATGTTGTCTAAATGGCCAAAGTTGGGTACCGTGAGCTAGCCACATTCTCAAGGAACAACATTGAATGGGGGAGGGGGGATTTAGTTTATATACGATTTTTAAAGTGCTTTTTCTTACACTGCGTGCCGGCATGCTTAATTTTTCCAACATTATGAGGTAGTGTATCAACACTTTTGATTTTTACTGTAGCTGCAATATTGTTATTCCACGCCTGCATTAGCCGCGATGGCAATATAATTGACTGTACACAGGGACATTACATTTAGCAAAGCTAGTTTAAAGAGAGCCCTGTTAGAAACAGAAAGAACAAATTAAATAAATATTAATACATCCATAAACACTAATTTAATACTACAGATAATGAAACAATACTAGGATTAGTATGGCAATGATCGTTAAGCGCCGGTCGTTAAGAGCTTAAAACTTTTTTCAGTTTAAGTCACGAAAATATATACAAGAGTATTATTTCGTTGCTTTCTCGGTGTTTTCTTCGAAAAAGTTCAGCTAAAGTATATCTCAGGCACCGCGGAGCCGGGGGGCTGTAGCCCCCCCCTCCCTCCCCCACTTTTTTTCCTTTTTCCATCTAGCTGATACAAGAAAATGTAACTAGCCAATCAGCGCGAAGCTAACAAGCTCAAGTTGTTAGCATATCCCATGACGGGGAAAATTGCGCACCAATGACTGCCTTAGTAGGGTAGGACATGGCAAATGTTTTTCGATATAAACAAAATTGGGACTAGAATTAAATTTTCTCTCATTACAAACGCAGGATCCACTGTTTCTAAAATACTAAAAAGTTATGATCAATAAAATTATTTTTTCTTCCAAATTGGAGAGCTAGAACGAGCTTCGGGAAAATGCTCAGGCTCCCCTCCCTTGATTTGATAAGACTGGATGCGGGTTTTACTTGGTCAAAGAAGCTCGTGAACACGAAGTTAATAGAAAAACTAAAACGAAGTTTTCGCCGTAGCATCTTAATATTAGCCATGTTAAATCATTTTGACAGGCTTTGGATTCCTCTAATAGTTTTAGCGACGCGAGTTGTGCTGCTCTAATCGAGTAAGTTTGAGTTGCTGACAAATAATTCAGCTCATATGAATTCTCATAATACTCAATAATAAAAACTGAATTGTGGAGAGTCGTATTCGACGCAGCGAACTCCCTTTACATTTGAAGGGAACTTACCTAAATTCTAATACTAGTTACATGTTTGTATAGATGCTAAGCTTTTATTCTGTGAATATTATACGGTATGCCTTATTCTGACCGGCCGCTTTATAACATGTTCCATGAATTAATATATTCAACCAGTATTTTTTAACAGTTATCACTTTAATTCTAGAAATAGAAAGCTTGCGAATATCTTGATACGTGTAGAAATACATAATGCTAATGTTTCAGTAGCTGCAAACTTTTCAACACTTGTCTTCTTTTAAATTCTTTTAAATCATTTACTGAAGAAGCGAACGTGAGTTGTTGGGTTTCCCTTCGGTTTGTTTATATTCTCGCACAATGACGCATTCTAAAAATGCACGGGCTAAAGGCTTACAAAAGGCTAACAACTTTGGAGGGATTGCATGCAGGCCTGGTCGCAAATACTTTACCTAGATACTAGTCTCTTACATTTTCCAATCTTAGCCCCCCATGCACTTTTTCCCATACTAGTCTCTTATATAGCCACCCCCCCCCCCCCACACACACACTTTTTAGGGTGCTCCGCGGTCCCTGCCATTCATAAGCCGGAATACTTTAGTATTACTTAACTACTTTATTGTTCATATTTTAGATGGATTTTTGACGGAAAATCCGAGCGTACTCTTGAAATTCAGTATAAATTCTGAAAATCAGAAAACTTTAATAAATAAAAAATGACTGGACTTGAAGCATATCAATTAGTCATTTATGCACGGAATCGGAAAACCCTATTTACTGCATCTATATAGAATTCCAAATGATTTTGCAATTTTCTTGTTACAAAAGCAATATGAGGGCTCCATGTAAGGTTGTTATCCAAGAGTGAACCTAGACATTTAGTGTGCGAAGCTTTATCAATAAATTGACTATTCTTAAGTGACAGTTGACCCTCGATACCATCTGCCGCGATATTCTTAAGTCTTTGCTGAGTTCCGAAAAGAATATGTTTCGTTTTTGTCAAATTAACTGTTAGTTTATTGGCCTGGAACCAATCACTAAGAGAGGATAGCTCCTTATTTAGGACAGCAGTAGCTTTCTTAAGACATTTATGGTTACATAAAAGATTCATATCATCAGCGTAGAGTAATTTATTGAATGGTTTTTGTAACAAATTGGGCATCATTCATGTAAATAAGAAATAGGATGGGACCGAGGATGGAACCTGAGGTACCCCAAACAAAATTTGTTTGAGATCTGAATTATTTCCATCAACACACACATATTGCTTACGATCTCTGAGATAGCTGCCAAACCACCTCAGGGCATGCATCGCTACTAAGATGGACCTCTATGAAAACCACTGTAGTGATAGAGTTTCCTGATTAAATATTGTTATAAAATAAAAGATTATAATAGGAAGACTTATCAAGCAAAATATCATGGCAGACATTATCGAAAGCCGTTCAAAGTCAAGAAAGACACCTAAAAATAAAGACATATTCCTACTGCCAAGGGAGTCTGATATCCTATGGACAAAATCAACGTTTGCCAAAGTGGTATTCCTTTTTTCCCAAATCCAAATTGATAATCAAATAAAAGACGATTTTGCTCCAGATGGTTAGCTAGACTTTCACATACAATTTTTTCAATTTTTTTTTGAGAACGTCGGGAGTAACGATATCGGTCTAAAATTAGAAATTATTTCATGGCCACAACTTTTGAATAAAGGAATAACTTTGGCAACTTTTTTTTATCGTCGGCAAACAATTTAGTGGTAAATGTAGCATTGTTTCCTAAGTCATTTATGTATATTAGGAATAACATTGGACCAAGTATAGTCCCTTGGGGCACTCCTGATATAACCGGAGCCCAATTTGAGTAAGTTCCACGAATTACGATCCTTTGTTGCCTCATTGGTTAGGAAATTCTCAAACCACAAAAGAAGTGGTCCTTCTATACCATGTCGCTGCAATTTGAGAAGCAAGCCCTCGTGGGGCACACTGTCAAATGCATTTGATAGGCCGAGGAAAATGCAATCTGTTGTTTTAGAATTATTTCGTGATGAAGACCAATCGTTAAAGCTGCTTAGGTTGAGTTGAAATAATGTCGATTTCCTTTCGTGAAGCCAAATTGGTTTGGGTTTAATTAATGCTTGATGATCTGACCAGATCAAATCTATGGTATTATGAAATATTAGTGTTATAGACCCTATGGCCCGGGGGGGGGGGGGGGGGGTACTCTCTATAATGGACTATACGGGGATGCTCTGCCCGAAAGGGGTACTTTCTTTCAGGCCGCATGTATAGAAAAGGGGTGAAAATTTGTGAGTTTGGTATAAAAAGGGGTAGATGTTCTTCAAAGGTATATGAAAGGGGTACCTTTTTGCTGAAATTTGGTATAGAAAAGGGTAAGGGGTCGAGAGTCCGGGCGAAGCATCCCCCTATGAAATGACCCGAAGTACCCTCCCCCCACCCCCCTGGCGCTATGGACAATGAATACGAGCCTTTCTACTTAGTTACTGACTGAACTCATAACAGCCAGCACATGCTTGAAGAGTGCGGATGTATGGTAGCAACATTCACGGTTCTTTATTCATGAATACGATGTATTACAGCTGGGATTTGTATGAGAAACATGCACCGCTAATGCCTGACCATGTTTTCAGCACATTAAAAAAAATACTCGTAATACTTCCTAAGCTTCAGCCGTCAATACTTTAAAATATTCACTTATTGACTCATTTGATTGATGCCGTAAGGTATACATTTTGCCGGCATAAATAGTATTATGCATCCTGATGAAAATTTACCGACTCTGACATTAAACTATAGATTTTGAAGCACAAAATCATTTCATCGTTTCACTCATTCACCTATCGCCATTTGACCTCCGCCTCGAAATAATAACCGGTCCCTTCCAGGTGATCTCGCTTCTCTCATGCCGAAGGAATTAGCCAATCAGCGGACATTTTGTTCGTAGCTCAATGTTTCCTAGTTCCAGGTTTTCGGCTCGATTTATAACAGTTTTTGCTCGAAAATAAATAAAATAAAACTCATCCGTGCAAAGAATCGCCAAATACCTTTTAGAAAAAACATATTTCGTTGTTATTGAGAGAAAATTTTTCATTTTGACAAGAGATAAAAGAAAACAATAGGAAATTTTCGCTGTGACAAACAATGCATTGCGCGCCTAGATTCCAGATCACCTGGTTCCTAAGAGACGAAAAAACCGGAACCATAACTGCCAAAATTGCGCGAGACTTGGGTTCCAAGTTGCCCAGTCTCACTCGATCTCACTATCCAAAATGGCGGACGAACTTCAACTTCATTCGAGTATTTGATTTTGAAGATTTATAGGGGAAAAAGTACATTAAGCGTCTTTTTACAGCATGTCTATGGAAGGGGATATAACATTCAGGTATGTCTAACCACTGTGGATTGTACTGATTGTTAATTTTGATGGAATACAAACCTTGGTTAAGGATGTCAAAAACATGAAGTATTACTTAACTTAAGTACTAGTTTCTTTTCTAAGTTTATTAGTAACTGTTTAGACTATTCATAAATTAGTAGAGGAAAGAATAGAGTATACCCTCTCTTAACCTATATATTAATCAAGCATATGATGCAGTTGGTATAGTAATAAAGGGCACAAAATATTTGGGGGGGGGGGGGAATGGGTGATCTTGCCGAACTAATGCAGTCTCTCTTGGCACACGATCCCTGGCCACTTCATGAATTAAATCCGGGTGTCCTAATTTCAACTGGAGTTAAGTTTCCTGCTGCCTCTCTTCCTACTTTCTTGATTACAGTATAGTTCCCTGTCAAATGCATATCTTGAGAAGCCAGGGAAAATGCTATTGAAGAAATAGAAAGTATGGAATGTGCAGTATGTGTGCAATTAACATAGCATGCAGGGATTGGCAGAACGTGAGAGAAGTGTTAAGAGAAGCACAATGTGACCAGTAGCCAATCCCCAATGGCTTTATAACTGCAAACACCACAGCAAGCAAGTTTCTTATTCTTGATACCAAGATCAGATGATAATGGACTACTCCCTATAATACAGAAATACCATAGGTAATTTTCGGCAATATCAATGACTTAAAGTTATGGTAAACCATATTTTACAGCCCTGAAGAACTTCAGAAGCTGAGGAAGCAAACGCAGCACCTCCCACAGGTCAGGGGACCAAAAGAATTTGCACCTAATCACAGCACAGAGCAATGTCAACAGATTGAGTCCATGATAGCTGAACATGTTGATGTTCTTAGAGAAGAAAGGATTATTAGAAAGTAAGAAATACCATGTATTTCATTATTTTTTTAAATTTTATTTCATTCCATTTCTGCTCTGCTCTGCTCTGCTCTGCTCTGCTCTGCTCTGCTCTGCTCTGCTCTGCTCTGCTCTGCTCTGCTCTGCTCTGCTCTGCTCTGCTCTGCTCTGCTCTGCTCTGCTCTGCTCTGCTCTGCTATATCCTATCCTATCCTATCCTATCCTATCCTATCCTATCCTATTCTATATACTATTGGTATTTGTGAATATTTTAATGTTAAAATGACTCCAATCACCATGATCTTATAGGGGAAATATCTCTGTTGGCACATGGGATCCTGAAAATACAATTGTAGAAGTCACAAAACAAAAGGTATGCTACCCAGTAAAGAGTTTTACTTTAGGGTAGGAAGTATAATTAGAGCATATTTTGTATGACTTTGAAAAGCTACATGTAGGTGCCATATGTGTGCAGTGACAGTCTGGGGAAAAGTGATTTCTAGTGTTTCAAGGGACAAATCCAACATATTTATTGCATTAACTCATTGTCAAACCATTAGGCAACTAATAACAGGATGACAGAAAAGTTATTCAAAGACACTAGCTTGTGCAGGGGCATAGGAAAAAATACAAGTCCACCTGACAGGAATCAAACCTGTGAACAACAACCTGTCAACCCAGTAAAGTGACCATGTAACGACATGAGTCTCCCTGTAGCTTAGTGGTAGAGCATCCAACCGATATCTGGAAGGTCACTGGTTCGATTCCTGTCAGGTGGACTTGGGTTTTTTTCCGAGCCCCTACACAAGCTAGTGTCTTCTGAATAGCTTTTCTATCATTTCTATCTTGCTAGTTTCTCACCTTCGATCATCTAATAGCAGGATATCATTTTTGACCCTCCCTCTGCCTCCACAGTCCTCATTATTGTTCTAGTGAGACGTACTGTAGCTATGACAGAGGATGCTATTCAGTGTGTTTACTTTTTTGTTTTGTCATTCCGATTTAGGGAAGTTATTGGAATTATTTTGGAAGAAAAGTGAATGAGAAGATGACATTAAATGCAGAAGAAGCTCTTTTCCTTGTTGAACAGGTGAAAATTGGACTTAAAATTTAATTGGAATTAAACACTGGTAAACATTGAATCAATCAATCCATCCCTGTCCAATACTATCTTATTATCCTTGCATCCATCCATCTATCCAGCCAGCCATCCTACTATCCATCCATCAAGTTATCAATCCATCCATCCATCCATTCCTATATCATCTATCCCATTTATCCGTCTGTTCATCATCCAATCATCCATCTATCTATCTAATCTCAGGCCATTTATCCGTCTGTCCATCCATAATTTGGCAATTCATTTATCCAACAGTCCATCTATTCCATTCCATCTCATCCATTTTTGATTATTTCATTCCATTCATCCCATTTGTACGTCAGTCCATCGTATCCAATCCTATCCATTCAAAAACACCTACACCACAGGAAACCCAAACAATAGAAAATAGCAGTGTAACTCACTCTTATCATTTCAGGGCTCATTAGAACTGTATTATGGAGGGCTTCCATTATCATTACAACAGGTAATTATTAATTAATTGACTTGAATAAATGAAATGTTAACATAATGGCCCACTTTCAATATTTTAGTTAAGTGATAAAGCAATCCAAGGCGAGGCTCTTACGAAACAAAAGTTAGAATATATTAGGATTACAGTGGAACCCGGTTACTACGACCACCAAAGGGACAGGCCAAAGTGACCATTTTAGCCGGGTGTCCATATTAAGTGAGTAAATTTAACAGAAAATGTGTTTTGTTGGGACCTACAAAACTGTCCATAGTTATAACCAGGTGGCTGTACCACTGTGTACTTCTTTGTTTTGCTGGAGCCTCGCCTTGAATTGCTTTGTGCATTATCACTTAATCAGAATATTGAAAGTAGGCCATTTAGGATTCTGAAATCCCGACTGTTCTGTTCCATTATTTAGGCTTTTGCAATTTTACGGCCACATACGTTTGATCATGACCATTATCTGGTAAGTACGATTAACTCATGACAACACTTGTACTTTTTAAGCTCAGGAATGAGACCACAAAACCTTTAGCAGGGGTGGATCCAGTGGAGGGGTGCAGAGGTGTGCACCCCCCTGGATTGACTTTGTACACCTGTTTTGATGATAACCAATACCAAATTATGTTTTACAGTGAAGACACTCGAACCGTGAACACTTTGAGGTTTTTTCATACTTTTTTCCTCCTTTATCCCTTGTGTGAATCGATTGGAAATAAGATTTATTTTGAACAATAAGATTATTTGATTTCAGTGCTTCATTTTCAGAAGGTTTGAAGCAGTAGAAAGTTCATAAAAAAAAAAAAAAAATCAAGACAGTGTCCTCACTGTAATTCTTTCTTTGATTCTGAGTACGATTAATTAAGTCATGACAACACTTAGTACTTTCTACTTAAGATTAATAATAGTTATTGATAAACATTATGTTTGCAGGTTTATACATATTTACTGAGACTTGGTTATATTGTTATGAGACACCAAAAAAGGTAACTATTCTCATAAAAAATGTTTTTTTAAATACTTGTAACTTAATGCAAACATACACGGTGTTAGATCTGATTTAAGTATTTACATGTTTTCGCTTAGTGTCCTTTTGTTCAGTTTTGAAGTATCTTAGTCATTGTTCTATTCGTCACATTCTTTAGTATTTTTCGTCATTGTTAGTTGTCCCTACGGAGTTCGTACTGCTTTATATACGCCCCATATGTTAATATTTAGTCAGTTGGTGCTTGTCGTTCATCCCGTCCTACACAAATGTAAGTTCTTCGTTATTCCTTTAGATCGTTTTTACAGTTTCTTATAGTCCTGTGTTTCTTGTTATTTCACTTTACTTACTCCTTAATGTATTTATTATTTATAGTCTTTACCTTACTTGTAAGAGTATCGAATTAAAAGGAATTTGGGATGTAGCATCGACACACAGTACATAAAATATATTAAATTAAATAAATCACTTTTTTATATTGGGATACAAATTCAATAACTTAATATTGGTTTTCAATTTGGCCTACTGTAACTCACACACACTACCTCTATATTATATATTCTATGTATGCAACTCAACTCACATGTTGATTTTTACGGAGGGAGGAAACTAGACAGTATTTTTCCCATCATTTTTTTTGATTCAGTGTTTTATTTCTCATGTGGGTGTTCTTTCTTTCAAACCAGCGCCCCTCCCCTACTGAAGAAAATCCTGGATCTGCCCCCTGTATACTGCCTTAATTATGCGCCTTTTGATGAATTTCAATAATAAATTATTTATTTTTGTTACAATATTAATAAGAAAATCCTCACTAAGACTTAGTGCTGTAGGTCAGCTGCTGAAGGTGAAAAGGCTGACCAAAGTCTAGATGATCAAGACCTAATTAAAGATGACAACATCAAAGCAGAAGGAGATAAAGAGTGCACGGAAGTAACTAATACTGATGAAATCCTACAAGATGGTCCTGTGTCTCATTTATGGATGGATGAAAATGGATGTCAGCCATTAGTCAGGCCAAGGGATGCCAAGTCCACTGGTTTGTTCTTAACAATAATCAGCTAGATTTTTTTGGGTGGCATGGGTGGTTTACCACTCACATCTTACCACTAGGGTCCTCGTTGGAGCCTCGGCTCTGACTGGATAATATGGGAGTTGAGTTTGTTTGATGTGTTGTTTTCTCCCTTGCCATGAGGGTTTTTCTCTGGTTTTCTCCTTCCGTAAAAATCAACATATGAGTTGAGTGTTGTATGTTTTAAATATAGAATGTACAGTAGCACGTGGTAGTGTGTGTGGAGTGAGCCTCATGGAAGAGCCCTGTACATGGAGTGATGATTGGAAAATATGTTTTTATTTATTTTTTGTTTGGGTATAAAGAAAGACCTGCTTATCCGAGTCTTGGGAAGCAAGGGTGGCATAGTGCGTAAGTTCTTGCCTCTCACCGCTATGGTCCCGGGTCTGATCGTATGCCTTTAACTCGACCACGTTGAGCTGCGTCCTTCGCAATTCAGCTCTTCAGCTGCAAGTAAGGATGATTAGCCCCTTCAATTTAGCTAGTTGTATCAAAGGACAGGTATGGGTCTAGCTTTTATTCTTTTTGCACTCAAATGCATTTGAAGGCATATTTTGGTGGATGTTTATTGCTAGATGAACTCTTTATTGGCAGCCACAAAAATTAAATTTTATTGAGTTTGAGCTCTGTGTTGCATGTACTTCAAAATGGCCAAAACTGTTAATAGATATGCATGCATGTCATGTTTCTTTTCTAATATTACTGTTTATCTCTTTAGCTTCGTTATTATCTAAGCTACAAATAATCAAGACTCACAGGATGACAACTCGAACAACTCAATCAGAGAGGTATAAATAGTTTCAGTAAACCAAATTTATTTGAACACTGTCATGAAATGTGAAAACCTAGGTTATTTCAGTTGTTGAAACTCCTTTTGAATAAAACTAAAATTCTCTCTTCCCTTTTCTTCTCAGTCACGCACTTGCTGTAGATTTTGATGTCTTTCACCCAGGTGCTCACTTCAAGAAGAGCGATCCAGGGGTTCCTCCATTCTGTGTATCAGTCTGTAGGTATGTCATTCAGCTGGGGGGGTGGGGGCACCTGAAACCTTCTGTGTGCATTGTTCAAGCTGCATTTTAAAATCAATCAAGTATTTTGCAGTAGCTGTCAACACCACATTCCTTAGAACGTGTCCAAATTAGACCTCTTTAGTTTGGGCGTAATGTTTTCCCATTTCAGACCACATTTTAGTTGCATATATAATCATTTTTTGTGCATTGCGCTGTAAACAAAGAAATGATATGTATACTCTAAGGAATGACACATGGTCTGAAATGGGAAAACATTACACCCAAGTTAAGAGGTTTATTCAATACTAGGTTTCCTAACCTTAAACTTTCCAAATCTTTTTTCACAGATATTCAGACCCATCCTTGTCTCTGTCGTTTATCAATGATCTGACCTGCGAATCTTACCCATCTCCACTGAAGTTTGCAGTGACATGTGATGGAAGTGTATCATTTTATGATATGATTGATGCTGATTTACCATCCACTATCACTATGGGATGAATAGCATGGCTAAATAGCCCCCTTGCAGCATGTTCCATGCAGTGCAGCTCATCATCAAGAAACCTTGTTACCTTGGGCATAGTGTTTTCCCATTTCAGACCAAATGTCATTCCCTGGAGTATCATTTCTTTGTTTAATGGTTGCACATGAGAAGACACATGAATATGGATAAAACTGAAACAAAGAATCTCATTCTCAAGAGAAAACATTGTCGGCTCAGAATTGCCAGGTGGTAAAAGAGTCACAATACAAAACTTATTGAGATTTTAAGCCGCAAATATGGGTTATATTGGCAGCATTTGAAGAAAATATATTCTGATTGGCATCCGTCGCTTCATGACTACGGCCAAATACAGAATATATTTCCTCCCAACTACCCACCAATATAAACCTGTAAGTTATAAAGAGGTCTATACATAACAGAAATTGTATAAATAATTGATAAAAAATTGTGAATATTTAAAAGCATATTTAAAATGCAAATAAAAGGAAAGAGCAATATCCAATGTTTGGGCCTCCTGTGGTTTTTCTGCTTGGCCAGCGGTAGTACATCAAAAACTAAAATGGCGGCAACTTATGAGGTACTTTTGATAAATACGACCAGTTTTACCTTGATTTATTGGAAGAATAAGACGATTTTAGACCTATTTTTACGCTAATAACATTCCTTTACTTCCATTCAATTCAGAAACGAATTTTAGCCGAAAGAAAACGAATTCACACAACTGCTTTTGACGTTGCTTTTTCGCCATGTGGAAAGTTCTTTGCTGCTTGTAATAACTTTGGTAGCATCGCCGTGTTCAGGTAGCTTGTTTAATTCCTATCTTTTACTACTTCTCTGTTTAGTACAAAAGTTTCTTGAGAAGCCTGTTGAGTTTCCAAAATGCTTGTTGCTATTTAACTAAAAGGCTTACATTCGTTTGCCTCTGGAATGACTTCAAAATACCTTTTCTTTTCTTTGGCATCTTTGAATACATTTTATATGCTGAGTGCTACAACATTTAAGATTCAATTTCAATTGCCCCTAAGAAACCGTGGCATTGCAGGGTTCAAAATAATGGCCAGTCATACGCCAGTCAAGATGTCCGGCGTACGATATTTTATTTAATTATTTTTTCAAATATGACAGGCCAATTCATGTCCATTCAAAACTGTATTTGACCTGTCCAGTACCAAAATTTGTCCAGACATTGATCCTTGACTGGCAGTTATTTTGAGCCCTGACATTGGTAATTGCATTTCCAAGAGCTCCAGTTGGAGAGGAAGGAGAGGGGATTCCCTGGACAGATAGACAGACAGATCTTTTCAAGTCTGTTTGTCTGTCTCTCTGCATCCCTGAGTTATTCTCGGCTTTCACTGATCACGTGACTAAATTGAAAATCTTCGTTTAGCTTAAATCTAATGTAAAATATCAATTACTGTTAACAGTCTTGAAGAATATCTAGAAACTAACAATCATACAAAGTTTTATGCTTAAAGATGGTTTGGCGGCCGAATTATGAGCAAGCGAAAATGTTGTAATTTTAGTAAGAATGTATGCGACGAACTTGAGATTTTGCATACGGATATTACTGTTCTTAGAGCTTTATAGAATGTCTAAACGAAATAACATGTCCAAAACCTGGTAAAGAGATTAAAAGCCTACAATTTGGCCAATTTTGAAGAAAGCAGGACGTTTGGCTTTCGAGTTATGAGCAAACAAATATGAGGCCGTATTCTCGGCTTTCATGTGACGTCATCGGAATCCTGACCCACCAAAAATATTCCCTATAAAAGCATTTCTGTAGTATGTTGTAGACATCTGTGATATAAGTCTTGCCTGAAAGTTTTGAACCAAAATTACTTTTACCGGGCGAGTTACAGCGTCTTGAATTATGTCACGCAATCCACGTCACGTATTTAAAATCGAAGCAAAACTTGCTGATAACTTGAAAGAAATCTAAAATTTTACTTTAATCATGTTTAAACCTCGAAATTAATTCAAAAATAGCCACAATTTCTAACACAAGACTGAATTTTAGCTCAATTCACGATACCCGAATTCTGTCGGCCATGTTGGTGCACAGCTCTTGTACACCAGCATGGTGTCTCCCATACATTTTAACCAAATACGGCCTCATGTTTGTTTGCTCATAACTCGAAAACCAAACGTCCTGCTTTCTTTAAAATTGGCCAAATTGTAGGCTTTTAATCTCTTTACAAGGTTTTGGACATGTTATTTTGTTTAGACATTCTATAAAGCTCTAAGAACAGTAATATCCGTATGCAAAATCTCAAGTTCGTCGCATACATTCTTACTAAAATTACAACATTTTCGCTCGCTCATAATTCGGCCGCCAAACCATCTTTAAGCATAAAACTTTGTATGATTGTTAATTTCTAGATATTCTTCAAGACTGTTAACAGTTATTGATATTTTACTTTAGATTTAAGCTAAACGAAGATTTTCATTTTAGTCACGTGATCAGTGAAAGCCGAGAATTTGGTTAAAATGTATGGAGCAGCCATATTGGTGTTCCACTCTGGGGCACCAATATGGCGGACGAAACTTCGACGGCTGAAAATGATAGAATATTTAATATTTTCGATTAAATTCCACTGAAATACACTTGAGATAGAGATCATAAACGTACACAAAGCAAAATCTTTCACCTAGGGTAAATAATTTTTGATTTTTATCGTTCTTCAGATACATGTGACGGTATTGCGTGACACAAATTCAACCTTTATAACTCGGGAACCAAACATTAAAATGACTCGAAACTTTTTCCTGTGACTTATATCACTGATTTCTAAAATATATTTTAGAAATGTTATTATACGATGTATAGTTTAGATTTGAGTTTTTGATGACGTCACATGAAAGCCAAGAATAACATTGGTGGTGCATAAAAAATAACTTTTTCCCATTTAGTTTGTCATCAGCCCTTGCACAGGATGCCAGTCATCAGAGCAGACAGCCTATTTTTACATTTGATGGTATGTTTATTAACAACACTTAGACACTGTGTTTTCAAGCTGTGTTCGTAAATCAAAACTAACTGATTTGGATTACATATTATATATCCATCAGCATCACCTCACATGTGGGTGGGTTATAATGTGATCCCAGCATTATTATGTGTATACATGTTTGGGGGAAGGTATATATTTTCCATAGTTAGTGTGATAACTGTTATATCGTTTTTGATGACTGAATAAAATGTAGATGGAGATCTAGATTGATCAGTTATTCAAAAATGGCTTCTCTGCTTATGTTGGTTAAGTTGTACTGCATGTACATTATCATATTTTTATGTTTTGCATTTATGATTTTTTCTACTAGTTGAAGAAGGACCAATATACACACTCTTATCAACTGATACATTTCTAATAAGGTGAGCTGCATGTCTTGACACTTCTCTTTTCACATTAACCTGTCAGCGCATCTGAACACAAGTCATCAGTTGGGTTTGTGTTCAGACGCACGCATATACTCTTACATGTTATAAATAATTATTGGATGAGATTGAGCATGATATATCGTAATTCATCAAGGCATGTAATCTACCAAAGCTGTGATGCAAAAAACAAAATTTAACAATATAATACTCCAGTTTCACATTCGATAGAAACCGCTGTTTTTGAAGACCACAGACTCATTTGTACAGGCTTAGCCTCGTTTATAAGTCATCTATTCAAATACACCATTAAAAGTCCGTGGGATTGGTATTATCCAAGTTGCACATTCTTTACATTACAGTTGGCTGTTGCTAATGATTTGCATAAGTCAACCGTAATGTAAAGAATGTGTAAGTTGAACAATACCAATGTTTTGAAATCCCACAGACTTTTAATGATGTCGTTGAATAGCTGACCTTTAAGCGAGGCTAAGCCTGTACAAATGAGTCTGTGGTCTTCAAAAACAGCAGTTTCCATCGAATGTGAAACTGGAGTATTGAAGAAGTGATTGAAATCAGGTGACACAACCCATTACCCTCAACAACAAAACTGAGAGGGTACACCTACACAAGGCTTATGAAAGAATTTTGTCGTGGGACTAAAATAACAATAAAAAAATGAACTCAAACTGAATGAAGGAGGGTTGTTATTTTCCGAAACATCATTGAACTTTCCGAGTTTATTTTACTCTGTCCTTGATTTCCATGACTATGATTTACTTTCTCTGTATCTGTAGACATTTATGTTTCATTATTTCAAGTATTCTTGAGTTAAAAAGTGTTTTTCCTTTTTAGTGGAGGGTCATCAGAGATCAGTGGATGGAGATGGAATGATATTCTGGAAATGGTAAGGTAGAAACTTCTGATTTCAAAGGAAATAACTTAAGGCCGTGTCACACGCTTCGATTTCTCATGCAACTTGTGTCTCAAAAAAAAAAAAAGGCTGCAGGAGTGTTTTTCACTTTTTACATCCCCTCACAAGACTTGAATTTTTCATTTTTTTCCTGCACAAAAAGTAGAATCAACTTCTACTTTCTGCAAAAATTTTTGTAAAAAATTACGTGTGACATGGTTGTGCAACTTGCGATTAGCGCGTGTGCACAAGCAAATCATTCATTCACCATTGATTCAAATTACGTGTGCAACTTGCAATACTTTTTTTCACGAGACAAATTGCAACTGAAATGGTTATGGTTTCTGCAACCTGCAACAATTTTTTTCGCGAGACAAGCTGCACGAGAAATTGTAGCGTGTGGCGCAGGCTTTACATAAGTAAAGAGTAAGATCAAGTGTACTAGTTTCAAGAAACTAAATCCAACAATAGTCTGGGCCTGCACAAAGTTTGGACACAAGCTATCAAATATTTTGACAGTTTGAGCTAAAACTCCAGACTTCACACATCTCTGCCCCCTTGAGATAAAGATCAATAATTATTTGGCTAACTCACTGATCAAATGGGCCCTGGAGCAATCTTTGGGCTGATCTAAGTCAGGCATAACTAATTCATAGATTGAACCCTGAAACAACCTCTGGGCTGATCTGAGTCAGGGCTTAACTAACTCACAGATGGAACCCTGGAACAACCTCTGGGCTTATCTAAGTCAGGGCTCAACTAACTCACAGATGGAACCCTGAAACAACCTCTGGGCTTATCTAAGTCAGGGCATGGTGAACTCACACATGAAATCCTACTATGTACTACTGCTAGAGCCCTATTGATTCCCAATTGAGGAACCTCTAACTTACCTGTTGTTTAATTTGCTTTTCATGGCTGACTAGTCTACAACTCCATCCTGGAAACTATCACCTCCTCTATCAAAGTAAGTACATAAATTGAAAATTAATAGGATACAATGTTCGCACTTACTAAGTAAGTTTATTGATTCAGATTTATAAGTGGTTTGCTTTGGATTCTGTTCTATAACTACCTGTAGTTACATGGCTAAAAGTAAAAACTGGTCAATGAACAATGTCCAGTCTAAATTAGCACTTGTCTGGCCTGTTAACCAGACTCTTGTTAATCATTTAATTAAATGATTAAATTAAATTAAATTTAATTGCATGTTAATCAGTCTGATATGGCTGGTAATCATGTCTGGCTATTGAGCAGCCATTATTTTTGGCCCTGAGTTAATCTGTAGACTCATGAATGTTAATTGAGGTTCAAGATTAATTTCTATCTTCATTCATCTCTGACAGCAATAATCCTTTGGGTGTTCCTGAAACAAATGCTTTGGCATATGACAAGGAGGTATAGTTATTGTAGTACTAAAATATTACAGTGCTAATCAAAAAACCCTGCCAGGGCACCCAGAAATGATTCAGAAATCGTTTATTTTTCATTGAAATATCAGAAACGAATCTCTACAAATCAGTTGAACTTCTTGCAGTAAGAGAGTTGTTTATTGCTCCACCAACAATACATGATTTCTAATTTTCTGGGTGCCAATGGTTTTTGGATTCACTATAAAAATTTATTCAAAATTGAAGATGGGAAACAAGCATTTCTCAAACAGTACTACTGCATGGTAATAATATTACATCCTGGAAGCTAAAAAGGGTCTTTTTGAACATTCTGAAAGCAGCTCTAACAACTCCATATAATTTTCTCCTGTCAGTGACTCACAGTTTGTAATTCTGTGTTTTCTTCATTATAGAATAACACACTGTTTTCAGGCTGTGGTGACCATAATGTTTATTGCTGGGATTTAGAAATGGGAGCTTGTAAGGTATGTCCTACTGATAACAAACAGAAAGTTCTACTCTTTGACTTTATATCAGAATGTCCACTATGTACAACCAATGCAAGAGACCTGAATTAAAACTGAGGTTCTTGTTAACTTCAATCAAAAGTGACTCTTTTTACCCTTAAAGTCCTGTTCCATTGTGCAGTTTTCTCAGCGACTTGTCTCACAATGCTATTGCAAAATAAGTTGCTGGAAAATTGCATAGTGTAACATGGGTTGTAATGCAACTTTTTTCGTCGTGGTTAGTGTTGCACAATGTAGAACTTAGTTCTACTTTTAGCAGGGAATTGCAGCAACTTACACTGCAATGTCATTGCCTAGTGTGTTACTCCTCCAGCAACTTTTTTCACAGTTTTACGGCATATTTTTCAAGTCATTGTAAGTTGCTGAGACAACATTGCAGTGTAATATCTCACCTCGGTAACCTGCAGTGCTACATTCTAAGGCATTGTGAGATAAGTTGTAATGCCGTAATGCGATTGGTGTGTTGTTGGCAGTGATTGACAAGCTCATTATTTTAACAGAACACATTCAAGGGACATGAGGATTATATTCATTGTCTTGCTCTACGTAATACAACTAATGAATGTATCAGTGGATCAGAAGATGGCTCTGTCAGATTCTGGGGTAAGTATCTAACAATGTTCAACATATATTTACATTTATCATTTTTATAAAATTAGATTACCAATAGGAGGGTCCAGTGCCATCCAAAGATTCAATGTTTGGTGATTTCCATTGGTCTCGCATACACATCTTCATGAGGTTGTAAACTTTATACTACTGGTTTCCTGGGAAATTTATTTCATTTTGATTTGTCTCCATTTTAGACTGCAGTTCAGGTTCCATGACAAATATGATAGAACCATACAAAGACAAGGTGTGTTAGAATACATCTACATAATATACTTTAAACATTGTCATGGGTTACCTGTGGTAAAAAAGTAAAGTCTGACACAGGTAGCCCAATGGCAGCTGTCTAGACACTTCTTAAATTTGAAGTTCAGTGATGTCTGCATAGGAAGCTAAGCTCTCGTAAGTGACCACCTCAGCTGGGATATAGAAAAAGTGGTCGTAACTAGAGCTGGTTGCTAACGAGAATGGGCTCTCATAAGTAGTGCAAACTGGGTTTCAAAACTTTGGTCATAACTAGAGCTGGTCAGTTATTAGAGTGGCAGCAAGGTGAGCTTCAATGGTATTTTAATGACCTGAAAATAAACATTTAGTTTTCAGGCTCAGCCATGGGATGAGTTAGATCTGATTGACTAGTGTCATAACAATTTTGATATCGGCCTGTGATTGCATGAAAAACACAAAACGTCACAAATATAAGGCTATCAGTTTGCAGTAAGCTACCAGTGTTTTGGAAACAGCCTACAGAACTGACACAATTTCTAAACCAACACATGTGTTTTGCATTTCTCAGAATCTCAACAGACCTAAATATGGTAACTGGATAGGCTGTGTTGCTGTCGACTCTAATAATGAATGGATGGTAAGATCTTTTTAGTTTATTGGATAATTAAGAACAATAATATAAAATTTTGAAATTCTTCCAGTACTGTGTAAACCTAAAAATCTAAGCTTCCTTCTTATTCCTTGTTGTATTCCAGGAGAGGGGGGGGGGGGCAGACTCTCGACCCTTACCCTTTTATGTACCAAGTTTTGGCTAAAAGGTACTCGATGCCTTTTTTGCCTGAAAAAGTACCCCTTTCGTATACCTTAGTTTTGAAGCAGGCCAGATATGAAAATAAACCATAGCATAAAATGGCCTGCAAATTTGGCTTCATTTAGCTTCCCCTTTACTTTTCCATACCTAGACTCCCAAATTCCCAACCCTTTTCTGTATCTCCGGCCTGAAGAAGGTACCCCTTTTAGGCAGAGCCCCTGATCCTCCCGGTTTGTATTCAACACACCAATGTAGAGACATGTTCAGAGAATCAAGTGATAACACATACTACCGAAATTACTCAACTGTTAGCACTGCCAAAGAAACGATCGATTGGGGTTTGAATTTCGGTAAACTCATGTGACCACTTTGAGCGCTCCAAATGGTTATGTGAGTGGCGGTACTAACAGTTGAGTATTTCCGGTAGTAATATGGAATGGGAAAAACTGGATTTGATTATTCTCTCTTGTCCTCATATAATCATTTCTGATGGGATGTTTCTGACATCTTTTGTAAACTAGGTGCGAGGTCCATACTATAAGTTATGGACTGCAAATTACCAATCATATCCGCATCTGATAATGTATTTTATTTTGTTGTTAAGGTCTGTGGTGGTGGACCAAGTCTATCAGTATGGCATCTGAGGTCCATGACATGCACTAGTGTTCTAGATACACCAAATTCAGCACAGCAGACGGCTTTATTTCACGAAGACACAGTAAGTAACAACGTTCAAAAAGGGCGGAGTCAGGCGGAGGGTCAGGGGGGTCCAGACCCCCTGTCGTACCTAAGGTTCCATTGTTTTTTCGTAAAAAATTGTTTTGCCACAGGTTAATTTTTGTATGGAGTATACATTTGGACCGCCCTCTAAACGTTTGGACCCCCTCTCAACAAATTCCTGGATCTGCCCTTGGTTCAAGATTACATGTTTGCAAGTTGGCATGGATGGCATGCGCTTCTTCGGCACTGTCTTTCACTTTTTTTTTTTTGATGGGAGTGAACTCCCCACCCCCTCCCCCTGATATTTCAAAGCCCGTCAAGTGTTTATACACTCTACTCTATAGGTCATTACAGCAGGTACAGAGGCATCAGTGTTTCATTGGCAAATCAACGGAGATCTCAGATCTCAGATTCCTTGCACACCGTCTTCTGTACATGCTCTGAGAGTGAATTCTGCTTCGCCACAAACAAAGGTTAGTTTGAGAAGGCGAAAAGGTGAAGGTTACTTTGTAAGACTCCTCAGTTTTGATTTACTAGAATCGGAGTAGGGGGAGGGGCGGCGTTCTTATCAAGTGATGAAGGTAAAGAGGAAAGCATGTGTGGCGTAGCGGTTTGATCACTCGCCTCTCACCACTCAATGCGATCCGGGCTCGACTCCCGCCGGGTTCGGTGTCGTATGTGAGAAGTGTTGCTTGTTGATTCTCTCCTGTGTTTCAAGGGTTTTTCTCCAGGTCCTCCGGTTTTCTTTCCTCCCTCCGCAAAAATCAGCTTCTAAATCCTAATTCCATCCTTGGGCTTTCACCTAGTATGGAACTTAGTGTTCTGTGTGATTTAGCCACGCTGTGATACAACAGCCAAAGCCTGCTTTTGTATTGCGAAGAGACTAGTAGTAGCTAGGGTCACTTGGCTAAGCATCGAAGTGCTCTATGATTTGTCAGTTCGTGGGAAACGTCGTGGTTATAAACCGGGTTTGAGATTTCAGTTGTTTTGGTCTTATCACAGTGTTCTGTGTGATTTAGCCACGCTGTGATACAACAGCCAAAGCCTGTTTTTGTATTGCGAAGAGACTCGTAGTAGCTAGGATAACTTGGCTAAGCATTGAAGTGCTCTATGATTCGCAAGTTCGTGGGAAACGTCGTGGTTATAAACCGGGCTTGAGATTTCAGTTGTTTTGGTCTTATCACAGAGTGACTTATTATTCACTATTGCTATTTATCTCTAGGTTCTTCTCGTTGGAGGGACATCATCAAAGATAGACACCTACATCAATTATGGATATAAAGCTTTTTCGTTTGATTTTGTCTAATATTTGTGTCATGTATTTGTGTTCAAAATTAGAAAATATGATTTATTTTATTCGTTTGCTTGTTTTTTGTTGTTGTTTATTTGTTTATTATTGTTTTTCTTGATTGTTTGTTTTTATTTTCGTAACGCGATTTCTCATTTGAAAATATACAAATTAGCAATAATGGTGGTTAATCGTAAGACTAATAGATTTGAGGAAAGGAGTAGTTATTTATTATGGGAGGGGAAAGAAAGGCGTAAATACGAGTGACAGTGGATTCCACACCAAACACGATTTTCTTTGTTATTTATCGGGATGTATCTGCTGATACTTCCCGATGAATTCGTTAATTTATTATATAAAATAGAGTGTGATATTGAGTGACATCAAAATGATAAAATTGATATCCCCACTCCCACCAGTGGCCAGTGGGGATACGATTTATATCAACACTGGTGGTGTCAAATTTCGACTTTTTGCTCAGCAAGTCTCAAATTCACCATTATTTTTCATTGATCCTATATGATGGATGTATCTACGAGTCAATATCAAGATACATTCCTTGAATTTGAGGGATTTAACCCCATCCAAGATTCCTCGAAAGTTATTCACTATAGAAATTTCTGGCAAGTAAAATTACTGGATTTGGAAAAGATTAGAATTACATTCGAAAAATGACAATAAATTCGTCAAAAGTCAATTATCCAGATAATAAAACACATGAAAAATTTCTCGATTCTGATTGGCTGAGAGCAGTGCAGAAAAAAGGAAATCAAGTGCAGAAAAAAGGAAATCAAGTGCAGAAGAAAGGAAATCAAGTGCAGAAGAAAGGAAATCAAGTGCAGAAGAAAGGAAATCAAGTGCAGAAGAAAGGAAATCAAGTGCAGAAGAAAGGAAATCAAGTGCAGAAAAAAGGAAATCAAGTGCAGAAAAAAGGAAATCAAGTGCAGAAAAAAGGAAATCAAGTGCAGAAGAAAGGAAATCAAGTGCAGAAGAAAGGAAATCAAGTGCAGAAGAAAGGAAATCAAGTGCAGAAGAAAGGAAATCAAGTGCAGAAAAAAGGAAATCAAGTGCAGAAAAAAGGAAATCAAGTGCAGAAGAAAGGAAATCAAGTGCAGAAAAAAGGAAATCAAGTGCAGAAAAAAGGAAATCAAAATTTTTTCATGTGTATTATTAATTGGAAATCATGGTTTTTCTCGTGCAATTTTGGAAAAAATTTGAACTCGAATTTTCAAAGAGTGTTCAAATTTATTCCAAATTGCACTCGAAACCATATGATTTCCTGTAAAAAACACATTCAATTAATTTATTCAGGCCATTAACACAAAAATATTGAGTAGAAAAAACCTTTATTCTAGATTTTACCTCTACAAATCGAGCTTACAAGACTTGTTTCATGCATTTTATTTGTAGTTTACTAAGAAAAAACAAAGCAAGTTTCCTGAGAAAAATACAACGCAAGTTACGTTACAAATCTACTGATGTTCTTACACTAAATCATTTGATGAGTGTCCGTGCTAGCTGGGGAAAACATAAGCACAGATTTTACGTATTCTCTAAACTAAAGGCAATGACAAAAGACTCTCAGTCCATTTTCCACACACTATAGTAAAATGCTATGAAGTAACTACACTGATTGGTTACACTGAATGAGATGATACAAACACGTGACTGTTAAGTTCAGCTGGGCATGCAAAGCAAACTATGAGCACTGGTCCTTAGGCCGGGCTGTTAGCAAAACTACTTTAAGTTTAAAAGTCTTTCAAAAATGCTACCTTAAACTAATCTAGTAATTCGTGTCCGAAAAGATTCTCCGTTATTCCATACTGGTTGGTTCCAAGTGTCTTGTTAACCATGGAAGTCCTTGTTTTACTTCTCAGCCTTCATGATTTGAACTTCCCTCTCAGTTGGTTCAGGCAGTTGTTTCCTGGTCGCTTCGATGTGAAGGCGTCCATCCTTGTCCAGATTGGACACAATAGAATCCATGTCCACATCTGGGGGAAGCACGAAATGGCGGTGAATCTTTCGGGAAGCATAACCACCCTCTTTTTCAGACTCATGGCTGGCTGTGATCATCAGCTCGTTCTTCATCACCTTCACTTTGACTTCGTCAGGAGAAAACTTGCTCACATCCAGGTTGACAGAGAATTTCTTGTCGTCCATCTGAGCCACTGGAGCTACAGCTTTCTTCTCCTTTGGCTTTTTGTAGGCCTCGATGTAGAGAACTCCATCAGGAGAAAAACGAGAAGAAACAGATGAAGGATCAACGTCCTCAGGCAGAGGATAGGCTTGGTGGAGCTCACTGGTCTCGTAGCCAAACTGTCCTTGAGAGCGATGGACTCCATCAACATTTACTTTTCCATCTTCTACTTTGAGGGAGATTTCGCTGGGATCGAAATTCTGCACACCAATAGCAGCTAGGGCCACCTTGTCTTTGTCCTTTCTGTTGTCTGAATAGTGAGTCCAGCCAAAGAAAGGATCGACGAAGGATCCCAGTGTCGCTACAAGCATTTTGTCTGCAAGATCCATGCTGAACTGATTCCAAGAGCTTCTCTGGTTGATTTTCAGTCGGCTTCTTTTTCCGTCTCAGCTGTATATGCACAGTTGAATTGACTGGAAATGGTTTGCGGCTCTCCACTTATATACCCTAGGAACTGAAATTCTAGAACCATCGAAACTGGTGGTCGTGCTTTTCCTCATGATCATGCTATTTCGAGAAAGACTAGCATCTTCTCGAATTTTCTACAGCCTTCGAAATTTTCTACGATACTTTTATGAAACCAAAACATATCAGCTAGATATAAGATTGCTATATAGATGGGGGAAACCTATAAAAACGGGTTTTTGTTTTGGACTTCAAGGGCCGGCGCCATTTTCGCCTGTCCACAGGAAGCCCAAGTCAAATTATCCTCGTGAATATTTTTTGGAATCGTGTTTATTTTTGGTAGAAAAAATATAATAATTCAGGTTTCAAGTAAGTTAATTTCCATTGCAACTAAATTTATCTTCAAAAGAAAGAATTTTTTTAAAGAACTAGGAGATTATGCCGGAGGAATCGAGAAAAACAGATCGTTGTATTCTAGAAAATTCGATAGAACGTTCTAGAAGGAGCTCGTTCCTTCTATACAAATTTCGCTAAAAAAAGATATTACATAATTCAAATTGGGACAAAGATAAATCAATCCAGGGTTCGAAATTTCTAGAAGTCTGCAGCTAACCTATATAAGCCTAGCGCCAGAGATGCATGCTCTTCAAGCAGATACGTTTGAAACGCTAAAACTTTTAGTAAACGGGAGACGTGAAAATTCATAGAAATGTATCGAGGTGACAAGCTTCTCTTGGCCAGACTCGGAGCTTTTGGTCGTCCTTTCCTTGGCTGGACCCGTTATTCAGACTTTACACCAGAAAAAGATAGGGTGGCTTTAGCAAATTTGGATGTGCAGAATTATGAACCAAACGAAATTACCCTCAAGGTCGAAGATGGGAAAGTAAAGGTTGAAGGAAAGCACATTTCGGAAGGACGATTTGGCTTCGAGATCAACGAGTTCCACCAAGCCTATCCTCTGCCGGAGGACGTTGATCCTTCATCTGTTTCTTCTCGTTTTTCTCCTGATGGAGTTCTCTACATCGAAGCCTACAAGAAGCCAAATGAGAAGAAAGCTGTAGCTCCAGTGACTCAGATGGACGACAAGAAAATCTCTGTCAACCTGAATTTGAAAAGCTTTTCTCCAGAAGAAGTCAAAGTTAAGGTCTTCAACAACGAACTGATGATAGACGCTTCACAGAATATCAAGTCTGACAAAGACGGCTCTTTCATTTCCCGAAAGATTCATCGCCATTTCGTGCTTCCCCAAGATGTGGACATGGATTCTATTGTGTCCAATCTGGACAAGGATGGACATCTTCACATCGAAGCAACCAGGAAACAACTGCCTGAACCAACTGAGAGAGAAATCGAAGTTGTGAAACCCTCGAAAGGTGAAGAGTGAAAAAGGAAGCCGTATGAGCTAAACACATTGCATGTTACCTTAAAATGAGCTACGATTTTGTAGTAAAGAGTGTTTGTTTATGACCCATAAAGAGACATTAGATTAAAGCGTTGTCAGTAATTTTGTCATTGTCTAACTAGAAATGCTGTTGTTGTATTATGAAGGACTTATGATACGAAAAGTAATGTTAGGATGAGTACGAAAATTATCTTAACTCTTTATTGAATGCAAAAGGATTGTGAATTATGTTTAAAAATTGTAATGAAAAGATTTCCTTTAGTTTCTAAGTACTGCTAATACTGCTAAGTATGTGGTGATGTGAAACTTAAATGAATGATAATTAATGAGTCGTAATATAGGAAAGTGTTACATGTTTATTAAAGTAAAATTAAAACTTTATTATTGCTAGTCTAGTCTTTCTTTTGTTGAAGATCAAACGTATTTTCCTTCCTTCTTCGTGCAGAGGACCCAGTCTATGTAATTCAATATCCACAACAAAATATTTCAAGGTGTACGAAGCCAACGAAGAATACAATATCTCTGAAACCTTTAGTAACGGCGGGTGAGGGGAAGGGGGATTCCCTTGGTAACCTATACAAGAAATGTAATCCTCTCTCTGTTGCTGCATAACTTATTTCGTCATTCCATTCTGTTGTTTGTGAATAATGTCCTATGCGACTCGAATGAATTCTTTTGTGTGTCCCACCCGCTCTTAAAAAAAAAACACACTCCTTGTTTTTACGAGGGTAGCACTAAATAGCCAGTGGCTAACAAACCTGTGGCCCTCGTTCAATGATCGAATTGGAATCTTGAGCGTGATTCCCTAATAACGTGACTGTAATTAATTAAACCGCTATGGCAAACAAAATCAAAACCAAAAAGCCTCAAGTTCAGTTCTATTAATGTCACGCGATGTATTTTTTGGGGACATCTTGTTATACTTTGCCTCGCGCCATGATGTTGGAAAAACACTGACTTCAGAACCATATTTTTTTCCGCTTTAGACTATGTACTTATTGACTGAGTGGGAGGTCCGAACGGAAAAATATTTGGCTCGAGGTCCTGAAGTACGGAACGAGCGCAGCGAGTTCCGTGCCAAGGACCGAGAGCCAAATATTTTCCCGTTCGGACCGACCTTAACTCAGTCAATAAGCATTTTATCATATGACCACATATAAAAAACGATTTCAAAGCGTGTTTAATAAATGCGAATCAAAATGAGCAGCGAGTCCGAACGGCGAGTCCGAACGGGAAATTATTACACTTTACGGAAAAGCGTATTTTTTTTGCTGACGACATTTTCCCCAAAGGTTTTTCTTAGAATCACGCGTACAGTGAAATACGGTCATATGATAAATTGATATATTTTTCTTGTTGATCAGGACATACGTGACATAATCCACGTTAGACTAAAACCCTTCATGAAGTCAGTCTCACCATTTCGTAAGACATGTAGAAGAATATTATTTTGACTTTCAAATATAAGAATTTATTAAGGTCACACCACTTCATTTCAGCTAAAGCCAAGAAAACAAAAAATAAGAGTACCACACAACAATGCACAAAAATTAAACAAAACAAGCTTTTATTTATGACTTCAGCTATACAAGAAATACTCCACAAATTTTCTTTTTACTTAGTAAATAAAGACATATTTTTGGTTGTTGTTTGAAAGCAGAGACATGCAACTATTAAAGATAATACAATCCACAATGTCTTTGGTCTTACTTGAACTAAAACTACCTTAAGTATGAGATTCAATAACATGAACACTTAGGTTTTTTCATTACAATATGTACCCTATTGATATGATCAACACTACAAATACTTTCAAATTGAATATGTTCACAACAAATGGACTAAACTGAAACATAGTTTATAAGCTTATAAATGTGAACTAAACTAAACTGAATTTCGAGCTTCTCATTTTTCCATGCAACTGCAAGAACTGTATCACCGTCCAAATACAAACTGGCTATTCACTGATAACTAAGTAATACTAGCTATAGGAAAAAACGCTAAACCTAAATAGTTATCTTTTGCGCTGAAAAGTACAAGATCAAACTTTAGTCAAATTGTTCGACTAGTGTTTCAGTGCACATTTTCATACTGGAAAAAGCTTGCCTGTTTTACTTCTCAGCTCTCATAATTTGAACCTCTCTCTCAGTTGGTTCAGGCAGTTGTTTCCTGGTTGCTTCGATGTGAAGGCGTCCATCCTTGTCCAGATTGGACACAACCGAATTCATGTCCACATCTTGGGGAAGCACGAAATGGCGGTGAATCTTTCGGGAAGCATATTCACCCTCTTTTTCAGACTCATGGTTGGCAGTGATCATCAACTCGTTCTTCATCACCTTAACTTTGACTTCGTCAGGAGAAAACTTACTCACATCCAGGTTGACAGAGAATTTATTGTCGTCCATCTGAGCCACTGGAGCTACAGCTTTCTCCTCCTTTGGCTTTTTGTAGGCCTCGATGTAGAGAACTCCATCAGGAGAAAAACGAGAAGAAACAGATGAAGGATCAACGTCCTCAGGCAGAGGATAGGCTTGGTGGAGCTCACTGGTCTCGTAGCCAAACTGTCCTTGAGAGCGATGAATTCCATCAACATTTACTTTTCCATCTTCTACTTTGAGTGAGATTTCGCTGGGATCGAAATTTTGCACACCCACAGCAGCTAGAGCCACCTTGTCTTTGTCCATTCTGTTGTCTGAATAGTGAGTCCAGCCGAAGAAAGGATCGCCCAGGGATCCCAGTGTCGCTACGAGAAGTTTGTCTGCAAGATCCATACTTATAGTAGAATGATCGAAGGTGGAATGCTCGCTATAATATTGATACTCGCAAACTCCTTTTTTCAGTTTACCTCGTACAAGTAATGGTCAGCTTGTGCATCTTTCCGCTTTATATAGCCAGCCTGCATAATGCGAGGTATTTTTAGAAACATTACGTAATCAGTGTTTTCCCTGGGATTTTACTGGTTTCTGGAAGCAATGAAATGAGCACGTGCTCTTCAGCACGTTCTACATAAAAGTGCTATAAAATAAAATTATTTTGGGTCTAGAATTCAGAATGTTCTGGATCATTCTAGAACAGCTCAGCATAAAATAAATTTGACAGAAAGAATAAGAATGCTTATGAATCGAGTCAGTGTATTTTCGAGAAAGACTAGCTAGCAACTTCTCGAATTTTCTACAACCTTCGATATTTTCCATGAGACTTTTGGGAAGCCCAAACATGCTAGCTAGATCTAAGATCGCTAAATAGATGGGGGGAAACCTATAAAAACGGGTTTTTGTCCGGCTTGGACTTCAAGGGCCGGCGCCATTTTCGCCTGTCCACAGGAAGCCCAAGTCCAAATATCCTCGTGAATGTTTTTGGAATCGTGTTTATTTTTGGAAGAAAAAATATAATAATTCAGATTCCAAGTAAGTTAATTTCCATTGCAACTGAATTTATCTTCAAAAAGAAAGATATTTTTTAAAGAACTAGGAGATTATGCCGGAGGAATCTAGAAAAAACAGATCGTTGTATTCTAGAAAATTCGATAGAACGTTCTAGAAGGAGCTCGATCCTTCTATACAAATTTCGCTAAAAAAAGATATTACATAATTCAAATTGGGACAAAGATAAATCAATCCAGGGTTCGAAATTTCTAGAAGTCTGCAGCTAACCTATATAAGCCTAGCGCCAGAGATGCATGCTCTTCAAGCAGATACGTTCATTTGAAACGCTAAAACTTTTACTAAACGGGAGACGTGAATATTCATAGAAATGTATCGAGGTGACAAGCTTCTCTTGGCCAGACTCGGAGCTTTTGGTCGTCCTTTTCTTGGCTGGACCCGTTATTCAGACTTTACACCAGAAAAAGATAGGGTGGCTTTAGCAAATTTGGATGTACAGAATTATGAGCCAAACGAAATTACTCTCAAGGTCGAAGATGGGAAAGTAAAGGTTGAAGGAAAGCACATTTCGGAAGGACAATTTGGCTTCGAGACCAACGAGTTCCACCAAGCCTATCCTCTGACGGAGGGCGTGGATCCTTCATCTGTTTCTTCTCGTTTTTCTCCTGATGGAGTTCTCTACATCGAGGCCTACAAGAAGCCAAATGAGAAGAAAGCTGTAGCTCCAGTGACTCAGATGGACGACAAGAAAATCTCTGTCAACCTGGATTTGAAAAGCTTTTCTCCAGAAGAGGTTAAAGTCAGGGTCTTCAACAACGAACTGATGATAGACGCTTCACAGAATATCAAGTCTGACAAGGACGACTCTTTCATTTCCCGAAAGATTCATCGCCATTTCGTGCTTCCCCAAGATGTGGACATGGATTCTATTGTGTCCAATCTGGACAAGGATGGACACCTTCACATCGAAGCAACCAGGAGACAACTGCCTGAACCAACTGAGAGAGAAATCGAAGTTGTGAAGCCCTCGAAAGGTGAAGAGTGAAAAAGGAAGCCGTATGAGCTAAGAACATTGCACCTTCTCATAAGCTAGTATTAGTTTGTGATAAAAAGTGTTTGTTTATGACTCATAAAGTGTAAAACACTAGACTTAATTAGGTGAGTTCTATATTGGTCATTGTCTAACTAGAAATGATGTTGTTGTATTTTGAACCCGGGGTGGGGGGGGGGGGGGGGGGGGACTCAGGGGGTAAAGTATCGGGTATGCTCGTCGGAAATTTCCAAAAATACCCCTAAAAGATACCGGAAGTTTTTTCAAAAGGGCGTGGCTTGGCAAATTTTAACCCCTAAGAGATACCACCAAAATAATACTATTAAAAAATATAGGCTTTTGAAATGTTTTTCCTTGAGTAATATTCCGAGTTTACGCAGGCATACGTATTGCGTTATTATGCGATGGGCTAGTTCCTTTTTCAACACCCTAAAATATACCAGAAAGTGCTGATTAGCTAAACCTCAAATTTAAGACCCTAAAAGATACCAAATCGCTGATTTTTACCCCTAAGAGATACGACGAGCATACCCGATACTTTTTCCCCGGAGTCCCCCCCCCCCCCCCCCCCCCTGGGATTTTGAAGGACTGATTTAGTACACATGATACAACTGAAAGAAATGTTAGGAAGAGTACGAAAATTATCTTAACTCTTCATTATTGGATGCAAAAGGATTGTGAATTATGCTTAAGAGATGTAATGAAAAATGTTTATTTTGCTTACTCTTGCTGCTAAGTATGTGGTGGTGTGAAACTTAGCGGTGAATGCACGATAATTGATGAGTCATAAGAAAGTGTTAAATCTTTATTAAAGTAGAATTAAAACCAGTTCCTTATTACTAACTAGTCTTTCTTTCGTTGAAGCTCAAACATATTTTGGTTCCTTCCACAGGAAAAAATATTGAATTTCCAATTAGGTCAAACTGGACTTTTCTTGGGATTTTTTCCCAATATTGTTTTATGTAGCACTTTTCCAATATTGGGAAATTCCAAAGGAAACCCAAAGATAACCCAAGGATATCCCACAGGAAAAAGGATTCCAAAAAAATCCCAGTTTAACCTAATTGGAAATTCAATATTTTTTCTTGTGTTCTTTGTGTAGAGGACGCAGTCTACGTATAATTCAATCCATGGATAGCCACAACAAAATATTTCAAGTTGTACAATAGAACGAAGCTAACGATATAACTGTGGAACCTTAAGGGGAGGGGAGGGGATTTTCAATATTCTGCGAACTCAGACATTTCAATGGCTTTTTGTGAAATTGTTTTTTTCTGCCGTCAATCAAAACTAATCAGTCGGTCCTTTTTATGTTTTGGACTGGCGGCAGCGAAAAACCAAATTCCAACGGGAAATTCGCAACTCCCGAGTTCGCAGAATATTGAGAATCGCAGTAAAAGATTTAAGTTTGTGACGTCACCTAAAATAGTACCTTTGAAATGAATCTAGATGACGTCACCTATGGTTGTAAAAGCTACTAAAACAGTGAGAACAAGAATCTGCTCTAAATATTTCTAAACGAGTTTCAAAAAACTAACCACATCATTTTGAAGAGAAAATCTGACGTAAGTTTGATGCGTAAAAATCTTAGCGGTCACCCTGTGTCTTTCATCATTAATATTCTAGTTTCCATGCCAATCAGCATAATAATCCATCTCATTTGTTATGTCGTTGTCTTGACAACAAGACGCTTTCGTGCGTTTTAACCAATCAGGAGTGGACTAGTGAACGTATTTCCCGTCGCGTAGCGTTGCATCTAAAACAGTTGACTTGAAGCCTTCGAAGAAAACACATTTGTTTTGCTTTAGATCTTACTTTTATCAAGAAATATTCCCAATTCATAATGTAAGTATTTAAGATAAAGCAATCAAGTGGATAAATTTGCTAAAAAATGAATTAATTCGGAGTTGTTTCGATTTCACCTTGATGTTTAAACAGTTCGTTTCTCGTTGTTTTTGAAATTGAATATTTCATAGACAAACTTGTATCAGGCATAAGACTTAAACTACATGCATCTTGATCTAAAGTTTTTGAATAACGCTTTTTCTTCGACTAAAAATATTACTTGAAGATTAGAAACGTTTACAAGTACAGAAGCATAAGCTTAGTAAGCTTATATGAGAAGCCATTTTTCGATTTTCAGTTTGAGATTATTAGTCGTAAGGAGCAGGTCTGCTTGTTTTATTTCTGATTTTTGTCTTTTTTCTTCAAATGTTCTCCAGGATGGCAGCAGTTGCACAGGCAAAACCCAAATCTGTATCAAGACCTAAACATTGGTCAGAACAAGTCGAAGAAGGTAAAAAAATCAACTAGTTTTATATTTAGAAGTTGACTGACGACTTGGAAATGAAATGGCATCAGTTGGCAATAGCAATTTGAATATTTGGCCCATATATAATCAGGCCTTAGAAGTATTAAATCAATAAAGCTTATCTTCTTTTCATTTTTTAGCTTATAGATTCCAAATAGCTGGATATAGAGATGAAGTAGAATATGAAGTAGTAAAAGGACGATCTGCTGTAAGTATTTTAGTATTCAAGTAAGCTTATCATGAAAATGCTTGACAGCTGGGTGTGATATATGGAAATTCGGACCATTTTCATTTATACTTATTGACTTTGTATCGGATAAATATCTTTTATAAATGTTACATCAGGTGCAGTAACTTAAGATGATCACACAAAGAACTTTTTTAATTTGCTTTGCCCTCAAAAGTTTGGCAACTGCTATTCAGTGAAAATTGAAGGAAACAACTTATGATAATTTTCATTCACTCTTTTTGAGAATAAGAGAAAACTGACAGAGAAAAACAAACAGATACGAAGCATCACTTTCTAAATAAATACATGGAATTGATTTCTTGGCCTGATTTATTTTAGCTATTTACTTTCCTGAGAGTCAATAAGAAGGCACTTCAGAGAATGAAAAACACTGGCATTGATCTAGCACCAGTTGAAAAACCTAAGTTTTTTTATTCAGAAAAAAATGGAGAGGGTTAAACCAGAGAAAAAAGCTTAGAAGCACGAGAGAGAACCAGCAAACAACTCTGTATACTCACATATGAAAATGAGTCAGGGAATCAAACCCAGGTTGCACTGGTGAGACAAGGACTATTTTTTTAGATGGTAAACTCTGGGATGAAGCTTTGGTCATATCATGCACAACTGGGACATATGGCAACCTATTGCATGGCATTGTGAGAGGGCTGGAAATAACAGCTGGTCAACAGACAATGTCTAGCCTGAATTGGAACTTATCAGAACTTTCAAATATTTGCCTTGCCAGTCATTTTGACCAGTAACATTGAGCCAGAAATGGGGTATAAGACCATGCAAGCTATTAAACTAATTTGGCCAGGAACTGACTGGCCATTTCAAGCCTTGCTGTGACATAATTTCAAATAATTAGGAAGTTTCAAAACAAATGCCTGGGTTGAGAAATCATGTTATAAACCATCAGGGATGTTGTTACTATGCGGATACTTTGATAAACTAGTACCATTAACCAATCAAATTGCATTATTTAATTCAATATTTTAAACCAGCCAATCAGATAGCACTTTGATATGAAAAGAGTGTGAGAACATGATAATATGATTGGCTAACACTGTTATCAGTTCAATCTTTGTTTAGTTTACTGTTATCTGATTGGTCAGTTTTATTCAAGTCCTGGTTGAGTCCACAGAACAAGAATCATGTACAAATCTTTTTTATGTCTTTCTGTAGGATCGCTGGCCTCACAACAATTATGTTAAAAAGCTCCAAAGAAAAGATGGTTGTTTTATATACTTTGACAAGACCAGAGAATGCGCTGACAAAGATGTAAACAAGTGCAAGATGTATGGATATTAGCTGACAGCCATTCAACATTGGAAAGAGTTTAACTTCGACATAAAATGAGTAAAATGACTGGTCCCACTTTATTCATATCATCGTACACACCTTTAACATTTGTATATATACTGAATGTCCACAAGTCTTTCTCTACATAAATATAGATATAAATTAAAAATCTTTAATTGAGTACTGACGAGTGGTAGATTTCTATTTAAGATCATAAGTTAATAGATCACCACAGAGTAAGAAGGTAAACATATTTGATCTATAATTTAATAAAAATTCAATTCAACTCTTTTTTTCCTACATTTTTGAATAACATTTATAATGTTAGCCTACTTCTAATAACATTCTATTAATATTAGTTACAGCGCGACGCTCAAAAGTATGACCACATTTAATGTATTCGCATACTTCTATGCACAGGATTTTGTACTTTAAACCGACACAATTGATGCAAAGCTGTCTGGTTTTGCCAAATAAGGCGTGTAAAAGCTCGTTTGGAGCAAAAAGCCTGTGCATAGAAGTATGCGAATACATTAAAAGTGGTCATACTTTTGCGCGTTGCGCTGTAAGAAGGTTAGCATAATAAATATATTATTAATATAAAAATTTCAGATCAGAAAATTTTCTCTTTGCTAAATAATTACCTTTTTTCTAGTAACTATATTTTATTTATGAGTAGATTTAAAGTCTCTTAAATATTGATGTAAATTTTGTAGATATCCTAACCAGATTTAATATTAAACTGTTTTTAATAGATTGGGTTTGTGTTTTAAATCCAGACTCCAATCGCCTGTTCACACTAATAGACCATTTTCGAGATGTGCAAGCGCTTTCAAAAATATTGCAGGTGCAGACATGAAAGAGGCATTTTCAGGCAAGATCACACATGCTATTTACACTGCCTGCAATATTTTTGAAAGCGCTTGCACATCTTGAAAATGGTCTATTCGAGTGGAAATACAGATGTTTAAATTACTTAAAGGATTGCCGAAGGACTAAGGCTCAAAAATTAGTACAGTAAAGTCTGTTATTGTGCAAACTTTTTTTACACAGTGGTCAAGTCTGTTTCCTTGGAAATATTGTAGCTAAGTCTAGCAGAGTACAAGTACGATTATAGAGTACAAGTATAATTGTGGATTGCCACAGTGATCATTCTTTGGTCCCTTTCAAATTTTATTTGAAGGGTTTGAAGAGATCAGCTAGGGAATCTTTTCCAAGGCTTGTTCAATGTCCTTTTTAAGATCGTCAACATGTTCAAGCCCAACACTAAAAGGTAAAAAAAAGAAGTTGTTCAAACGTTACAAACTAAATTGATGTTTCAATTAATAGTTTCCAAGAAGGTAAATAATTTTTTGACACTGTACAGATTTAATGTGTACAGCAAGTTTCAATGTGAATGAAGTCTATAATTCAAACATGTTTTACAGCGCGACGCGCAAAAGTGCAATATATAACCACTTTTAATGTATTTGCATACTTCTATGCACAGGATTTTGATGAGAAGTTGTCTGGTTTTACCAAATAAGGCGTGTAAAGCTCATTTGGCAGCAAAAAGCCAGTGCATAGAAGTATGCGAATACATTAAAAGTGGTCATATTTTTACGCATCGTGCTGTAAATTGGCACAAGTCAAAAAGGTAATATGTATAGATTGATTATTTTTGATTGACAGCAGTGAAAAAACAAAATTTCTGCAGGCAGTTTTCAACTATTTTGTATGGTGTTGAAAACTGTCATACAGGTACAGTAATATGCGCAAGGAACTTGTGCAACGTGTCAAATGTATGACTAGAGCAAAGGTTGCATCATCATAACGGTATCCAGACAACTCGCCTACGGACAAACTCGCCTACCCAAACTTGCCTACGCATAAAATAGAGTTGATACGTAGGTGAGTTCGTTGTACTTCAGCGTAACTTACCATAACTTACCTTATTCTGACAAGAGAGTCTTTTATGCCTCCCTCCTTTCTCATCTCCGGCATCATATATTTGTCCGTATGTGTCATAACTGACACCACTTCAGCAAGACTGTCTGTCCCTCCAAGTGATACAGCAAGCTTAATAACCTTCAGGCTCTATTTATAAGCAAACAAAAAAGACAAGTCAGTAAAGTTGTTGGGTTATGAAATAAATAAACCCTCTTCTGGCTTTAATGTCCTTGTGTAGGATGAGACCTGGAGGTTCACTTCACAGCCAATTTATTGTTCTTTTTTCTGACCATTTAGGGTATGGTTTTTTGGCTTTTAGGTCTGGGGTAGGGTATCATTTTTTTACAATTTGTCTGGGGAAGGGTAAGGTTTTTGTCTGGGATAGGGTATCTTTTGACATTTTTTTCCGGGATAGGGTTATGTTTTAGTTGTTTTAGCCTGGTAGGCTACGTTTTCTGCCGGCACAAAAAATAACGATTTAAATTCAATTAAACAATTGCCAAATAGTTATTGAAATCTATTGAATAATCGTTTTTTGCATGTCAAAAAAATGTACGTTTAGTCTGGGGTAGGGTATATGAAATCAAAATTCTAGGTCTGGGATAGGGTCAGGGTTTTGAGGACCTGGTGGTACACCCCCACCCAAGTTGGGGTGGTAGTACCCCCCCCCCCCCCCCGGGGACGATGGCTTGTTTTTTTCTTGCATTACCACAGTTCAGTGGTTTTCATAGTATTACCTCCACAAATGTGATAGCTTCAGCTAATCCACCTTTGACTTCAAAACACAACATGCCACCAAAATGTTTCATCTGCTTCTTAGCCAAACTGTGATGAGGATGAGTCCGCAAACCAGGGTAATGTACAGTGGATACCTGAAATTAAGTATATGCGGCTCAGTAAAATGAAGGATTACTAGTTTATAGGTGGCAGTTTTTCAGGTTTTGCAAATTCCTTTGTTGCTTCTGAACTAACTCAAACTTTCAAATCCTTGAATGAAGCTACTCAAAGTCTATATAATAAGGGAAAATCAAACAATTCTGTGTTTATATAGAGGACAAAATTCTTGACCATGAATAAATGCATGCAATATGAAAATATATCTTTATTGTTGTATGCATGCATGCTTGCATGAGGAGCTGGAAAAAGGTGGGTCCAGTTCTGGACTAGATCAGTGCCCAAACTAAAATCTTTTCCCACTTAAGGTAAAAATTATTAAGCTGTCAATAGTCCTCTTCACAGTTCCCTGTGCCATCTTGAAAGGTAGCTGTGCCTTAATTTACATCAAAGTGAGACGAATGGTGAGCTTGCAATGATAGAGACCTTTATCTAACACCTTGGACCATTATGTACATGTCTCTACTATCAATGCAAGCTCACCGTTCATCTTGCTTCAATGCAAAGGCACAGGTACCTTTCAAGATGGCGCAGGGAACTGTGAAAGGGACTATTAACATTATTATATCATGCTTCATGCCAAACCTTTGGATGGTTTTGAAGGAATGATGCTATCTCCATGGCATTTGCAGAGTGTCTCTCCATACGGACATGAAGGGTTTTGACACCACGCAGTAACAGAAAACCATCAAAAGGTGACTGAAATTGAAAATCATTTATATAAATTGATATTGCAACTTGCAGAATGATATTTATTCTATTGCGTCATTATAGAATCTATAACAGGGACCTCGGAGACCGGGGGCTGCTACAGCACCCCCTCAACTTTTTCCCTTTTTTCCATACTAGTCTCTTATATTTTCCAATCTTAGCCCCCCCCCCCAACTTTTTCTCATACTAGTCTCTTATATAGTCCCCCCCACTTTTTAGGGTGCTCTGCAGTCCCTGTATAAAATACCGGTAGACATAATTGTGCAGCTCAAAACTGACTCCTTAATTAATGGCTAGGGACTAGCTTTGATGACTGACCACTAAGTAGAGGTTTTATTCTAGAACTGCAATTATCAGAGGTATATATGACCAAGCAGAACTACATGCTGGTTAATTGAGTTCTTTTTCTGTATCTTTGAAATTGAAATCCTGTGTGTGCGGGATGAAGTTCAATGCATGCACCTGCACAATCACTATATGGCTGGGACATGCTCCATCCATTTCTTTTTCAATGGTAGCCAGCTAATCAGAGTGCATCATTGTTGTACATATAGCTATACTTATAAAGTCACTTACCAAGCACCCACCCAAAAACTTTTGCATTTCATGAATCTTCTTTGCAAGTTCAGGTGTAGCAGCTGTAATAGCCCCCGCTATGATGTCACTGTGACCACCAATGTACTTTGTACTGAGAATTACAGAGTACTGCAAATCAAAATTCTGCCACTTGAAAGAGAGGGGTGGGGGTGGTCCTAAAGTCCAGACACTGGCCCCTCCTTTGCCTGTGCTCATGGCAACAAAAGCGCAGTGGTCAAAGAAGAAGCTAGCATCTGGACTAAGGTGGATCTAAACTGCAAACACACTCATTCAAAGTGCCCAGTAAGACTATATACTACTGCCTGTTTACTTAAAAATTATTACCAGCTATGAATGACTACATCAACTCCATGTCGGATTGGATTCTGAAGGAAAGGTGATGCAAAAGTGCTATCTACCATTGTTACAATGTTACTCCCCAAGCTTTTTCCTAGACGACCAAACTCCTCCAGGTCAAGGATAGTCATCATTGGGTTACAAGGTGTCTCGCCATACAAAACCTGTGTCAAGGAAATTATTTCAGCAGGCAGAAAAAATATAACTTTGGTCTCAGAAGACACTACGAGGGAAATTACAGGAGAACCAGTCTAGATCTATTGCACTACTGGATGAGAATCTGTGAAAATCCTGTGAAAAATATCTGTGAATTTTTTAAATGGATTTCCAAGTTTTCATCCAGTAGTGTACGTAAGTGGTTGCCCTCAGGAAAGGAAGCTATCTGATGTTTATAAAACTAGTAGGCGTGTTTTATCGTGAACATATAGCCACGATAAAACACAACCTGCTCATTCTATAGACTACTTAACAAACGTCTAGGGTAGTGGGTTTGTATGGGACTAAAATTTTCAAGATAAAAAGTGAAGCTGGCCAAGAAAATCCAAGTTTAAAATTTAAGCAAATCAGGACGAACCTTTGTAGGTGATATAGACTCCTTCACGGTCTCATGAGTTTGTTAAAATAGTTTGCATACATGCAAACCTGTATTAAGATATTATATGACAATTGTTTAATATTGCACATACCTTAGTATTTTCTTTAACAGCATCCTTGTAAGCTTGAATAATATCATCATTCTTCCCTGCATCTACCAGGCTAACTTCTATACCATACATTGGCAACAAATTCTTTATCAGATGTAGAGTACCACTGTATACAACTTTTGGTGCAACCTAGCTAGTGCCAAGAAAAATGACATGCTATAATAATAATATTGATAATATGATCATCATCAATCATCATCATCGATCATTATCATCATCATCATCATCATTGATCATCATCATCATCTGCATCCATCATAAATCATCATCATCATCATCAACACCATCATCAATCATCATCATCAATCACTATCAATCATCATCAATATTATCAGCATCATCATCATAATCATTGATCACCATCATCATCATCAATCATCATCATCGTCATCCTCACCATCATCATCATCAACATTATCATTGATCATCATCATCATCATCAACATCATCAACTGAGTTAAAGGAGGCTCTGCCAGCAGGGTAATTAATGATTATTATGATATATGGTGATGGCAATGACAATGATGATGATTCCTGTCTATTCAAAACATGTTAGTGGCACGTCACTATTGTATGTATAGGTTATTGATTAATTATACAATCTCATACTATTATGCAACTCTGAACTTTTTGTAATCTCCCCTTCATCCAACCCCACCCTGGGATTAAATATGAAGGTTTGATATCCTTATCCTCTGCGTCACCAAATGATTATAATATTTTTTTTACCACATGATCACCAGCATGAAGAGTAGCTAGCAATGCGGTAGAGATAGCCGCTATTCCTGAAGAGAATATCACTGTGCCTGATCCACCCTCAAGCTCATTCAATGCTTGTGCTGCTGCTTCTACTGTAGGATTGTTCCATCTGGTGTAGAAATATCCTTCATCCTTAAAACGAATAAAAAATTATATACACCTCAATGAAAAATAACGCAAATTTTTGTGCAACATTTCAAAGCCAATGTATATGTTTACACATTGACTTTGAAATACTGCACCAAATTTGTTTTAATTTTTTCAATCTCAAGATCCTATGTTAATAATAATTATTATATAACCCCTGTTTTGCATTTAAAAACATTGGGAAAGTTCCTGATACATTGCAGTTTTCCATACTTTCCCTTATTTACCTTATTTTCCCCCTCCCCATACACCCCCCCCCCCCCCCCCCCCCCCCCCCTCACACACACACACACAATGTACATGGACACCCCTGGATTAACCCTATGTCTTTGATGCCAATCTTTCACCTGAGAATTTAACAATAGAAGTTCCACTCAAAATTTGAGATATTCTCCTAAAGAGCCACATCAATACTGATCATTACGTTACACGAAAATGACGAAAGGGGTATGGTCACATTGACCAATGAAAGCAGAAAACCAATTAATCTGTTTACATATTATATGAGGTTGTTTCAGGGTTCAATCTGTGAGTTAGGAGTGCCCTGACTTTGATCCGCCTTGAGGTTGTTTCAGAGTTCCATGCTACCTTGCCTTCGGCCAGACCACATGCATGCTCAATTGTCCCAGTCTTGAATGTCGAGGATGCGTAGATCGGCACGCAAATAGGCTGTGGTTCCTCTGAATACTGCCATTGATGTGCTGCAGCAGTTGTTTCAAAGTGCCGATGATTCATTCTTAACTTCAAAAAATTTTAGCTATATTTTTGGGCTATGTAAAGTTGTGCCTCTTGCCTGTCCACGTACGTACGTGATCCTCGTAATACAGATACACTTATACAGGTAGTTGGTCTTCCTGTGGAATTTAATACACAGGTAGCCCACGAACCATGTGTAGGCGAAGGAAAAAATATGTATGCAATGGAAAAAATTACAGTAAAAATGACTGAAAAGTGTTGAAATTTTGTCCATACATAAGCAAGGCAAAGTTTAAGACACTTTAAATATTCTGTTAATTTTATTGAGAGTTTTATATGCAAAAAGCCATAGAAAAAATGTCTTTCCACTATATTTTTGAAGTCATTATAGCCAGCATTTGAAACGTTATGCTTACCGATATTATGCTTACCTATTTAGCAAGTTAGAGAACCACTTTTTTGCATGAGGTACGATGAGGTACTAGGTCGACGTCTTTGCAGTTACTTTCTTGGAGCACTGTCGGAACAGAGGTTGGGCTCCCTGTGGTCCTCATGACGTCACGCCATATTGAGAAAGAAGACAAAATGGAGGGCAAAGCGAAGTTCGTCTCGCCACAAATTCAAGATAATCCCGATGGATGGGGCCCTTGTTGCGTCCCTACAGCCTTCAAAGATATCCCTTACCAGCCTTTCTCTAAAGGAGATCGAATAGGAAAGGTAAATTTAACGAATTATGTCATAATTTGGTTTTTTTCTCGCTGTAGTTCAATCGCACATGGACACGTTGGTTTGACCGGCATTTCTGACAAATTATTTTTTTCTGGAAACTAAAAACCCAGGAGGAAAATATTAAACTATTTTTGATTCATATTATTACTTGTAGAAATAAGTCTAATGTTCATTTTTTCAAAAATTCAATTTGGACAATTTTCAAAAAATATTACATTTCAGTAAGTGTGCTGGGCCCCCTCCCTACCCCTTTTATTCTTCATAAATGTTTCTTCTTATCATGCTATGTGGTTACGAAAGCAAGAATAATAGGTTAAAAAAAACCCAGATTGTTATCATAAACATATTTAAAGGAAATTTCATCAAAAATTCTTTTCATTTTTACAATTTAAGATAATATATTAGCAATTGTAGCAGGCAATATCCCCCTCCCCCTCCCCCCTATATTATATTAAAGTACATCGTGGGACTTGGCAGGAATAGAATAGAACCAATGCATTTAGGTGTAATGGCTTATTGGGAAACACAAAAACAGCACTGAAAACTACTATGTCACAATAATGATCCTTTGAAATGCTCATTCAAGTACGACATATATTCTATACCAGTACAGTGTAAGCATACCAACACCCATTTCGAAATAAGACCGCTCTCTGGGGAGACTGCCTCACAAGTGATACATGTATATAATCAAATTAAAGCAGGCGTTCCTCACCACAGAGTTTGGTAATATGATGCGATTGGAGATGAACTTTTTTCATGTGAATGGGTACTATGGAATTCATTCTCATACTAGAATGAAACTCATCATGGTATCATGTAAACAGCCACTTATTTTTATTACTTTTGTTGTTGATACAAAGGTATCTGACTGGACTGGAAACATTTACCAAGACAGAAGATATGCCAGTAAGTGAAAACATTTATATGCAAGGGTAGATCCAAGGGGCGAAACCCCCTTTGGAGTTGGAAAAAATTAAGAATGAATGGTGAGGTAAAACCTTAAAAGGATGCTATGTGATGCATTCCCAGGTAACAACCACCCTCCTTGAAACTGTCCTGGATCTGCCAGTGATCAATAATGTATATTTTCATTAAAAGGGATTTGAGTAAGGATTACCACTGAGTTGAAAATGAACCTTTTTGCCAAAAATGCTTAAAAGAGTAGCTTATACAGGGTGGTGAAGGGGGTATCAATCACAAATCATGGACAATTTTTTTCATAAATTCGCAAATCATGAAAATACTTCTAATGAAATAACCTTGATACAAGGATTTAAGGTGTAATTCAAATTGTCACAAAAAACAAACACGGTCTTCAAAATAAGCAATTCATGCATTCATCACGGAAGAACTGAATTTTTTGAATCACATACTTTTTTATTTTGAATTCCACAAATCATGGTTCAAAAAAAGCTACCCAGCTTATAGTCTAATACGTTTATTTCTCGTGTAGATAAATACCAGTCTCAATTTGGTTCTGGAAGCCAGACATTTTCTTATTACCATGAAGAAGATGAGACATCATTCCAGCTTGTTGACACATCAAGACCTCAGCGGCCTGCTTATCTGAAGAACAGGAGTCGCATGAACCAGGTAGGCATTTTTAATGGTCCATTTTAATCACAACGACATGAGTAGAGTTTATTTATTTTATTTTTATTTTATTTAATACTTACGGAATACTCCCATTTCGAGTTCTCTTTTATGCTGTGTTAGCATCAAAACCGTGTAATATATTCTTTTATTCAGTAACAGCCCGTGGAAAGTCAAGAGATCTGTGTGTAAAGAAGACAATAAAAATACTTTGAAATTTCACGAGTTTTATCTAAATTTCTGCATAATTTACGCACAATTCAATTGAGGCTAACACAGCGTAAAATAGAACTCGAAACGGGAGTATTATTAATTTATGTAACTTATTTAACCCATGTACAGTACAGTTCAGTCATATAACTGACGTTTTCCTTGTTATTAACTGTATATCTCATGGGATCAATAGTTGCATCCCTGGAATATATTAATTATAAAGCTTATCAAGGATGTATGTTCCGTTACTATAATATTATGTTAACTTTTAAAGTATTTGATTTTTTCCCTACCAGCGAGGCCAGAGGAGAGACCAACGTGGAGGACGTGGAGGTTACCAAAACTTTGGGGGCCACCATCAAGGTGGCATGCAGAGCTTGAATAGGGGCCGGGATAACCGCAATAAGTTCCAGCGCAAGATGCAGAGGAACTATGGTGGTGGTCGCTGGGGAGACAGGAAGCAAGGAGTAAGTATTAAGGCAATAGGAACCCATTAAAGTTAATGACCAATGAACGGTCTTCATTGGGATTTTTGACTGGAAAGTGTACAGTCAGTTCAAAAGACGTTGTCGTCAACCAGCTCAAGCCTATGCGACTGGACCGAAAGGGAGTATGGGTAGAAATCACTGAATCAGTTAAATATTCCCTCTGAATTAATTATTACTGCATATATACTAATAAAATAATAATGGACAAGCAACAAGCCATCAAAATAATGCATGTTTTGGGTCTTGCGAAAGGAAAACAAAGTTCAGAAGTTCCCACAAATTTCAAGGCTGTTGGGGGTATATCTAATCAGATATGCAGTCAAAGCCTGCAGTAAACTGCTTGAGTGATTTCTACCCATACAATCATGTACATAAATTTAGTCCAGTTGCATAGACTTAAGCTGGTTGATGACAATGTTTTTTGAATTGAATATTAAATACACTGTTTACCAGAGGGAAGGAGAATATTTTTAGGTCAATCCGAGAATGTTGTGTTTAGGAACCCCCACTTTTCAAACTGCTCTGCTGCCTCTGCACCAGTAACTACAGCTGTATAGATGAAACATTCTAACATGTTTGTTTTACACTCATACAAAGCCTACTGTTGCATGAAATTGAAACTGATTTTAAAAAAATCTTTTTTTAGGGTCTTCATAAGAGAGTTGCATCAGTTACTGTACGAGAGGAATGGAAAGTCCTAGATGACGGAGAGCTGGATTTCCCAAGATTGTCCAAGCTAAGTCTTCCAAGTGTTGGAGAGCCAGAGGAGTTGTAAGTATTAGAATAAAAGATATGGAGTTTTTCAGAGATTAAGAGATAATCCGGTTGTTCTAGTTTGTATCAATTCTTCTTTTTCTTTGGTTACATGTTATGTCACGTCACAATGCTGTAAAATAATGGATCTAATTGAGAGACTTCTTTTTTCTATGACAGGTATACCTGTGGTAATTTACAGTACTATGATAAATCTATGGATCGTGTGACGACCAAGAATGAATTACCTCTTATTGGAGTGGACAGGATTTTCCACAAAGTCACCACAACTGATGATCCTATTATCAGCAAAGTAAGTTTGCAATGTGCTGATCTTTGATGTAATATCTTTACTGCAATTTTCAATAATACGCAAACTCTGTAGTCACGAGTTGCTCATTGGAATTTGGTTTTTCACTGGCACTGATTGTTGAATGCCAAAATGTCGTTTGCACATTGATATCTGAACTTGAGGTTCCACATAATTATGAAAATTGCAGTAGCTATCCTATTAACATGTATCATTGTTCCAGTGTAATAATGTTAAAAAACAGAGACAATGTTTAGCCAATCAAAACCCTGCTTTCAAGTTCTCATTAGCCAATCAAATTTTACTATTCCTGTGTTAGTGCTTTGAAAATAAATTAGCAAAATATAAAAAAAAAATTAAATAAGTAATTTTTAAGTCCCGTCATAAGAACAGTAAAATGGGATTGGCTAATGTTATTAGGAGCGTAAAGGAACAGCTCAGGGAGGAGAGAGAGAGGAGGGAGAAGCAATGAAAAAAACTAGAATAGGGAGAAGGGAGAGCCACAAAAGAGGAAAAGGAGGAGGTAGAAATGACCAAAAAATTAGTGAGACAGAGAAAATGGCATTAAAATTAGCAAGGGAGAATATTTGAATGCCTGTTCCTCTCTGCTCTATTAGTAAACTTGAGATTAATAGTAAACTGACATTAATCGGCTTAAAAGCTCAAGATTACCCTAATAGCTGTTATTATGAATGCATTCAAATTGGATATTCTTTTGTTTTAAGAATCATACAAGTAAGACTATTGGGTCGATGCAATGCTTGTTGTCTCATTTACATCCCATTTACATGCATCCGTAATAACAGCTATTGAAATCATTGCCCAATGATATGTATGAATCTTTAATTCTTTGTTATAACAGATGCTGTCTCAAGGAAATGTCTTTGCCACTGACTCAATCATGGCTACCCTGATGACCTGCACGCGTTCCAACTATTCCTGGGATATTGTAATCCAGGTAAGTTATAATGGAGTTTCCTGTTTGGTTCAATCTTGGATCAGTTTTGTTTAAATAATTGCTTAATTTAGGCTACGAAATAAAACAGCCTAGGCTAAAAATGATGGCTAGTCAGTCGCTGCCCATGATGACTGGACAAATTAGTTTTAGCCCAGTCGAACCTCACTTCTGGCTCACTGTTACTGTTCAAAATGATCAGCAAGACAAAGATTTTACCAGACAAGTTCCAATTCTGGCCAGGCATTGTCCGATGACTGACCATTATTTTGAGCCCTGTTGACTTAAACAAATTTCAAATAATCAAGAATCTCTGGTAATACTACAGGAGGCCGGATTTAGGGATAAAATAGTGGGTGATTTGGGAACTGGACCCTTTCCAGACTCTGTAGCAACAAGGTGACTTTTTAGGACATAGAGACTTGCCACCCATTAAATAAAATTAATGAACTTTTTAAAACTAAAATTTTCCTTGTTTTCAGTGTTTTTCGTTTTCTAATATTTGTTTTTTCTTATTACAGCGTGTTGGATCAAAGTTGTTTTTTGACAAGAGAGATGATTCTGAATTTGGTAAGTTTTATCAAAATAGCACAAACCCAAAAAGTGCTATCTTATTTGTTGATTATTTTTTGATGATTTCTTGTGTTTGACATCTATTTCAGACCTCTTGTCGGTCTGTGAGACAGCTAATGACCTCCAAATTGACGAAAACAGTGGAATCAACACTCCAACGAACTTGTCCCTGGAAGCAACTTTTATCAACCAAAACTTTTCTCAACAAGTTCTCAAGAAAGGAAAGCAGTTGAAATATGAACATCCCAACCCTTTTGCCGCTGATGAGGACAAAAACCGAGTTGCGTCTGTCGCTTACAGGTATGGTGATGCTTCAGTCTTGCAGACAGGTTATACTATGCTTTTCAGTTGATATGGAAACCACATTGCAACCGCATGCAATCTGCTTGCACCACGCTTACAAGACGAATTGCGTCGTGTAAATAACACTACAACTTTTTTCTTGTTGCTTACACCCGTTGTAGGTTGATTTACACGACGCAATTCTAGTTGTAAGCTAGTAAGCAGTGAGCAGATTGCGTGTGACAGTTGTAAACAAAAGTTGTACTGTGTAAACCGGCCTTAAAATATCCATGTTTCATTGTTTGTTTGTGTGTTGTATAGGTACCGTAAGTGGGATCTTGGAGATGGCAACACAGTTATTGTAAGATGTGAACATGACGCCGTGATGCATGGACCCAAAGGAGAAGAGGCAATGGTAAACATCAAGACCTTGAATGAATTTGACTCAAAGGTACGGTATAAATTATTCATATTCAGCTTTATAATTAATGAAATTATTTTAATTCATATGATCATTTCTTAGTGGCTTGGCTTGTAGTAAACCGTGGCATAACTAACGTTGCAGGGAACACCTGGGGGGGGGGGGGGGGCTGGGGGGCTGGTTATAGCTCCCCCAGCTTTTTCCTTTTTCCATACTAGTCTCTTATATTTTTTTAAATCTCAGCCCCCCCCCACTTTTTCTCATACTAGTCTCTTATATAGCCCTCCACTTTTTAGGCTGCTCCGCGACCGCTGTGTTTTCCCATTTTAGTCCATGTGTCATTCCCTAGAGTATCATTTCTTTGTTTAATCGTTGCACATGAAAAGACACATGAATATGAATACAACAGATTCTTATTCTCAAGAGAATGACGAGTGGTCTGAAATGGGAAAACATTACGCCCAAGCCGAAAACGTCTATTGTTTTAATGGGGTTATATATTTCCAGATTACAGGTGTGGACTGGCGTCAGAAACTTGACTCTCAGCGTGGTGCTGTTTTGGCAACAGAACTCAAGAATAACAGCTGTAAACTAGCTAAGTGGACCGTCTCTTCTTTCCTTGCTGGTTCAGATTACCTTAAGATTGGGTAAGTAGTGGTTGTTTTGCTAAGAGAAGGGTTTGTGCTACTCCTTTAATTATGTTGAAGCCTTAAGAAAATAACCTCTGGGCTGTACTGATCTAATTCAGGGCATGGCTAACTCACAGATCAAACCCTGAAACGACCTCTGGGCTGATCTAAGTCGGGGCATGGCAAACTCACAGATTGAACCCTGAAACAACCTCTGGGCTGATCTAAGTCGGGGCATGGCAAACTCACAGATTGAACCCTGAAACAACCTCTGGGCTGATCTAAGTCAGGGCATGGCTAACTCACAAATCAAACCCTGAAACAACTTCTGGACTGATCTAAGTCAGCGTAGGGTAACTCACAGATTGAATTGCAAATTCAAAACTGGATCTGAGAACCTGTAGAAAAAATTTTAACCTTTTATCCTCTATGTCTTTGATGTCTTTATCAGTGCTTATGACTTCATACTGTCATTCTCTTGTAACAAGTCTTTCCTATTTTTTCAATTTCAGGTATGTCTCTCGTGTGAATTTCCTTGACTCCTCCAAGCATGTCATCCTTGGAACCCAACAGTTTCGTCCCAAAGAGTTCGCCACTCAGATTGCACTGAACATGGACAATGCCTGGGGAATATTTCGCTGTATTGTAGACATCTGTCTGAAATTACCTGAAGGCAAATACATTATCCTAAAAGATCCTAACAAGGTAAATTATACACTGTATTTCTTATAATGTATAGTCAGGATGTAGAATTTCCTTTAGTGACTAGAGTCATTTTGACATGCACTCCGGATAGGGAAACACTGTGCATGAGGTCTTGAATACACTTCACAGCTATTTCAAGAAAGGTTGGTGAAGGTTTTGTTGCATGTTGCATACCAAGCCTGAAATGCACTATAGGCATGCCAGTGCAAGCAGCAAAAGGTCAAATCGATAGAGAATTTCACCAATATTCATCTGCAGGTTTTTCCAGGTTTTTCCAGGTTTTTCCAGTGATTTTTAGGATACTAGACTGAAAAATGTTTTTTTAACGTTACAACTTTGTTTTAGGGTGTGGTCCGTATCTATGACATTCCAAATACTACATTTGAATCAAGTGATGAAGAAGGGGATGATGAAGAAGATGCTGATGATGGTGATGATGAAAAAGGTGGGCATGACGTAAACAACTGGCAATCCTAAGTATAATGATGGCTAAAATTCTGCTTTCTGTTTTCGAAGCAGCTCAATTTTGAGGAGAAAAAGGAATTTCATTCTCCCGAGAATTGGAACCTATTATTTTGTCCTCCGATTTGAGCTGCATTCCGACGTGTTGCAAGGGGTCTATTGCCTAATTTCAATCTGAGAATGGCTGAGACCTAGGTTTTGTTCACCCTCTGTACCTGGATGGGATTGGTTGAATGGATACCATTGCCATATATTTTCAATTTCCCCTAAGTAAAATTTCTTTATTTATTTTCAGATCAAGAGGACGTTTAAAGTGTTAATCAAATCTACAGACATTCATGTGAATACCACTAGCACAACACTGAGATATTCAACAGATCCAAGGTCCCTACAGGTTAATACGTTAATATTAATATAGGGCTGTATTTTTTCTCTCACCTTTAAAATATAAATCTTTACCTTACTAAAGACCCCTGGCGCGTGATGTCAAACCAGCCTAAGGGCAACCCAAAATAATTTCAATCTCCTAACAATTGGAACCTGTTGTTTTGTCCTCCAAATTGAGCTGCATTCCGACGTGCTGTAAGGGGTCCAGGATTCACTTTAATTAAATTTTTGCGCTTACAATTTTCTTCTCATGCCGATCAAGATTTTAAAAGGTTTTAGATGGGTATTTGAGTGACAACATGATTTTGTACCCAACAGTCTACCAAAACAGACATATACTACTCGATTCCTTCTTAACCCCACCCCACCCCCCACCCCAAACAAAGAGTATTCATAGTGTAAGTGGGTTTGTAAAATGTCCAAGAGTCAGATCAAAAGAATTATTCTTCATAAATAGAATAAAAAGCTGAAAGGTTACTTATGAGTGTTGACATTTTAAAACTTCCTTTAAACTATATCTGTGGCACATTCGTCCAAGGAAACTATTTTCTGTTGGCTTTCCTTCAGATTATATCATTTAATCACCTCTTACTTCCAGCAATTGCATTTTTACAAAATCTTTATTTTTTTAAACTTTCAACCACTGTTGTTAGCTTGTTAATAAGGTTTTCATTTCAAGCTGTTCAAACTCTTGAATAGTATGAGTCGGGTCACAAAGTGGAATAAGCTTAGACCAGCATACGCTGATTTCTGTACTGCATGGTGTAATGAAAGTTACTTGTTTATAGTCGTCCCGGCGTCACTGTAATAATATCGACATTACGTGCGAACCGTTGGCGGTAAACTGTTTCTTTGCTTCAGGAACTTCCCTTTGTTTTGTTTTTTTCCTTCTCAATATGGACTTTTTAAAAGTAATTTACATAAACTGCGATAGGATTTCGTGTCCGGACTTGTGGACCCTGGCAGTGGGATCACGTCAACACGTACAAATGAATTTAGAATTAAGCATTCGCAAGTTTTCTTTTTCCGGATCTTTCGCAAAGTCCGCCACTCTCTGCATGTGTGTCTCTATGGTGTTCCAAACCGAAGGGTTATCAGACCAGAAATGTTTTGATCAGAAATGGAATTTCAATCATACTTTTCTTGTTGAATTTCTTGTGAAAATACTCTGAAACAAATACCATTTGACTTGTAAACGAAAAACCATCAGAGTTGTCAAAAGGGACATTTTGCTCCCCCGGACCCGTGCAAGCCGATCACTTTCAACAGCTTGATGACTTAAATCATGTACCTCCTTCAGTTGTGATCCTATTAAAAGTATATGCTCTAACACGCAAGACCTTGGAGTTGGATTGGAACACCACCAACAGCGTAACTCACATTTCTGTTAGGGTCGTATTTCATTCTTTAAACTCTTCGTGAGGCAAACATGGCTTCTAGTACTCTTGTAGTCTTCTTGATCTGTGTTTTTTCACTCAAACCTGAGTTTATTTTAGCTGAGATAAACGAGGTTAATGCTCCTAAGGTAGAACTAGCGTTGTACTACGAAAGCCTCTGCCCCGACTGTCAGGATTTTATCTTGAATCAACTTTACCCGACGTACAAGAAAGTCTCGGAAATCTTCAACCTAACGCTTGTCCCGTTTGGAAATGCTTATGAATCTCAAGAAGGTGGACAGTGGAAGTTTGACTGTCAACACGGCAAAGAGGAATGCATTGGGAACATCATTGAAACATGTGCCATCTCTTTGCTGAAGAATATCACTGTTTATTTCCCGTTTGTGTACTGTCTCGAAAAGAACATAGGTGACAAGGACCCTCACACTGTGGCAAAGCAGTGTGCTAAAGATCTTGGTATTGATTATTCTCCAATCGATGCTTGTCAGAGTGGGCCCCTTGGCAACCGACTGGAGCATGAGATGGCACTCAAGACTGAAGCTCTTGTACCCAAACATCAGTATGTTCCTTGGATAGTCTTGAATGGAAAACACACCAAAAAGATACAAGATAAAGCTCAGGATAATCTGTTGAAGCTATTGTGCGAGTATTATACTGGAACCAAACCCCCTGCTTGTCAAAAGCTGTATGCTGGAAGATGTTACAAGTACTAACCCTTTCACTCGTTCAAGACGTTTTTTTTAAAACTACGTACGATAATACTGCATGATTGATTAAGTCATCCAGAATGCTTTAGGGATGCAACTGAAGTGCCACTGATTTCAAAAAAATGCTGAATAATAATTCTATTTCGACCACACTGCATGCATCCGCTGTTGCTGTTGGTTCAGAAGATGGGGGTGCCGTTGGTACTGTTGCTGCTGTTGTAGTTGTTGTTGCTGTTGCTGTTGTTGTTGTTGGTGGTGGTGGTGGTTCAGGAGATGGGAGTGCCGTTGGTAGTGGTACTGTTGCTATTTTTGTTGTTGTTCTTGCTGTAGTTGTTGCTGTAGTTGTTGTTGCTGTAGTTGCTGTTGCTGTTGTTGTTGTTGTTGTTGTTGGTGGTGGTGGTCCAGGAGATGGGGGTGCCGTTGGTAGTGGTACTGTTGCTGCTGTCGTGTTGTTGTTGGTGGTGGTTAAGGAGATGGGGGGTGCCGTTGGCAGTGGTACTGTTGCTGCTGTTGTGTTGTTGGTGGTTCAGGAGATGGGGGTGCCGTTGGTAGCGGTACTAGGCTATATGTCGAGCGTAGTGTAACTTCACATGCACGTGGAGTATGCAAAACACTTTCTGCCACAATTGCGAAAAAATTGTGAAATTCGTTTTAAGGAACGTTTCACATGAATCGGTGATTAAAATGTAAAAAATCAAGACAATATAGGTTAGGGTACTTGAGGCCTATTGCTGAGAAAGATATAATAGCCTAGAATTGTCGTTAGATGTTAGGGTGCCGACTCAGCGGAGTTCGCTTGAAAGATTTGTAGTAGCGTTGTGATACAACAACTTAATAAAGCTCATGGAGGAAAATATTTGTTTGTGACCTATTGAGAACGATACATCATTGCCCTTCAATCTCCATGATGCACTAGCTGGATCTTTGAATAGTATTTGTGAACGAACGATGGAGGGATCGGAGGGAGGGATAAATAGATGGATGGGTGGGGGATGGATGGATGAATGAAAAAAAGATGGAGCAATGAAAAATGCATGGGTGGATTAATATAGACCCCTTGCAGCACGTCGGAATGTAGCCTCCTTTGCAGCCGTTCTTAGGGTCGTCACGTCGTCACGCAACGTTTCTTAGTGGGGAGAGAAACGTTGCGTGACGACGTGACGACCCTAAGAACGGCTGCAAAGGAGGCTAGTCGGAATGCAGCTTAATTTGCAGGACAAAATAGTAGGTTCCAATTCTCAGGAGATTGAAATTCTTTTGTTTTGTTCTCAAAATTGAGCTGCTTTGACGTCACGTGAAAGGGGTCTATAAATGGATGGGTGGGCCGGTAAGAATAAACCAAAGTACGTTCAAAATTTTCTTTGAAATCATTCAACTCAAAATCGAGACCATGATCTCTTATTCAACTTTATTCAGAAAGTCTACATTTATTTTTTAGCATAGCCTTACTACATGTAAATACAAAATGAAATAATGGAGCAATGAAAAGTGCATGGGTGCTGGGATTAATACAAATGGATCAGTTATAAAGTCACGAGGAATTTAACATCATAATGCATGTTTCAAAGACTGTCAAATGTTTTCGTGACAGTCACGCTCAGTCACGCATTCTTGTAACATTTCATACCAATTTGCTGACAGGCTTGAGGTTTAGGGCCCAGATAGGTATCACAGACCAGCTTTAGTAGGTTAAAGGTGGCTTCATTCTGTATTTCATCTGTATGCTTTCCATTCAGTGTGATCCAGGGTACATACTGGTGTCTTGGATACAGTGCGTCAGTTTTCTGTGCCATGGCGTGTTCGAGGGCGTTCCCTTCTGGTCCACTCTGACACTTGTCGATTGGATCAAAATCGATCCCCAGACTACTTGCACATTGCTTTGCTTCTGGTAATGGGCTATAACCAATGCTTAACTCCAGGCAATGAATAAACGGAAAATACACCGAGGTATTCTTAAGGATCGATATGGCGCACGTCTCGATGAGATTTCCAACACATTCTTCAGGTCCGTGCTGACAGTTGAACTTCCATTGGCTTCCGTAGCGAGTTTCTTGAGCATTGCCGTACGGAACTAAAGTAACATCCATGATTCCACCGACCTTTTGATAAGTAGGGTAGAATTGGTCTCTGATGAATTGTCTGCATCCGCCACACATGCTCTCGTAGTACAGAGCAATTCCTACTTTAGAAGCAGTCACAGGAGAACCCAGAGTGATGGTAGGAACAGCTACCAACAGAAAAGCGAGTAGTAGAGCTCCCATATTTACTGTCAACGATTAGACTTTGAGGACTCCTATAAAAGTGATGCTCCGAAGAGAGGTGAGAGAGCTTATGTAAGGTCCTAGAAACATGTGAAAACCTCGTGATTCCCAGCTGTTTTCACGCATGATGCTCTTACGTGAATCAGCCACGTTACCATGGATACTTCATGGTCTAGTATAATGTGGTGAGGCATGCCTGGCGTGACGTGACTCGTGCTCCTTGCAATTTGTTTATCCTCTGACAATGAACAAACAATTTCTGGGTTTAACTCGACGTTTTTCCTGTCTCGTGCAGATACTGAATCAGCTCAATCATAAATTTTCAATAGCCTGGTTGACAACACATTGTTTGAGCAGCATTTGATTCGTTAATATATTAATTTTTATTTCTGCAAACATCGTTAAGAGTAAGCAAATAAGTCAAATAAAATAGAATAAAATAAAATTTGGAGCAGATAATGAAATTCAAAGACCAAGCTTTATCAGGTGATTGAACAATAGACCTCTTTAAGTTCATTGTACCCATTTCAGGCCATGTGATGGCACTCTTGGGAGTTAAATCTTTCTTATGTAAATATTTTAATAACAACATTCATCAAGGGGATGTCATGTGGTCTGAAATGGGCAATTTGCATATTATTTGAAATTATTTCACGAGACCTCAAAAGGACTGCATTTCAGTAAAAAATTGGCACTAAAGAATTCCATATTTTTCAAAGTTATAAACCCTATGATATTTCTTACGATGTATCTTACTCTTAAGAATATCTTAAGTATCTTAAAGTATCTTTAAGTATCTTAATCTTAAGAATAAGATTTAACAAAAGAAAGTTTTTGTGGTTTCAGTAAGTTATAACCCACCAAAACTATTTGCCAATATTGATTCAAGAAATGATTTGTGGATTGTTATATAACCAGGGTGATGACGAGGGGTATCAATCACAAATCATTCACGGTCTTCGAAATAAGCAGATCACGCATCACGCGGGGGGATTAAAATTCACGAATCACGGACATATTTTTATGAATTTCACGTGAATCACGGTCCAAAAAAGGCTATTCACGGATCACGGAAAATCTCTTAACCACCCTGTTTTACTAGCTCTTTCAAGTCTTAGCACCTTGTGAGAAAAAATAACTCACCAACTATGGGTTATATGTCCCAACATCTCACTCCTAAAATGGGATTAATTCAGAAAAATAAGCAGACTTCGGTATAAATCAAGTTTTATTAACATCAACAATTATTTTATGAGTTATTCTTTTTGATGTATCATTGCTCTTCATTTTGTTGAAGACTAGCTTGTACTAACTATAATTTGAGGTTTCACTAATTTGAAAATCTTTTTAGTACGTATGGAAGTTACCATATAGTTGTAACACAGGGTTCCCAACTCAGTTTGATAACTTTCAAACCTTTACAAAGTTTGGGTTTCCTGTGGTTGATTTGGATTCACCCAATCCTTTTTTTAAAGTTTTGGGTAAATTTATATTCATTCCTCCCTTTCCCTCCCTGTTTTATCTTAAATATTTTTCTTTGCTTTCTTTTGCTATATTGCTTGTTTTCTTATCCCATAGCAATATCAAAAGCCTGTATTCCCTTGTACAAATCGGTTATTTTTATCTATGTACAATATTTACAAAAATAATTTTGATCTGAGTATTTGTCCATTATGTAAATCATTGGTTGTTGTTTCATTGGTTGTCTGTCAAAACGTTCGTGTGACGTGGTTCTTCACGTGACCACCACGTGACTGCTTTCCATTTTATTTCTATCCCTGAGCAGCCATGACCATGTTAGCAACTTCAACAGCACTGTTACTCTGTAGGAATGACACGTGATCACCCTCAACCCACGTGATCGACACATTTCCTTCACAGATTTTACCAACTCCAAAGTCCTCTCCGAGTGATTTTCCCATTTCATCTGTGGTTTTGGCGCGAATAAGATTAACATTCCCATAATACTTTGCAGTCGGTTTGTACTGTTCACCCATGCGCAGTAAGTTCAAGAAGAAGGTCAAGTACACCAATAGGTCTTGTTTGTTGATAGACTTGTTTACCTTCGCGATGGCATCGACAGTGACTTCCAGTTGTTCTTGCACTGTTGCTAACGAATGGATAGCTTCCATGAGTTTAATCTTATCGACTTGCGCGTAATGCCCTGCCAAGATACACAAGGCTTCGGCAACAGCTTCTGGCTTCCATGAATCCTCTTCAACCGTCAATCGCTTGCGATGCCACATAGTGTGAGCAGCTACATAATCCTGTGAACCATCCATCAGGACAAGACTCTCGACCTCTTTCGTCTTCTCTAACTGTATGGACATCTCCAGTGCTACGCATGCGCCAAAGGAATACCCTGATAGGCGGTAGGGACCACGTGGTACAACCTCTTTGATCTTGTTGATGTAGAATGCAGCTAAATCTTGAATTGAACTGCTGGGTGCTTGTATTGAGTACTGCAGGCCAAACACAGGGCAGGTCAACGCGGCTGCCAATGTTTTTAGAGGTTCTACAGATCCATTAATATTGTGCATCACGAACAAAGGCTTCTGGCCATTGTTAATGTCATTCAGCTTAAGAACAGTTTTGTCAGTGAAGTGTGGTATCACTTGGCTACCAATGACATTGCTGGTTTTCTCATTGCTTTGTTTGAGTTCTTCTTGGGGTTCGTTCTCTGTCTTGGAGCTGCCTCCTTTAGCAAGGTCACGTAGGGAATTGACGGTGAGTAAGCGCACTTCTTTCATGGCTAGTTGAATATCGTAGTCTCGTTCTAGAGTCTGACGTACTTCTACGCCCATCAATGAGTCAAGACCTGAAGAGAGGAAAAAAGAAAACTTACTATAGTGGTTTAGACTTACATAATAAAATAGCGCGTGCATGTGTGATGTGGCAGATAAACAATTAGTTTTGAGACAGAATTCGTGAGCAAAGAGAACTGCCTTTTGCTATGGGGATATTACTCATGACAGCATCAGTTGTTATTGATGATTGAAGCTTAAAAATTCCAAAAACTGCTTGTTTTGTACCCACTCGCTCTTGTGAAACCTCAGCTTCACCTATGCGCACACAGAAGTCTGAGATACACAAATTACCGCAAATAAAGTGCAAACATTTTTCAAAAGTAGGAAACGAGAACCATGACAAACAATATAGCTGACTAACCAACCAACTAACTTACCAAGATCAGCCAATGTTGTATCAGGGTTGATCGTCTCTACATCATTAACTCCCATGATCCTTGCTATAGCACTAACAAGATCACCACCAGAGCTCTTGCTTCCTTTGGACGTCTGCTTGTTAGCCAAGACAAAGCTGGACATCACTGGGTGAGCCTGCGATAAGAACCGGTCTAGCACTGACAGGCAGTTGCTCATGCGCTGAGGTAGGGTTCCGCCAATGACTGTTTCGTTTGTACCACCCATTGTCTCCTAAAACGAAAATACAATCAATAAACCAATACAGACTGCTTATATCTTGCTAGAAACCGCCTCCCGGTTGCCTCAGTTGGTTGGCAAGCATCGGCTAGAACAACACTCAGGTTCTTAAAATATATTTTATGGTTAGATCTTCGACGTGGCTCGGATGACCACGTAAAATGGCGTTCCCGTCTCATTCAGAGACATTAAACAGAGGGCCTTTGCGACTGTCACATGTCATCATTTCTAATTAAAGTTAATTTACACTCTTTTAAAAGGATTTTAGGGGTGTCTACTTTGTTTTAACTGTTGGTCTAAGTTTGTACCTATATCCACTAAGTACCAAAAATTCGCGCAAAATTTTTGAAAACTCGTAATTTACGAAAATAGATGCAAGTTAAAATGAGTGAGTAACATGAACTTTTAACGCACCTGAACAAGACCTACGTCTCCAATCGCACCCCACTGAATCGCCAGTCCAGGAAGACCATCTTGAGCACGTTTTTCACAGATGCGCTCCATACCAGAGTTAGCAAAACCATAGTTGGCTTGACCAGCGTTTCCCCGACCACTCGAAACTGAAGAGAACACGACAAACCAGTGCAAGTCTTTGATTATGTCTTCCTGGTGGGTAAGGTTGTCCAGGAAGATGGTACCATTGTACTTGGGTTTGGAAACTTCCTGGAATAATGCTGGAGTTTGGTTCTCAAATAATCCGTCGCGAAGTACGACTGCAAGATGGAATATTCCTCCCAGTGGGCCGAGGACTTGGGCTTCATTAATGATGGCTTGAGCACCTTCCTTTGTTCCAACATCGTTGGTTGATATTTGTACTCGGACACCTTTTCCTTTCCATTCGTTAACACGGCGAGCTTGATAACCAGTGCGGATACCTAATGGGAAAACAGGACGCTTTTGAGTGAAGTCACTAAACCCGTGAAATAGATAGAAGTAGACGGTGAAAGCTCAGATAGGCATTCATTTAAGATTTACAGCGGCAAAAGCCTCATTTGAATTTACACATTGTACACATTTGTAGACCCTAATTCCATTGTTTTCTTTTGTGTTTATTTGACTATTACACCTTAACAGGTATTTTTTTATTTCACGGAAAACTCACCTCTTCTACTAGTAAGAATCAAGTTTCGCGCGCCTCTCTCGACTAACCAATGAGCGAGCTCTAAACCAAAGCCTCCCAGTCCACCAGTGATGACGTAGCTCTTCTTAGGATCACACATGCTTCGAGCATGCGCAATAAGCTTGACTACAGAGCTAGATTCGTGTTCAGGTTTTACTTGAATGACGACTTTTCCGATGTGTTTGCCTTGAGCCATGAAGCGGAATGCTTGTTCGATTTCGTCGCGATCGAAAAGAGACGTTTTGAGTGGACGAACCGCTCCTAAGGAAAAGATAGAATTTGACACAATTACAACAAGACAAAAGAAACCAACTAAAACAAGGAAAGAGAAAAATGAATCAAAGAAGAAAGAATAGGAAAAACAAAGAATGGAAAATAAAAAGGTCGAAGAGAAAGGTCTTTTTTTATGAAAAAAGAATCACTACTCGAAAAAAAAAATACCTGATGCAATCCCGGCAGTAACAAGATCTGACACCTCTTTCCATTCTGGATTATCTTCTTCAAAAATGGCATCCAGGAGAATCCCATGGAAGGACACGTTCTTGAGAAAGAGAGCCATACCAAGAGGGGTGTTGTTTGACAAGTCGTACTTGCCAATTTCCAGGAAGCGACCATGACGGGCCAGGCAACGGAGACTTGCCTGGAGTTTTTCCTCGGCGAGGGAGTTGAGGACCAGGTCAACACCACGACCGTTTGTTCCATGCATCACCTACAGAAGATGAATAATTGAATCAATACTAAGACCCCTTGCAGTACGTTGGAATGCAGCACAATTTGGAAGACAAAACAATAGGTTTCTAATTCTCTGGAGATTGAAATTCTTTTGTTTTGTCCTCCAACTCAAACTAGCTTATCGGCCAATAACCGACCAGCAGACAGACAGATAGACTAACTGATTCGATGAGTTTTCAAAGGAGACACTTACCATTGGTTCAAAGGACAAGTCCCGAGAATTTCCAATATTTTCATCCTTAAGATTCGGGAACGTAGCCAACAAATATTCTCTCTTTTCTTTGCTGCCTAGAGTAGTGTAGACTTGACATCCCATGCTCAGACATATGGAGATCGCAGCCTGACCAACTCCTCCAGAACCAGAATGAATCAGTACTGACTGGCCTGGACGAAGGTTCCCACGGACTATCAATGCGTAGTACGCGGTGGAGTACACCACAGGCACTGTGGCTGCGTCTAACAGGCTCCATTTTTCAGGTACCTCCCAGGTGAATCTTTGATCTGCTAAGACAGTTGTTGCAAGAGCTTGTGCTGGAAGCAGCCCCATAATGCGTTTGCCACTGTGGTTCCTTCCAGAGAATTCCATGCCCAGAATGCAGTCTTGTTGGGCAAGGTCCCCTGGGAGCGCATCAGGAGGAAGCTTTCCAGTTGCCAACATGATGTCACGGAAGTTCAACGAGGCATAGTTGACGGAGCAGAGTTCTGTGTCTCCTTTCTTGCCAGGTGCGTACTTCAGGTGCGATGCAATCCAGCGAAGAGATGACAAGTCACCACGAGTCAAGACATTGACATACGCATGCTCAGTCTCTTCACTGGTCGCTCCTTCACCTCCCATCGGCAAGTGGCGGTAACTTCCAAGTCGTCCTTGATTATATACATTCATTACTAAATCTAGCTTACGGAGTTCCTCAAAGCTCTTCATTAGGTCCTCTCCACTATTTGAACCGTCAAACAGACAGCGAATTCTTTCTCCACAGGGCTCTTGACGAAGACAGTTTGTCATCCCGACGATTCCAGAATGCGAAGGACTACGAACTCGTAGCCAGATTGTAGAACCATCACCCGTGTTGAATTTGCTGTGGAGATCAGGCACCCAGGCAAATGAATCGTCGATATCAATCATGACTGGCTCCTTATCAATGGTTTCTCGGAGGAGTCGATACAAAATAAGGCTGGAACCACCAAAGATTTGTTTCATCGCAGCAATTCCAAAGCCTGCTTCTTCCATCAAGCTTTGCAGTTTATTCCTTGCTTCAGGTGATGATTCGTGTACAAGAAGAAACCCTTGAGGACTCAACATCGACTTTGTATTATCTACAACTTGGGCCATACTTTCAGCATTTTGAGAAAAATTTGAAGAGATGACCAGATCAACTTTTCCCATGCTTCCTGGTGGTTTGTTCTCGGTGTTCCAAACACAAACCTCAACGCCTTTCTCTGTTGCAGATTCCTCAATCTTTGACAGAAGATCTTGGGTCTTATCTGTCGCTGTGTAGTTCAGGTGCATCAATGGATGAAGATTAATCAGTGGTACCACATGGGAATAAACTTGATTTTCCACTGCGCCGAGTTCGCATATGCTTAGGTTCGTTGTTTTGATGTTTTCGATAACGATGTCCAGCATCACCTTGAGCATTGGTCCACTGCCCAAGACATCGTGAAATTCAATGTCTTTGTCTGGAGTGGTTGCAGTGGACGGTTCGTCTATGTATGGGACGAAGGTGAACTCTTCGAGAACTGCTGTTTGTCCATCTTGTCGTTTTGGGGCAACAGAAGCGTGAAGACCTTGAATAAAAAACATTTTGTATCAGAGACAGCACACTACTTTAGAAGATTAATTCACACATTGCTGCTAAATATCAGGCCAATTTATGGTTACCTTCATATTTTATATTCAGCGAGTCAATGTGGATTCATATTTTGCTTCACAACTTTTCAAATGAACCATTAATATAATATATCTCAGCTTACCTGTCATTTCTACTCCTCCTGCCACCACCATGTCCATCCTTGGATCAACTTTGACCTCGCAAGAGCCACTCGTGATCATGTCCAAGTGTATGGATGGGTCAATCCTCAGAGATCGAATACGCGTTGGCAATCTTAGCCCACGACCAGGTAACCTCAGGACAGACACTTGAAGCATGGTGTCCAGGAATGATATCCAGTGACCATTCCAAAGAAGCTCTCCTTTCGTTCCTGGAATTCAAAAAAATGCATGAAAACTATTAACTCCAAGATAATGTTAAGGAATGTTATTGACGTTCTTTTTCTTGTGACAAAAGGTATTCTGGCAAAATACCAATTACATTGAATTTCTTACCTGTGCTGTTGGCTCCCTTAATTCCCTGGAAAGTCGGGCCATAATCATATCCACGCAGTCTTAATTCTTTATATATACACTCTGAGGTCAAGTGGACTTCTTCTTTCAAGTGGGGCGCTTCCTTGAAGTTCTTACTTAACACTGGTAGGTCAGGGATGTAAATCTTTCCAGTGACAGACAGGTTGTCTCCTTCAGAGACGTCGAACTTGTTAGAGGCAGGCATCAGATGGACAGTGAGAGTGACAGTGCCTGTTTTAGGCAGGATCGTGGCACGATGGATGTGGACATCTTCGAATGCAACAGGCATGTGCTCTGGAAGGAGACCAACGCTCTTGGCAAGTGCTCTCCATGCTAGGACCAGATATCCTGTAGCAGGGAATAGGATTCGACCGTCTATGCGATGTCCTTCCAAGTAGTTGTCCCTCGAGGAGGGAGACAAATCGATGACAAACTGACAGGAGTTTGTACCTCCGCTTCCACTGCTCGAGATGAATTGCTCTGATGATGGAACGTCCCATTCTTGAGAATGGTCCCATCCCATGTGGGGTGCGATAGAGGACGTGGAAAGAGGGACCGGTTGGTGCCTTTCACAGGTCAAAGTAGACGGGTTGATATTTATGCCCTGCATGTAAATCTTTCCAAGGTTGGAAAGAAAGAACTCGACGTTGTCTTTGTGGTTTCGCTTCATCAGTGGAATACTCAAGGCATCGTTGCTAAGTGATCTTTTCAGTATGGCTTGTAACAGACAGTGAGGTGCTATTTCTATCACAACAGCGTTATCTGGGATTTTCTTCAGAGCTTCTTGAAACAGAACAGGGCTAACTAGATTATTCACGTGATAATCTGCGGAGGAATACTGCGCAAGCTCGCTGCTCCATTTTTCTTCTGGTATAGATGTACTAAGCCATCTTGAAGACCTCTTTTTCGGGACGATGAATTTTTGAAGGCAAGACTTCAATACAGGTGCAATAGCAGCCATGTAGTGAGAATGGAAGGCAACGCCAGACGTGTTGACTTCTTTGGCAAAGATTCCCTCGTCTTTCAGTTCCTGCACGAACTTGGCCATGATGTTGGCTTCACCTGAGATGGTAACTGTCTCTTCAGCATTGTGGCACGCAGGGACCACCCCTGGGGGACATCTATGCTTCACCTCCTCCCACGTGAGACCTACGGCAGCCATAGCACCTGGTGGAAGGTTGGCTTCAGATACACATCGACCTGGGTTGCAAAAATACAATAAATCAGTGATTCCATCTGCCTATCGTGATTGGTACTAGTTTTATAGAGTACATGTGTGGGATGGAACGTTGTTATATTTTCTGATCTTGAATGATATTACATATATTTACCTCGCCAGTAGGCTGCTTTTAGAACTTCCTCTGCAGTAAAACTGCCATCAGCGTAAGCACAGCCAAGTTCTCCCACACTGTGGCCAATGATACCGTCTGGCTCAAGACCTGATGGGCAACAAAAACAAGTTGTTAAATATGAAATATCTTTCTATTAGGTAAGGTACCCTTTTTGGCGCTGTTCAGCTGTAAACACCTCTATTTGTGCCTCAACCATACTAGGGCCACCTCTCTATAGAACTGATGGTGGATTTCATTACGAGGATAGGTAACTTACTGCATATAATGAAATACCAGTTGCTTCTTACCTAAAGCCTTGAGGCAGTCGATCAACGCTATTTGAATCGCAGCAAGACCAACAAATGAATTGATGGTGTTCTTGTAAGTATCCTCGTTGGTATCCACAATCATCTTCTCCAGATCAAACCCATATTCTTTAAGATACTTAGACGAATTACAGACTGACTGCTTGAACAAAGGTATCTTCATCATCTTTTGTCCCATTCCATTCCACTGTGTTCCCATCCCCGAGCACACGAACCAAACGGGTCGTCCACCGTTCTTTACTTTAGCCACTTCCTGGACCTTGCCTTCACAACCAACGATCGTGTACCCACGGTATTGGAATGTGTTTGTAGAGGTAGCAGAAATGTCTCCGAGGAGAGACAATAACCCTTCATTATCCTGGTTCTTATTGGCTAATTCGATGAATTTATTCACAGCTTCTTCGTTGCGGCCAGAAATTGGGACACAGACTTGGTGGTCCTCGTTGAGTGACTTGTTTTGTGGGATATTAGGAGATTTGAGTATCACGTGGACGTTGGAACCGCCAAAACCAAAGGAGTTGATTCCAACAAGGCCTCCCTTCCATTCAGTTGGCTCCGTGACGACCTGTGTAACAAACAAATAAATGCAAACAAATTAGAATGTTTCCGGCCTGCGTAATGCGTGACAACCAAAATGGACTGGTATTCATATATTTCCATATCTTAGATAAGACGCAAACTGGTGACTGTAATAACTTTATACTTTAACTTTAACTTTGTATTAACGTATTTTCTCACTACAAGAATATTTTTTTCTTTTATTGTGGAATATTGCGCGCTACCAAACTGTCGTTGACTAGAAAAATGCACGAGACATTTCATTTCCCGGCCAAAAGAAAAACATGTTATCGTTTTGCCCCAGAACATGTCTGCTGCAAAATCCCTCTGTTAACAAGACGTTCTCCTTAGGATAGATGTGAATTCGTACCTTGAGTCTTCCATCAACCAAGGCAGGGATGTCAGGATTTGGTTTCTTGTAATGCAGATTAGGAGGTAAAACACCGTTCTGCATAGCAAGAAGAACCTTCGTGACCCCAGCCAGGCCAGAAGCAGGTTCAGGATGACCCATGTTGGACTTCACTGATCCTATCAACAGAGGGGAATCCGCAGAACGGCCTTTACAAAAGACGTCTGTGATGGCATTGGCTTCTTCGGGATCTCCTGCCTTTGTTCCTGTGCCGTGCGCCTCGACGTATGACACATCTGCGGGGTTGATCTTCGCTTCCGAGTAGACCTGTTGTAGGAGCTCCTTCTGGATGGCGCCACTTGGGTAGGTAACACCTGCAATGGCGTATTGAAATGTTGATTTTAAGGTCAAATACTATATAAATCAATAATAATCTTTTGCAACGTCTCAAGTCCTCAACGAGAACTTCCTCCACAGGACGCAATTTTTAGCATTTTCACGTCCTGAGGATCCTGAGGACGTTAACCATGCACGCTTGGGACGGCGTTTATTCGACATGAAAATAAATAATATTATCGAATGCGTTTTGATCCCCTGCACAATCATTCATGCGGCCGAGTTTCATTCTCCTATGAATTTCATTTCATCATCATCATCATTGCTGTCTTGGGGCAGGCCCACATAGCGCCAACACAAAGGATCGCCCACGTTTTCTGTCTTGTGCTGCCATCACCGCCTCCTCGAAGGAGACGTCGGTCTCCTGCAGATCCCTCGCGACTGCGTAATGAATTTCATTTAGTCAATTACAGCTCTCAATATTTTTCTGTGACTTGACGAAATTCAAAACATCTCGGGTATTTTGAGTTTAGGCCAATAAACTAGTGCGATAATTGAATCCTCTTGCAAGTCTATTAAATGGCCTAAAGCCAAAATACCCCCTAGGCAGAAAACATCAGAAGCGCCATAACACCGACAGAGAACGCTAAAATAATGTATCATTCGTCTGAGTCAAAAGAAACTTGAATGAATGTCCTAACGCGCAATTTTTCTATTCTTTTCATTCTCAAAAGATTTTCCACAGCATCCTAAAAAAAATCACGAGTTTCTTGGTTGGATGAAACATGTATCGGAAATACGTCATCATGCGCTATCCCACTCAAGAGATCGGCTCGTAACCCTGGTGACAGCAGTTTGGGGAAACAACGATAAAAATCCCGGGTGATAAGTGAAAGGAATCGTCTTTGTTGTTAACATGATACTGAAGATCATAATGACGCACGTACGTACACAAAAAGTATAGGAATATCCCGCTGGTTTCCAGTGAATATACTAAACACTCCAGAAATAGACTGAAATTTGTACACGTACGAAGATCGTTAAGCTTTCTCAAGGAAATATCGTTCTACAACCACGAAATGAATCACTGATACGCGAGAAAAAGGAAAAAAGGCCGAAAGAATGCATTTTAGTTAGAGTACTCGAGAACAGCACTGCACGCACGGTATATCAAACTTTTTGTGTGACCGATATTTGATACAGGGTCAAAGATATGCAAACCTTGCGATTTTATGAGTGTAAAATAATAGCTTGCCAACATTGTTTGCCAAGGTCGAAAATGCCAAAGTATTAAGATAAAAATAAAATATTTTATGAAAAATAGATAGAACGCGTAGGCCAGGAGATTTGAGAGGAGAACGAGAAATCCAATAAAGAAGGAAACAAAGAAAGGAGGAGGGAAAGAACTGAGAGAGAAAGAAAAAAATGAATAAAGGAAAAGGAAAGAAGAAGAGACCTTAAGAAAGAAGGAAAGAAAGAAAGACAGAAGGAAAGAAAAAAGAAAAAGAAAGAATGGAAGGAAGAAAGGAAGGAAGAAAAGAAAAGAAAGAAAGGAAAAAATAAAAAAGATCGATCTTCAATATTTCTCAAAAAGGATTTTAAACTGATACACTTATAATACCAACGTACCTTGATTCTTGTATCCATCAGAATTGTTCTTAGAATTGACCACATGAGCATAAATTCTCTTGGCAACAGGCCTCTTCACCAGGTATATTGCTACAGCACCTTCAGATCTACAGTAACCATTACCACTCTCATCAAAAGACTTGCACGCACCATCAGGTGACAGCATGTTCAGTTTTAGGAAGTCTAGTGAGGTGTTGGGCTTCAGAGTCAGGCTAACACCTCCAACTATGGCAGCATCACAAGCACCAGACTTAATTGCTTGAGCAGCACAGTCCAAGGCCAAAAGGGATGATGAACAAGCGGTATCAATGGCAAAACTAGGTCCCTTGAAATCAAAGGCGAATGATACCCGATTGGCAAACATGGCACGACAGCAACCAGTCATGCCATAACCAACAATTTCTTCAGTGTTGGAGCTGAATGCTTCAGCAGCTTCGGATGCACTTGTCCCAATGAAGACACCAGTCCTTGAGTTACGAACAGTTTGTGGGTCAACACCAGCATCAATGAGGGATTCATAGGTTAATTCCAGTAGAATGCGCAGTTGTGGGTCCATTTTATGGGCTTGTTTTGCATGCACACCAAAGAAAGTAGCATCAAAATGTTTCAAGTCCTTCAGTTTTCCGTGTCGTCTTGGTAAGCCATGGAGTCCAGGTTTCCATCGTCGACCATCTTCTGTCACCATATCTTCTTTATTCATCAAGTGGGACCAAAATTCTTCAGCATTATCAGACTCTGGCAGACGACAGGCAAGTCCTGATATGACGATATCTTCGGGATTATCATGCACCATGGCTGTAGTTGTTTGGGTTATCTACTTGTTGAGCTACTTGTGCTAGATGTACTCTGTAATAAGAGAAAAAAATATCTTATTATAGCTAAACATGTCTAAAAATTACAATATTCTTTTTTTATTTCAGGTAACATTTTAATTTCTTTGAAATAAGATTATTTGGATTTTATTTACTAATGTATCTTCTCATGCATGATTGATAAAGAAAAGAAAATACTCAAGAGAATGACATATGACCCAGAATAGAAAGTTCACAAAATTTGAAATTATGAAGCATATATAAAAAGCTGTAAAGAAGATTTTTTAAAAGATTCACAGAAAAATCTGGCTTGAAGAAAATATTTCTCATCATAACAATTAACTAGTGAAAATTTTAACAAAACAAAACTTATTATCAACGACTCAGTTGGATTTGAATACACACCCACTCCCCTAATTGTGTTTTTTTATCAATGCCAGCATTATTCTCCTAATAAAAGAACATAATAACATAATCCAGAGAAAAGATGGCTAGCTTTGCTGGCCAAATCCAGTCCTCCAATAGAAAAATAGAAAACTTGAGCTCTTTTTAAATCGATTTTTCATTAAACAATGAGTCAGGAATGCAATGTACAAATATGTTTGAAAAGGTTCTAAAGTCAATATTGTTAATGACATAGATTAAATCTCAAAAAAAACGTATATTTTTAGTTTTATAGCCAGAAAGGTGGGAGACTGATACGCCAGAAGTAGCCTGCCAAAAGAGATTCTTGTTTTAGATACGGTATTGACGTAAGAGATAAGTTGATTTTGAAGTTGAATTGACTATAAAAGCATGCTGACAAACTCAAAAGCTATTTTAGAGAATATTTATCAAAAACAAACTGGACTATTGGTGTGAAAATAAAAAGTTTGTACCCCCATCTCAAAAGCAGTTCTAAATTAAGGCAACTATAATTTAGAGAGTGACATAAAAATTCGTTTGCAGCTGAAACATCTACTAATCCTCTCTTTGTGTACATTGTGATTTTGGCATTTTCACTGAGGGCTAATGACATATCTAGTGTGCAACACAACAATAAAAACTTCATATTTTAGCGGAATTATGAAGATAAAATTGATTTAATGCTTAAATCATAAAGAGGAACTGATAGCTAAAAACCTTGGAGATTCGAAAAATTAATGATTTTGCACTTTTGCATATAGTCAATCTAAATAAAATTGTTTGACCTGAGGCATAATGTTAAGTCGCATCTCAGCCCTGACAAGATTTTAGTATTAAAGCTATCTATAAGAGAGTTAGATTTTTCAAAATGTGTTATTCAAGAGATCCACTCTCTGGAAAATTATATTATTGTCTAAAGTTTTGCAGTTGGAAGGCTTTCTAGAAAGATTCTATTTATAGTAACAAATCGGACGAGAAAACAACATTGGCTTATACTGTTTAATTATGCAGGATACATACGGTTCTTTTTCGAGTGTTTTGCTTATCTTGCAAAGGGGCTTGACCACTTTTTCCTTGAAGAGTAGCTAAAGTAATAAAGAGTAGGAGCTCACATACAAGTAATACATCTGCTAGGAACTTCTTGGTTCGAGTCGAGTCGGGTACGAGGCCTGCACGGCTTGCGCGACTAGATCGACGACGTTTCATTGTTTGCAAACCCGCAAATTAAATCTAGATACCACAAGAAAATACAATTCCAAAATAACTTTTTTTTTTGCTGTTCAGTGGAATTTCATCCCATTTTGTTCTCTCTACATCAGTAAGCCATCCAGGTACTCTCGAAGGTCGCGATGAGATAATACTTTCCCCACTTTCTGACAAGTTGCAGATTTCGGCTTCTTCACTTTGAATTATATACTTTCCAGCTACAGTCTCGCGATTAAGAAAGAATGATTAACCTTTTTAGATTCGGAAAGTTTTGTAGAAGTTTTCACAATATGAAGCGAAAAAACGGAGACAATGTTTGCTAGCACTGGTTCCAGCAGCTTCTTGCTTTCAAATGGGTTCTTTATCAAATGTATCGTTTGACGACGGAAATGGAGAGACCCCATTGACGTCATTGTAAACACGGGATTGACAAATAGCGCTATTCAAATTCCCTTACTCAGACAAAAACCCACTAATATTTTATTACCTTCGGGTCAGAAGCAATATCACAGCTCTAAAAATAAAAAATGCTTTTAGCTGTTGCTAAATTGATTTATTTCTTGAGTTAAGAGAGGTAGTAGTTGCTAAGTTTTGTTCACGAGCCGAGCACGTGTATCCGACCAATGACCTGACTTCTAAGACGTGACATATGGGTAACCAATCAGAAGCCATGTAATATTTCGTAAGAGCGAATCAAGTGATGTAACCCACGATCAAAAAGATGTTAACTTCGTGGCCTTTTTGCCATAATTTTGTACTGAAATAAATATCAAAACAAAATTCTATTCTCAAAATTCTTAAATGAATTATGTGGAAGAAAACAGGAACAAATCCTTATCAAATACTATGCATTAAAATTGCAAAAGAACGACAGAAAATAGAAGGTATTTTGGGTTTCGTAATGTTAAAACAACTTGAAAAAGGAGGTAGAACACATTAAAAATAAACTATAGATTTTAATAATTATCTAGCATTATAAAAACATCACTAACCTTCGCTATGTTTTAGGAAGGCAAGGTGCTTATTCTCGAATTACCAGTTATAAAAACATTTTTGCGAAAAATTTGAGCGAGGGTGTGGAATCGCTCGGTGGCACTTGACAAGCAACGAAAACATGTAAACTCTCCTAGCACGAATCGTAAACATCATTGCAGATAGAATGGTAAAAATAGGGCAAGCTACGCCTAGAAAACATCGAAAATTGAATGGGGTGCGGTAGAGTGTTAGCGATCCATTTTGACAATCGAAAGTTTACCTCTTCACATCGCAGCAAAAGGAAATAATTACTATTTTTTCCTTTCCCCAAAACAAACCCCTGCAAGTACAGGTTTAAAACGGTAAAAAAGAACAGCTTTTCATCGGGCTGGGTTGGATTTGAGCTGTTGTAGCAGAACTAAAGCTCATAGTATTGTATATCTCCGAGAAAACCCCTTCACAATGGATGCCCTCTGCAAGAACACGTAACAGAAACAAAAATTTACGATACCTTTTTCTCGAAGAGAAGTGTAGGATCAATAGGTAATGGTTAGAAGCCTCTAAGATTCTTCAGCTCATTTGGAAATGGCAAATATTTCGATGAAATGACGGGTGGATTTGAAGCAAGCTTTAATTTATATAGGAAATCCGAAGCCATTTGTAGATTTACAACTGATGACACACCTCCAGACACACCATTCCGTGGGGTGATGACCAACCAATCACGAGCGAGTATTTCACAAAAGATCGATGGGTGAGCACGTGCTCGTATAGGATTTACGATCTATCTGATCACGTGCGCAGGTGGTTTTCCCAGTCGTGATATGGAGATGTTTATCGGCTGTCGCAACATCTCAAGTTTTTACGATTGTTTTGGCTGAACAAATCAAGCGGTATAATTTTAGGCAAGAGTCACGAGCTTAAAATCTAGACAATAGATTATAATTGTAGACAGGGAGATCGATCTACACGAAAACTTTTTCTATTTTTTAAAACGAATTTCTTGTGCCAGAGATTTGGTCATAGAAAACCTTCCAACTGCCACAATTCCTTTATGAGCTTATTTAAATTAAACTGTTATTTCTTGAAATGTTTTGATCAATTACCGAAAATTGCATAACCGAGTTTTCCAGACAATAGAAACGAATTTCACATACCAATAGCACTAACAATCGCTCACGAAATTTTTTTCAGCCAAAACGAATAGGGTGGGTTTCATTATCAAAACTAATGGGTGGTGTTGAAAAAATGTAGGTCAGATGATGGCTTATGTAACACTGTTTTCGCAAAATAATATTCCAGGTTAGGTGCTACGTGCAAGCAATGTTACTAGTACCTGGTTGCAAAACCTTGCCCTTCCAGGGAGGACTTGACCTTTATATTCTTTGATGACCCTTTCGATGATTGATTTCTTGGAATATCTATTGAATTTTTTCTAATGCTTTTGTAGTTTTCTTATGGAACAAGAAAACATTTATTACTATATGTTATTAAAAATATTTCTCAAAAGGTTTAAGGCTATTACACTATAAATGTAGACTTTCTGTAACAGTTTTATACTACTTCAGTACTGTGCTTATCATGTCAATCAACAAGTTTAATATATGTTTGTGCATAGACTTTATTCCAGACAATTGTTATCTAAGATTATATATCAGATTTCTTTATCACTGGTCTTGGCTGTCCAGCAAATACTGATTTTTCTTTTCTTTTCTTAGGCCATTTTATATCTTTTTTTAGGATCATTATTAGTTTTTCTTTTACTTTTGAATGATGGCAGCATGATCCCAATATTTACAAATGATAAAGTAGAGGTCTGTATAACATATAGACTGAGAAAAGCTGCTGTTCACCCCTCCCCCTCAGGGTGACTGGTTAAATAGCTGTTCAGACAAATTCTCAATCATACAAGGTATTTTTGGTGTTTTGAAACTGCAGCTTTACTTAGTCATAACTTATCTAATGAAACTTGTTCTTACATGTAACTGTGTGTGCAGCATTTTGACTTGGGTGGCATCTGTCAGGGTGGCACAGGGGTTATGTGTGACACATGATTTGGTCTTTTTGGACTGTGATTATTCATCAATTTCAGTCCCCCCTGATGCGTGATCTGCTTATTTTGAAGACCGTGATTCATGAAAATTCATATTAAGCCCTAAATCCTTGTATAAAGGTTATTCATTAAACATATTTCGTGATTCGTGAATTCAGAAAAAAATTGTCTGTGATTCATAATTGATACCCCCCCCCCCCCCTGTGACAACCTTGACAACAATCTGCAGGAGATCATTTGCCTCTCCCTGTTGTGATTTCAAAAGATCATGTGCTCACTCCCTTGATCTATTGTTATATGTCAGTAGAGTTCTTCATTGGTTATCTACTTTGATGCATAGGTGTTTAGGGGTTCTCAATGTTACCAGATAAATTTGCATTTTATTTTTGAGCTAATTGAAGGGGATACATTTACATTTACTGAGTATGTCTGACAAGAAAACAGTAAAAATTATATAATTTTATGATCAATAAATAAAACATGGATTTACCCAAATAACAGAGGCTCATCTTATTGTCCTCAAAACCAGAGATGAAAATACTCTCTCTTCTGTTTTGGAGAATAATGGAGGATTCACTATAGTGTTTTTTCATAAATGTAGTGCTTGCACTCTAGAATACATAATTATATATATATATTTATTTCATATTTGGAGGAATGCAAACAATATCTTTCAAGGTAAGAGAGAACTTCACCATACTGTCATCATGTTCTTTCTTTAAGTTCAAAAGCTCTTGCTTCAAAAGTTCATCCTTTTCAGACAACTCTCGAATAACTCCAGCAACAGCTGATTGCTCATTAACATTGGTCTCTATACTTCGATGCTTTTTCTTTTGCTGAAGGTTTGGGGTAACAAACTTAAGCGGACCTTGTAAAGAGGAAAGTGGTGTTGTAGTTACTGATGTACTTATAACTGTTAAATTGGAGTTTTTATTGACATCATTTTCTATGGTATTTAATTCGGCAAGAACTTCTTGGTCAAGATAAGAAAGCACATCAAGAAACTCTTCTTGCATTTCTTTGGATTCCTCAACAGCATTTTTATATCTTTTCCACTTCGTTGATACATCGAAATATGAACTTTCCTGCTTCTGCAAAAGCTTTGAAAATTCTACTTGTTGGGTTTTAATGCCCTGTATGTCTTTGCTTGGTTTGTAGTCAACATTACTAAGTGTCCAAGGCTCTTGGATTTCATCCTCTTCAGGGTTTTCTTCATTGTCTTTGATCTTCGCATCAAGGGCGCTTTCCATCCATTTCCAAAATGATGACTCTTTGTCCATTAAAAAGATTAAACATCTTAAATAAATGTTCTCATATTCAAGACTTTCTTGATGTCTGATCAACTCTTTTTCATGATACAAAAGATAAACATCAATGGCTGACAGATGACTACTAGATGAAGACGACTTTTGAGGAAATGGAAGAGTTGCTCTATGAATCCTATTTAAAACGCAAGAATATTCATTTTTTGCTGCCAAGAGACTTCTAAGCGTTGCATTAAGTTTTCCCTTTAATGATATAATTCCTTCAATTAGACGAAGCAGCCTTTCTTTCTCATTAGTAGCTTTAGAATGGCCTGTCAAGATTAGCGAGTTTTCTATATGTGGTATTCCAGTACAACTTGATTCCTTAAAAGGCAGATCTTCAGATGTTATTTTCTTTGCGCGAGTAGCAAATTTCTTTATGAGTTTTTCTTTAGCCATTAGCCATCCAATAGCGAGTAATATTTCTCGACTACCATTTTCCATGTTCTCTGGAAGTGCAAAAAATGACCTCACCCTGTACCCAATGGAAAACATTCCATGCTTACAATAGCGTACTAATCCCGGCAATTCCTTAGAAACAATTCCATTTTCTCCATTAAAATCTACTGTCATACCATCTTTCATAACTTCAAGCCAAAGAATTACATTCCTCAAAGTGAACCACATAGCTTTTGTTGTTTCCTGGTTGTCAAACTTCGCCAGGCGGAAAGTTTCAGCAGTTATTTCTGCTATGCCATTGTATTTGAGCACAACACAGAGACTCTCTATCGTCTCACGTATTTGTGTCATTTGAAGTCCTAAAGATGAAAATCTACGACGATATTTATAATTCTTTTTAACCAAGATAAAAACTCACAACTTTTCAAAAATTCCGCCATCTTGGAATTTGAAGATTCTCAAAGGATCTTGGGCATGGACCGTCTTTAGGGTGAGCTCGCTACTACTACCAAAATTAGTCCCAAATCAGCTGTTTTATTTTGTCGTCCGAGACTTATATTTCTCAGCTTCAATAGCGCTAATCAACAAAATTTAACCACTTTAGGGATGATAAGCAGTAAAGGTAACAAATGATATTTCATTTTGCTGTTTGCCGATAGAAAATTGCAGTTCCCAAGAAGGCCCTAAACTAGTCAAACGAGCCCCAGCTCAGTAAGCCCTTTGGAACATTATCTTGGTTACCGGTAAAGGTCCCTCGACCCTCGAAGTGAAAAATTCTAATGAGTTCAGTGTTTGTGTTCAACGGTTGGCGGTTTTTTATGAATTTCATTTATAATTTATAGCCATGATACAGGTGTTTTTACTATATGAACATCGTATATAATGAATCTCCAATGGACATGAAAAAGGCAATAACACAGGGTAATTTATAAAATACAAAAAATCCCGGCTCGGCTGAAGAAGAGTTTGACAACCGAACGAACATATTTTTCAAAGTCGTAGTAAAACTTTTACCATCTTTCCTGTAATTCTTAGTTTTTAACTCTTCAAAAATACGGTTTTAAGAGTTCAAAAGTTTTAAAATGGCAGGACATCGTTACAGTGAGCGTAGCCCGCAGGATTCAGTAAGTTTGATCGAGAAACAGGACGCAAAACTGGACCGTTTTTTGGAAGAGATGAAGCCATACGTTCTACGACTACCTCACAAGTTAGGTAAAGTTTTATAGAATATTTTTAGAGACAGTGGCTTAAACACATATTTAAGGGCTTAAAAGGTTTACTTGCAAGCTTATTTATTTATTTTTTTAATTGTTATGGCTACATTTAGCACGTTTATACGAGAAAGTTGCCTCACATATATTTGAACCAATGCCAAATTATGTTTTGAGAGTTTTTCCCTTTCCCCCATTTCCATGGTTTCGGTGGAGTAACTTTTTAAATAGTTGCAATTTTTTAACATAACAATCATAAAATTATCACTCACCTCATGTCAAACTGTTTTATTTCATTGTAGACACTTTTAAGGTCCATATTTTTATTACAATTTTACTATAATTTTTTTTTCACTGTTATTAGTTTTCTTGGTAAATTATTATTTTTTGATTTTTTTCCGTGAAACATTATTTGCATGTCTACTACTGATATTGTTTACTGTAACAACTGTTACTGTACCATGGTTTTCACATAATATTTTTTCTTTGAGTTCTTATGCACCAATATTTGATTGCCATGAATTAGTATTATTCCTATGATCCCACTGGGATTTCATCCAAATCCATCCAGACTCCAGATTTATTGTCGGTAGATTGAAGGTACAGGGCTTGAAATAACAGCTGGTCAATTGACAATGTTCAACAAGAATTGGAACTTGTCTGGTCAAATCTTTGCCTTGCCGGTCATTTTGACTGGTAACGTTGAGCAAGAAATGGAGTATGACCATGGTACCACATTGAATTTTACATGGTTGAAAGAATAAGCCCCTTTTCTGTCTTTTCTATGACAGAAATATCTATTTTACATAGTTAAATTTGGACTGTTGATCAAAATTGTACCAACAGAAAAGAGGCATAAAGTTTGTCAATCTTTGAACCATGTCAAATTTAATCCATTACCATAAACCCATAATAAAGTTCTTACATCTTATTTTACACAAATACACTAAGTGCATGCTTATTGTTATCTTGATGATAGAGAGGCAAAGAGTTGGATTATGGATTAAGAAGTTATGTGAACCACCTGGAACTGCTACTTCATCAAGGTTAGTACAACTACAGTACAAAATAAAGTCTTTGCAACAAATGATAATTCAGAAAGAAATAAAGTTCATGGTGTGAATCATTTTTTAATAAACAAAGATGAAAGACTTTTGAAAAAGAGACATCAAATTTTTCTTGATAAATAGTTTTGAAGTTAAAAAGCAAAAATAATAGACATTTTGATTATATTTATATAACTACTTATTGACTTATTTTGTCCATGAAAAAGAATTTTACAATAATTTATTTTGTTACCTTCATAATATGACGTATTTATTCTTATTTTAATTTTTGAACTTACAGAAAAAACAGGAACTTGTATGCACAATTATTATTACATATGTTAAAGCGAGGCTTACTGGAGGATCCATTTACAAGAAGACCTGATGCTGGTCCACTACAGTCCTTGCCGTCATACATGGTAATTAATAACAATGAAGATGAAGATGCTGCTGCTGTTGTTGCTGCTGCTGTGAATGATGATGATAATGCCAATGACAAAAATGACATTAACGCTAATGAAAGGCAAACGTTTTTAATACTTGTTCCTACCTTGGCTAACAATATGCATTCAGTTTTCCTGTGAATGGTGTCAGTCAATGACAAAATATACTAATCTGTGAAAATTTGTTTTAGTCTATTTATTTAGATGAGCCGATATCAAAGAGAATTCCAAGCCATGCAACTGATGAAGTAAGAATAATATAATGATCAAACCTGAGGGGAATAACTGCATTTATTGACTCCTTTATTTTTGGGTTTCCAGGAATATGGCAGAGATACACCAGACTGGGTTAGAGACCTTGGTAGTTCATCTGCAAGCAGTATTATGTCAGATATGTCAGGAGTGAACCAACCCAGGATTAGAAGGTATGACATATGAAATCAAGGTATGATATATGCATATCACTTACGATAGACAAAAGGTGGGTTTTGTGTTATAGAGCCCTTGCAGCAGGTCAGAATGCAATGCAGCTCAATTTGGAGCACAAAACAATAGGTTTCCAGTTTTCAGGAGATTGAAATTCTTTTGTTTTGTCCTCCAAATTGAGCTACTTTGACGTCACATGAAAGGAGTCTATATACACAAGGGAACCACAGGGAGCCCAAACTGAGGCCTGTACTGTAGTGTCAGTGATACGAATAATACATTGATGAAAATAACCAAATTTTCACCAAACCTTGTCTTACAGGGAACTACCAACAACCAACGGAGCCCACCCTATGCCCTCTGCCAGGTCTACCACACACAGTAGCTCAAGTAGAGGTGGAGATAGGCCAAACTATGCCGCAGAATATGAGCCTGATATATTCAATGGTAACCATGGATACCAAGCACGAAGATCATTAGATGAGGATGATTATTATGTGAATGGAGATGACAGGGGTCATTATAGTGCTCATGAAGACCCAATACATGTTAGAGACTATAGACATTCTGATTCAGGACATCCTTCTAGCTCATCAGTAAGTTGATTACATAGAATATACATATTTGTTGGTTGGGTTACCTGTGGATTAGCTTCCACAGGAAGCCCAACCAATAATAATTGTCTGATTAATCTTTTTTTTTAGCCATCAAAGTCTACACAAAACAATGGATATTCACATTACCCCAGAGGTATGCAGCTTATATAGTAGGGGTTTATACCCTTTTTTCAAAAGTATATGACCAATTTAGCCCAAGACATCTGGGTTTTTTACTTTCGTCAATAAAAAATTACTCACTCGGACCGCTGAAAATTTGATTGCCGCAAGCCAAAAATCACCAAATGTCTTGAACTTTAGCTAGTTGTCTGGGTTGCATAATTATAAAATGGGTGTAATGGAGAACATAGATCTTCTATTATTTTTTTTATTATATAAAGAGGGCTAAAGCTATATTTATATATCCATCTATTATTATTTTTTAGGTGGTAATCTAATCACATCATTTCGCGATGACCTGAACATCAGCAAATCTCATGAAAGAGAAGTAAGCAAAAAAACATATTTCTTACATGTGTAAAATGTATTTCTCGACTGTTCTAGTAAAACGCTATTTATTTATAGTTTAAAAATTTGAATTTTGATAACTCTATTTACGTAGGTGGAGCTCAAAGTCAAAATGGCTGAAGCAAAGTTTCATGAAGAAAAACTAAAACTGCAACAACAACATGATGTAGCTGTACAAAAAGTAAGTTTTACCACTAAACAGATTTCACATCAGTCAGCTTGGGTGTTACAGCTTTTTTCCATATTTCTGTGACCTACTGACTGACCAGATGTCTGGCATTTTGGCTTCTGTCAATCAATCAAATTTACAATGGATTGAGTTCATTCTAATCTCGAACGATAAAGAAATTCCCATGTGAAAATGTCTGCCTTGTCACAGGGATTTCATTATAGCTCAATAGACCTTTTTAGCTTCATATGCAAATTGCCCATTTCAGACCACATGACATTCCCTTGAGAAATGTTCTTTTGTTAAAATATTAACACATGAAAGAATCAGCTCCCAAGAGTGGTATCACATGGTCTGAAATGGGCACAACAAACAACGAAGCTGAAAAGGTCTATTGGAATGAACTCAGCATGTTGTCAGTTTCATTGATGGAAGCGAAAATGCCAGACATCTGGAGTACATAGGTTGCAGAAATATGTAAAGGGCTATAACTCGTATTATGCTTGCAGATCCTGGATAGGAAAAACATGGAACTGGAAGAGGTGAAGTCCCACTACAGAAATAAAATCTCAGAACTGGAAGCTGCTATCAAACAACATGAAAGAAAAAGTAAGAATGGAGACTTTGCATTTTTTTTTTTTTTTTTTTTTGCTAATGTTGCAACTCCATGTTTTATCCAATTTTTATGGCAGATTCTTTGCTGCTCTGCATTCTTGTTGGCTTTTATTCAAGTTTATTTTATTAAGAATTGATTATTATAATTATTCATTATATCAAGGCTGCAAATAAGTGCCAGTCTTCAGAAAAAATGTCCAGTAAAAATGACCACTTGACTAGTAAATGATTCCCTTTCTCTAGACATTTGATCAGCCACAGCTTAGTTTGACAGGTCAAATAAATTTGGTCTTACAAATGAACTGCCTATTGAAAGAATTATTTGGAACCTTGTATATGGTTTAAATTTTTTATTCTAGTTGCCCAGGTGAACAGGGAAGCCAGCACAATCAAGGAGCAAAAAGATAAACAGATTACTGAACTGAAATCACTGGCTGAACAGTCAGGAGAAAGTGCTCAAAATGGTTATGAGAAAAAAGTTAGTAATTATCCAGTGACATTATTGCAATTTTCAAGTTGTATAGGTTGCCTTTTATTGCCCATGAACTGCTTTTATACCATGTATAAGTAAAATAAATTTTGATTTATTTTCATAGCTGAATGACAAAATAGCAGAATTTGAAGCCGAAAAGTTTGAAATGCAGAAACAACATACCAATAACATCCAGGAACTTCTGGACGAAACCAATCAGAGACTACAGAAGATGGAGGCAGAATATAACAAACAGTCAGAAAATACAGTATGTATGCTGAACCTAATCTTCGTGCTTCACTCAATCCTGTGACATTTGAACACAGGGAGCCCAAACTAGTGTCAGCATACATGTATTACTGCAGTAAATCAATGTGGTTTGATAAATGAATCCATCAAACTTTCTAAAATACTTTTTTAGAAGCATGGGTGGGGTAGTGGTGCGAGCCTGCCGGGCTCATGTGAGTAGAGTTAATTAAGTACTCTGTGTAACTTACTTTAAGGCACAGACACACAATGTGATTTTTCATGCGACGTTGCATGCAATGTCGCAAAAACTAGATCGCACTGTTTGACCACCCATGGGATGCTATGTTCACATAGTGGGGTTTGTCGCACACCACGTCGCAAAAATAGAACTTGTCACGTGGGTGGTCACATGGTGCGATCTCTAATTTTTGCGACATTGCATTAATCGCTGCATAAAAATTTGCAGTGAGTGTCCATGCCATTAGTAGCCCTAACAAATTGTGACATTTTTTAAAACAACCTTAAAGACCGAAGTTATCAACATTGAATATGGGTTCTTTTGTTATCTATTCAGCAAGTTTGATATTTAATTTATGATATTATATATTTTTCCAGGCTGTAGTCGTACAGGAACTGGAAGCCAGAGTATATCAACTTACTGAGGAATCTGAGGCATTGCAGAACTCAAGAATACAACTAGGAAGAAATAAGGTCAGTGAAGCATCAACTGTAGACTGTTTTATACTTTGATCATGGCATCCACCATGATGTCAAAATGCCAAATTATTTGATAAAAATCCTATGCGTAGAAACCGTGAAAAATCGGCTTGGGTGTAATGTTGTCCCATTTCAGACCACATGTCATTCCCCAGAGTATCATTTCATTGTTTAACGGTAGCGCATGAGAAGATACATGAATATGGATACAACTCAAACAAAGAATCTTATTCTCAAGAGAATGACACATGGTCTGAAATGGGACAACATTACATCCAAGCCGATGAGGTCTATTAGCCATTCCAAGGTTAAGGAAAAGACTGGGTGGAGTTGCATTGCAGTACGTTGTGGGATTGTCATATGGGACATACTTCCAAGATAGCATCTATTTTGTCTCCTAAAACAGTCTCAGAATGCACTGCAATGCCAACTCAACCCAAGTTTTTCCTAAACCTCAGAATAGCTAACAGTAAGTTATTGAATTACTGACTGACTTGCTGACAGGATGAATGAGTGAGTGAGTGACTGACTATGTACTAATCATGTAGAGATGCATCCAAAGCCTTGCAATGACACCATAAAACAATTGTTTCATTAACTTTTATTGCCCTGCACATAAAAGAAGCTCAGGATGTATGCAGTGCACATGATTAGAATATTTGTCAAAAATAGGGGCTATTGTTCTTGTCTTGTGATTCCTACCCACAATTGTTTTCTGGAAGTAATTCAATATTTTCCTGATGCATTATTTTGCTTCATATATACCCAGGAAGAACTTGCTGATAAGGTTGTGACACTGACCAATGAGTTGAAGGATGCAAAATCAACGTAAGTATTTGATATATTTGCTGGTTTTCTTAGCCACCATCTCAGCTGAATTTTTGAAAAGCAATTGACAGCTTTAGTCTGTTTGTTTTACAGCTAATTTATGTCATGCATGACCAGCAACTCTCATGTTTAATTTGGTTGGAGTTTTGGCAGCTTTGTGTTTGTTATACCATGTTTACAACTCCATATGTCCTCTGTTATGTTGCAAGTGATTTGAGGAGGAAGGCTAAAAACCCTCAAAGAACAGGAGAGAACCAACAAACAACTCTACTCACATATGACACCAAGTCCAGGAATCAAACTCAGGTCACCTGGGTGAGGGGCCAGTGCTCTCACCGCTACACTTCCCCTGTTCCTTCACATACATTGATTTCCCTTATCTTATCTGCATATAGGATATCAAAATATGAAAGGGATCGTTCTCGGATGATGACTGACCATCAGACAGCTATCCAACAAATACAGCGCAAGACTGATTCTACTATTGAACTGTTGAAAAAAGAACATGCAGCTGTTGCAGCTAGGGTAGGTAACACTATTTATTACGTACAGCACAATGTGCAAAAGTATGACATGTGATAATGTATTCCTAACACATTTCGATGCACTGGCCAGTTTTACCAAATAAGGCATGTAGGAGCTTGTTTAGCAGCAAAATGTCCGTGCATAGAAGTATGCACACACATTGAGCATGGTCATACTTTTGAGCATTGTGCTGTAAGGTTTGGACATACTGTACAGCATTTGCAAGCAACATTTCAAGTTCATCATGTGAACACAAGTTCTTGCAATGTTGCTGATGATGATGTGATTTTCTAAGCCAACTTTTGTATGTAAAGCTGACCAGAATCCAGTGATGGATGAGGACACCTTTGCATTAGACAAAGTTTTATGGCATGAAAAGATTGCCAAGTGTGCAATATCTGTAATCTCTTGAAAACTTTGTTGCTAGCAGCATTGCATGCAGCAGTTGTGTGATGTGTGTGTGTGAGAGCCTTCACAGCAAATCATATTTTCTTCCATCCTTTCTTTTCTTTTCATTCATATTTCTTTTATTCATGTCATTTCATAGAAATGTTCATCAAATGCAATTATTGGATAAGGTTCATCATGAAAAAATCATTGCAAAATTATTAAGGTTGATGTCTACGTTTTTTGCTGAGGAAGTGAGGTCTTGTTAATTTTCAATATCGTGCAAAAAATATTTCAAAAATTCTCTTATTTTATACTTACGGTAATCGAAATATGGCGACCAATTTTGAATAACTATTGTTCTGGACTGACTAGCACAAGTTCACGTGGAAACGTACATAAAAGCGTTTTTACATGTATGAGAGGCTAGTCAGTCCAGAAACAATAGTTATTCAAATTGGTCACCATATTTCGTTTCGGTGTATACATTTTGTACAATGAGATCAAAGATTTATTAGTAATTCTTCTTCCAAAACAGAAGAAAATTTTGTCACCATCTAGTGCAACTATGAATAAACTTGACATAAAGAATGGATTATCTGTCCATCATGTCAAGTTAACCTTATGTTCTCAGCCAGTCTGAGGCGAGATAGCGAGTGAAATGAGACTAGCATGATATCATAAATTATCAAGATCGAAGGTCTCTGTTATCAGAACCACAGCGTCGGGCATATAATAAACACCAGATGTTTTGTGAATTTATTTCAAGAAATATTCTTTATTTGTCGTAAATTTTGGAAACTGAAACTGCTCTTCTGAAACAAAAGCATGACAGGTATACCGCTGTTTCGACCTGAAAAACCTGACATAATAAACATATTGTCTGCATATTTTATACCGATAATAGATTTATCATGTCGGGTTCTTTTATGCTCTCAGCCAATCAGAGGTGATTATTGAATGAGGTGAGCGATTATTATCCATTTTAATTACTATTTCGCCTGTGATTGGCTGAAATCTAAAGCCCTTCACATGATAAATGTATTATCGGCAAAAAATATGCAGACAACACATTTGTCATGTTTCACAAAGCTGGTAGCTTTGCCATTATGGAAATGACAGCGGCACGGTTTGCTTCAGTTTCTGAAGCAGAATTAAATTTATTACTGGAAAACAAAGATGCCAAAAATACAAAAAGAGCAACAAAGTCAAGCTTAAAAATATTCCATGAGTACTTAAGAGAGAAAAGCTTAGAAGAACCACAGGACAAAAGGTCATTGGCTGTAGTTTTAAAGTCGTTTTATGCCGAGGCAAGAAAAAGTGATGGAACATCGTATTCCAAAGGTTCGCTGAATTGTCTAAGGTTTGGCTTGAACAGACACTTCAAGGCAGTTCAAGGAACTGATATTATCAATGATTCTGGATTCACTGAGGCAAATGGAGTCTTTCTCGCGAAGTGTGTTGATCTAAAAAGACAGGGACTAGCAAAAGTTGAGCACAAACCAGCAATCTTAGAACATGATATTCGAAAGTTGTATGAATGTGGGGTATTTGACTCAGACGACCCAAGAACTCTTCAAAACAAAGTCTTCTTTGAGATTATGCTGTTTTTCTGCCGTCGTGGTCGGCAAAATCTCCGAGAATTAAAAATAACTGACTTCCTATTCGGCCGTGACGAGAAAGGCACGAGATACGTCTGTCAAGCAGGCGAAGAGTTACCTATAAACAAAAGAGAAGACGACGAGGAACATGAAGATAGAATAATGTACGAAAAACCTGGCCCATTCTGTCCTGTTGGCTCCTTAGAACTTTACATAACTCACCTAAACCCTGAAAACCATTTTTTGTTTCAAAAACCGAAGAAAAACGTTAGAATCGGTGTTGATGACATTTGCTATGTGAACATGGCTGTTGGAGCACGGATGCTTGGAGATAAAATGAAGGCTATCTCGTTAGAAGCAGAACTCTCGAAAATCTATACGAATCACTCTATTAGAGCTACACCCGTTAGTACTTTAGATATTTTTGGTTCTAACGCACCTCGGGTTATGGCGGTTAGTGTTAAGAACGAAAGGTCCGAAAGTGATGTAGAAATGTCGGAACCTATCGTGACTGTGTCACTCGGAATTCCCTCCAATGTGGAAGCTGTAAGTAACGACATATCGACTCCTATATTTATTGTCACGCGAAGAATCATTTATGGCAAAAGATTTGACTGTATGTTGGTAACTCTTATTCAGCGGAATTTTTTTCCTCACTTAAAATTTAGTTGTGAACTGAAGCACCTTACCTCTTTGCAAAAATGTGCAGACAATACATTTATCATGTCATGTTTTGTTTTGTAAGCAGAATTTCAGTTTACAAAAAATGTATTACAAAAATATATATTTTCCATGAAATCGTAAAATATCATTTCATCTGCCTCAGCCTGTATCTAAGTTTCTGCGACAGATAACACAGATAACACGGGTCGATCTTGATAATTTACGATATAGTGTTCAACCTCGTCCAATAATTGTTAACCCACTCGTAGGAAAATGATATTTCATACTTAATCTTGTATTTAAAATTCAGTCTGCAGATGCCATTTTGGACCTTGAATCTCAAATGGCCCATACCAAACAAGCTCTACAAGATGCCGAGTTCCAGCGACAGAAACAAGTCAGGGTAAGGGACAGAGACTCCGAGATATATTTTAACAAGGAAGGCCGAATGGGCTATTTACTCGTAGACCATGAGCGCAAGAGGTCTAATTATTTTAGTATAAACCTAAAAATCGGTCAAATATATAATTGTTTTGACATTGTTTTGGCTTTCAAAACCGGCCTTTTTTCGCTACTAGTGGTCTATCACTAATAGACCACTAGAAGCTCAGCTAATCAGAGCGCAGGATATGTGATAGACCAATAGTAGGTTTATACTAATGTCATACATAAATATTTGATGTTCTCTCGAGGACACGCCCTATGGTGAAGTAGATTGTGATACGGCATGGTTACGGCATGATTACTGTGCATAAATGACAACACCCTTTGAATCAGTCACAGTACATGAGTTAACTGTTTATCCACTGAAATGCTTGAACACGGTGAGATTTCTACAGCTGATATGGACAGGTGCTATATGAAGGCGGGCACCAGAAACCGTAGCGTCGTGAAGCGGCGCTTTTGGTAGCGCAAACAACCTGTGATTCCATAATAACATACAACTTCGTCTCTTGTCTACAGGAAATGGAATCCACTGGGCAACAGGACAAGATGAGCCTTGAACACCTCTATGATAAAAAGGTAAGAGCACAAACTATCATTCCTTAGATTTTCAGAGTCGGAGTTTTACTTCCTTGTCAAGAACTCTGACGACTCCTAACATCATCCAAGCTGTAGGTGCCTGAATCAACTTTTTTCGGAGACCACACACAATATTTTTCCATTATTATTTTTTTTCTTATTTGTTTTGTTGTTGTTATTATTAGTTTCGTAGCTTACAAGCAGAAATGGATCAACAAGACATAGAACACCAGAAGCGCGCGAGAAAACTCGAGGATCAAGTCAAGTAAGTATTGGTATTATGGCTTCTTACGCACGTAAAGCAGATTTCGTATGAGTGTGAAAAGTCACGGCACGGTTACGGCGCGGCGCGGACAAAGCACCAAATGTCGAATATTTTCATACACCACACGGCGCGGCGCGTTCCCTGCCGTAAGTTTTTCGTAGTCATACGAAAACTGCTCTATCATCAAATACCTTACAACTATATAGATACCCTGCTCACTGGTAGCAGTTTGATTGATGTATCTACGTGTGATTGTCTGCCTAGGCAGTGTGTGCGTCTGTGTGGAGGGGGAGGGAGGTGGAGGGGGGGAGGAAGTTTGTTCATCAGTACTGTAATATTAATCGCTATCTCGTGTTGTACAGGGAGCGAGACGAGAAAATCTACCAGCTGACTGAGGCACAGAAACAACAGGCCCAACAGGCTGAGCGAGCACTGGAAGACTTCAAAAACCAAGTAGAGAAAAACTCGGCCAGGATGTTTGATGAAATGAAAAGCCAGGTTGGTTCATAATTCTTTTAAGCTTGGCATTATTTTCTTATTCAAAAGCAGATCTAGGATCTGGGAAAGGTTTACCGGATTGTCAGGGCACTCTAGAAACGTGCGCGTTTGGTACATTTGTGTGGCCCCCCTAAACTCTATCTCTGCCCTCACTGCTAATTGTCAGTCAGTTGCGCATTATTTCTTTATCTGCCGATAACGCTCTCTAGAAACTTGCGTGTTTGTCGCATTTTTGATTGATACAGAGTAAAAGGTCTTTTCCTTCCTTAGATGGAGAAAGTGGAAGAGGATTTGGCTCATTCCAAAAGTCTACGAGAAAAGCAAAGTAGAGAGTATAGCAGACAATTCGATGATATCAAAATGAAGCACGACAAACAGGTAGAGTTATCATATTGAGAATACAACTACATCTCCTATCTACACTCAAGTGAGGATGAAACAAACTGACCTTTTCTCTTGATTTCCAGATAGCTGAGCTCAAGATAAGTCACGAACAAGACAAGGCACAAATGTTAAGGAGTCACCAAGCTGAGCGAGATAGTATTCTAAGAGAACAAGAGCAAGAGAGGGTAGGGTTTACTATAACGCGATGTTAGAGATCAGTGAAGAGGGTCGGGATTTATATGGGGAAATTAAGTTATGTAATGCAAATTAACAGCGGATTTCATCACCCGTGCTTTCCTAATCTTGCTCGATCTTGGGACAAGACCAGCCTCCTCCGCAGGCTACACCAAATTTATTCTCCAGAACGCGATTGGGATTCCTGTGTTGAAATGTTTAGCAGGGAATTGTCTCTCCCTACCACAGTAAGCCCGGGGGTCCCAAAGGAGATGCCTTGGAATAAGTTGCTAAGTTGTTGCTAAAATACTCGAAATCTTCATTAATGACCACTATAAAGATTGATAATGTAAGATGCGAATTTGATGGCATTTCCAAAATTCATTACCTTTTTGTCTGTTAGGATTTACAGAGTGAAAAGCTGCACCAGAAGATGATGGATATGGAGAACCATTCTCGAGATAGAGCATCCAAAGATTCTAAGGTACGGTGAAAAAGTCACGGCACGGTTACGGCGCGGCGCGGACACGGCACGGAATGTCGAATGTTTTCATACTCGGCACGGTTACGGCGCGGCGCGGTCCGTGCCTTACGTTTTTTCATAGTCATACGAAAACTGCTCTAAGTTTAGTACTGGACACACAGGTGCTGTTGATCATCTGTGGATATGCTTTTGAATCACAGCATTATTATCAATACCAGTCCATCATGAGTGTGCTAACATGATGGCTTGTTGGTTTGTTTTAATAGGTCACTGCCGAACTAGAACAGCAAGTACGAGAGTTACGGGAAGAGGTAAGCTATACAAACGCACGCGATTGCTGTCATTGCTTATACTACATTGTGTTGTCGTGTCGTAGCTGTTTTTATTTTCATTGTCTTTCCTTCCTTGTTGCTGTCGTCGCTTTTGATTTTGCTGTTGATATGCCGTATTTAATCGATTAAGCGCCGCGGCGCTCTTTAAATTTCTAGTGTTCTGGTGGCGGCGCTTATTTGAGGGCGGCGCTTTTTAAAAATCATAAAATTTGTAAATGATAACAAGCAAATGTTAACAAAATAAACATGTTTTAAATGTGATTCACTGTCTCAGTCTGATGATGCTTCAGCTAAGTACTGCATTGTTGTGAATGAATGCGGCGCTTATTCGAGGGCGGCGCTCTTTGATATTTGGTAGTGATGTCATACTAAGAATCGTTTGTCACCCCTCAGGTTATGCAGGCCAATTCACTACATAAAACACAACTCATGGAACTCAACCTACTCCGAGAAGAAGAGAAACAAGCCTACAAAAGACAAGAAGATAATCTTGTAAGTAACTAGAAAACTAACAACTTGAATAGCTTTCTTGAAGCACAACAGCCAGCACTTTCAATGTCTTTTTATTACTCAACTTTTAATGTTCTTCCCCTAACAGCTAGCAAAAGGTAGAAGTGAGCTAGAGCAACAGAAACTGGAGCTAAGAAGAGCTCATAGCGCTGAGATGGAACAGCTCCTGGAAAAGGTATCATTGTGTATAAGATGTCATATAACTGTCAAAAAACTACATAAGGTACCGCTGCCGTGCTTCACAGCACTCTGATTGGAGTTTCACTGTTGTGTCTGTTGTACCCACACGCCTGCCCAGGACTGCCTTGAAATTATGGGAAAATAGCAGCTGCGTTGATGGAATTGTTTCTTTGGCTAACCCCAACTGAATTAAAATCCTAGATTAGCCCCTGGACTGGTTTAACAGATGCCGTATGGTCCGTACCGTGACCGTGCCACGAGACTTTTTTCGACCATCAAATGAATTCTGATTCTGATCATAGTGATCATGTTTGTTGTTAATGATTTCAGACCAATGAAAGGCTGAGAATGATGGAACAAGAATTCACAAGCAGATCGGAAAAGGCGCAGGAGGTTAGTGGTATGGGTCGTTGGAATTCTCTCAATGGAATGACGTGGGAAGGGAATGGATAGATTTGAAGAGAAAGAGATGAAGGGAAGAGAAAGGGAATGGGTAGTTCTACACTGAGCCTTAACATATCTTATTTCCTTTCTCCCAGAGAAACCAAAAATGAAAATATTCATCATAACTATAAACACTTTGACATTGTGTTTGCAGGCTAATCGCACTCTGGACGAAGAAGTTAAAAAGCTCAGGGAAGATAATCTGAGGTATGATAAAGGAATCATATCCTTTTTTTGACTTTGTATTATCAGGACCGTAGCAAGGGTAGGGCTGGGGGGGGGGGGGGGCAGTTTTCCCCAGAAAAGTAAAGCAAGTATGGAACTGACTAAATTTTCATTTGTCGTGGTCACGTGTTGCTTTGTGCCTCCTCAGTTTCTCAAGGCTTGCTACAGCCCAGCATATAAACGGGTGATTTGAAAACTTTGTGAACACAAGTGGTTTAATATTTATGTTTAAGTTATGATATCCATGTGCATGCAGTTATCCATATAGCTGTGATGAATTGAGTTATTTTATCATTTTATTTGATAGAACTCGTCTGAACTCAGAAAAGAAGTTGAGTGAACTGACTAACAAGTCCAATGAAGAGAAAGCTGCACTAAAGAAACATCGTGACAGTATAGTCGGTGTAAGCAACAAACATATACATCAAAATAGATCAAAGAAAGGAAGGAAGAAAGAAAGAAAGAAAAAGATAATAAGGAGGGAGAGAGAAAGTGCCGCGTATAGTATCGAATTGCTTGAGCTGCAGAAACTTGTGAAAAGTGATTTGAAAATTGTTTCTTTCCTTTTCTTGGTAGTCTTTAGAACAAGATTCACAAGCTCAGAAGTCTATGGTTCGTCATCTAGAAAAACGATGTCAACAAATTGAACTGGAATCACAGGAGAAGGTAATAAAAAAAAAACAGAACGTGGGAGGATTGGATTCCAATAAAAGAGCACTCGGTCTTGTTTACAGTTGATAATTAACAACATGAGCATCTGCGACATACTTGGACTCTGAGAAAAACCAGTTACTGCCAATGAACAGAACAGACCGATTCTTGTGTTACAGTTGTGAATCAGGCCTCGGTCAGCAAGAATTAACCTGGATCTAGGTCGTAAATCTTCAAACATTTTCAGAATTTTATCGATACTCTGAAACAGCCTCTGTTACGGCGAACTCACTAATTAAATGAGTCTACTTTTGTCCAAAATCAGTACATACTACGTTACTAAATGTTTACATTTCGTTTCAGATTTCCCGGCTTCGACTCAAATATGAAGAGAAGATGAAAGGTCTAATGCCAGAATCAGTCCGAGAGGTAAAGTGTTTTTTTTCTTGCTTTTTTTTACGTTCGGAATCCCTGTCTCAAGAGTCCCTTCGGCTAGGCACTCTTGAACCTAGAGTACTTTCACTCTACTTTCATGCACCCTCAGAATCAAAGAAAGAAAACATTATTTCGTATTGGGTATCTTCAAAATAGGGAGACAAAGTTATTCCGGGGGGTGCGCACCCCCTGCACCCCTCCCCTGGATATGCCCCTACATCTAACGTTGCGCGTTTGACTGCTGTTTTTCAGGAGCTCGAAGATACAATCGAATCCCTTCGTCAACAAGTATCAGTGTTGCAGTCACGTGCACAAGTACTCCAGGAGGAACTGGACACTAGAAACAAATTCTCCATGTCTTCATTCAATGTGTCTAGTTACAAGGACGACTCCGATAGATAGACTGTGTGACACCTAATAATTGATCTTGTATTGTAAATTGTAAAAATATTACCGCCTTATAGACCCCGTGCACGTCAAAGCAATTTCTATTTCAACTTGGAGGACAAAACAAAAGAATTTCAATTCTGAGAATAGCCAATGTACATTAGCTCGAAATTCTAGCACAAAGCATGATGGAAAAGTGAGTCCTTACGCTTTTTCGGCTATTATTCCAACAGACAAAAATAACAGTAATTTTTTTCTGATATTTCCTTTGATTTCCCTGTTTCATTTTCACAGGACTCATTTTCCCAGAATGCTTCGTGAGCTTTGTTTTGTTCTCCAAATTGAGCTGCATTCTGAAGTGCTGCAAGAGGTTAATAATCCATAAAGGTCAGTTTATAAAGTCACACAAATAATATGTAAATTGTACAGCTCAATTGATTACATACGGAGATCTCTGAGAAACTGTTAACTGGTAATCTCTAGGACAGTTAAAAACAAAATGAATGATTTTACTCAGCTAGCATTTTTCTACTTCCATTCGATATCTACTTTATATTATCGTGATTCTACCATTGCCCTTTTCTGAGAGAGCGATGCATTCTGGACTAGCCTGGGTACAAAATATTATTTCTATGGTGTTGTTGTTTTTACCCAAATAAGACTACAATGCATCTTGTCACACCAAAACTGAGCTCCAAACGGTGAAAGACAAATAAATAGAGTGTATAATATATTTGATTCTTACTCATGTCATGGATTCTAATATATCGGGTTCAGTTATATTTCTAATATTAAGATATTTTATATATAAATTATAGCTTTGAATGTTTTATAAACTTATATTAGTAAAATATTAAAAGTAGGGTTTTTAGTGTGTAACACTATGTTTTACGTGTCTCGTCACTGCTGTGTTTAAGAAATTTTTAACTTTGAACTTGAGTCATGAGGTTAATGGGTCAATACAATGCAAACCCGTGTTTACCCTAGCCTAGTGGGGGAATGACGGGAACCGGAAGCGCCTCACAGCGGCTGCGCAGGATGCTAGTTTACCGTAATAGAGCAAGTTTTGCGTTAGAGCAGTTTTCGTATGACTATAAAAAACGTACGGTACAGACCGCGCCTTGCCGTGACCGTGTCAGTGCCGTGCCGTGTATGAAAACATTCGACATTCTGCGCCGTCTCCACGCCGCGCTGCTAACGTGCCGTGGCTTTTCACAATCGTACGATATTTTCTCGCTATACTGTAAAAAATACAGTACAGAAATGCACCGTGAACGTGACGCCACAGTCCTTGGCTAACAATAACAACACTATTTGCACTCTCGGTGTAAGCAGTAAAGCTACCTATAATGGCTAGAAACGGGTTAGACAGTCATAAGGAATGATCTGGCACAGCTTATATTCTACAGTAACTACGAAATCAACTCTATCTGTCATTCATCTTTCCCTTTGCCTAGCTTGGGTAAGAAGAACTTTTGTTCATCATGCTCTTTATGTCGATGTACCCAGGCTAGACCACAATGCATCTTGTTTATCGAACTCAGAAAAGGCCGACGTACGATATTCGATAATATCAGTGAGCAAACAAATAAAAGAATAACAACAATATATCAATCATTTCTCAGTTTATTTAAACTGTAATACATCATAATTTGTAAATCCTTTTAGGTTTTCTGTTTTTATTCTTCATCTTTTTCTGTCTTCTTCTGTTTTCTCTTTTCACCAACCGTAAGACCCTTCGACGCTGTGGACTAACGTGGAAAAATAACAACCCTTAATATATTTCTCTCTAGAAAAATGTGTAAAAACATAGCCGTGGTCCTAAAATGGCTTCCTATATCATTCCTGTACAATCCCTCCAATCACAACGCTTTTCAAAGCTTACCGAAAAATACTTACAACATTTTCCTCAGAGTGACCTCTTCCAGAAATTTTCCAAGTTTAACGATCGTTACACAAACTATTACGTAGAACAAGATCTTTCCTAGAGGATGAAAACACTCGCAGCAGATGAAGATTTCTATAGGTGAAATAAAGTAAAATTTAAATTTTATTTAGAAAAAAAAGTCCATTCTCAGTACTGACAAATCGCCGCATAAAATATCGATCATGTATTCACCTGGCCATTCTATTGCTGACTTGGCTATCTTGAAGTCGATCGCAAGTTGTTCATATTTCACCAAGTAGATGAAAAAAATTGTTGCAGCAAGAGCTAACATGAGGTATTTCTGGATTTCCTACTGCATCCTTTCAACTGGGTTATCTAGTGATTTTACCACAATCATGAAAACTTTGTTTATTTGTTTACATCATACCATTTGCGTCTTCCGTTTCATTTTGAACGTCATAAAACTTATGAGCGCGCGGGACTTCGAGATGCGCGCTCGCTCTGCAAATTCACAAGCACTTTAGAGGTTTTCCCGTCAATCAGGGGGATAATTTATTCATCCCACATGATTTGACTGCAAAGTGATTTCGTTAAAAAAAATTGTTTAGGTATATCTTCGAAAAATTTAATGAAATAACCTTGGAAAGACGTCAGTTTCAACCTTAAAGTAAGCCAAACCGACTCGGTCTTCAAACAAAACCAGTCCAACAAATTGTTTGAATTAAAACTTTTGAAAACAAAGTTAAAAGCATTTTACTGGGATCTGCATCAATCACACCCTTTCAAAACAGTTTTTAATTTCCTAAATATTTTCTGAGTATTAGTATCATAATTGTTTTCTGAGTTATTCATATAACTTTCTTTTTATCTTGATTTATTAATGAACAATAAAATGAAGTGAACCAACATAGAACTAATACTTTAATTTGTTCACTTCGTTTATTTTCTTCATCATTGGGTAAGTTCTCTTGGATAAGTCGTTGCATCTACCTCAACAAATAAATAATGATTCTCCTTGTCAGTGGTTGGTACGATAGAAGAAGGTTTCGTGTCCACAAGGTTTTCTTTCTTCCTCTTCTCAGTAGATGGTCCAAAAGAAGTCTTCTCGTTCACAAGGTTTTCTGTCTTCTCCTCACCAGCAGTGGATGGTACACTAGAAAACTTCTCCACCACAAGGTTTTCTCGCTTCCCCTTGTCAGTGGATGGTACAGTAGGAGCCTTCTCGTCTTCAAGGTTTTCTCTCTTCTCCTTGTCAGTGGATGGTACAGTAGGAGCCTTCTCGTCTTCAAGGTTTTCTCTCTTCTCCTTGTCAGTGGATGGTACAGTAGGCATCTCCACCACAAGGTTTTCTCGCTTCTCCTCGTCAGTGGATGGTAAAGTAGGAGCCTTCTCGTCTTCAAGGTTTTCTCTCTTCTCCTTGTCAGTGGATGGTGTAGTAGGCTTCTCATCCACAAGGTTTTCTTTCTTCTCCTTGTTAGTGGATGGTACAGTAGGCATCTCCACCACAAGGTTTTCTCGCTTCTCCTCGTCAGTGGATGGTAAAGTAGGAGCCTTCTCGTCTTCAAGGTTTTCTCTCTTCTCCTTGTCAGTGGATGGTGTAGTAGGCTTCTCATCCACAAGGTTTTCGGCTTTCTTCTCCTTGTCAGTGGATGGTGCAGTAGGCTTCACCACCACAAGATTTTCTCTCTTCTTCTTGTCAGTGGATGGTGCAGTAGGCTTCACCACCACAAGGTTTTCTCTCTTCTCCTTGTCAGTGGATGGTGCAGCAGCCATCTCCACCACAAGGTTTTCTTTCTTCTCCTTGTCAGTGGGTGATACAGTAGGCCTCTCGTCCACAAGATTTTCAGGTAATGGTTCCCAGCTAATGAAAGACACTATGGGTCTCATTTTTCCAGTTCCATAGTTTGTGTAGCGAGAAAAGCCTCGAGGATTCTTGAAATATGCGATATACTCAACATCTACGTAAAAATGAGAACATTTCTCATTATTTTTCATTCTTAACTTAACTTGTTGTAGTAGGATTTTGTTCACATGTAGACCAGCGATTTCTTCTGAAAAAACTTTTAGAAAAGTTTTGAGTTGTCGTCATTCAGCACCAAACTAGACGAAAAAAAAATCGTAAAAACTTACGAAAAACATCCTTGAACTTTGAATAAGTAGATTTGTTTCTCTTGTGCATCACAGTGACATCATTAGCTAAGATAATGGATGAAAAAACTGGGTTAAATATCAAAAAAAGTTGTAAAAACATTTTTAGTTTTCAAACTTCAAAGAAAACCGACACGAAGGAGTTCACGCGCCATATCGACCACAGGAATCCCAACAAACAAATTTTGAGCAGCCTGCAAAAAATATAAAAGATTCATTTTTATTACATTTGTAAAATTACTTCTTTTATTATTTATGTTCTTAAGTTTTATCTTATTATAAGAGTAATTCTGTTATTTGTCCTCAATGTTTTTTCTAAGAAGTAATCCCCCTCCCCTTCCTGGAGGCTTCCCTTGGGGGGTCTAGACGGTCAAAAGTTGGTATTGCGTCAAAACATGGCGACCAAGTGCGACAGAGGAGAGATTCCTCCAAAAATCGCCCAATTTTTTCACTCTTTACCTCACGTAAACTTTAATTTTGATAATATATCTTCAACTTTTGAGCCTACTGATACTGATTATCAACAGGTAAGCGATAAACAGCGAGAATTATACGGGGAAAATGGAATATTGTTTTGGCGGAAGCTCGACATAGATCTAGAACCTGTATGGAATTCTGTAGAATATGTCGTCTAAAATCGTATCTTGGAAGATATGGTCGTTACTGTTGTGTTTATTTTAATCCTAAGTATTTAGTAATTAAAATACGAAGAGCTATGTAGCTTACTAGCTATGAATTCTTAAGTTTTTAGCTCAAATTCTTTGCATTAAAAATGCTGACTCCACAAACTAAGATCAAGCATTGAAATAAACTGTTTCCACAGAGCTACGTTTTATTTTAAAGAATTAGTGTGATAAGATTTTTCATTTGAAGTTGCCTTCTTAGAGTAAGGGCACTAGGACACCCGAGCGGACTCCTTCGTTCGCGATATGATACGGGAAAATCGTGAATAAAAACAATATCAAGCTCTTAACATGAGATAATCTCTATATCTCCCTTCAGTCACTCATAAGTCCCGGGGAGGCTACTAGCCTGCTTGCCATTGTTCTCTTTCTGCTCACTTAATCCAATTATTTTGAAAGGTGGGGTGGCAGTTCCGCTCAACTTGAGCCATGTGCAAAAAAGTTGCATATTAGCATGTCACACAGTTTCATAGTAGCAACTTTTGGAAATTTGTTGAGAAAGTAGAAACCAAATCAGCTTTTCGTACAACTTTTATGTTTAAAAATAAGCTGCACAAGGTGGTGTTGCACGCTAAAAAATGCTAGTGCAACTTGTACTTTTTTGCACATTCATTCGGCTCAGGTTGCATGGAAAAAGACTACATGTAACCGCGGCTTAACAGTGCTGAATACTTTTTATTTCAGAACTTTTGGCTGTACAGTTCAGTTCCAGTTTTGTGTGGTGGAATACTATTTCTCATTTTTACTATCATTTTTCTCACTTTCTGTTGTTCCTGGTGTTGTAAGCTACGAAAGAAACAAATAAGTAAGAGAAAAAGCAAGAGTAAATGTGCAGCTTGTCTGGCTTTGTTGATTTGGTTGTCTTCACTTATTTGTTGGTAAGTGTTCATGACTTATTTGAATATACACCTATTTCAATTGATAGCAGAAGATCAGAAGTGGTCAATCTGAGATCTGTAGGAATTGTGGGAGGCTGAATGCTCATCTCATAAATATTGCAAATACATAGTTGCAAATTATCCTGCTTGAATGGTATTGAATTGCTAATTTGTGTCACAAATTCATTTTGACACCCACCAATTCCTATTGGTCTCTGATCGACCATTTCAGATCTATCTCCCATTAATGATTATCAACGTTAATTGAAAAGGTGTATACAGTTATTTCAAAAGAGGTTGAAGAGGTGAACAGTGAGTGGTATCAGGGATTGGTGATTGCATGACAATGGTTTTATATGTTATTAATGCCAATGTTTTTATATTCTACAGTGGGAGTATCATAGCAGGGTTTGTGTTCAATGACGATGTTGACTGTGGGGTTAAGAATGTTACCAAGGCTTTCAAGAATGTTAGTGACACTTTTGATAATATACAAAGTCAGGTAAGCACATTCAATAGTTATAAAACTCATGAATAATTAATGAGGAAAACACAATAGAAAACATTGTCCCTGGAGGAGGTTGTATATCTGATACAAAATCGTCCTGATTTGCTTAAACTTTAACTCCAATTTTCTCAGCCAAATTCAATTTTATCTTTAAAATTTTAGTAGAACATGAATGTATACACCTAGACGTTTCATAAGTAATATACAATATTCATGTCCATGATTGATTTTATGAATGAATGATTAAATTTCTTATAGGTATCAGGAGTTCAAAACACCATGCTAGACATACAATCCAGTATACAAAAATTGACAGAATCATCAGATATTCCTGATGAGGTCAGAGAAATCCTTTATGAGATTAAGGACACTGTGTTTTCAATCATACGAGCATTAAGAGGTGTTAAAAAAGAACAGCCACCAGATGTGGAGGAGTACATCAAGACTGGCGAGTACTATAGGTTAGTAATATTCATGGTTGGTAACAAAGCATTCAATGGAGGCTTTAAGGTAGTTTCAAAGGATTATTCAAATTTGAATCTTGCAGCCCTGACTCAATGCTTTGTGTTTGACCAGTGAACTGATGTATGGAAAGTGGTGAATTTTTTTGCTTGTAATTTGTACAGGTGGTGTGTTACCTTTGGAATACTTGGATTGGGAATCTTGACATGTTTGTTTGCTGCATACTCAACTATCAGACACAGCAGATGTGGATTTGCAATGTAAGTACTCTATAACGAATGCTCACCTTAACGAATGCAAACGTTATCAGTTTGTTTAAAGCCAAAGTTTTAACTGATTTATTATTTTGACAATGTTATTCTCTGACATCTGAATTCAAAATAATCAATACACTGCAACAGTTAACTTTGATGATGAGTCACTCACAAACAAATTAATACGTAATCCAATCTCATTTATAATATGATTATAATAGAAGTATGGTAGTAGATAAACAAGTCTAAAAATAATGGCCAGTCATCAGACAATGTCTGGGGCCAGAATTGGAACTTGTCCAGTCAAATCTTTGCCTTCCCAGTCATTTTGACCAGTAATGTTGAGCAAGAAACAAGGTATGACTGAGCTAAAACTAATTTATTGGCTAAGCACCATGTCCAGCAGCTGACTGGTTGTTATTTTTAGCCTTGGTGTATGGTCATATTGAGTGCTTATTTTTGTTGATTTAGAGCCATTTCATTGGGCTGTTTGGCGTTTCTTCTTGAATGGGTGTTACTTGGTTCACATCTAGGAGCGTCCATCGTAAGTCATGATTGTTTTATCAATAGTCACATTCACAGTTCCTTGTGCCATCCTGTAAGGTAGCCATGCCTCACAGTGAGATGAACAGTGAGCTTGCAATGATAGAGACCTTTCTTAACATCTTGGACAATAAATTATTCATGTCTATTTAACTGCAGGGTCACCTCATGTCTGCTTCAATCCAAATTAAGGCATGGCTACCTTTCAAGACAGCACAGGGAACTTTGAAGGGGACCATTCTGTGTCAGTCTTTGAAAAATAATGATTATGTAGTTTATTATTATATAATTGAGTTCCTGCATGCTGATTGGTTGAGAACTGTGCTTTATTAGTGAATGGAGCACAGTTGCTGACGCCATGCAGTCACGCTGCAATCTTTGTAAGAAAACAGCATCGAAAACTAGAGAATATTTTTCCTTTCTATATAATAAAATAAAACAGCTTTTTCCGTGCTCCGTTCAGTAATAAAGGACTTAGGAAGCACTGATAGCACTCGAGAAGTGTGAGAAGCACTCGCCTATGGCTCATGTTTCTCTTCTTTCATGCTTACACCACTTCCTGCATGCTTTATTACTGAACAGAGCACGGAAAAAGCTGTTTTATTAATTTTGTTAGATTGAGTTTTTCCTCCAAACAGTATCTGCATTAGCATGGACCTGCATGCAAACAGGTTAAGATATGTGCATTGTTTAGAAGGATTTTTATTCCAGCCAAACTTTAACAAACTCTTCCATTCTTTTCCAGGCCGTGTCTGATTTGTGTGTTAATCCAAGAAAAACAATTGACTTTTATACCAGTCAGTCATCACCAGCAGTCAAAGGTACAACAGTACTATGGTACTGGACTAGCTGTTGCTTTATTCTACCTTGTTAGTTTGTACTCTGGATAATTTATCCCTATCTGGTCATACGACAACCTACCACCCAAAAACTATTAAGCTTTGGCTACTGTATCACAGTATTGGACACTCACATCAGAGCTAAGTCATTCAATTACTGTAAAGCCAAGGATTGAATTGGAATTTGGAAGTTAATTTTTAAGGAGGGAGAAAACCCTTGAAGCATAAAAGAGAACCAACAAGCAACTCTACTCACACATGACACCAAGCCTAGTGGGACTTGAACCTGGGTCGCATTGGTGAGAGGTGAATGCTCTCACTGCTATGCCACCCATGCTTCCTTATAAATATTGTACTTTAATCTAACAATGATTATTATTTTTTTTAGGAATTGTAAATTATTATGTAGAGTGCAAGCCCAATAGTGAGCATCCATATGAACAGGTACAGCTAGATTAACCCCACCCGTGGTAAATTCCAATCCCACTTTGGTAGAAGACATGGATATTTTTTGGAACTGCATGCTTATATATTACAGCCAAGGATGGGTATAAAACTGTTAGAATGAAAGCAAAACAGTGTTGGTAGAGATGGCTTACCAAAAATAAAAAAAGAATATTATATGTTTCTCTTTATTTAAGTGTCTAGTGGTTCTAGTGCTTTCTCGCTAATTGCGGACACTTTTCACTCGCACACACACACTACCACTACATTCAATATTCTATGCACAATGCTCACTAACATGTTGATTTTTTTTGGAGGGAGGAAACCAGAGTACCTGGAGAAAACCCTCGTAGCAGGGGAGAGAATGACACATTAAACAAACTCAATTCACATTCGGCGACCGCAGGGCTCAAACCAGTGACCCAAACCTATGGAACCACAGTGGTGAAATATGCAAATATGTATTCTTATATATATCTTTCCTCTTTTTAGTATGTTCGTGAATCTCTGGATTCTGCTCAAAAAGTAGAAGTTTTGTTTAAAGAAGTTGAAGAGGTGTGTATGTAAAATATGTCTAGAGCCAGCTGTTCATAGTTTGATGGGTTGCATTCTGGTTTACCTTGGGTATCCAAGGAATTACCCAAGCTATACCAAAATGCACCATGTTAACCTTCTCAGTAGAAGGCGTGAATATATGTATATTCCAAGTACCGGTACTTTGTTGATAATCCCATTTCCAAGCCCAAAATTTTGCAAAATCCCAATCCCAGTCATGCAAAATCTCAGTCTTAGTTATAGAGTTGGAGTTAGAGATTTTGCAAAATCTGCATGAAATCCCATTTTCCCAGCCCCAAAAAGGTGAATCCCTGCTCCCGTTTTACTCCAGCTCCCATTTTTTATGATACACATTTGTACATAATGTTGCTTCTAGCTTGGGTACCCAAAAAAATCATGACCAATATACATTTGTGCTCAAGGTAGACCAAAATAATTCACCATGTAGACTTCTCAGAAAAAGGTGTAGATCTATACGTGTGTTTGAGGAACTTCTTTATGCTCAGTGGCGGATCCAGAGGGGGTTCCATGGGTTCCACGGAACCCCCTTTGAGCATCAGACCGTTTGAAAAAAAATGAGAATGCGTCCTGCAATGAAGTCTTACGTATCAGTTGTTGAAAGAGTGAAGACGAAATGGAACCCCCGTTTGTAAAATTCTGGATCTGCCACTGATGCTATATATCTCATATGGCATTTATTTTTCTTGCTCTGGTATGAGTAATATTTATCTCTCCTTTGTCTGCTTTCTATCTAGAAGTGGCCAATGAAACAGCCTGAATTACAAGAACTTGTTGAAAAATTCAATCAAACAGCAACAGAGTTAATTGGAGTGCAGGAAGAACTGAAATGTGCTGGGATCCATCAGGTACGTATAGCATCATCGCTTTCAGCCTTTTTGTCAGTCATTTTTTCAATTACAAAAAAATAATTTATGCATTCCTTTAATTTTGTTTTCATTTTAGCAATATAAAAAGGCTCATTGTGCAGTTTGTTTCCCAGTGGTGTAAGTTGTAACTTTATTTTTATTTTAAGTTTGAAAATTAAGGGTTTTCTTAGATTTTTATCTTGTTCAGAATGGATAGATAGAAATGGATAGTCTAAGAGCAGATTTCCTAGGACTGTGAAAAGTTCAGTGCCATGTGCTGTGATGTTTTTTATATAATTTTGATTGGCTGATTTTTTTCTCGCGTAATGTAATTGGTCTGGCATACTTAGTCAGTGTGTGACAGTGTCCGTGCCATGTTTCTTGCATTTGATTGGATGAAGTAAGCTTGCCTTGCCATGAACATGATGTTTTCTAGATTTTTGATTGAATGTCTTTTTGTTGTGACTACGTTCGTGCCATGAGCTTAAATTTCACAGTCATAAAACTGCTCTAAGATGGATGGATGTATGGGATTAATAATTGTAATGGGAATGGAATACAATGAGAATGGGAAAGAGATAGAATAAGATGATACTGCAGGTGCTGTACATACTAGCTAAAGTAATACATTCCTTTTTTTATCATTTTAACAGGGAAGGCCTCAGTAAGTTGTTACTTATTGCCATCATCCTTGTGGTATTCTTGGCTGTGATACTACTCTTGATCATACCCATGTGTAAAAGGTTGGTAATGCTTGATGATGATGATGATGATGAATATATCTTTAATGAACCACTTGGCAGCATGTGCTGAATTACAGTGGAGGTCAGCTTACATGTTACATGCAATATACAGATACTAAACAAATTATTAATTAAGCAATAATTACAACATAGGACAACACAGAAAAGTAGTAATTATGCATATCGAACAGTGGCAAACTTATTTAACCTTTCGGTGCGGTACAGCATTGCCTTTTGGACGTGTGACATCCCTTTTCATACTGGTAATTCTGCAGCCTACCAATTCCAGACATCGTTAGTGTCTGGCGATTTGACGTTTTGGTAATTTGGCTTCCATCAATCAAATTTACAATAGTCAGAGTTCATTCCAATTGCAAGCGATAAAGGAAGTCCAATGTGAAAATTGCTGTCTAGACGAAAACATTTTGGTGACTGGGTTACCTATGGTCAGGTGTACCCCCCAGTATACCTCCTCTCAACCAAGCCCTCCATTGGGTATATGTCAAACCATGGGACAAAATGCTTATGTAAGACTACTTATAGTTTATACTGTACATTAATTGGATGCATTTGTACTCTGCCTAATTTAGGATCCATCGTCAAAAGAGGACAGGGAATGCCGTAGGTTCTATGCTGAGTGGGTAGGTTTAATCAAATTAATAACAAGTGTAAAAATAAATTAAACTGTTGAAAATATCGATGTGTTTTAGCAAAGTTGCCACCACAATGTTGAATGTGGGATTTAGATAACTGATATGAATGGGATTTATTATAATTGTTATTTTTTCATTTGGTATTATTTTCTTTCCATTTTATAGAGATCAGTCATTAGAAACAGAATATCACTCTGTTACTTCTGATGATGAAAGCCTGCCATTATTACCAAGTTGTCCACCACCACCTGTAAGTCTATATATATCATCATGTACCTTGGTGCTTGATATTCATCAAAGCATAACATAGTGTCATATGGTTATGAGTGGTTTAGGTTGAGGGGGAGATATTCTATACTATACACAGTGTGAAACCCGGGGGGGGGGACTCCCTTATAAAGTTGGTAGGTATGCTCGACGGACCTTTTAGGGTCGAAAATAAAACCCTCTGGTACCTTTTAGGGTTTGAAATGACGCCGTACTAGGGTCAATATTCTTTTATAAGATAAATATACCTGAATATATGACAATACTTTGTTAAAGTCCGGGAATGTTCGGAAAGCGAAGTGTATTTGATGAAATTAGTGTATATTTATCAATTTTAAATTAAAAAAACTGTTAAATGTGGTCGTACCTTTTAGGGTCTGGAATCGATACCTGAATTAATTTATGCTTACCTTTTAGGGTCATTTTTCAATCCGTCCGTCGAGCATACATACCCATTTTATAAGGGAGTCCCCCCCCCCCCCCCCCCCCGGGGTGTGAAATCTATATGCTAGATGCAACGGTGTAGCCTGTGTTGTGCTACTTTAGATTGGGGAGGGGTTGCAGGGCTCGAAATAACAGCCAGTTAACAGACAAAATCTGGCCAGAATTGCAACTTGTCTGGTCAAATCTTTGCCTTGCCAGTTGTTTTGACCAGTAAGGTTGAGCCAGAAATATGGTATGACCAAGCTCAAAACTAATTTGGCTGATCATCATGATGTGACTGACTGGGCATTATTTCAAGCCCTGGGATTGGGGGGGGGGGGGGGGGGGGGGGGGGGAGAGGAAGTGGGTTGGAAAGATAGAGGAGGGGTGAGAAGATGGAGGAATGAGGTGGAAAGATGGAGGAAGGAGGGCTTGGAAGAGGGAGGAAGTGTTGGGAGAAGGCAGTGTCAATGTGATTACAGGCCTCTCATTGTTATCTCCTTTTTTTTCAGTACGAGGCTGTAGCACCCCCTGATTATCAGTTTCATTCATGTCAAGAAGAAAGAAATCCTGTCAACTCATCTACACAGCCGGAAGACAACCAGCCTAATAACATGGCTCCACCCCCTCCCCGTGGGGAGATTGTAGACAACCCAAGGAGAGTCGTCATAATGGCATTCTGAGAGATCTGAGATGCTGTAGAATTCAAACCACAGCAAGCCCAACCACTAAGTTAAAAAACATTTTTGAGCAGCTCTTGATCAATAGAGGTTTTTGGTTTCTATTCAACAAATCGAAATATGACGACCAATTTAAATAACTATTGTTTTGGACTGACTAGCCTCTCATACATGTAAAAACGCTTTTATGCTTCCACATGAGGCTAGTCAGTCCAGAACAATAGTTATTCAAATTGGTTGCCATATTTCAATTCAATGTATATAATTTTAAATAATTTAATAATTAAATAAATCCAACATTAATATAATTTAAGAATATCAATTATTTTAGTTTAAATTTCTCTTATTTTTACCTAAATTCTTAAAATGTAAGTTTGCCTTACATTCAAGAAGTTATTAAGAAATAACTCTATAGATCTCGCTTTCCGACTAGCTGTGGGTGCGTGCTTTATGGGATCACACAGCATGCATTCACACTTTCTATTGCGTTTTTCATGTCCACTCCACAACAAGTTGTGCTTCTCTTGACACTACTGCATGCTTTATAATAGCACAGAGCACATTTTTTTTTTTTTTCGATTTGTCTTCCTCTGGTAAGAAAAATTGAACAAAACCATCTGGAGTACAAGGTTACTTTAACCAAAAGCTTTTAAAAACCAGCTAAATTTTATTATGAAGTATTATTAAGAACTTCGTATAATTTTTTTAGGAAGGTGATTCTTCTAGATATCAGGGCATGTAGATATTTGTATCATAGTCAGGTAATTTATATAATTTATGTGTCTATATAGAAGCTACTAATAAATAAAGATTTAATGATTATCATTTTATAATAAAACAAAGAAATGATGCTCTTGGGAATGACTTGTCTGAAAAGGGAAAACACCACACCAAGATGAAGTAAGTCTATTTAAGACTAAGACACAACATAGATATTGAATTTTATTTCATCAAAGAATCGTCAAAAATTGATATTTTCATTAAGGAATTTATATTCTTTATTAATGATACCTATTTGGGGAGTGTAGATCATTTATGACATTTCCTTGAAAATAAGTGCCCCACTAGGCCTAGCCCGAGTTCCCCCTCTCTTTCATAGTCCAAGCTGAAAATCCCGGGGGGGGGGGGGGGGGGACTCCCTAATAAAATGGGTAGGTATGCTCGACGGACGGATTGAAAAATGACCCTAAAGGTACGCATAAATTAATTCAGGTATCGATTCCAGACCCTAAAAGGTACGTCCACATTTAACAGTTTTTTTGATTTAAAATTGATAAATATACACTAATTTCATCAAATACACTTCGCTTTCCGAACATTCCTGGACTTTAACAAAGTATTGTCATATATTCAGGCATATTTATCATATAAAAGAATATTGACCCTAAAAGGTACGGCGTCATTTCGAGACCCTAAAAGGTACCAAAGGGTTTTATTTTCGACCCTAAAAGGTCCGTCGAGCATACCTACCAACTTTATAAGGGAGTCCCCCCCCCCCCCCCCCGGGCTGAAAATTCTTTTCTCTGATAAAATTCCCACTCTGAAACTCCATAAAAGAACTTGTGAAAAATGCCTAGAAGTGAATGTGACTAAAGCTACTGTTAGCCCACCCCTTCCTTCAAAACAACACATTGTCATCATTGGTAAACACTCCCTAAACCACATTAATAATTGAATGTAGAAAAGAAAAAAATTCTGTCAAATAAAATTCAACATTTTACAAATTATTTGTGTATTTCTAATATAATTTATTTTGTAATCTTATCCAGTAAAGAAAAGCTCTTGCTCACTCAAGAAAGAAAAATATATAAATGAATTTATGATTTTTACTGAAATAGGCTGTTTGTAAATTAATACATTTTCATTACCAGTAGAGTACGAATACTAGAGCAGTTTTCGTGTGAGTGGGAAACCTACGGTACTGACATACAGCACGTACACGGTACGACATGCTGTAACATTGAAATGGCTTCCTATTGTCTTCTAGTAATTTATCCAATCACAACGCGTTGTTACGGCTACGGTAATAGGGACTTCAAGATTTGCAAAATCTAAGACGGCGACGTCAACCCGAAGTAAAAACCAAAATTCTGTTCATTGGAGAATGCATTCAAAACATTGTCAGTAAAGTCAACTCATCCACAGGGAAGAAAGAATTTCGAAGCACGAAACCTCAAAGTGAAGTTATTTACACTTCCGGTTGGCGTCGCAAATTTTGCAAATCTTAAAGTCCTAAATATACGGTACGGCTACAGTACGACTATGAATTAGCCGTATTGTTTCCACTCATACGAAAACCGCTCTAAAAGCATGCAACCCAAAAAGTGCAAAATTATGCTAATTCTATTGCTTCGTTTAGTACTATTTCAGGGACCGCGGAGGCGGGGTGTCTCGAAGCTTATTCATCATCATCATCATATTCCATTATTTTTTCATTAGCATGGGCTGACTATTATCTTCATCGCCATCACTTTCCTGATTGTCATCAACAGTCCTCGTATTCAATGCCGTACCATCCTTTGGTTTTCCATCATTGTCGTGAGGTGGTGGCGATTGCATTTCATTTTGCGTCTCAGAGTCGTTGCTATGTCCTCCGGATCTAACACAGCAGCATAATAAGATGAGGACGGCAATGACCCCTATTACAACGCCAGCTATCTCCCAATTGCTTAAATCTGAGGATGTATTCTCTGAGGAATCTGATTGCCATGATGACCATGATTTTGATGAAGAACGTCGTCTTCGTGTACTAGTATTTGCATCGGCCAGAAATCCATTCAGAAAGATGAATAAAAACAGAATTTTTAAGCCCAGCCCTGTCATTTTGTAAAATGTATCGCGTGCGTCTTTTCTTGCTGGTCGCTGTTAGGATGCGATAATATTCGATTGTTCACTACGCCTCTCATCACGGAGTTAAATTCGTAATTTATTTTACAGGAAGTCTTTGCCTGTGCGATCTATTTAATAAATTCCAACTGATGGGAGGGAAAGAAAAAAGAAAATTCTTGAAAGAGGGCGTTTCTGGTAGAAATAACAACCGATCTCAAATGTCAGGTATCGTTGCACTGTGGGATGTCTGTAGAGAATCAATTACTGGAATTATTGAGAACGTTTTCCGCTGTATTTAAGTGTATTTATTTCTGGTATCTAAGTGTTTTTTTTGTGTGAGCAGTTGGACCCGGAAGTTCCAGATAATGAGATTGGGCTGCCTGTGTGTTTTCGATAAAGTGAATGGACTTCCTGTGGTTTTTGTTCATTACCCATCATCCCTTGGTGCATTCAATATGGCGGGCAGATCTGAATCGAGCATGGAAGAAAGTGCACTCGTTACGGTGAGAAAAACTTGCATTAATTTCACATTTATCTCTTAAGGGGAAAACAAAACCTTGACCACATTCTCTTAAGGCATTCTCTCGGTTTTTATGTTGTATAAAAAAATTTAAAACTAAAAAACGATCATTTTTTGCGAAAGTAAGACTTGTGGCTGTCACTCGTCTAAAAATGTACTGTAATGTACATGCAACTTATGCCTCAAATAATCATTTATTTTCAAGATCTTATTTCAGATCAAGCAAAGTCTCTTTTTACATATGATTTCGTCTACAGACTGCTCTTATTTCCGTATTAAAACTAGCAGTTGTGCAAGGAAAACAAGCCAGTGATCTTGTTATCTTGAACTGCTTTCAACCCCAAAACAACCTGAAGTTTAGGGATCATTCATTATTTACGCAGAGGGGGGGGGGGGATGGCAAGATTAATCTACCCCTAACCCTAATCATCATGACCCCAGTCCCATAAAGACAATCGTTTCCACTTCCTATGCACATTTTTTTTGTGATCCCTTCATGAATTTTTGTTGACCCCCCTTCCCTCCTATTCTTGCCAGCTCACCCCCTGGTATAAATAAGTGAGTGGTCCCAAATAAATATACTAGCCTTTCCTTGTATTAAGATCTGTTTATTTACTCATACCTCCCTGATTTATTGTTTTGATCCTGTCAGCTGATACCAGATTGTCAAGCTGGGGGTAAGATCACTGGTCATTGGTCAACAGGTCATGGGATAACAGTCCATGCATCAGAGGGAAAGCCAACGTCAGGTGGGTGTAGAGCTTGTTTTGTGCAACTGTAAAAAATGCATGTACAGAGGGGAAAAAGAGAGGGAGCAGCTGGAAGGCTTTAACCTCTCCATGTTTATGATAGCGTAAAGACATTTTTTCCTTTTTTTTTATTTTGCAGCTCAACCTTTAGGTCATTATCGATTCCCAGTGTTGCATGAAGTCAAGTGGCATGCTGATGTGCATACCACAATAATGCGCAAGCTGATTAATGAAACTCATGGTAAGTCCTTTTTACCAGCAGTTTATATGATGAGATGCCCACAAATGGATAGGTGTAACCTGGGTAATATGGTAACTTGGTAACCTGATAAACTGTTAGCTTGACTACTTATCTCATGCCCTTCTAGCAAGAGACGTTATGAGGGCTATGCAGTATTGTCATGTTTCTTTGGTTTATCAAATTATCTTCATATAAATATTTCTTTCAGGAATATTTTTAGACCTTCAACAGCTACCAGAAGCAGGAGGAACTTCTAGAAAATCAAGGTAGATACATTAATTTATTATAAAGATAAGTTATAAACAAATATTATGAAGATATGTGACTATCAACACTTTGCAGTGCTAAAAATAATGGCTGAAGGCCAGACATGGTGACTGGATACATCAAACTGATCAAATGTGACCAGTCAAGAGGAAGGTCTAAATGGCATCCATTGACTGTTATTTTTCGTCTTCCTTTGAATTTTGAATCTCGATTTGAACTTTCTTTCTCTTTCTTTTTCTATTTTAGCTTACTGACAATTAGCAGAAGGTATCGAGCTGTGCTGAGGTCCTGCTTACTGCAGCTAAAAGACAAAATAGGTATGAATTAGAAAGTTAGTGTTATGTCCATTCAAGGTTCTACATATAGATTGACTTTGGTCATTTTGTCTAGATATTGAGCCTATGGCTGTGGATGGGAATCAAAATACTAGTACACAGGTAAAACTTCTTTGCTTATTTCATTGCTTCTTGTACTGCATATGTAATGTATGGAATTTCATTTATTGTTGCAGAAGCAGTTGTTGACCTTTATAGAGCTTGTGTGGCATCTGTGTGAAATACTCTTCATAGAATCTTTGCCAGGTAAAGAATACTTTTCTTAGTCTCTCAAGTGCTAAATTCCAATTCGGTTTGTGAGTTAGCCGTGCCCTGACTTAGATCAGCCCAGAGGTTGTGTCAGGATCCGATCTGTGAGTTAGCCATGCCCCAACTTAGATCAGCCCTGAGGTTGTTTCAGGATCCGATCTGTGAGTTAACGATGCCCTGACTTCGATCAGCCCAGAGGTTGTATCAGGATCCGATCTGTGAGTTAGCCATGCCCTGACTTGGGCAGTTGTTGACCTTTATAGAGCTTGTGTGGTCAGCCTAGAGGTTGTCTTAGGGTTTGATAAAATGTCAAGATTTTCAGTCAGAGCAATAAGGTCTGTCATCAAGGAACCATTTGAGAAGTTCTACACCTATCCCCCAAACCTTCCCCAACCCCTGACCCCCCCCCCCCCCCCCCCCCCCCCACCCCTCCACACACACAAACAAAACATATTTATCTCTCGGTTTGTTTTGCCATTGTTCTTGCTGATCCTCAGGAGGTGCTGTCCTGCCAAGACTTCTAGAATGGTCAAAGACTGAGGACACAGACAAGTACGTTGCACAAGTGCTACAGTATCCTGCACCTCATGAGAGCCCTGCCTACTGGCCTGCTGTAAGTTTAGTACACTACATATTTCAGTTTTCCAGTGTGCCTGAACTGGATACTAACATTCATTCATGACACATATCTGTATAAAGAAGCATGGGTGGCATAGTTGTGAGAGCGCTCGACCGCCTCTCACCAATGTGACCTGAGTTCAAGTCCTGCTAGGCTTGGTTTCCTACATGAGAAGCTAGTTGGTTCTCTCCTGTGCTTAGAGGGTTTTTCTCCAGGTTCTCCAGTTTTCCTCCCTCCACAAAAATCAACTTTTAGATCCCAATTCAATTATAGAAGAAGGGCCAAATTTTTGTTAGCCACTGACTATTAAGTACAACTCTGATAAAATAAAGGACAGGTATATTAACACTAGCTGGACTCACTATGTTCATTCTAGGGCTTATCACAGTGTTTATATATTTTTTATCTGCAGATATATAGTCTAGTATTGCATGGTCAGCTGAATGATGCACGCGAATTACTGGCTCAGCATCCTGACAGCCGTGACCAGCTAGGATCTTATGATGTAATGATATTCTTCATTTATTCAGTATAGAGTGTTCAGAGTTTGAAATTTGTGAGAGATTGTGCCATAGGATATGATTTGTCATAGTCAGATGATATCTACTGTACTATCATCAGTAACATCATGATCATCACTATTGTCTTCTGTAATTAATATGTATACAGCTAGTAAAATATCTTCATCTTTCAGATGTTTGAAAGTATGGATGAGCTGCTGAGAAGAATGCCACTATACCAGGTCAGTGAAAAGATGAAATAATAAAGAACTACTGTATGTCAGTCTTGAGGCTATTGTTGACATGTTAATGGTTTGAGAAGTAATATTTGAGAAGTAATAGAAAGATATCCATGGCAAACACCAAGAAGTGGGCTGAGCTGCTAACTGCTCATTGACACTGAATATCCCCACCCCCACACCCCCAGAAAAAAAATAGACCTTTTCAGCTTGAGCAAAATATTTTCCCATTTCACATCACTCGCCATTTCAAAGAGTATCATTTCCTTGTTTAACAGTTGTACATGAGGAGACACATGAATGTGGATACAACTCAAACAAAGAATCTTACTCTCTAGAGAAGGACACATAGTCTGATATGGGAAAACATTGCGCCCAAGCCAAAAAGGCCTATTGACACATTTTGAAATAATTCAAGAGTTACACAGTCTGTAAAATGGGGTTAGGGCGACTGTCTGTTGAGGCATTTTTGTTCATGCAAACCAGACAACTCCAGCCAGAGAGCATATTTTCTCCTGTTTTAATATCCATCAAATTAAAATTGCTAGAAAAATAAATGCTAGAATTGGAGTGCTTATTTATTTTCTATTGAAATATTTGACTAAATCTTTACTGATTTGTTCATTGAATTTATGGCTGTGATATAATATGAATTATGATTGATGGAACTTAGCCAAGAATCTAGTGAAGTTATGTGGAACATGAAAAACCTGAGTCTAATGTTTTGGGTTTTTTTTTAACAGTACTACATGGGTCAAACGTCATCAGAGTTTTTAGTCAAGTGGAACCACTGGCAACATGAGTGTAAATCTCAGTTAGAGAGTGATACCTATGTGGCTGACCCTTGTCTACAGACCTTGTGTGAGGTACAAAACAAAGTGATATTCCCATCAGGAATGGTCCATGCTTAGCATACATATAGTCTGTTCTGGATGCGTGTTAAAGTGGCATGAAGCATAGCCAAGTGTGACTCTACAGTAAAAATTGAAATGTGTTGATACACTACCCCTATAATGCTCCCAAAATTGGCTGTGTGAAATGACTGATGTCCACTGTACGCTCCCCCTCCCCTCCCCTTGCAATGTTGTCTAAATGGCCAAAGTTGGGTACCGTAAGCTAGCCACATTCTCAAGGAACAGCATTGAATGGGGCAGGGGGGGGGGGGGGGATTTAGTTTATACGATTTTTAAAGCGCTTTTTCTTACACTGCATGCTTAATTTTTCCAACATTATGAGGTAGTGTATTAACACTTATGATTTTTACTGTAGCTTGTTGAGTGCTTTAAGCAACCTCCCAGCACAGCTAAGCATTGACCATTGCTTTTATAACACAGCTGTTCATTCCATGCAGATCAAATAATAGCTATTCCTGAATTTTACTTTCTTTTTCAGATTCTCGCAGGCAAAGAAGAGGTCTTTGACGAAAGCATCCTAAAGTAATAATATATTTTAATTTTATATTTATCACTTTTCTAGGAGATTATATTTTCATGTTCTTCTCTAATGTTGAAACTGAAGTGAGTTTGACAAAGAAAATCCATATTACTGTCAAAATGGCTCAAGCGTACCCCTTAGGGCTCCATTAATGATTTCATTATTCGAATATTGATTTGATTTTTCACTCTGAGTATTCATTAAAAAAAATTCAAAGACTCCAAACTTTACATTCATTTCACAACTAAAATTCTAATGGATGGCCTTTCTGGGGATGTTTTCTACCTTGGTATGGTGATAGATCTCATCGGCTTGGGTGTAATGTTGTCCCATTTCAGACCACGTGTCATTCCCCAGAGTATCATTTCATTGTTTTATGGTTGCGCATGAGAGGATACATGAATATGAACACAACTCAAACAAAGAATCTCATTCTCAAGAGAATGACACGTGGTCTGAAATGGGACAACATTACACCCAAGCTGATGAGGTCTATTGTTGAAGAATTGAATCAGAACTCGAGTAGATAATTTATTTTCAAGTTTGGAGTCAGAGTGAATAATGAACTCCTCTGGTGTTATTTAAACGAGCTGTTCATCACTGTGCCTGTGGTTGTCATGTTCTAGGGATTCTTGTCCAACCTGGTACCAGATGCTGACAGCCAAGTTGTTGTACTGCAATCCAGTTGTTAAGGTGTTTGACCTGCAATACCATACACAGGTGTGATGAAGATATAATTGAATAAATAGATATTCTTATTTTAAGTGAGCATTGATAGCTCTGTAGCTAAAAACCTTATGACAGAGACTGCAGAGAAGGAGGGTCAGGTGGGGCTACACCATTATCCTGCCACAGCTCAGTGTCGTACATGAGCAGTTTCCCAGGGTAGAGTTTGTAGTTGGTTCTCTCCTGTGCTTCAAGGGTTTTTCTCCAGGTTCTCCAGTTTTCCTTCCTCCACAAAAATCAACTTCTAGATTCCAATTCAATTATGGGATAAGGGCCACAGATTTGTTATATAGCCACTGGCACCTATAAAGTGTTACCCTCATAAAATCAACTGCATTTTTTAACAAGGGCAGTTACCACATTTCATCTTTTATGGTAAAAGTAGTGGGGTTTCTGACATAAATCTTGACTTTCTATTTTTCTAGAGCTGTATTGAGATGTTTGGAGGTGATATGGGAAGCTTAGACAAGATCTTGCTCTCAGCGTTCGAATTTGATGTCTCTGGTGTCATCAAACAAAGCAGGTAAGTAATAAGTTGAGCTTCCTGAATGACAAATGCATGTAACACTGGTACATGTAGTATAGACAAACAGACAGATAGACTGACTGACTGACTGACTGACTGACTGACTGACTGACTGACTGACTGACTGACTGACTGACTGACTGACTGACTGACTGACTGACTGACTGACTGACTGACTGACTGACTGACTGACTGACTGACTGACTGACTGACTGACTGACTGACTGACTGACTGACTGACTGACTGACTGACTGACTGACTGACTGACTGACTGACAGACAGACAGACAGACAGACAGACAGACAAACAGACAGACAGAGTTAGGGAGATAAGTAATCATTGGGATTGATCATGATATTATGATTTTTAACATGTGCTTTTGTTGGTACAGTGAGTCTTTTGGTAGTTGGTGGTTTGTTGCCCATCTTACAGATCTGTTGGATCATGCAGGACAGTTAGATTCTAATCAAATCAGGTAAGCAAGCTCTTGTCTCCTGGTTATCAAATCTAACACACTAAATTCCAATTCCTTCTGTGAGTTAGATATGCCTTGACTTTGATCCTTCTGCCACCAATCTCTCAAGGAGGATTGTAAATATTTATTTTTGTTTTCTTTCAGCTCTCCTATTAGCTTGAGGGAATTTTTACTACTGGAGTATTCTGCTAGCTTAATGTCCCACCATAGGTATGTGAATAAAAGCTGATTATCTTACACTATTGCCATGGTTTATTGCATGGTCTTGTGGTAATGAATATTTACACTCTTGATTAACTAGTTTTGAAACTTACTGAAGCAGTCAAGAGTCAGTGATGCTGAAAATAGACCTCTTTACCTTGGCCATAATGTTTTCCCATTTAAGATCATTTTTCATTGATCTCTTGAGGCCAAGATTCTTTGACTTATGTTTAAGTTGTACCCATATTCATTTGTCTTCTCTTGTGCAACCATTAAACAGAGAAATGATACTCTAGGGAATGACACATTGTCTAAAATTGGAAAACATACTCATTGCTTAGAATATTTTCATTCTCATTCAATTTCTCTTCTCTAAAATGTCTTTCAACCTTTTCCTAATTTCCTATTTTCTTCAGTCTTTGGCAAATCGCAGTTGACTACCTCAAACAGTGTCCTCAGTATGGCAGGTAATTTACAAAAGTTTATATAAAGTCAACCAATATTTCATTAGCAAGATCCATCGAAGGTTGCTGGAAGATGTTAATACTCCAGTTTCAAGTTCTGTTGCTCAGGGTTAGCCTTGATTTTTGCAGCATATTTACGTGTTCCAGTGAAGGTTTAAATAATTTCAAAGTGTTTTTATTATTGAAGTCATGCATTCTTTACTTTACTGTTCATATTTGTGAATAACTAAACACTGAAATGAAGCTAACCCTGTGTTGCAAGATGCTCTTGACTGGTGCTCCATCATGCAGTCCTAAGGTCACTAATATCAGCCCTAAGGGGGGGGGGGGACAACTCTTTTTGTTCTTAGTTACATACCTTGGTATTTTTTTCCTCCAGAGCTCACTTGGAAGAGTATGTTGAACACCTACCTTTAGAGACAGAGAAAAAAGCACTCAAAGTATTGAGACTGTGTGAAGACTTAGACATGTCTGTACAAGGTAGGCCATCTTCTACCTATCTAAAGAGCCAAATATGGGGGTGTTCTAATACTGAGATAATCATCATCATCATCACCATCATCATCATCAACATCATCATCATCATCAACATCATCATCATCACAACATTAACATCACTATCATCATCACCATCGTCACCACCATCATCATCACCACCATCATCATCATCCTCCTCCTCTACTCTCATCAGTGTGCCATTTGCATATATGCTCACATGCACGTAATGGTCATTATCACACACAAAAATTAAAATCGTGCAAATCCTTTTCAAGAAATAGATTAAATAATATTGATATTTGGGTAATATTTTTGTTTTCAGCACAAAGTATATGTAAAACGATGAGTATGCGAGCATTAAGAAACTCTCGTCTTGGCTCTGCGTTATCTTGGTGCCTCCGATCTAAGGTAAGCAACTATTCCTAAAGAACGGTTGTAATCTCAATGGAGCACTGTTACATTCAGGGAACCAAAGAACATGTCTGTCTGTACGAACAGGGTGTTCATATTAAGTGGTTCTAATGGCGAAGTTATACAAATTATTTGAACAGAAACAAGTTTGAATAGCTGTTATTACGGATGCATGCAAATGAGATGCAAATGAGACAACTATACAATACAATACCATAAACTTTATTTAAAGAGGGTGATGCATTAACCTATTTGGTTATCTAACTTACGGCCCTCAATCATTGTATCAACCCGACAGCCTCACTTGAATGATTCTTAAAACAAAAGAATATCTCATTTACATGCATCCATAACAACAGCTATTCCTGTGTGTACACATGGCTTAGGTCGTTGTCCGTCACTCAATCTTACCTTCATATTTCAACTTCTCTCCTAATGCAATTAACTATAAGTAATGATGGAGAGAGGATGGGGTATGGGGTGTGGTAATGGTAAGGGATACACCAATGACTGGCCTACTGTAAGACCAGACTCATGGCTGAAGAAACTACCGACGTAAAATATAGTTACTTTTCTATTATTACCTGAACTAATAGGTCCTTGCGTTAGACTAAACTTTTTGACTAAAGGGACATAACTGTTTTCGATGTTTTTTACTGGTGTTTGTTTAAGACTAAGATATTGTATTATTTAATGTCTTTACAGGACTCTGCTTTTGCAGCATTCATATCTGACAGGTAAGAATGGAAAACTATGTTTCACCATTTCACATCTCTTTGGGACGAAAGATCCTTTGTCTGTCTTTTTCATCAACTGCACAAGGAAAAATACTAATCATTGGAGTGACAGTAAAATTAGTAAAACCTTACATACACATTTCGTTTGGGAGGAATGTCTGTCTGTGCGTAATTTCATTTGTGCTTTGATTTTTTGCTCGACGTTTATCCATGTTAACGTAGACAAATATCTAAGGGTAAGATGGTTTCCCATTTCAAAATGTGGCACCTGTTCAGGAATAAACTTTGTTTGAGCCACATCAATATCATAGTACAGTCGCAATCATGCCAGAAAAAGAGTAATACTCAAGGGAATAACTTGTGATCATTCAAGCTGAATAGACCCCTTTCACGTGACGTCAAAGCAGCTCGATTTCGAGGACAAAACAAAAGAATTTCAATCTCCTGAGAATTGGAATCTATTTTTTTGTCCTCCAAATTGAGCTGCATTCCGACGTGCTACAAGGGGTCTATACTCGAATACTGAGTTGTGTTTCTAAAGAATTATCGTAACATTTGCTATCGTAATGTTTATTTTTCCAGGTTTTTGGAGGAGTACATCAAATGTGGAGGCTTTTCCAACCTAGATTTGATTGACAACTTGGGATCAGCCATGCTTCTTAGCGACCGATTGACATTCCTCGGTAGGTTCTCGAGACCAAGCCTTTAACTTAAGTACACGTTACTATACATATCTGTCCCACACGATGAAAATACAACCAATACATGTGTGGGAAAGTCATCTTTGAGTCAGCGGTAATCCATCATTGCTTCCCATCATACATTGCGGTATTTTCATTTTTTGACTTCATGTCTGGGTATTTTCATTGGGTGGGATAATACACGCCATGCCTGAAGGCTAATGTGTGTATTCAGAAAAAAATTTCTATGGGAGTGACGTTTTAATAAGTATGTACATGACCAGGGTTGCATTTCACCACCATGTCTATTCTAATGCCAGGTAAATATCGTGAATTCCACAAAACATATGAAGAATGTCGCTTTCAGGACGCTGCAGCTTTACTTATCTCTCTCCTGACATCCAAGCTTGCACCTAAAAGGTAACATACATCATAGATCACTTAGGCTGTGTAGACTCCCAGCCAGTCGCGCGGCGAAAGTTCTAGAGCTCAGGTGGGCGGGGAGAGGGGGACGTACATCCTAGATTACTTAGGCTGTGTAGACTCCCAGCTAGTTGCGTGGGGAAAGTTCTAGAGCTCAGGTGGGTGGGGAGGGGGGACGTAAATCCTATATCACTTAGGCTGTGTAGACTCCCAGCCAGTCGCGTGGTGAAAGTCCCAGAGCTCGGGTTGGGGGAGGGCGATCGGGGGTCGAGCGCGCGCGTAACTGTTAGCAAAAGCCTTTGAGAGAACTATTAGTTGCACACCGTCTTTCCGTAAATCAATAGTGAGAAGAGAACTAGCGTGGGGAGACAGGACGGCGTGGTTGTAAGACGCTCGCCTCTCACCTCTGAGGTCCTGGGTTCTATCCCCAGTCTCCCCATGTGAGCTGAGTTGGTTGGTTCTCTTTCCGACTCCGAGGGTTTTTCTGGCTTTCCGGTTTTTCCTCCTTCCTTCCAAACCGACCCTAACTAATTCAAACTGGTTAGAGCTGTGCTCCAGGGTCATACATGGACTGTATAGCGACTGCCAGAGGCGCCTTCACATGCTTTCAGTTCGACCCCGTTGAGCTGTGCCAGTTGTACTTACGGTGGTGATAAGCAATAACATAACAGCAGTTATTATATTTATAACATCTCTTTTCCTTTAGTTTATGGCTGACACTCCTTACTGATGCTCTTCCTCTGTTGGAACACGAAAAGGTTCGTATAAATAACATCAGTACATTGTACTAATTCAGGAAAAAGCCTGCCTGGACCATTTTCCCAACTTTTCTCTATCACCCCCACATTTAACGTGTAACAGCGCGCGCGCGTCATTTTCCCGCCATGTCTTCCTGACAAGTTATTATTGATTACAGGTGATCTTCAGCAGCAATCAAACCTATGAACTGATGCACTGTTTGGAAGAGATTCGTTTGTCTTTTCGATCCTCTGAATACATGGACCTGACAGAAGATCAAGGGGAGATACGTAAACAGGGCAGCAAGATGGGAAAGAAAGGGAAGACTACTAAAGCTACTAAGGTAAGCGCGTCATATAGATAATCTGTCTGTCTGTCTGTCTATCTGTCTGTCTATCTGTCTGTCTGTCTGTCTGTCTGTCTGTCTGTCTGTCTTTCTGGGTCTGTCTGTCTTTCTGTCTTTCTGGGTCTGTTTGTCTGTCTGTCTGTCTGTCTGTCTGTCTCTAGGACATTTTGGCAAGTACGCACAGGTCTGCATGCCCTTAAACGATTTGCTTTCCATACATAAGCAAATCTGAATTTTTTCTTGAATTTTTCAAGTACGCACGTGCATATTTGCGTAAAGCAAGCTACGCTCCTGCTATCGCATTAGAATGAGTTTGAGTTGGAACACCAAAGTTAGAGTAGCTAAAGTTGTGAAAAAAAATCATAGTCGGTCTGTTTAACAGGCTTACTTCCTCATACGTGAACTAGTGCGCACATTAGATGGTTGATAATTGATCCTATTGAATGTCGAAATATGAACATGACGTCATTCTTCCTCCCATATGAATTGGTGCGCACATTTGAGATTTAGTCTTTAAGAAGTTAAGGGAGTTGTGTTTTTGTTTTTGTTTTTGCTTTTCTGGGATTAAATCTGCTCCAATGCCTTGACTTTATAGTTTAAAACTAGTAAAGCTCACTCTTGTTTAATTGGACAGTGAATACGAACCATGCAGTCAAAACTGAAAATATATTTTGCAAAAATGTTTCAAAAGTTACCAAAAAAAACATTACCTTGCGAGCAGAGTCTCACTTGACCTCCTCTCTCGTTCGAAGAGAAATTAAAAGGTGGATCTGCTCGAAAAGTGCACTTTCGTCTTTGAAAATTTTTTTTGGATAACAACTAGTTATGAAGCTTCACTACGAACAATGGGTGCTTCTTTATTTAAGGATACATAACTTTATTTTTCTCTCTTTCGTAACTCATAGATAATTTAATACCACTAGAGAAGGTCGTATTTGAAGATTTTATTTTTTCAAGCAAATTTTTTTCTGAAAAAATTCCGAGCTCCTGGCAGGATTTGAACCCATATTTAATTGTTTCTTTATCCATTTTATTCTTAAAATAAAAGAATCTAAGTTCTCTACTCAACACATTCTTTAACTCTTGAGTTTTTGATTAATAATTTAGCAATTTACCACGACTAGTTTAAAAATCTCGTTTACGGCAAACTCGAAGTCAGTAGACCTTTGAAAAATTCTTTGAAATTAGTAAAAATGAATCACAAAAATCTCCAAGTAATAAATAAACAAAAGAATAATTGTCTTCGTTGGAAAGGTTTGCGAAAGATGAAGTGATATGCAGGGAGACGATGAAAACGGGGTCGTGATTGTCGTTTGCAGGAATTAAAAAAAACCGATGTTATAGGTAGGACGACTAGCTAGAGTTCTCTACCCAACGCATTCTTGAGTTTTTTTAATGATAATTCAGCAGTTTTCTACAAACTAAAAATAAAAGTTTTCTGCTTGGCAACCACATTGAATTTTTTTAAGGTTTCAACTAATGTGAGAGAGCAGAATTTCTTCAGCAATTCTCTTGCCCTCAATAACGTTCATCGTATAATATAGGTCACGTTTACCGCCTCGAGAAAAACTCATTTTCCCAATTGTATTATCATACATCCGAGCCAATTTCAGTCTTCAGTATTTTTCCCACCTTTTGTATATCAAAAGTGAACAACACCCTAACGATTGCTTAATTTAAAAACTTTTGTTCAAGAAGACCGCGTTGGTAATTTAACCTTCGGTTAATCTTGAGTCTCGCTTTTTTTTACACCACAGTGAAAGCTTTTAAAGTTTAATAAGGTTTTGCAATAATACATGCATGCGATTCATTGATAATTAGTATTGGTCATATTTGAAAGAAGGTTCCAACAATGCGGGCTTGTAGGCTTATAACCCAACGGGGCTGCCATTATTCCTGGCCGACTACTTGAAAACCGAACACGCGGTGTCCTTTGATCCAGCGATAGGCAACCTGTTCCAAGATCGTTATGAGAGAGTTCCGTGCGTTGAATACAAATGAGCTGAGGGTTTACACGGAACATATCCAACAGGCTTCGATTTATTTTAAAAAACAATGATCTTACGAATATCATCACCCGGTTTTCAGGACATCAAGGATACCCTTGTTTCTAGAAATTGAAGTCCTCAGATTATCCTGTATTTAGCACTCAAAGATCTGCTCACAATATTGGAGATTCTCCCCTTCAGGCAGACTGTTCGACCTCTTAATGTATATATATTAAAAGCGGGTTTTATTTCAGAATTTAAAAACTTTAATTATTATACATGTTCATGATACGTGATGGTTTCCGTTGAGATTCTATAAACACAGCCTTTATTTGTCTCTTGAAATTAAACAGGTATGTCCTGTTCTAATGTATATATCATTTATTAAAATGTTTGGAAATGAAAAAAAAAAGGTTTCTTAGGAGCAGGTAGTCAGTCGTTTTTCTGGGGTTCCGGGATTATTCGGGTCAGTGCGTGAACTAGTTGTTCAGAGTTCTTGATAGAAATATAAAACAGATTCATTGTAAGACAAATATTCTTTTATTTAACTACCACTTGGAGGTTTTTGTGATTCTTTTTCACTGATTCTCAACATTTTTTTTTGCTTGACAACTGATGTTTCACGTTTGTCCTAAACGAGATACTAAAAAACATAAATGGAAAAAAAAAAAAAAAAAATGAACAAAAATGAACAAAAATTAGATAAACAAAGTGGTAAAGAATCTCGTGTTTTTATTTATTTATTTATTTATTGATATTTTGAAATAAGAGTCTATACTTTCAGTTATTTTTTGGAATTTATATTTTACTGTTACTTATTGTTTTTCATTCTAAGCTTGCTCAACTTTATTTACTGACACCAAAAATAAGATCTTACTCGATGAGCCGCTTATCGGCTCTTGAAGAGAGCACAGAGAAAAAAATGTTTAAATAAATAAAATAAGATAAAAAGAATAAGAACAAAATCATAGATAGGTTTTCTTTATTCTCATGTGAATTGAGTTTGTTTGATGTGGTGTTGTCTCCCTTTCCACGGGGCCCCCCTGGGCTCGTGGGTTTTCTCCAGGTTCTCCGGTTTTCCTCCCTCCATAAAAATCGACATGCGAGATTGTTTGACGTGTTGTTTTCTCCTGTATTTCGGGGGTTCTTTTCCAGGTTCTCCGGTTTTCCTCCCTCCAAGTAAAGTAAAATTACGCCAAACTAGAAACCAGAATACATTCTTTTTTTCACACGATAACTAACTTATTATTATATTTTATTGAGAGTAAAGAAGTGCGATGAAAAAAACAGATTAACTGAACAAATAACACAATCAAAAATATGTAAATATATCGAACAATAGTGTGTTATTGGTCCCAGCAAGCTGGTCAAGCAAGCCTGTTAGTTCGTGCTTGCTGCCGAACAGCGGCTCTTTTCTTCACACCACGATATCTTTTGTTAGTCAAAAACCAACCAAAATTAAGATCCAATATGAATATCTTTATTTCATTTCGTTTTCTTTATATTAAACTTTCGCCTCCCCAGCTTTTTTCTAGTTAGAAAAATAGGCCTCTTTACCTTGGGCGTTATGTTTTCTTATTTCACACCACGTTTCATCCTCTTGACAACAAGATTCTTTGTATGAGTTGTATCTATACAAGCATCAAGAGTTCCGCGCTACTGTTCTAAGCGCATGCTCAGGGGATTCAAAAGTGGGATAATATTTTGTATAATATGCAATTTTTCGGTATATTTGATTCAGAATTCGCTTAACGGTACGCGATCTTGAAAATTTAGTGAAAATTGTGCTTAACAAGAAAGATACAACTAAAATATAGCATATTTTACAAAATATTATCACACTTTTTAATCCCCTGAGCATGCGCTTAGAGCATAACTCTTGATGCGTGTATATTCATGTGTCTTCTCGTGCGCAACTGTTAAACAAAGAAATGATACTCTAGAGAATGACACGTGGTTTGAAATGGGACAAAATTACGCCCAAGCTAAAGAGGTCTTGACATATTTGAAACGTCCGAACAAAGTTACGGTTAAGATTCAAAGTGATATATCTTTATTGCACTGTTCTTATATTTTATTTCTCGAACCTCTCTTCCTAAATGTGAATTTCGTGAAGGGCACTTTTTATTGAAGCTTTTAATGAGCTACTTTATTGCTACACGCCTACTTTTTTATTAGAACCGATGGTCTCGTTGTATTAGTTGGTTTCCTGGAGGAAAGGACTCGAAGTCTGAGAGAAAAAAGTAGCTCTCAAACCCCGCAGAGAGCTTGTCCTTCTCACTACCTAGGTGAAAACATCTTTCTTTCTTAATACTAAGATGTTCATACAAGCAAAGATTTTGAAGGACTTTCTAAGACGTGGTAACAATTCTGGTCAAAGAAACCACTATCTTAAACAGTCGAGGCGAACTTCTTGATCTTATCAGCAATTTTTAAATGCTTTTTAATCGCTTCTTGGGAAGTGAAACCTACTGCACATCAATTATTTGTCGCTAGTGTTTTCTTCATGTTTGTCTCATTCTACTGATACTAACTGTGGTTAGTTTTCGCTCTAAGACTATTGCTTTTTAAATGAGGGTACTTATTGAAATTCGATTTTTGTATTAAGAAACGTAGAATTTAAGACGCCCCCTCCCCCTCCCCCCACGCGTTTCATCGGTGGCCTGATGTTCTTTTTGAGAAGTTTAAGTGTCCTTGTCGAAACATTACTGTCCCTACTCCCCACAGTCTCAATATCACTTCCATTAACCCTATCGTATATTCCTGGACACGTTATCTGGTCGCATAAGGTACTCAAATATGCCTCCCTTTAAAATCAAAAACCCTAATTTTTTTGAGTGAACCTATTCTGACATTTCCCTCCATTTCTGGAATGACTATAAAACAACACATTGGGGTACGGTTTTTCCGTACCAAACTCCGCTACTTCAGATAAGAGTCGCGTGAATAAAGATATTTACAACTGATCCAAACTGACCACCCACAACCCAACCCACCCCAAAAGTTGAAGTGAGATTTCGGTTATTTTAAAGCAATGAATTGGTGTAAGAGTTTTCTTCAACCAAACTCCGCTACTTGAGATAAGAGTGGCGTGAATGAATAAAAATATTCGTGAGCTCCAAACTGACTACCAACACCCCACCTCCACCCCCACAGGTCGAAGCGAGATTTTAGAAATTTTAAAGCATAAAATTGGTGTGCGATTTTTCCTCGACCAAACTCCGCTACTTCAAATAAGAGTAGCGTGAATGAATAAAAATATTCGTAAGCTCAGAACTGACCACCAACACCCCACTCCAACCCCCACAGGTCGAAGCGAGATTTCAATCATTTCGATCCAAAATTTTATTCTCTGAAAATCTCACCTTTCGTGGAGTAATACTAATACCAGATCCCTGGTGCCTCACAGCCTACAGGTAGCTTTAGAAATTCATGAGAAAATTTAATTAAATAAATTTTGTTATCACTCATAGTTTATCAAAATAAAAAGGGATGAAGTCATGCAATAAAAGAATAAAAGAAAAAAGTGAGTGGAAAAGATAGGAAAATCAAATCAAAAAGTGACTTTTTTCTTATTATATCCAAACGTTCTATTTTCTTGTTCAAAATTCGAGAAAAAAGTTTTAAAAAAATTGTCATTTGGTGTTCGTGTGTTATCTTTATCAGTTTGGTCCTCGCCACAACGTGAAAATTTTTTGGCTCTTTTTTCCAACTAATCTTAGAAAAACACTCTAGATTGATGTCTAGCTCAACAATAGCTGGAGTTTACCATTTCCATAAAAATAGCATTTCAATATACTCTTTTACTATAGTAGTTTACACCGCTTTCAATGAACGAGGCGACGGTGAGCCTTTTGATCAATAATTGACGGCCTCGACAAACCTGTTGCCATTAATGGTCACTACAGTCGGGGACTTCAAAAGAAACGCGAAGAAAGAAGCCGATTCGATCGTTAACTTGATAGCTTTTCAAGTAGCTCAAAACACATCCAAAACACTAAGTCCTCCTGCATTAAAAATAGCTTTTATTACAGAGTAGGGGATATATATCAGTTTTCTCGGCTTTCTGATTTCTTTTTCTCTCGTATTGTAGTCGTTTTTTTTCTATCTTTCTTCGTAGCTTTTCCTATTTCTATCGGGGAAAAAAACAGCTTTTACTTAAAAGCTATTAGCTTCCGTGCAAATGCGTCTGAAAAGATCTAGAGCCAGTTAAAAAGCGAAATAAGTTGTTTCTAAAGTGCCATCGAAGAAAACACAAAACGAATTTAACCCAAAAGCAATTAGCTCCTATGTATGAACGTGATGTAGAACCAGTTAAAAAAGCGAAATAAGTTGTTTGACATTGAAAAACGGCTTATTTGAACGCTTAGTGGCTTACTTCATTCAAGTTTATCGTTAACAAACTCTTTCTATTCCGAGTCTAGTTCAAGGGCCATTGTTGTCTACTTTTAGACTTGCTTTGCTAAATTCACTTATATCAGTCTCACTGCTCTCTTTTAGTCTAAGAGTCATACAAACTCAACCGTTAGAATTCTCTCAAACTACTTTGTTCTTTTCCTTAAATCTATATTTTTTTCAATCGTGAATTAATGGAAAATAATCGAACAGTGAAAATAACTATTTTCTCGTGATCCACAAATGACATATTTTTATCTCGAGAAAGAATTAGCTGGATAAATGATTTCCTTTTCGTCTCAGTGATATGTAAATATGACTGATAAAGAGTTTTCTGATAATCTTTATTGTTTGCCATATTTTCATTTTAAACGTAAGACGGAAAGATCTTTCTAATATTAATTAATACTTCGGTGTTATTGGCGAAAATATCTTCGAGCAAAACTGAAAAAACTTTTATTTTTAGTAAATGTACTTCGAATTTTCTATAGACCATTATTTAGGCTAGCCTAGGTACCGAATGAATTTATTACACGAAACTGTGCTATCCGGAAAAGAATTCAAACGCCTAGCTGTGCAAATTAAAGGGACGGTTCCATGTAAATGGTATGTGCTGGTAATATTTTTGAATGGTTAAAAATTCGCCCGGTACCGTGAAAGGCCAGCCTTAAACTCACACAGAAGAGAGAGTTTTTCCTCAATTTAGAAAAAAATGTGGAAACTTTTGTCCATTGTTGTCTCGCTAACGTTACTAGTATTTTATTTTTGTTTGATAGAATTAAACGGTGGTAGAAAAACAACGTGGTTTCACACCTGTTTTATCTGCTCTCTCATTGGCTCTTCTTAAAAATTACCGCCAATTTTTAACGCATTTCCTAATATGGTCAACGACTTAAATTTTCGCGCCATTTCATCACCAGACAACTTCCGGCCAACTTCTAGTTTTAATATCCAGTTCGGTGTCATATCCGTTCCTTATTACCCAAATTAACACAATGCGTTGTGCTTTCTCAAAAAGATAAAATTATATTTGCTATATGCATCCCACGTAACATTAAAGACCAGTAGATGGACAGACAGACAGACTGACAGACAGAGATTATACAACATAGCAGAGTGCTTTGAAAGCCCATTGAAAACATAAACAAGCTAGAATAAAGCACACTAATAAATACCGTTTATTATTAAGACCAAGGGTTTTGTAGAAAGCCGCTTTTATTAGCTCAAAACAAGTCGGCAAACCCTGCAGTAATTTCTTAAGATAGCTATCACGATCAACTTTGTGAATTGCTATTTTTTCCCTTGTATTGTCCAAGTAATGTCTTGTGTCAATATACAGGGGTAATACAAAAGAACCGCTGGTTTTCTATGGTTTCTTTGAAGTTTTGACGAGGCAGAGCTTGTTCAATTCTATGCCTATGATAATTTGCCGGAAATATACCAATGGCGGCATTTGAGGGGCGTATCTTGAGGCCGTAGCAATATCCTACGTGCTTCGGTTTATTTGAATTCCGTCTGAGTGGAGGTTTAATCATCAAACCATCTATTGTATGTAGTATTGTGTGTAGTTTATCTATTGGTTTGCTATTGCGTCTGTTCGTCATCTTCTATTTAATTTGGTGCACAAGTTTTAGCCAAGTGTCTGTGCTGCTTCAGTCCTGCTCATTGTCTTGCAGCCCCACCACACACCATATTGATATAGCTAATAGTAATGATAATAATAATAATAATAATAATAATAATAATAATAATAATGATGATAATAATAATGATAATAATAATAATGAAAATAATAATGATGATGATAATAAAAATAGTAATAATGATAATAATGATGATAATAATATAATAATAAAAATGATGATAATAATGATACTGAGTAATAATGATAATAATAATGATGATAATAATAATAACAATAATAATAATAGTAACAAAATTTCACAATTTTTCATCTCCTTTCTTAAAATCCTTCTCAGTTATTAATCTTTATTAATCTACACGTCATAACTGCAGTTTTTTAATAACAATTTTGCTATCTGTATCTACAAGCTAGTTAATTGTTCATTTATGCGTTAACTTTAGTTTCATAAATCGTTTCAAGTTCCTTGTTTCAGTCTGTCTGTTTTTGTGTCGTTTGAATGGTAATAACGAGAACCTGATTAAATGGCTTATCCTGGCCTATAAGAAGTAGGTGCTCAAGAGATTTAATTATAAAATTCAGTGATAAGGATTTTGTAGTTTATACAAACTATTAAATGTTTGCTTTTTAGAAGTTCGTTATCCTTCGTGATCTTTCTAGAATTAATGGCAAGCTTTACAAAGCCAATGTATAATTTTTTCGTATGATATATTGTAGGATGAGAAAACAGACGTCCTTTTCAACCTCGTTTATTTATTTTTTGAATTTTCAGTAGCAAAAAAAAAAAAAATACGGTAGAAAATTCCCTAAAATCTGTTAGAAAATATATTTGGTATTTTTACGGCGGACCAAATGTCATGTAAGCAGGCAAGACTGAGTAAAATGCCATTCTAAATTAAAAGAAAGGTTGGGGGGAAAATGAAATAGGGGATAACGGGAGCTTTTAAACAGAAAAGGAACACAAAACAATAGTGGTTAAACTAGAAAAGAATAAGAAAAAAGAGAAAAATAGTACAAAAAAATCACTCAAAATGCAACAGTTCACGATGGTGCAGTATTTAGAAGGATTATCATGGACATCTCAGAATACAATCCGGTGTAATATAGTAGCTTTAAAACGTTTCTCGGCTCAAACGGTCCGATAATTACCACTGCCGCGACGAACCGTCAGTGGTGTATCAATAGTTTCAACACAAATAGCCGAAAAACATGATAAAGATCTTCTAGAAACACGTCCCAATCCCATCGTCAAGTTAGCCTGGATCTAACCGATAACATGTGCCGACTAAGATCATCGATGGCCTTTGACGCTAACAACGTCACGTCCCACTGAATGCATTCACAAATGATATCCTTCATGTAAAGTACTTTGCCACATTCGTCAAAATTCTGGATATTTTAGTGCCTAGTTACTTGTCTTTTGGAAAATTTTCTGTTGAGTTGAACATTTTCTTTACCATAAGGATGCTCGAAAATGAGATCACAGATCTTTTATTCGACCATCGTCTAATCCAATATCCGACCATGGTAACCACGGTAGACATAGTCTCGGGTGCCCAGTCTCCTCACTGCCAAGCTAGTGAGTGAGAGTACCTGCAAAGAAGAATCGCTTGTCAATCTTTGCACTGTTCAAAATGGCGTCTGCAATAATCACATTTGCAGCAGAAAGTCAGCCATTGGTCGGTGGCGATACTGTTTGTCGTAAAATGTTTTAAATAATCGTAAGCTTCTTAGAAGCCATCGGGATTGTAACAAAACTGGCCCAAAATTATCCTCTTGAGTGCAACCTGCTTGAGCCCGCGATCCTTTTGGCCTCCGACAAACGAACGGCCATGCGCGAATCCAAGAGTGGGAATCAACTTTTTATGATTAGCTTAAAATATTTTGGAAGTTTTTCATTGTTTGGTATTAGCCAATGAGAAAAGCGGATGGATTTAATGGACTGCCCTTCGTTTCCTGGCGGAGACCAAAAGGAACGTGGGCTCAGGGGAGGCGGATGAATCAAAGATAAGTGATCTAAATACCGATTTATAATCATCGACTTCCTCAGGAGATTGATACAGTCTGAAACGATCAACTCTCGAACGTTAAAAGCCTTGAAGGAGCTAATAATGAGTTGGTGTATTGATACAAGAGATATCTTTAGACTTTATCAGGTAGTTAATCGTTCTTGGTGGGGGATACGACTTTGCAGCTTCCTCACAAATAGTCATTGAACTTTGCATTGGATTTCATTTTCCGCCGACAATATCTTGGATTATGGCTTAGAAATGAATAGAAATATATTGGGGTACCTATACTACTAATGAAATCATTATATGAGAAATCTTGGAAATAGAACTCGAAAAAAAAAGTAAAAATTAGTGTGGCTTTCAAGGAAATTTTTGGGCTACTTTTTATGGCTTGGAAATGAGTGTAAATATAGTAGTACCTAATAAGATCCTTTATGTGAAATCTTGGAAATTGAACCTGGAAAAAAATTAAAACTTATAGCTTTCAAGGAAATTTTTGGGCTACTTTTTATGGCTTGGAAATGAATGGAAATATATAGGAGTACCTAATAAATCATTATATGAGAAATCTTGAAAATATCACTACAAAAACACGTAAAACTTGTAGCCTGTGAGGGACTTTTTGGGCTACAAAGCTCATTCTGGTAATCACTTGTTTTTTGTCTAAAATTGATATGGCAGCCTAGATTATGCTCTGAAATACTATCGTCATTCTAGCCTTGGTGACTGGTCTTACACGAGACATATTGTTTAAAATTGTTTTAGTGTCACTGTTGACCAAGATTTTATGATGAATGAAAAGATATACTGAGACCGAAACCGCGACTACCTTGACGATTGCGGTTTTTCGGGGTTTCTTTCATATTGTATTTTTTTTCTTTTTTCTTTTTTTTTTTACTTTTTTTTTTTTTTTCTTTTTTTCTTTTTCTTTTTTTTTTTCTTTTTCCATTGTTTTGTTTTGTTTTTCTTTTTGCATATAACTACGAACAGACTACAATACTAGTAGGTTCAAGACTGAATCCGTTGTTAAATGGGATAAGTTATAGTGATGTGACAATACTCGTAATATGCCCATCTCAATCTTATAGCTTTTCAAATTTTTTCCACATTTTTGGTGGAAATATCACTTGTGAAAAATAGAATTAAAAACACAAGAAATAATTCGAGTGTTGTATTGCTCATAATATTGTAGTGTAGTAGAAACTAGGACATAATACTTCCAAGGTTTATATCCAAAGTCTACCAGTTCATCTGGTGACTAACGAATCACTCGCACAAAGTATTTAACACCCGACCTCCCACACGTCCCCGCCTACAACTAACCAATCGTCTTTGATGTCAGTCATACTTTTACTAGTTCTCTTTGTAGTATTCTCGAATTTCTGTGTTAATGAATTAAGACTTGAAAGGCAAGGCTTAGCAAGTGGCTGATCGATTTTGTATTGGTGTCGGTCTCCTTGTCGCGCTTCGCTCGCCGCTAGTTTGATTGTTTAGGGCATTAGTAGTTGGTGTTTCCGTCGTTTTGTTTGAACCGGCAGTCGCTTGATATGTTTACGGCCGTCTTTGTGACTGTTAATAGTATTTAGGAGGATGGAAATACACATTTTAATAGTTTTTGCGGGGGGTTTTGATGAGCCGAACTTCGTTCTTTTATCTTGTGATCATCCATGCAGTTCCCTTTCTGCTCAGTCAGGGATTTCCATGTGGTGTTCTGGCTTTCTCATACCGCAGCTTAGCGGAATTTTATCCTAATTGCCTTTAATCAGCAATTATTTGAGATTTTAGTCATTATTTTCTTTACATCGTGACATGATCAAACAGACCTCAAAGTTGCGTGACTGTGATTCGATTATTGTGTGACAGTTCGTGCTGCGAAAAGGAATTTTCTTCAGTCATATTAAAATTTGTATCTCTTCTTCTTCTTTTTACCTGAATTATCAATAGCTGAGCGAAAAATATTAATAAATTCTGGATATTTGCGTATTTTATTTATTTTATTTTTCATTTCACTCATCCATTTTGTCAGTCATTGCGCTTCTTCAGCTTGGTAGTGATATTTTCCCATCTCAACCCGTTTAAATTTATTGTCATTAACGTATCTTCTCAACGTATCTTCTCAACCGTTTCGAAAAAAGACAGAAACAATACTCAAGAGAATGGCTTGTAATGTGAAATGGGAAAGCATTGGGCATTAGATGTAGATTTTTCGATTTTCTTTTATCTTTTTACAATTTTTTAAAACAGTTTTTAATTTTTCAGGCGCAAGGAGAAGAAGAGCAAGACCGCGTTGACCTGTTACGCCTGGCAATGGCAAGAAACCTAGCTAGAGCTATACTGAAAGAGGGACAGCTAGTAAACTGAGGAAACCCTTTACGAATCTGTATCGATTTGGTTACGATGCTGTATCGACTCGTAACAAAAACTCGCTACTGATTACGAATGAAAGAAGCTGTTCATCTTAGACATGAGACTCAAAGATGATGAATTCAGTGTGCAGATTTGGACTGTAAACCTTGGTGTAACATGGTAGAGTAAAGGAACGAGGGTCGCGATACAAGGTTGGACCGCTCATACAAGAACTGATAGGAAGAACAAGTAGGTAGATAGGTCATAGTCGCTTGTCACGAGTATCTCAAGACAGGACAGGTTAGTTAGTACGATATATCGATAAAGTAATAATGTGAAATTCCCGGCCATCCTTCTTCAGTTTCCGTACTGGCGCTTAACTTTAATACGGGCCTCCAAAATCGAAAAAGATGGATCCCAAGCTATTAATTCTACTGTCAATTTTCGTTTCAAGAGAGCTGAGGGAAAAAATTAAATGGAAAATAAACAGAATTTATTTCGTTATTCTAGTCTTAAAACTCCTGTTTTGACTTCAAGATCGAACCGACATGTCAGTCTCACGTACAAAGCCTTTATGCGCTACGGTTCTGGCGCCGCGGAACGTTTCCTGTATTGAGTGCAATAAAGACAAGAATCCTAATTTGTTTTGGCTCATAAAGTACTCGAGTGCTTTCGGATGCTAGGTCTTCTGAAGAGAGCACGTTTTACAGTATATACTAGAAGGAAATTTCGTTTTTAAAAAAAGTGGGTTCGTGTTGCTCAGTATTTTTGAAATATATTCACGCGCATACTTTTTCTTACAAGAATAACTTATAACTTATAAAGGCTGTTGATTAACTGTCGAAACGTCTGAATAAAAAGCAACCGAAGTCAGAAACTATATGACTTGGATACTTTAAGTTGCGCGACGTGCAAAAACAGGTATAGAGGGTTGATCATTCTTACATCAAATCCCCGAAGAGTATTTCATAGTAGCTCTTACTTATTTTCAAAAATTTATTGTTATCGAAGCTACCAGATGGAACGATTTTTAGCGTAATTTCTACTTCGGGTAACACGTTGCGAGTTTTTGATCTGAAGTCAAAAACACGCAACTCAAAATGACGCGGAATTTTTCGCAGCGTTGCGCGAAAAACAGTCGTTGCACATTGTCTTGTGCAACACCGCCTTGACCGCGCACAACACAAGTTTATTCAGTGCTTGGTTGTGTCCACATTTTGGCACTCATGTTGCCAACAATTCAAGGAAGTTTTTTTTTTCTTTTCGAACTAAGAAAACAAGACCTTTTGTGCTTCAGAGCAGACGTTTCCTTTATTTCCCTTTACACAGCTGGTGAATTTGGCGGTAACTGATTCTAGTTTTCTGGCCGCTGCCCCTCCCCTTGGCGCTTAGAAGCGATCAGACTGTATTACTGGCGCGATTTCAGTTGACGGCACCACGCAGGGGTCACATTAGATGGACAAAGAAACTGCATATGGATTACCATCTTGTTGAGCTTTAAGAGAACTTTTGCTTGAGGCAAAATAAGAAAACATGGTCAAAAAGATCCACCAGCATTGACCAGACTGAGAAGGATATTTCATGCTCTAAATATGATCAAAAAAAGTTTGCGCTGTTTGCGCTGTGTATCCGATCGCCAGTGAGAAATACCAAAAACATTTTCACATATTTTGTAGCCGGTATCTCAGCAGGGATGCCGCGGCTCACGCGCAAGGAATAGTAAATATTTCAATCGTTTCGTTGGTGTTTGCGCTTAAAGTCTTATCCTCATGATGTATCAGGAAAGAAAATTCGATCTGATAATCCATGATACGTAATGCGATTTGGTCAGATCTGAATTGTACAGCCTAACAATAGCTATCTCCCTCTCATAAGCGTACTTATGACTTGGCTTACCGCTTAACCTTATTTACAGGTGGCAAACAATAGGACACTGAATCAAAAACCTTTTTTTATACTTATAATACGACAATCCAATTCACCCCATAAGCGGGCTTTTAACTCAAGGTAATCTCATCATATATAATGATAATGTGCGGAGTTAACTCTAAATAGACCAATTACTGTATTTCCTCTGCCTCGCGGAGACGAGCGCTACTAGCTGTGTAGAGGAATGTTGATGGGTTTTAGTGTAATGCCATCATTACAGATCAAAACGGCTTAAATATAATCATAAGCCTTGTACTGAGCTCTTGACCTTAGAAGAGGTTCATATGGGTGGTCCTTGGATATCATTCTTTTCGCATATCTTACTCTTCTTCCCTACTGCTAAGTACTCAACAAGTAGCTACGAGGTTTCAGTGTAGACAGGCGCGCTCTATGTGGTGTAGGCTTCAATTCTCCCTATAGGGGGTACTCCTTTGACTTTGGCTTTCACAAGAGCTTTTTATAGAAGTGAATGATGAAAATGTCTTGTTTCTGTGGTCGATTTGTTGATCGTTGAATGGGCTGAACTATCTATAGATGAATATGATACCAATACAGTTGCTACAGCAACGAATTTTTACTGAATTACCCGCTGTTGCAGCGAGAGTAAAGTCTGGCTCCTCCAAGCCTGTGTTACTCTTTTTTTGGACTCCGCAAAGCTTAAACCATGAGTTTGTCCTCTCGGTACTTAGTGTTATATTTATTCATTTATTTATTTTTTCATTCTATTTTTAGCATCCATCTCGCTCCCTTACCCCCTCCCTCTCCCGCGGTTGCAAGAAACGGTGACAAAACTTTTCCTGATTCAACAAATCAAAGAATGAAATAGTGCAAGTTGATACATAGTTCAAAAATCCACCCAAAAATTTCGCTCAAAAAAAAAATGTGTTTTTCAATTCAGACAAAATTGATGACTGAATCCCGTAGAGCGAATTTCGAATTCCTAACAAGCAGATCAATCACTTCATACATCATGTTACACATCAAAAGCGATGTAACATGTGTGTACTTTGGATTATCTACATTGTTGAAGCTATATAAAGGTTATCTTGGATCGAGCTGAAGGACTTCACTTGTGTTGAGATAATCAGATCGAAATAGTGTACTTAGACACTAATCAGCGAGTTAAAACTCTTGTTGATCCTGTTGGACTGCCTTCGTAAACTAAAGTAACAACAGCACATTCCTCTCGACTGAGGAGTGCCTTCGACTGACCGCTCCTTGTGCAGTCCTCAATCGAGCCCCTCCTCACTCCCCTGTTGGGCTGAAATACAGTTGTGTGACGGGAAGTAACAGGGGGTGTGGTTCTCTAACGACTAATTGTTCGTCTTCCAACTATCATGGTTTTCCAATAAACTGCATTTAGAAATTCCTTTATGAGCCAGATTCAGTTCACAGTGCCTAGGGCGAAGGAATATCGCCAACGTTGTGTATGTGTACAGAGGTCTACTTTGTACAAACCTATCTTGTTCATATATACCCAAGCTAGACCAGAATGCATCTTGTCTGTATAGTAAGTAAAGGCCTATAATTACTCTTCAATTTTTGTTGTTAATGTGTTAAATGTGGTTCCTGCTATGAAGCGAGAACAACTGAAAAGCGCTAGGATTTTGATCAATTTTGATTCAAGTTCAAATACTCTTGCTTACCACGTAATGCAAACCAAGGTTAGCTACTGTTGTATCATAACCACGTAGCTGACCATAATTATGTTTTCTTTCATGATGTTGTGACGTCAACTAAGGTCTATGACGTAGTAAATATACGATATGAGGCCAACTATAAACGAATACTAGACTGTTGTTTCGCCTCGATCCATCATCAAAGATATCAACCGAAGAAACGATGCTTTCACATTTTTAATTATGACTCATTTTCCCGATTTTTTTTTTCTTTTTTAACTGGTATGAAACATTAACGTACACAGTCTGTTATTCCAACGGATATAATCATATTCCCAAAACCGCAAAGAAGATGGAAAAACAAAAAAGTAGAAACCCGAAAGGATCCTTTTTAAATCCGGACTGGAATTTCTATACTATGAGTTTGATATTTTTTTTCAGATTGACCTTCGATTCGTTACATATCAGGAATTCCTGGAACCCCCTTCGTAGCTTTTAACATGCCGCAGTTCATGGCGGTAAGAGTTAATAGTACGTGTTGGCCGTCAGCCGTCCTTTGGTACTCGACCTTTTTTCTATTCAAAATTTGTTTCACAGTACTGTTTAAAATTAGTCTTCCGCATGATGTGGGGACAATTTAATGGAGCACCTTTCGCGAGATGTTTCGATAGTTCGTTTTCCGGTACTGCTGTGAGGTAGCGATTTCAGTGTCAGTTGGCCACCATATATTTAGAGCCAAGGTTTTTATTCCTGGACCTCACTAATGGATTGGTACAGTGGTGGTTCTTGACTAGGTGGTCGATTGTGTAAGAAATATAATAGACAAAGAAGGCGGAGGGGTGCTACCCTCGCTCCATGCGCCGTACCCTTTACCGGAAGAAGCGCACGAGCCATTTTTGGACGTGTTAGCAAGTCAGGAAGGACATCGACACACACGTGTCCTAAAAAAACTTTCTTGGTTTCGTTTATAGGCCATTATTAAGTTCATTGTGTATCTGTAGCAAGTATTTGAGAGTTCAAAACGGATATAAAAGAGTATAAAAGATAAAAGACTCCGCGAAGTAAAATAAATGCAGTGAACGAATAGTGGAAAACTCGGTAAAGGAAAACTTACTAAACAAGTTACTATTAAAAATATAAAAATGTGAGAATTATGATGATAATAATAATGATGAGGAAAACTTGGAAAACAACATAGGAATATCGAAACATTAATGATGAAGGCAAAAATATCTTCTCAATTTTGCTCCAAAGTTCTTCCTCCCCTCCCCCCCCCCCCCCCCCCCCCCCCCCTTCTAGACAATTACATCAAATTAACGTTGACTCATCAACCGGCACATAAACAAACGACAACCATTAATATAATCATATCAATCATCATCATCGTCATCGCTTCTATATTTATTATGTCCTATTGTAAGATCCTCCGACCTCACAATTTTTGTGGTTTCATCTTTTCGGCTGATCGATTCTACTAATACCCTGAAACATCCAAATAATGAATTTCAAAGCATTTTAGCATTTGTTCTCAAATTAAATGGCCGCCCAACACAATAATCGTAAAAATGAATAGATTTAGATCCTGAGTGATATTCCATATGTAGCGACCGGCATTCGCCCATCATCTAACCGCCAATTGATTCTTAGCTCTCTTCAGCCAGCGCTACAAGACTGAAAAGGCTCATTATTAGTAGATTTACATAATACCCAGCCCACGAATGACACCCGTTGCTAAGCCGTATCTTCTTTAGGTTTAACACTTTCCAAATCGATTAACCTTATGGTAGATTTGCACACCATCAAAGGTTCCTCTATGTCAGATCAATAACCTGGAGTCTCAGAGGCGTCTCGGAGCTTTGGAATTACTTTTATTTCGAAAAATATGGATTTAGAATTTAGGAGCAAGATCATTTTATAACTTCCGGTTTCTGAGAACACATTTCCGGTTCAAGCGATAGGGGGAAAAATTAGAAGAAGAAAATTATAGCTTGAATGGATCTCAGGGAAAAGCCGCATTGATTTACATATTCACAATTTATAATTTTCGCGACGGTCATAATTCTTCGTTCGAGTAATTTCCACCAATCACTCGTGACTTGACCAGAGTGAAAACCAATTCAATGCTGCGAAAAGACAAACAAAACATGACTAGCGAGGTACATTCAAAGCGGCAGACACCTTCGCTGATCGTCTTTATTATAATTCTTTTTGTGTGTCTTCACCGCGACTGATTTCGGCAACTTGTGCTTTTATGGCAAGCAGCGGATGGCGCCAAATCCCTTTTTTACCATATCGCTTGGCGGGAGTTTGCTTTTCAAAAAATCTTCTTTCGCTTCTGTGGTCTTCTATCTTGTACCGACTCCTTCGACAAAGTAATACACAAATTCTTTAAAAAAGGTCATTCAAATAGAAACTATCTTTTAAATCATTTTTTGAATGAGTCATTCACTTTAATAGACTTGTAGGATTCTTTTGAAAAAAATTCCTGCTCAAAGAGCTGTTTCTAAATGTTATTATAAAACGATAAACTTAATGTTTATCGGGCTTTGTGGCCGAAAACCACAGCGCTCGAACTACGGGAGATTTTAAAGTTGTCAATATTTATGTTTCACTTTGAAAACGTCCATAAAGTTGAAGAGAAAATCAACAAAACTCAGTAGGGTCGGCGGGTTGATAGAAAACATCACTTTTTCTCATCAGGAATCTTAATGTCAGATGAAAGAGGCCGCACTTTTGGTACTGCGAAATGCTTTTCATAATAACTTTCAAAACGACCGCTCGATCGATGTTCAACTTTTTGAAAATATTCTGGTACCAGAAACGAATTTCTAACTCGGATCTTCTTGATTTAGTGCGGTTTTGCCGATGAATAACAATTCTTTTGAGTGTTAAAGCCAATTGATAAAAACTTATTGAAGCAAAAGCGGCCTTGATCACGATATTCCAAGCAATTCGAAACCAGTTCAAGATTATATGTACCAAGCTAAAAGAAGACCGCTCTTTTTTCGTAAGAAGTGAAAGGAGCGAAAAAATTATTAGGTCTTAATATAGCCAATAATATGTTAACTGCTTTCTTTGCGACCGGCATTCGTCAAATAAAGAAATTCATTAGCCCAGCTCAATGCGCTTGAAACTTTTGTAACACCGCGATAGCCAAGTCGTCGGCTTGTAGGAATCACCACGGCTTTTTTACAGGCTAATAGAAAGTGAAGTCGCTTGGAGAATCATCAATTCGAAGGTAATAACGCGCAGGAAAATGATTTGAAAGCTATGAACCTAGAACTGATTACAAATTACAAACAATTTTATCCGAACTAAACAATCGCCGAGTAGCGCTTGTCATGATTGATTGACAGCCATGTCCTTTGGTACTTGCCGCTCTTTCCTCATCTAAGATTGGTAATGAGTCCCTTAAATACGTTTTGTGGTTAAGGTGATTCCCGACGGTAAAACCTTACAAAGCACGCAGCAGAAGCGGCAACCGACATCATAACGAAGTTAAAAAGGTACTATAGTCTATTCTTTGGGTCGGATCGGTGAGCTGATCGCAAAAAGAAAGATTTTTTGGAGTGTAGTACGGCTAAGAAATCTCTCTCTACGTTAGCAGCTGCAATTAATTAAAGCGGTCTTCAACGTGTGTAAAGTTGCCAGCAAGCACGTGCTACAACCCGGGGCAGTTTACAAGCGCTCTGATTGGCGCGGCTTCCTTCACTCTTGTGACGTATACTCCAAAGGGATTGATCGAACAGCGCCGCCTTGAAAGCGGCTTCTTTTGAAGTTGATTTTGTAGTCTTTGCCGAACTCAATAACATTCCCAGCACAAATGTGAAGCTACGCTGAGAAGTTTCGAAGTTTTTCCAGGCTGTAAGGTCTGAACATTCGTCTTCGATCTCCTTACCGTTTCGATCTTTAACACTTTTCAAAAGTTGTAAATGCGGATCGATTTTATAGATGTAGGTAAGTTCATCGAACCATAATACTCTGATATGTGTCTTTGAATGGTATTTGCTTTGGGCCTAAGCGGCTTCTTTTGATCTTTGCGACTATTCTCCTAGTGCAAAGATTCTCCGAATCTACTGCCAAGCGGGTTTGGTGTTTAGAGTGTACTTCATGCCGGGCAACCTTGAGCGTCTCGTTTCGACATGGAGCCGAATGAGAATGATAACTGTGTTCCAAAGAGACTTGGAAGTTTTCGTGGAACACTAGATCACCCTTCTACACGTGAAATTGAGTCCGCAAATGGTCGTTTGTATGACATGCCACGACCACCGCCAACGGGAGAAGATTCAAGCGAGAACGATCGCTCGAAAGAAGGACTTGTTGGTCAATTTAAAACTGATTCCTACGAGCCACCGAGTCCTCGACTTACACCTCGAAGATCTACTGCAAAGGAATTACCGGTAAGCCGTGGAGCTTCTCTCGCGACAGATGAAGAGAAGTTAGCACCGCTAGGGTTTGAACCCGAAGGCCAAGCTGTTTCTAGTCCGACATTTCATGAACGACTGGGAACTTGTTTCACAGATATGTTAAGCAATTGTGAAGGATCTTATGTTTTTTACCAGTATTTACGAAGGATCAACCGTGACAGTCTTCTAGATTTTTGCCGAACTTGTGATGACTTTCGAGGTATGGTGCCTACATCGCCTCAGACGCGATCTACTGCTAAAGCAATTTTTCAAAAATACATATTTTCTGGAGAAACCTGCGAATTATTGGGGATCAAGGAATCTTCGAGGACTAAAATTGCGGAACACATAAGTGACCAGCCTACAGATCCTCTGCTTTTTGAACAAGCATGCTCAGAAGTTATGATGAATTTGAAAACTACGTATTATGAATCGTTTCTGAGCTCAAGTTTCTATAAAGAGTTTCCCGAAACTCATTGTGAATCACCGAAAATTATCAACGAGATGGTAGCTCCTTATAGTGGACGGTTTCAAGGTGGCTATCTTCCTACTTTACCCGAGGAAAAAGTATTGGGATTTGGCGAAGAAATTGAAGAATTTGAGTATGATCAACAGTGTAAAAATGCAAAGGGACTGTCAGGACTGACCTACTCTACGAACCCGACCTCGGACGAAAAAAACGCCAGGTAAGCTTAAGATTTTGCATTTGTAACTTCATAAAACCCAGCTTGATTTGTAAGTTTTATGATGTCTGCAATATCCTTTGATTATGAGTAAGATTTTATGAAAAATATCAGAGTTGGTTAAGAGCCGTGCCTTCACTAGTCTGTTGTTGGGTGATGTTTTGAACTCACTACTCCGATTTAGCGGGATATGTTCTCAATGGTAAACAGACTGAGCCTCTCAATGACTGGCTCTACCGGTATCATTACAGAGTATTTATATCATCGTTTTCTCACAGCTCTTATTGAGAAATCTACTCCTTGCAAGTTTATTGATAGTTTGTCAATTGTGCTAACCCGTGAAATGACAAGTCATGTCTAGCTAGGCTTTGATCGTGATTTTTCCTCTGGAGCTAAACTCAAAATTCCTTTGAACTTAGCGGCTTTTTCCTCTTGTCTCATTTTAATCAGTATCTAACAGGCGAGGCAGCTAGCTCTCCCAAGAGCCAAGAGAATGATGTACATGGGGTGCTTTTATTTTAATAGAATTCTGTAGATTTAGGATGAGAATCTTGGCTCTCTCGTATGACCCAATGGATATCAGAACCCTTAACTACTGTCACACTTCAAGTGAAAGCATTGTTATGCTATTCTCGATCGCTCGTGTAAAGCAAAGTACCTACTCACTGCAACAACCTCTACACAGAAACACTTTCTCTATTCAAAATCTCCAATGTCGTTAAGATAAAAACTCGTCCAAATAAGATAGAACGGCATCTATGTGCCGGGGAGCCGTAGGAGGAAGAAATCAGATTCTTTCGTCGGTATTCCATCAGATAGCGGGGTTTTTTCGGTAACCCTTTCAAGATTAAATAGTTCAATCAAGGCGAAAAAAAGTTCGTAATCTCTGTTATGTCTAAGACCTTCGGCAAATGCGATGTCTGAGCTTCTTTAGCTAAGTAGAGAGCCTATAATCTGTATGTGATAGTTTTTCTTCACGGAGAAACAGCTCATAGAATATAGTACCGATGCGATGTTCCGCTGTTTTGGATGTTAATTTCACTCTGGTGTCAATTTCAATTGTTTTTTTAACATTGAAATGGCTTCCACAGATAGCACATATCTTTGAGCAATACTTAGTCATATAAGAACTTAAATCATTCCTACTTGAACAGAACTACTATGAAAATCAAGCATGTGTTTGAACATAATAAACTCAAGCTTAGCACTTGACTGTATATCCTACGATTCATAGTTTAACATTGGAGTTCACCTCCAGGGGCAAAGCAGTTCTTGAGATTTATTTTTGCTAAACAATATTAAAACGCTTTTATTGTATTCATTCTCAATTTTTTTGAGTGTGTTTCACTTTTTAATTGGCTTGAGAGGTCAATATTTACTGAGTATGCCATATAAAATCCATTCAATGAGGGAAAGGACTACCAAAGAATGTAACGCATGGTTGCATGTGTTTCATGAGTTAGACTGATTAATCAAACTTGTTACTTGACCGTCTGATCTTACAAACCAAATCTCACAGCAACATGAGGTCAAATTGCTCCAAAACATCTTGTCTGTTTTGATTTTCGAGTGCTTTTGTAAATCATCCCTTGACAGGAATATGATTGTGAGAGCCCTTATCCTGTATTTTAATGTACCGTGAAAGTAACTGTGACTTCTGTAGAGGATAGGTATCTCCGAGACCTGTTACTAATATTGCGAAGGGCTGGCTTGGTGAACTTGCCCCATACTGATTTATTTCGCCCCAAGGAGAAAATCCTAACAATGGTGGTCTAGCTAAAAAACACAAGTACAACTGGACTATCAAAGCCTCTCTTTATAGCACTAAATAAATAAGTAGTTCTTACATCGCAATTAAGTTTTCATACTGTACTTATTTTCAAACTGCATGTTAAGTTTTCATGTGGGTATAGTTTGAAAAACTGGCAGGGTGTAAATGATTATGTCTCAACTCCTGCTTGCACACATGCTTTCATTTAGCATAACGGGAAGGTCATCTTTTTCAGATGTGTTGCCAGTCTTAGAGGAGTCGCTTGCTTAATTACTTACCACCATTTCCAAAATAAATTTAACTAGAACCTTCTAGAGGGCAAACAATGCAGGTTGTAAATTTGATTTTGGTTAGGTTTACTAGCTATCACAGCAAATTTTATACTTGTCCTTGGTCATTCTTTCGACAAAAAGAAATTTGAAGCACATCTCAAAACTTGAAAAGTTGTTACAAATTTATAAGATAGATTGTTCCTTCAGAATTATTAAGTCTCACTAAATATAATGTGTATTATATAACTAAGCTTTATCTACTTTGGTAGTGCTTCAGAAATCTATTAATAGATTAGATATTGTGGTTGAGGTTTTCAACATGTTATCAACACAAAATGAATGAATGAACCTGAAGTGAATCTCAAAATGTTCATATTAATTGATATGATAAATTGAAAAATCTTTATCTTTCTGATAATTGATATCAAGTGCTTTTTCAATTATTAGAATCACGAAATGAACTCTTGATCGCAATGCCCTAGCACTATGATTATCATTTCAGATACATCTAGACTTTGTCAAGTCACTGATTTTTTGCTACAAAATGTTCTAAAATCTTAAGAATCTTTTCAATAATAAAATTAAAGTTTTCTAGCTTTAATTGCTTCAGTAAGAACTGCTTACAATGTGGCAATATGTTGTCTTGGATAAGGAGTCATATTGATAGTGATTTTAGGAGTAAAGTTACTTCTTAAAACGTGGCATAAATGTAAATAAATAATATCATACTTATTTTGTTGCCATTTTTTCCTACAGAAAATTGCTCCATAACCCTGTAAAGGATATAAGCTCACCATATTATTACCCGACGGCACCATTAGCATCAATAACAGAGTCTGCGGAGAGCCAAAGCATGTCCAGCGATGCTCTTACGGATGATACATTATCAATGACTACTGAGTAAGTAGAGTACAAGAGTAGATTTTTTTTAAGTTCTTTAAGATCAATTTTTTCCCTTGGTCTGTGATTGATAAAAATGCTATCAAGATGTAATTGTAGTAATTAAAAGGCACTTGACGCTCTTGATTTGATATAATTGGTTTGCATTGATGTTTACTTCATGTGGTATCTTGTTATGATACCCTCTTAAACTCTGCGCAAAATTGCACTTGGTTGGTGAAGGAATAGGGTCCCCTATATTCCTTTGCAATATGAAATCACGTAAAAAATATTTGGTTTTTTCATGCGTCATGGATAATTACAAAATCTCTTTCACGTTTACGCACTGCTTGAAAATGTTTAAAACTTAAAATCATGTTTCACGGAAAAAGTATAGGGGATTATTTCATCCTTATTGTTTGAATTCTTTGTATACATTGGCTATCCTTCTTGATTGCTATATCCAAATTGACATGTTTATGTTATAAAGAATATAAGCTCGTTACAAATTACCATACACACTGACAATGGTTCTAACTGTATAGACAGTTTGACATACTATTGTATTCTTAAGCAACATGCATTAAAACTGTTTTCAATATATTCTATTTTCCAGTACCAGTGATGGTCATTCTAGACATAGCGGTGGACGAAGGCACTCTCGTCGGAGCAGAAATACTGCAAACAACCCAATGTCACGCTTTCCATTTGTTCCCGTAAGTAACACAATGCACCAAATAATCAGCAGTTTCACTGCTCACTACCATACAAGCACTTCTTTCACAGAATCTCAAATTTTCTTGCTTTCAAAAAGAATGTATGAATTTTTCCTTGCTTTGTATTAAAAAAAAAAATTAGGATTTCAAGAAATTTTATGATCATTTTATTTGGTGCAAAAACATTTCTTCTTACAAGCAAGTTTTTATTTTGGCATTTTCCATTGTATAACAATACTGCCAATTTAGTTATTGAACAGAAATAACTCAATTTTGATTTTCCCTGTACAAAAATTCTTCTGACAAAACAATCATTCAAATATTTCTTTCAGCCAAACAATATATTTCCTGAATCTTTCTCTATTAGACATCTAACAATCTTGTCAGCTAACATGCCATTACTTATTTTTTCTTTCATCTTTTTCAACAGCGCACACACAGGATGCCAAAAGAAGCAAAAAACCCACTTAGTCCAGAAGAATTTGTTCGGATATTAAATCAGAAACTTGAAAGAGTTGTTATTGAAAGACAGCTTCAGGAGAGAGAGGCTATTAACCTGTCTCACTCAATAGATGTAAGTTCAAATATGTCTGTTATTCCATTCATCCATCTATTCATCCATCTAACCCCCTATCCATCCAACCATCCTTCCATTCCTTTATCCAATCATTGTCAAAACATCCATCTATCCCTGTGTCCAATCCATTTTCCCAGCCCTCTGTCCATTCATCTCACAAACCCCCATCCATCCATTCATCCAACCATCCTTCTATTCCTTTATCCAAACATTGACAGAACAATCCATTCATTCATCCATCTATCCCTACATTCAATCTATTCATGCAACCTTTGTTCAATTCCTCCATCCAACCTTGCTTCCATCCTTTAATCCTCCCATCGATTAAAGCTTAGCTACTTGTTTAAGATATATTATTTAACATTTCTGTGTTTTGGTCTTAGGTTGAGAGTGCAAGTAGTGGCCACTCAAAAAAATCCATTCTTCAAGAAGCTATTGAAAACAAAGAACGAAGGGACAAGATTCCCTTGAGTACAATGGCAATGATGTCTCCACTTCCTGTCCAAGATGATACAACATCAATCAGCACGTCTAATCATTCATCATCAAAAAGTACAAGTGCTAATGCAACTGCTGGCTCGGGTGCCGTGAACAGCAGCAGTAGCGACAGTACACATAAACGAAGCAGAAGTAGACATGCTTCAAAATCCTCTCGACATGAATCCGATAAACCATGTGAACAAGCTCCTCATTTGCATAGAGAATCCAGTAAACCACATAAAGACATTAATATCCCTGCCGATGATAATATTCCATTTCTGACCATAAACCATCATCGGATTTTGAAATGGATGGAAATGGGCGAAGAAGAACTTCAGAAACAGAAAACAACTAAAGCACGGCACCAGTCTAAAAGTCGGCAGTCATCATCATCAAGCCGGACAGGTGAAAGCTACAGTGGTCAGTATCAACCTAACCAGCCTATCGCTCAAGATCCAATGATGCCCCTTCTGCCTCAACCTGAAGCTACTACTGTGCTTGGCGAGGTGCGGAGGAGGTTAATGGAAACCAAAGAAAATGACAGACGAAGTAAACATAACCAAAAACACAGGTTAGTAGTGAAGTACAATCTTAATTTGCAGAGCTCAAAATAACGGCCAGTCATATGCCAGTCAAGATGTCCGGCATATGATAGTTTATTTTATTTTATTCAATTATGACCAGTCAACATGTCCGTTAAAAACCGTATTTCACCAATCTAGTACCAAATTTGACCAGACATTGACCATTGACCAGCTGTTATTCTGAGCCCTAATTTGGCAGCCAGAAATCAAAATCCCAGACAGAATTGTTGCACTATTTTATAGTTCTATACAGTTTCCAGCTACTGTAAAGAGCCACTCAACAATCCATGACCTACAAATACTTGTACTTGTGATTAAATATCGAGTAGACTATGATTAATATTCTTTCCAAACATTGATATATATCTTTCAGGTCAAGAGGTAGTGTCGACAACACAAGTGACAGCATGTCTTCGTTCCAAGACAAATCAAGTTCAGCAGACTGTTCAAGTTGTGCTCAATCATTACTCTCGTACGATCTAAAACCTCACCAATCATGTGAGGCTTCTTCGACATTTTCGTCTATTCCATCTTCAGCTTCCAATATTAACAATGACACTAAAAGTAGATCAGACAGTGGAATCGGCACAGGATTACGGAAGAAAGAAAAGCATAATTCAACTACGATTATTTACTGGTTATGGGCTGAACCTATTGCGTATCGGACATCATTACCAGGAAAAAATGTGACACTAGGACAATTTAAAACATTAATCATGAGAAAGGGTGAATTCAGGTGAGTTTTTTTTGCTTTTTTGATGTAATTTTATTATTATTAACTCAGATAAAATTGCATAAAGTTGGAATTCGTGGCTGCCATGTAGGCCAGGAGTTATACAATCTTATTACATGACATTTCCCCAAGGGAAAATTGTCTGTTTGTTTTTGCTCTTCGAAATGGCTGTCAGGAAGAGCTTCTGTTTTACAGCTGCAATCTTGGACAAAAAGAGTTGAAAATTTTCGATCATGTCATAAAAGAATAAAATTAATCCTCATAAAATATTATTTAAATTAGCTTACCCCTCCTCCCCAGCACAATGCTGTTGCCATTGTTGGGAAGCATGGCTCCCTCTCGACAGAACCAACATTGTTTTAGGGGGAGAGGGGTCCTTGTAAGGGGGACTTATATGTTGTACAGCAAGTTATTCTTTCAAAATCCAAAATTCTCAACATTTTTGTTCAAGATTGTGGGTAGAAATTATTAGAAGTGGGAAAAAAATAAAATACTAAGAGGAGAAACCCTTTCATAGGCTTTGCCCCAAAAGAAAAGATTTATATGAATATACTATAAAGTGTGCAAATTGCATGACTTTTTTGGTTTTGTAAAAGTTTGTTTTCAAACAATTCATAGTTAATGTAATCTAAACAAACTGTTTGTTTATACAGCTGTTGTAGTTTAAGTTTTTGTCTTTGTTACTTGCTGAGTAGCCATATGTTTTCTAATTTCTTCCATTCAAAAAAATTGCAAAATAATCTGTGAGTTAGCCATGCCCTGACTTTGATCAGCCCAGAGGTTGTTTCAGGGTTCAATCTGTGAGTTAGCCATGCCCTGACTTTGATCAGCCCAGAGGTTTTTTTCGGGTTCTATCTGTGATTTAGCCATGCATGACTCAGATCACTGCTAAGGCGTTGTTTCAGATTATCGATAATTTTTTTTTAACAATTGTTTATAATAAGATTCTTTGTATAGTTACTTAACGAACATGAATAATTTCTTTCAGATACTTCTTCAAGACGAAAACAGACGAAGAAGACAGAGACTGTGAAGTTGTTTATGAAGAAGTACGGGATGACGAATCTAAGCTTCCGCTATATGAAGGGAAAATTGTTGGAAAAGTTGAGAAAGTAGACTCATGATTCAAACAATTTGCCAGAGAGTTTTTAAAGGACGTCTTGTTTTATTAATGGAATATTTTATGACTAAGAAAGGATTTTTAATATTATTATTACTAAAATTCAAGGATTTCTAGGCCTTGAGTGCCAGAGATTTGGCTATCATGTACATACAAAATACTCATAATATATTTGTACAATAATATGATATGTTAATGTTGTAAAATTTTAAGGTTCCTTCAAATAAAAATATTATTTTACAGAATTTAATAATTTGGTTGGATTCAAATTTGTGTCAAAATCATAGCATTTTTCACAGTTACTAAAAATAGATATCGCAAAGCCTTGTGGGATTGAAATGCAAACAAACTTTGTGAAAAGGGGGGTAACTGTTACAGGGTACAGCGCACCAATACCACAAGAAACCCATAAAAGGCATTAAAATAGTGATGAGGGAGGGGGGGTGACTAGTCTGCCTTCCCACCATCCCTGGATCTGCCCTTGTGATGTGCATGTAGGGAACCACTGTTACAAAGCTACAAAGTTAACTACTGTAATTCCTCTATCAAGTCCCTCATGTGGGTGGGGGGGGGGGGCTTATTTTCCCCAGGCATGTTTGAGGGGGGTTATGGATTAAGCTAAACAGTACAATGTACGCTATCAGGATTGATGTATTACAAACATGATGTTTCCCTATTATTATTACAGTTTATACCGAAAGCAAAAGTAACTTTGTCACTCTTGTGTATAATTGAGAATTTACAGTAAATAATTTCATGGTAGACTAGTAAGTGAAAACTGGACCAATCGAAAGAATTTATATCAATTTGACCAAATGCAATAAACAAATGGGATTTAGCAGTGGCATCTCTACAGAGTAGCTTTTCGTCCACTGAAATTCAAATTGGAATTTAGAAGTTGATTTTTGTGGAGGGAGGAAAACCGGAGAACCTGGAGAAAAATCCTTGAAACACAGAAGAGAACAAACAAAGAACTCTACTTACATATGAGCCAAGTGGGATTTGAACCTGGTGCACATTGGTTAGCGGTGAGTGCTCTCTCACCCAACATCAGCCATGCTTGCATATTATTGTAGTAATGATGTTGATTTTAATATTAAAATATTATCACAGCAAATGATTTATTTGAGAGATAATAACCCATTGCATGAACATTGGTTGCAATGCAAGTCCATTATTGTTGAAAAACATTTTTAAGATGATAATCCTATTTGGCCCGTAATGAGAAAACACCACAAAGTTCAACAAATAAATGGAATGGAAAGAATGGGATTGGGAAGAATGGAAAGGAAAATTTGAAATCAGAAGGCAAAAGCTTGTGACATAAAAATCTATTCAGTATAGTTCAGGCATTATTCCTATTTAAGAACAATATAATTTCAGTGGGTCTTGTACTCTGACAATACCTCTAGCATCGGAATTAGAAAGTATTATGGGCTCCCTGTGTGTTTACCCAGTTGTTTTGGTCTTCCTGTGGTATACTTCCTTTTCCATTCAAAATGGCTGCCTGCAAGAGTGTTGTTGTCGTTTGTCCAAATGCTCGCCGACAAACCATTAAAGTTGGTCCAACTACAACTATTTTACAAGTAAGTATATCAAAGTTTCTTATTTTGATCTTATATAGCTTAATTAATTGCTTTTAACTAGAAAAATCTCAGAATATTCATCTTAAAAAATCTAATTTCAATTTTTCCCAAACTTTTTTTATTTCTTTTTTGTTTCCCAAATGATCGCCATCGATCTAAATGAACAAAATCAGAATAGTGTTTATAAGATATTCATTTTATTGTGTGTTAAGTATTTATTCTCTATTTTTCGAGATTTTTGATAAAAACCAAAGAAAAACACGTTTTAGACATACATAAGATTGTGCTCTTATATTAAGTTAAGATTTGTCGTTTAAAGATTTTGGAGGAAGTCTGCAAGAAGCAAGGATTTTCAAGCCAAGAACATGGTATAAAGTAAGTCATAAAAAGGCTTTTTAGGCAAGTTATATGAAGTCATTTCATAATTAGGAACATGAATTAGATGTTGAAGATGGTCAACTTTTGTATTCCATTTTTTTAGGCATCAGAGGAAGATGCTGGATGAAACCTTACCAATACGATATTCAGGGCTGTCAAATAATGCCCATCTAGAGATAGTTAAGCAGACAAAAACATCCAAACAAGGTATCAGTGGATGATGATGATGATGATGATGATGATGATGATGATGATGATGATGATGATGATGATGATGATGATGATGATGATGATGATGATGATGATGATGATGATGATGATGATGATGATTTATTACGTATTATTATTATTATTATTATTATTATTATGATATCAGTGGTTGATAATCATTTATGATAATGTATAGTGATGATGGTATCTGATGAAGGTATAAGTGGTTGATAATCATTAATGATAATGTATTATTAGTGATAATGATGTTGATAGTCATTTTTTCACCTGCAGGAGTTCAGTGCACAATAGCCTTACAATTAGCATCTGGTGAAAGACTTCAAAAAGATTTTCCTCCAGAAATCTCTCTTATGGATCTTGTAACTCACTGGAATTCTCAAGAAGGAAGGTAAAATGAATGAATGAATGAATGAATGAATGAATGAGTGAGAATGAGTGAGTGAGTGAGTGAGTGAGTGAGTGAGTGAGTGAGTGAGTGAGTGAGTGAGTGAGTGAGTGAGTGAGTGAGTGAGTGAGTGAGTGAGTGAGTGAGTGAGTGAGTGAGTGAGTGAGTGAGTGAGTGAGTGAGTGAGTGAGTGAGTGAGTGAGTGAATGGATGAATGAATGAATGAATGAATGAATGAATGAAAGCATAAATGAAAGCATAAATGAAAGCATAAATGAAAAATGAAACAATTCATCAATGTTTGGGTTCTCTGTTACTCAGCTTTTGCCTGCAGAGAACTCTTTCAGTGGGTGCTATATGATATATACCCCTTTCATGTGATGTCAAAGCAGCTCAATTTCGAGGATAAAAAAAACAATTTCAATCTCCTAAGAATTGGGAAGCTGGTTTTGTCGTCCAAATTGTGCTGCATTTCTTTCCCCTCAGTTTCTCCCTTTCCAGAGTTCCTGTTATGTGAAGTGTTTTTTGAAAGCTGTATGTATCTTTTCTGGTCATTATAGTGAATATCAAAACAAATTATTTGGTGAGGAAGATCAACACGTTGTTTGTGTTTACATGACCCAAAAAGTGAGTAATCTAAAGCCTTCTTGAACACTAAAGACCTTATGTTAAAAAGTGAATACCTACATATCCTTGATTGCAATCAATAATATATTTATGCTTTAAAGTCTTGAACGAAGTACAATTTTTAATGCTTGACTGTATTTTTATGGCCTAAACCAGAGTGATTTTTGTAGCCGCTGAAGCAAATTTGAAATCAATTTTCCTAAATTAAACCAAAATTTGTTTATTATTAGATTAGTGGAGAGGATAACTTAAAGAAGACAACCCTTCACAGTCTCGGCCTGACAGGAAAAAGAGCAATCATCAGGTATAATGATTATACTATTAAACTGGGGTGAATCTAGTGGAGGGGGTAGGGGGAGTTTGAAAGCCAGTTTCAGTCCACGATCATTTCACATTCAGGGCTTTCAGAATAAGCCAGCAGCTGCTAGAGCTCTAGCAGTTGCTTCAAAGTTAACTGTTGGCTTTTCTTTTCCTATTAAAAAAATTTGATTTTCTATCTTTCATACGTTATTTTCAACTCCACAGGCTTCTCCATGAGAAGACATCTGCCGAGACATCAGAACCAATGATAAGTGAAGAACCCAAGACATCATCCAAGAAACAAGAAGCAAGTCCAGAGAACCCTCAACCAACAATACCTGTCACAGTACCATCACCAAGCACAGGGACTCGCTGTCAGCCATTGTCAAGTGGGGACAAAGAGATAGCTGATCTGGACAGACATAGACCATTAGACACAGGGACAGTCAGCCCTGAGAGAGGTAAAAACACTTAACGATTTAGAATAATAAATAAATGAATAAAAAATAAATGAGAATGAGCATTCTCTTGGCTTGTCTTGTGTGGTATTTCCATCTTTTGACATTTTTCACTACCTCCCCTCCCCTCCCCCCAGTAGAAATGTATATAATATTTCTAATCAAAATTTTCTGATGCTTCAGCTGCAAGGGATCCCAAAAGAACCAGAGTCACTGGACCAAATCCATTATTTCCTGATTTCAAGGTTAGTTATTGAGTATTAACAAAAATAAACTTGGTTTTATATCTCTGTTCTTAGTCCTTTGATCCTGATGGGAAAGGAAACAAAAAAGAATGGCAAACTCTCCAAAGGGAGAGAAAGGGGCCAGTATGAGCATAATAAAGCTTTGATCTGAACTTTGTGTATTATTTACTCAAAAAGAAAGTGATATGATACAAGAGAACATATGGACCTTCAACACACTGCACTATGTTTATTCCCATAATAATGAAAAACTTTGTTTAAACCCACGTCATTCTAAAGCACAAGGCTATGTGGGGGGAAATCTATTGTTGAAGCCAAGATGGCAGCTGTGTGAGAAAGATCATGGTCACAGAGGCGACCAAAGGACACCAACACAACAGGGACCAAGACAAGTTTCTGCAACAGTGGGATGTTGTATTTGGTGCATAAAAAATGAATTTTGATGTAAAATGCGAAAGCATTATGCCAAAAGTAGGAAAGCCACTTCTAAGCAAGTTGTTGGTATCTTTTGATTGACAGTTTCCAGAGCGGCCAGCCAGTGAGGATCAAAGCCAAATAATGTAAGTAGGTTGACATCACAACACAGGAAGCCCATAAAGACAGTCTTACACATAAAGTCAGTCATATTGAGTTAAGATAATCAAAGATTAGCTTGTCTGTCACATACTGTAACACCACTGCATCACTGCTAACAGTAGGATAGAGGAGAGACTACAACAGCTTGCTACACCTTGCGAGCGCTGCCCAGTTATATTTAGTAAAGATGATGAAACATTACCCTGTCTGTCACATAACACCACTGCTGTTGTTTACCTCTAACAGTATGACAGAGGAGAGACTACAACATCTTGCCACACCTTGCGAGCGCTGCCCTGTCATATTTAGTGAAGATGATCAAACATTACCCAAGGCATCTGAGGGTAAGTCATAGATTTTGGACTGTATTTTCTGAATTTGTGAAAGAGTGTGAAGAAGAAGGGAAAAGAAGGGAAAAGAAGGCTTAAAGTAAGAGATTTTTCTCTCTTTTTTCCTATAGAAGATTTGCCAGATTCCTTTTATGATGTAACAGTGGAAGACTTGAGAAAAATGTTACAGGGTCTACACAGTGACAGGTTTGGAATTGGTGTTATTATTAGACCACTCTAACAGGGGAGGGGAGGACGGCAGGCTGAGGGGTCCAATCATTATCAACAGATAAATCAATTTTTATGCACACGCTATATATACCAACATTTGAAAGCACATGCTCCAGTATCACCAGCACATTGAAGAAGATCCGTCATCACAGAATGAAATGTCTGTAAGAGTAAGAATTTAAAGTCAGAGACAACAAATGTCAAACAACATAATTTTTGTAAGTTTGAATTTAATAATGACATTTTAAAAAAATTTAATTTTTTTAATTTTTTAAAATTTTAAAATTTTAAAATTTTAAAATTTTTTTACGATTAATGCACCTACATTTTATTTAGCCAGTAAAATCATTAGATATCACAATATCACACAAACGGCATAGCTATAGCTATAGTGTCTTTCTACACAGGACCAAAGGAGCTGAAATGCCACTGTTGACTAAAGCCATGAGAGAAAGTCGCCGTTTACAAGAAATGTATAAATATGAAAAAGTAAGTTGGGAAATGATCAAAAAACATTAGATTGAAAATTCCCCATCTGTTGATGGAATGTGATTCAAAGAGATTACAGCTCTATGACAGGGGCATGGTGAAAGAAAGCAAGAAGGGAGGGCCAGGCTGCAGATAGCCTGCGTAGCGGCCCATATTGGGCCATCCAATCACGGCCCATAAGAAACCTTGAATATATGACCTTCCTTTTACCTTCTCAAGATTCCACAGCCAGAGGGCTTCTCCACACAGGCTACAAGGAGATTTCTTTTTTTTCTTTTACTTGTAGGTTGTTATTCGTGTTAAATTTCCTGACAGACTTACACTTCAAGGGTTCTTCAGACCTCAAGAAAAAGGTGAATCATAATGTACTGTAACAGCATGCAGCAATAGAACATGCTTGTCTTTATCTTTTCCTATTTTACACTTTCAGATTTAGATTTATACGTTATTGAACATGAGCAATAAGTATATAGGCATAGAAGAAAAACTTACCAACTATGAATTTACACATTTTTTAGTTTTTTACATTTGAGCTAACTACTGACCTATAATAGAGAAAAACACCTCTCATAGCAACCATTTAAACTCCCCCTAAATTTAATGACTTTTTTAGTATTTTTTGTGTTATTGTTCTTTATAAGTTATTTACAACTACTCTGGTAGCTGAGGAAATATGAATTCAGATTTGTCGTACTAACATTTTGCGATTTTTTATTTTTTTAGTATCAGTATTGACAGAGTTTGTAAAATCCCATCTAGAAGACCCAAACACAGAATTCTATCTGTGTGAGTAGCTAATGTTATCAACATTCTCGTCATCATCATCATAATCATCAACATAACCACCACTATCACCATAGCCAGCATTACAGACTTTCCTGATTTATTTTGATTGGGTACGGAAAGACCAGAACCAACAAGGACTGCCTGGATTACAGGTTACCATCACCATCACCATCATAGTCATTGTTATCATTACCATCACCACCAGCCAGCATCAGTCATCATCAGTCATCATCATCATTGGTCATCACCATCTGTCATTGTAATCAAGCATCAACATTACTTATCATCATAATCATCATCGTCAACATTATCCTCGCCATCATCATCACCATCATCACCATCATCATCACCATCATCACCATCATCATCATCACCATCGTCCAAATCTTTTGATAAAGAACCAATATGACGTAACAAAGGCAGTCTACTGACTAACTTCCCTCGCTAACCTTCAGTTTCTTTTTTGCTATAGACACAACTCCGCCTAAGACAGTATTGAAGAACCAGGAAGAAACTTTATTTACTGTGAGTAACAACACTTGTTCTTGGTGCCTGTGAGAGCAATATATAACAAGTTGAGAGTACCACGAGATAGATACATAATCATTATACTCTTGTTTGGAATGTTTTAGAGTCAACTTTGCCCAGCATCTCTCGTATATTTTGGCTCATCAGTGAAACGAGGTATTTAACTACACCTTATAGAGCAGTTTTCTTACGAGTGGGAAACGATAAAGCAAATTTGCGTTCGTACTGTAGCCGTAACTATGCGTCGTTGTGATTCGATGAATTACTGGAAGACAATGGGAAGCCATTTCAGTGTTACGGCATGCCGTACCGTGTAAGTGCTGTAAGTCAGTACCGTATGTTGTCCACTCATATGATAACCGTTCTTATGGGAAGCCATTTCAATGTTACGGCATGTGGTACCGTGTACGTGCTGTAAGTCAGTACCGTATGTCTCCTCATAATAAAACCGTTCTTATGGGAAGCCATTTCAATGTTACGGCATGTGGTACCGTGTACGTGCTGTAAGTCAGTACCGTATGTTTCCCACTCACACAAAAACCAGTCTTCTCACTGTTTTGAGGATGTGGGATATAGAAAATGGAAGGGAAAGGAGGAAAAGAGAAGAGAAAAAGAAGGGAAGGGAAGAGAATGGGCTAAGTACACTGAAGTGAACTTTCCTCACCCAATGGTAATTTCATTATTCTGTTAATCGTCATCACACAATATTGTCTTTCCTACAGATCACTTCTTGTCTAACAGTCTCATTGGTAACCTGAAATCAGCACTGGACGCAGAGAAGACTGTCTTTGAAGCTGGGTAAGATCATTATGGATGCCTATACTGTCTCATAAATTACATGAAAGTCAATGACATTTTTAATCATATCTAGAATACGTGATCCTGCCGCACTTGCCGAACCTCAATCACCCAACACTGAACATCCCTCCAATGCCACTGCTAATGGTACTAACAGTAGACCAGTAAATGACGTCACTTCCTCTACAAGACAAGCAACCCAACAAACACAAGCAGCCGCTGGCTCAAATTCAAAAGTACCGAAGTGGTTTAAAGGGACAGGTAAGGACTGGAACAAGTCTCGCTAATACTGTCATTAGTCTACCGCGGGCTTTGAAAATCCTTCTCCCAAAATGTTTATGTGTTAAACATAGCAAAGATATATTTAAATACCCTTAAATAAAACACCGATGGAGGAAGGCCCGCGGGAAGGAAGGGGAGAGGTGCGCACCTTCGATGTCCTTGGAGAACAGCTTAAAAATTTACCCATAGCAGACCACAATACACCTTTCTTGCTATCTCAGAAAAGTTTCCAATATTTATCAAATGTTTGATTGTTTGTATCTTCATTTGATGATTTGCTAAGAAAAAAATCATTCTTTTCTCTCTCTCTCGCTTTTATATCAGGTAAATGACTGGCTTTTCAAGTGAAGGTAGCGCCTTACTTCTCGCACACTGGACTTAGTTCTAAAAGGTTTTTCCTCTTACCATGGAATAGATGCTGACGGATACCTGACGTCTAAATATGGAATAGGTTTATCTTTAAAATCAATAATAAAACAAAGGAAATAGAACAAAAGTAATTGTTTCACTGTTAAATTAAAGCTTTTTCAACACGACAGACCTTAATAGACCTCTTTACCTTCGTTGTTTGTTGTGCCCATTTCAGACCATGTGATACCACTCTTGGGAGTTGATTCTTTCATGTGTAAATATTTTAACAAAAGAACATTTCTCAAGGGAATGTCATGTGGTCTGAAATAGGCAATTTGCATACGAAGGTAAAGAGGTCTATTTGTGCGTAATGCATTCCCATTTCACATCATCTGTCATTCGCTTGAGTATTATTTTCTTGTTTGCTCGTAAACCTTGAAGAAGTTTTAGAAAGCCCATTATATATTTGGTATTCAGGCCTAATTTCCCCCCTTAGATGATATCCTAGTATTCCCATTTGCTGCCCCCGTAATACTCCAGTTTCACATTCGATGGGAACCGCTGTTTTTGAAGACCACAGACTCATTTGTACAGGCTTAGCCTCGTTTATAAGTCATGTATTCAAAGGCACCATTAAAAGTCCGTGGGATTGGTATTATTCAACTTGCACATTCTTTACGTTACAGTTGGCTGTTGCTAATGATTTGCATAAGTCAACCGTAATGTAAAGAATGTGTAAGTTGAACAATACCAATGTTTTGAAATCCCACGGACTTTTAATGATGTCGTTGAATAGCTGACTTATAAGCGAGGCTAAGCCTGTACAAATGAGTCTGTTGTCTTCAAAAACAGCGGTTTCCATCGAATGTGAAACTGGAGTATTCCTCAAATTAGTTCTTTATCATCCTGTATCCAAGGTTGCTGGTCTAATGGGGTCTCGACAGTTTCCTGAAAAACCAGTGTCATTCAAATCTAAAAAATATGTTTTATCCTAAAGCTGATAGCTCAAAAACAAAAAGAAAAGAAGAAAGAAAGAATTGTCCCATTTCCTCTGCGTAACGGAAGCTTTCACAGAAGCTCTATTCTCTGTTAAGTTCGCGTTAATCGATAATTCTTTGCCACTTTAGCCGGCTTTTTTGTAGTTTATTAAAATAAAATTTGAACGTAGAAGTTGTATTGTGTAGACAAGTGGACTAAGTCCATGAAAAACAAAAACAAAAAAATGAATTTTGAGTCTCGTGTGATGAACAATGAATTTGCTATTCCAAAATTAGTTATTCGTCACAGAGTAGAGTGGGGAATTTTGCTGACTGTCATGTTCTGTTTTCACGTGACAACACTCTCATAATTTTTCCCAAATACGAGTATCCAAAGAAATATTTATGATTTCTTATCTAAATTAAACATTAGAAACAAAAATAAGCTTCAATTATACATATTTTAGAGAACTTTTAGTAAGTTGAAATGACTGAAAACTTAAACGTTCTGGACGTTTTACTTCCGTTGACCGGTGAGGAACGTGGGACTAGTGACGTATTGAGTTATTTTTAGAGTCGTGATGTCGCAGGAAGTGAAGACGCATATTCAGTCGGCCATATTGTTGTACGGCCAAGATGAAGACAAGGAATTTCTAATATTAACAAAGAAAATCTCCGTATCATTTGAATCTCGTAGACTTATCAACCATGGGAAAGTTCGCTAACACAACAACCTTTACTGGATTGCTAGGTATTGTATTATTTTCGGGCTGAAAACTCGAATTTCGTTTGTCTGTTGATGGTGGATTGTGTACGGTATTAAATTGTCTTGGGTTTTCGAATTGTTAATTTTAATTTTTAGTATTTTTGCCTTGATCTTATTTAATAATTTATCCCTTTTAGAAAGAGCTACAAGTCAACTTCAACTCGAACCAGACTGGGCTTCAATCCTCCAGATCTGTGACTGTGTCAGACAGCAAGATGTTTCGTGAGTGTCTTGTTTTCAAAATTTTCATACATCCTTATGTCTAGAATTTAAAAAAAAAATACTTACCAAGCAATTTCCTATATTCATATTTTCAGTCCTAAATTTGCCGTTACCGCCATCAAGAAAAAAATGTTTGATCGAAATCCCCATATATCAAAATTTGCCCTTACTGTAAGTAGAATATAGTTAGATCATTTTCACCGTTATAGCTTATATTATGCTAGCTTTACGATTTACAACGATTGTCATGTTCTACTTTTGCCTCAATAAGCTTATGTACATACATTTACTGAATTATTTACTAGGGTTAAAGCTGGATTTCTTTTCCGAACAGATATTTTCAGATAACATTTGAATAAGGTTGATCATAAACTTCACAAGAGATTATTAAAATAATTAACAAAAATGCACCTCGGTTAATGAAATCCCATGTTATTTTTGATAATGGACTTCTTGCAGCATTGTTCCTCAATGCAGCTTAATTAGGGGTCAAACTAAGTTAATTTTAACTATTATATAACCAATTCTTAGTTTGCAATCATTCCCAAGGGAGTAAAATATATCCTGCATAATGTTCAAGGGCTGGTCATTTTTAGCTTGCATTTGTCACATTGTAGATGCATGTATGTGTTCAGTTTTGCCTAACATAAAAGTATGTACAAGAGTCAAACGAAGGTATTAAAGAAAAAAGATTCTGAATTGAATTTGTAGGTGCTAGAGGCTTGCGTGAAGAACTGTGGACCAGCATTTCATGATGAAATTGCAACCAAGGAGTTCATGGAAGAAATGAGAAACTTGATCAAGGTTTGTTCAGCGATGGAAAGGGAAAAAAGGGAAACCAAAGATGGCCCGCTAACTTATCTAGCATTGTAGCAGAACCTGAATCATGCTAAATATACAATATATATATTAAAGGATATGGATCAGGACATCTTGTGATGGCACTAGCTGAGAGATTTTAAGAATAAAATAAAATGGTACCTTTTAGGGGTAATTTTCAAAATTTCTGATGAGAATCCCTGTCCCTCGATATATGGGAGTCGCCCCCTCCCCCCCCCCCCCCCCCCTTCATGGACCAGTGGTTCATCCACTGAATCCAATTTGAACTTATAACTGGTAGTTTCTGAGGAGAGAGAAAAACTGTAACCATTATATTACTGTTGGTTTTTCAATATTATATTGGTTTTATCTGTTAACGTAGACTGGCCCGGAACCAGTGAAAGACACTGCACTAGGTCTCATTCAAGCCTGGTCCCATGCATTCCGCAACGAATCAAAGTATAAGATCATCCAGGATACTTATAATCTCATGAAAATGGAGGGTAAGAGAAGAGCTACTAGCATATAAAAATTTGTACTTACTTGAAAAAGAGATCCTGAGACATCCTCTGTTGCTGCAAGTCAGAGATTCTTCAATTGCTTATTACATCACCGCAGCCATGTTGGTGGTTTTTTAACAAGAGATTTCTCATTACCACCAATTTTTCATACCACTAATTTGTCAGCAGCCATGTCTTTGTAATTTGACTGTCTTGGGAATGCTTACAATTGATCAATAGGGTAACTCACAGATTGAACTGGAGTTTGACATATTGGGTTTTGCAGAGGAAGGAAAACTGGGGACCCCAGAAAAAACCCCTCAAATCAAGCAAGAGACCTAACAAACTCTGCTCACATGTGATGCTGGTTCCAGGAACTGAACCTGAGACCCCAGAGATGAGAGACAAGTGCTGTACTGTACTACAGCACCACACTTGATTCCTTCATATAATAACAATATAATTTCCAAACTTGATAAATATTAAAACATATATATAATCAGAATATTTTGTTAATTATGCTGTTGCATTGCTGTACAGGTTTTCAATTTCCTGCTCTCAAAGAAAGTGATGCCATGTTTTCAGCTGATTGTGTAAGTATTTAGTTACATGTACAAAATAATTTATTCATACATTTTGAGCCAGAAAAAATCCACCCACTCGATCAAGCATTTTAATAAAAATTTAATGTACACTCTTGCTATTAAATTGATTGTATTTAATTTCATACTTTTCTCAGAGCTTTCAGGCTCATGCTCAATAAGGAGAAATTGTTTCAACAATAATATCCATGCAAACACTGACAAGTTGACTGTGCTGAAAAAATAAAGAAGATTTTCTCTCAGTACAGACAACTAAAACTCAGAATAAATGGAAATTTTGGAGAAAATAAAAAAAAATGATAAATAATGTCAAATGTTTTGCAAAATAAGATGTGAAACTTCAGTTATTTTATGATGTTTACGTGTTTGCATTTGCTGTTGTTTGTAGGCCCCAGCCTGGGCAGAAGGCGACGTGTGTCACATGTGTCGAGTAAAGTTTGGAACATTTATCAGACAGGTATTAAGTGTACTCAAAACTGATGTTATTGCTCATCACCAATGCAGTGGCACAGCTCAATGGGGTCAAAAGCATGTGAAAGCGCCTACAAGTAAAATTATTCAACTATGATGAAAAAAAATAATATAGAAAAATTTATAATAATTATTTGTTAAATTGTTAAGACTCAAATTGAAACATTTACTAATAATATAATTGTGTTTTTATTCCTTAGCATCATTGCCGTAGTTGTGGCCAAGTGTTCTGTAAGAAGTGCTCATCAAAAGAGTCTATAATTCCTCAGTTTGGTATTGAAAAAGAAGTCAGAGTTTGTGATCCTTGTTATTTTAAGCTGAATCCAAAAAGGTATCAATATGAATACTGTATCATATCCTAAGGGGGTTACTAAAACATTTTGTACAGGGATGTTCTACCTAGAGTCAAACCCTTATCCTTTTATGTATCAAATATATATAAACCATACATATACCATTGCCTGAAAAGTTACCCCTTTCATATACCTTAATTTTGAAGAAGCAGGGCAGATATGAATATTAATCATTGTCTAAAAAGGTGTGCAAATTTAGCTTTGCATTTCCTTGAATAGCAATTATAGCTTCCTTTTCTATTGTGTTTATTTGAATTTTCACATTAACTAGTAATTCGTGTTACATTGGTTTAAGTAATACAATATATGCAATATGAGTGGCCGTGTTGTATCAGATATACAACCACGAGCCAAAGGCAAGTGATTGTATATCTGATACAACACAGACACGAATATTGTATATTACTTATGAAACGTCTAGGTGTATACATTCATGTTCTACTAAAATTTTAAAGATAAAATTGAATTTGGCTAAGAAAATTGGAGTTAAAGTTTATGGAAATCATGACGATTTTGTATCAGATATACAACCTCCTCCACGGACAATGATTTCTATTGTTTTTTCCTCATTAGTTATTCATGAGTTTTATAAGTAAAATCACTCCATTTTGATCAACATTTTTTCATAACCTTTATTATCATTGCAGCAAAACAGCTCAGGCTGAGAAGAGTGAGAAGGGTGAGAAACCCCAAGATGGTGATCTTCCTGCTGAATATTTGAGCAGTGCTCTTAGTAAAGAAGCTCAGGTAGTGTTTCATTATTTTTTTGGCGCATAGTGGAAAGAAGAAAATGCTGTTATTCTTTCAAAGCCTAAAGTCCAACGTCTTTCTTTTTTTAAAGTAATTTATGCATGGGGAATAAGTCAAGCCATTGATATCAGAGAACCCGCAAAAATGGGGGGAGGGGGGTGGTAGGGGAGGGGTAGGGATATTTTCACTGACTATTATCAATTTACCTGATTGTGGTGTAGATCCCTCCCAAGATGGATCCACAAAAGGTAAAAGAACAAGAAGAAGAAGAGTTACAGTTGGCAATGGCGTTGTCTTTATCGCAAGAAGAGGCACAGAAAGAGGTTGGTAACAGATAAATTTGATTGCTCGAAAAAAATAGCATGGAAAGACACCCACTATTTATCATATTGCCAATGAATGAATGAATGAATGAATGAGTAAATGAAGAAATGAATGAATAAAGAAATGATGTATAAAAGAAAAAAATGAGTAATTGAATGAAAAGTGAATGAACAATAATTATTATTGATTGAATTAAATGAATGAATGAAAAATGAAGTATATGAGTGAATGAATGAGTAAATGAAGAAATGATGTATAAAGCAAAAAATGAATAATTGAATGAAAAGTGAATAAACAATTATTGATTGAATGAAATGAATGAAAGAAAAATAAAGTAAATGATTGAATGAATGAATAAATGGATGGGCAAATGATTAAAGTGATTTTTTCTGTACTATAGAAACCATTGTCAAGATCTTGGTCTTCAGGGTACGGTGGGTCATCTAACGGGTCCAGCAGTCCATCCAATAACAGGAAGGCACCCAGTAAAATATATGCTGCTCCACCGGTAAGTTATTCACCACAGGAAGCCCACTCTAGATACAAATAGCAATTTGCAATGTTTGGCCACAAAAAAAATTGTTGGATGATAAAAACCTTATTAGACACTTAAGGATGGAATACTCATAGACAAATGTTCTTGTCTTCATATTTTGATAATAATAATAATATGCAATTTATTTTGCAGTATTTTCTTTCGTACTTAACAAAATACTGCATGCAAACTTGAAAAAAATATTCACCCAAATTCCACCCTAAAATGTATAATAAGATATGTATATTATATAATAGTACATTCTGATAGGTCAAGAACTGTGCCGTATCAGTGAACAGAGCATGGCTGCACACAGCCTAATTTGCATGGAAGTGTAAGAAAACAGCATTGAACTTCAAATAAAACAGCTTTTTTTCGATGCTCTGTTCAGTAATACAGCACACGCAGGTAGTGATGAAAGCATGAACAAATTGTGAAGAGAAGCACAAGCCATAAATGTTTGTTATTATAAACACATTTTAATACATTTTTCTTTGTTTTTTTATCTGTCTTCAATAGTCATATGAAGTAGAAACTGATTCTGATATGGACCCTGATGTAAGTACACAAACCAAATACTGAAGCATACACAAGGTTAATGTATCATAACATAGCTTTTAATAGCTAACCTCATGATGCCAAAACAGCTCAATATGGAGGACAAAACAAAATAATTTCAATCTCCGGAGAATTGGAAACCTATTGTTTCGTCCTCCAAATTGAGCTGCATTCCTACGTGCTTCAAGGGGTCTATAGTGTAACATTCTCACAATTCATACTTGTGATATTCATTTCATAACAGCTTGCGAGGTACTTAAACAGATCATACTGGGAAGGCAGGAAAGAGCAACAGTCATCAGGGTATACACCACCCTCAGCTCCAGTAGCCCAAGCTGACGAAAGGGTGTCCAGCTCACCAGCACCTTACAGCAACCACAGTGAAGTAAGTTTATCTTAAAAGCTCTTTTTCAATGCTTAACCAAGCAGCCCTAGCTCAAAGTCTCTTCCCAATACAAGAACATGCATTTCCAAGAATTAAGAGCAAAAAATTATAAGTATGCGTGATGAATGAATAATTAAAGCAAATCTTTGCCATCCATCTCCTCAAATTCTGCGAGATATATGACTTTTAAGACTCAGGCGAGGGCTGCTCGAATTACAACAACAATCCTTTTCACACTTAGTTTTTTGTACAGCTGCAGGTAGGTAGTCAAACCAAATGCTTATCATGACCAGTTAGTCTAACTACCACTGTCCCACCCAGAAAAAAATAGATGTCAAAACGTTTTTCAACGGAAGTTGGTTTAAAATATATATATTGTTGTTGTTCTCAGCAAAGGATAACAACTAAGAGCAAAAAGAAAAAGAGGAATGATCAGAAAAACAGAGATAAATCTAACAAGTTTTTGGAAAGGGCTTCTAATAAATATGTTAGTACTGTCTAATGCTATCATGACTTAACAAATAAAATTCATTAGAAATTAGACAATTGCTAATAACAGCATAATAACTAATGACTAACTGAGTCCAAAGTCTAAGTAAAGAACACTCTGTACTGTTCTGTCCATTGGAGATTGGCCTTTGTAAAGGACTATGTGTCCTATTGTTAAGCTCTGTGGGATTGTATTTTCCTAAAATTAAAAAAAAATGATAAAAATGAGAGTTTCCTAAACCCTGAAGAGACATATCCACAATGTGTTTTCATGCGACCATATCATTTACTTCCATCACTAAAGCACTGTTCCTGCTATTCTCAACAACTTTAGGTCCAGAAACAAGAACCTGTGAATGAAGTGGAACAGAGTGCAGAAACACTGATCAGTAATTTCCGCAATAGTGTAGAAATGCTTGCAGAACGGATGCAAACCATCTCTGGTACTGGTAAACATATTGCAATGGATGCAACTGTCCAGGTACATGAATATACTCTATGCAGTAACACGTCGCGTGATCAATACTTCAGTTTCGAGTTCTCTGTTGCTCTGTCTTAGCCTCGCAATCGAGTCTGAATTTTAAAATGTCGAACGTGGCCTATTCTGCTTTAAGATGCCATACATTCAAAATGTTATGCATGAGGAAAGTATGCACGCACTAAACAGATATGAAACTAAAACATAACACCCAAGTGACTTCAGTTCTAATTGTTTGTCTCAAAGTCATCTTTGTTTATTTGCAGTCGTTGTTCCAGACCGTGAGTGCAATGCATCCGCAGCTCTTGAGATTGATAGAGCAACAGGAAGAAGAGACAGGTAGGCTTTGAACATTTTTTCATAGAGCAGTGGTTGGTAAGATCTGGTCTCTAGCTACCAACTAAGTTGCAGTTGGAGTAAACTCAGAATTAATAGTCGGAAGTTCTCGATGAAAAGCACCGGTGTCAGACAGCCAGTTATGAGATTGAATAGAGGCTTCGCACCATCACGTGATGGCAGCCATGACCGGAGGCAGGAATAGTGGAGTCTTCCCCCCTGGAAAACTGAATTATTTCTCATGTAAATCATATTAGACCAGATTCAATTGTTCCTGCCTCCTGTCATAGCTGCCATCACGTGATAGTACAAAGCCTCTATAGACTTTAGTTACGGTAGTTTGTTTTATCTTTTTGGACCACGTGTCATTCCCTAGAGTATCATTTCTTTGTTTAGCGATCGTGCATGTGAAGACATGGATACAACTCAAACAAAAAATCTTATTCTCAAGAGAATGACACAAGGTCTGAAATGGCTCAACAAAGTCTGTCTTCTTGGCCGGTCATCTTTTTTTCGGATTTGGATAAGTACACAGTCTTGAGAGTGTGTATTGGAAGTTTTAGGAGCATCATGATTTTCCTACTTAGTTAAAATGTTTATTATCAATAGGTAAATATGATGCAATTAAAGAAAAACTTGGGCTGGTCCAAGATGCGCGTGTGACCCTCGAAGCAGCCAGAGAACAACATCGAGAGAAGGTTAGACAACAAGAGCTGGAACAAGACATGCTTCGACGCATGCAGATCGAACAGAAGCTAGAACTGATGCGGCAACAGAAAGCAGAGTATATGGCTTATCAACAGCGCTTACAGGCAGAGAGGCAGATAGCTTTGGAGCAACAGCATCAACAGTTGAAATACCAAAAATATATGCCGCAGCAATTTGCAGGCCAGTATGTAGTAGCCGATGGTGGCAGTCCTTACTCGTCCATGGGGTACATGCCTGCTCCTTCTATGCCACCTCCTGGAGGAGTTACCCAAACAGATGGAAGTCCTTACTCTTCGTTGAATTATGTACCCACGTCTGTCGGACCCAGCACGACTGTGTCAGGACCAACAGCCCCTGGGGTACCCAGCCAAATGGTGAAAGGAGGTCAACAACCATATGGTCAACCGGTACCTCAGTACCAACAAGCATATACCCCGGGATACCCAGGTGTTGTGGACAACTCTGTAAGGTCTCATTCACCACAGTTCGGTGGTCAAACCCAAGCACCACCATCGTATTCCCAGGCGGAGTACGCACCATATGGATCAGAGGTGACAGACACACAGTCGATAGCAAATGGACACCCAGTTCCTGAATATCAGCGGCAACAGGGCCCAGAAGTGCCTTACAGTGTATATCAAGCTGCACCAGGACAACCTCTCCCAAATCAACAACCTTATGCTTCAGCTCCAAGCTCTGCTCCATCATTATCGCAAGTCCAGCCACAGATGTACGCCCAGGCAGGTAGTCACCCATCACAGCAACAGCAACTCCCATCATATGAAGGAAGTCAGCAGTATATTCCACCACAATCACAACAACCACCCCAGACATATGGCAATCAACAACCGCCTGCCATGCAACAACAGTACCAACAACCTCCAATGGGTGCTCCACAGTCGGAATCTGGTGGGTACCCTTCGCTTCAGATGCAGGGGCAACCACCACAGATGCAAGTGCAACAACCACAGATGCAAGGGCATTCTCCTCAGATGCAAGGGCAACCTCCTCAAATGCAGAGTCAGCCACCTCAAATGCAAGGGCATCCACCTCAGATGCAAGGACAGCCACCTCAAATGCAAGGGCAGCCGCCTCAAATGCAAGGGCAGCCACCTCAAATGCAAGGGCATCCGCCTCAGATGCAAGGGCAGCAAAATGCCCCTGGTAGTTATGCAACGCCCCCACAGCAAATGTATGAACCCCAGTCGCAGCAATACCAGACAGGAGGTCCGTATACTCAGCAACCTCAACAGCACCAGTCCTCAGGGCCACCACCTCAACGTCAGTTATCAGATCTACAGCTCATCTCCTTTGACTAATTCTTGTTGCTTCAGTTCATCAGTTGACAGACAATCGTCAAAAAGTAATCCTAAATATTCCTGCTAAATATTTGAAATCCTTCTCTTCTTCTGCTGAAATTATAAGGGGAAAAAATTTAAGCTTCTATCAGAAAAACTCAACATCTTTCTTTCGCGGAGGGCACCCGGGCGAAAAAGCCGATGTTGCGCAGGTTCGGAAAGTCCCGAAGAACAAAAGTCGGACTACTGTCGATACCGATGCTTTTCCGAAAGAAATGTATCAATGACCGAACAGAGGCCGAACATATAAAAGTCTTCGTTTTCGCAATACACGAAACCTTTCCGAGGAACGGATTATTCAAAAATTAAAAGAAAGTCATACTTGGAAAGTAATAGAGAAAGATTCGTATTAGAATAACCTGCCGCATTACTACTATTCCTTAAAACTTAGATTTATTGAACTGTAGTTTTGAGGCATGGCATTTCTCAAAGATGTTCCGAACTTGCGCAGTGTCTTAAAGCTACGGACACACAATGCAACATTTTTCGCAATGTTGCAGGCAATCGATGTTGTGAGCTATGTCACACGACGCAACTTGTTGCACGCAATGTTACTGAAGTAGAAAAGTATCCCACTTCAGCAACATTGCCTGCAATATTGCGCGCAATTTTGCAGCGTGTTTCCGCGCCTTAAGCTCCGCTTGTGCAAGAATGGAACAGAAGCCCATGGGTCTCGAAAAAAATCCATAGTATTGCAGTGTTTTTAGGAATGAAAGTCGTCTTGCACCTAAAATGTGACAACTCTAACCAAATCCAGGTATCCTAAAAATAGTCTAGCTGTAATGCTCTTTTTCTCTCTCTACAAAATTGTCAACAGATTATATTTTGTTCCCATAGGATTTCAACGATAAGACTGATAACTTATATTTATTGTTGAAGGGTAAGGCGGCTGCATTGCATTCATTTTAAATGATTCTCATTTTATGTATATAATAAAATATTCATTGATTTAGGGGAATTGTTTTATGATGATTAGTGCGCGTTTACGTGTTATAGGGAGTGGAGAGTATAGACCCCTTGCTCTAATAGACCATTTTCGAGATGCGCGAGCGCTTTCAAAAACATCGCAGGTGCAGACATGATCTCCAGGCAGGCATTTTTGGGCAGAGTCAATAGGTAGCGCGTGTGAAACAGGACTTCAAAACACACATAATGACCAAACGAGGACTAATGCTATCATTTCGATGTTGTATATTGAAGGCTGACTGCTTTCTGCAACTACATGATCTTAAGTTATGCATGCAGTCGACATGCGCAGTGCGAAACTAGAAAATTACCTTAAAAAAGGACATCATTTAAATGTCAAAATTCATTAGCCCCCACAATCCTTTGCACCAAGATGTCTTTACCAGTATTTCTCCACTTCGGACGTTACTTTCTCGCACATTTAAAAGAAAATCAAATTCTTAAAAAAACTTTGTTCTCTTTTATTGTTTATCATATTATTATAGTGTGGTTAAGCTAACCAGGACCAGATTTACAAATTTAACCAAATTGTTATTTTAACTCCAGACATATAAATGAGAGCTAGGCTTCGTTTCTTGCTCCTGGTAGGCCCTGAGGTGGCTTGCTTGGTCTTCTGTTGCTTGCTTACAGAATATGACTAGTTAGACAATAATGGTGCATGTTTCTTATTCAATTTCTTATGAGCTGTGAAAATCACTGCTTAACACTGGATGGCAATGAGAACATTTTACACCAATCACAGCACGCGATACGTGGACTGCTCATCCAATCAGAATGCTGATACGTACACAGTACCGCCACGATCTTGGCACCACAGCACGACTTTGCTGTAATTTATTCACATTACACAAAAAAAAATTCCTACGTTTTTGCAGGACTCAGTTTCCCAGAGTGCTTTGTGAGCTTTGACGCAAGTGTTGATATTTTTCCGAAGTTGGTCTCCCTGTGGCTAGTACTCAATCCCTTGCCTCCCCATATAAAGTTTTGTGCACGTGTCTATCCCATAATTTAGTCCCGGCGTCACTCCATCCACGCGGTTCAACATGGCGGAAGACGAAGTTGATATGTCTTTGGACGATATTATAAAAAAGAACAGAAGACCAGGCCGAGGTGGAAGAGGACGTGGTGGAGGAGGAAGAGGAAGACGAGGTGGAAGCGGCGGAGGAGGTGCAGTTCGACGAGGAAGAGGCAGAAGCCGTTCAACTCCTTACACACGAGTGAGTTTAGTCCAACGTCTTTTTTTTACACTGTCAACTATTTTACTCTCATAACTGTTTTACCAGTAGCCTGAATTATCCCTAACTGTTATTCTCGTTGTTTTAGTCACAAGATATCCCAGACAGATGGCAGCACGATAAATATGACAATGCAAATGGCGGTCTTTTTAGCAGTGGTGGAGGAAGACGATCTGGTGGTGGTTTGTCAACTGGCAGCAAGCTCAGCATATCAAATCTCGATTTTGGAGTTTCAGACTCGGATATTGCGGTAAGATTTAGTGGAATTTTGAATTACAGAAACAGTACCTTAACACACTAGTTTTAGTCTTTCGAATGAGGGGAAATTTCTTAGTTGCTTACTAGTTTCTGAGAAATTTTAACAAAGTTTTGTGAAGAAGTATTTCACCTTATGACAGTCGATTGTTGTGAACATCATAATTTATGCTCTCCTTGTCGCGAACTAAAGACTCCTTTCTGATTAATCTTATGACATAACATTCATCACTTTATTTGTAGAAACATGCATCTTATTTCAGAAAAAATATTGTTAATTGGAAAAACTTTTATCAAAAGGTTCTCTGAATCAATTATTTATGCGGTCGTAATAGAAATTTCCCAAGTGTCTTTTTTAACTCTTTGAGAACTTTTTAAAGTTTTTCAAGAAGGAAACTCTGCTTTTGATTTGTAACACTACTTTTGATTTTGATTCAGATAGATATATGTAGCCATTGTTAAAGAATTTTCATCCTAGAAACTTACTTTGTTCTTTTACTCTAAAATATAAACATTCTGGCTTTGTCAGGAGGCCAGAATAATTGAAAAATGCATATAGTCTCTCTTCACTTCATTTTATTTTTTCTTATGTTTTGAAGTTTTGTTTTACATATTCCTCAAAATCCATGAGTAAATACCACTTTCATTTTGACAGCTTGCCTATTTTTCCAATTATTGGCTGAACACTGTTTTATTTTCACAACGAAGTACTTCTGATTAGAAGCGTCATAAATATTACTAGAAATTAGTCCTCTTTTACAATCAGACATGTAAACATCACAAATATAATGAATGCCTTTTGCAAAGGCTTTAACTTGTTGTGTTAGATAGCAGAAGTGTCAAGTCTGTTTTGGGGGGGGGGGGTTCTTTCCATAGCCCACTTCTGAGATATGCTTTGCTTGTCACTCACAAAGTTTTTAATGTGATTTTCCGTGCTAAATACTCAGTGATTCATGACATGAGAAAAGAATGAATTTGATTTAGCATGGAGGCTCATGCTCAGCAAATTATATCTTGTAAGTGGGCTATTCTAAGATGACTTAATAGATCCTTTGCCAAAATGGTGGCCTCAAATTCAATGAGTTAACAGATTCACATCAAACCCTTTACATCAAATTGGAACAAACCTTGAATGACATTCAAGCATCATAGTAACAATAACAATCTATCAACCCTGACTTTTTCTTACAACAGCAATGATGGTCATCACAGTTGCAAAGTGAACCGCTGTTGCTACATATTATAACTAACGTGTAGATAGTGCCAGTGTATACCAGACAGTAAATCTATATTTTCATTCAGTATTAATGAATTTCTTTTGGTGTTTTTCTTTAGGAATTATTTAGTGAGTTTGGAGAATTAAAGAAATCTTGTGTACATTATGATGCATCTGGTAGATCTCTTGGTACAGCTGACGTCATCTTTGTACGTAAAGAAGATGCACAAAAAGCTTCAAAACAGTATAATGGAGTACCTCTAGATGGTGAGTATTATATATTATCATTCAAATTATTTTTCCCCTCATTTTGATTGGCCGAGAGAACTGCAAGTAACTGCCTACAAATAACGGTCTGCTCATGCGCATTACGGTGCAGAGCCATCTTACTGCAAATAACGGTTTGCTCATGCGCAGTAACGCTGTATTTGACAATGGCTCGCTTCCCTGAAAAAATGAGCTGACTTCTTTGTTATTGTTTGACTCGTGCACACTGCCCCTCAAAGATTAGAAAAAATAATTTGAATGATAAAACAATTATTGAAGTCGGTTATCGCAAAATATCAAGATTTGTTAGTGTCTTGCAAGCAAATAATTGCTTGCTCGCCACTAACAAATCACGATATTTTGCTCAACCTCATCCAATAATTGCTTATTACTGACCCCTTTAATTATCAGTTATCCTGTATGAACAAAGTTGATCATTTGATTTGAGTCTGATTCATAAATGTAAATATTCTTACTATTTTTTAAGGACGTCCAATGAAGATAGAACTAGTAGTGTCAGACTCTGGAAGAGGATTAGGGTGAGTGTGAGTTTTGTTCTTATGAATCATCATTATCTATAACACATCCTTTTTAAGCATTATCATGCATAGAATTTTTCTAAATAATGCTTTATAGTACATTTACATGATTCGTGGTGCTCCTTAAACTCTTAAAGCACTGTAATTAGTTTTCAATGGTGCTTGAAAAGCTCTTGAATTTTAGCATTTCTGTTCAAACTCCTTGCTTTAATACTCTAATGGATATTGGTCATAAATCTGATGTTGGTAACAAAATTGCTGCAATGTCTATCAAAAGTCCAATACAATAGCAGGTGTTACTCTCGACTTAGTGCATTCAAAGCATGTTCACTTTTTCCAACAAAATTCAGGTGAGTTTGCGTGAGAACCTCCTCTAAACCATAGTAACCCAGCTGATAATACTCTTTCAAAAATTGTTTTTGAGTCCTTGATTACTCCTTGAATTATTCTGGAATCTTACTTTATTTCAAAGCATGAACCCTGATTTAGCTCATGTTAACATGGAGTATTTTTCTATTTTTTCAGAGGTGGAAGTTTTGGTGGAAGATCAGAACGTCGTGGTGGAGGAAGTAGAGGGGGAGGTGGTGGTGGTGGAGGAAGTAGTGGAAGGAGCAGAGGAAGAAGTCGTGGACGGGGACGTAGAGGAGGAGGTGGTGGAGGTGGAGGTTTTAGACAAACTAACAAGACTGCTGAAGAACTTGATGCCGAACTTGATGCCTATCGTGATGTAAGTCTTTGATTGACCTGTATGTTATATATTCTTATGTTAGTATTCCAGATTTTCCAAAATAGAGGGGGGTCATGGCAGAAGTGTTTTATGAATTATTTCTTTGTTACATAAAAGCTGGGATCATATTCCCCTTTTAACTCAATATTTATATAATATTTTGAGCTGGGAATATATTAGCTTCCAACGCCATCAATATAACCATATTGGTGGCTCAAAATTGCAATGAGATTTGTATTGTAATTCTCCCATCTCGTGGTAATTCTGAGCCCACAATACAGGTTTATATTGGTGGCTCTCTCACAATCAAACTTATAGGAGAGTAGTGATACACTTCTAAATTCCAGAAGAGTCACTCTGGGGATGCACTGTTAATTCCCATGTTTTTTTTAAAAATTTATATACGGGTATGTTATTCATGCAGTGTTGATATATCTGAGTATCCATCATAATATGTTAATTTATTGAGATAGAATAGTCAGGTAATACCTGTAACTTTAGTCCAAACTCCAGTACATAGCTAAGTTAACAATGGTCTAGATCTGTACATGCATCATTTCTTGAAAGGGATAGTCACTGCAGGACAAGCAGATAGGATTTAAAAATTCGCCAATAATAGCCAAGACATCTCCATGCATAAGTACATCTTTATTAGCTGTGATAGCTGTGTGACTGCCTTAATAGACCATTTTCGAGATGCGCGAGCGCTTTCAAAAACATTGCAGATGCAGACAAAAAAAGAGGCATTTTCAGGCAAGATCATGCGTGCTATTGACTCTTTCTGAAAATGCCTTGAGATCATGTCTGCTCCTGCAATGTTTTTGAAAGCGCTCGTGCTTCTACTATACTATTCATCGTCTTATAGCAATATTCACCATGTACACTATTGTCAGATATATTTTTTTAATCATCATATGCCAACCATCGAAAAAGATTTATTATAACAATTTTATTAACCAATACACCTGAATACTGAGCAAAGCAAACTCTTGTGTTTTGATATTCTTCAGGGAGATGTAGATATGGATGAATAAAGAACCTAACAACATCTAGTAAACTGTTCAAAGACTCAGCTTGACAATGCTGCTTCATACTTCAGAAACCAGGACTTGAATACCATGTTATACCTTTGCTTCTTTTATTTTTCTTTTTTTTTTTCTTGCACATATTGTAAACCTGGCCCAGGAGTTCCATGGTTGATACTCACCAGCATCGCATAAGTTACATAATTCATAGACTATACACCCCTTGCAGCATGTTGGAATGCATCATGGGACTGTTAACTCAATCAAATCACTCCAAACAAAAGAACAAACCCATAACATCTTATCAGACTTTGGTGTTATTTGAATGAGTTAACAGTTCCTGAAAGCATTGCTGCGGCATACTAGCAATATAGTATGTTGCAATAGTTTTATACCCCTCATTGGGTGTGGAGTGTATACACATGATAAGCTTTTTTTTTAGAAACACGTCATTTTGAAGCCTTTCTAATATTATATATTATTCATTTATATACAAACATTGTTGGGTAATTTTATTTAAGGAAGTATTCCCAAGGATCCTGCGATCACCTCATCAACATAAAAAATTTTAACTTCCTCCCAAAGAATTGATTCCTTGCAAGGTTGGACTTAAGGTGCCGTAATACGAGCAACAAAATAGTGCAACTTGTTATGCAACATTGCTGCATTGCAAGTTGCAGAGTAGTTGTTACTCGTATTACCACCCTGTGTGAAACAGAATTTTTGTTGCATTAAGTAGATGCTCTTTCTACTCTCTGAAACAAAGAAAGTTTTGTTGTTCATCTTTCCATGCCTTGTGTATCCTAACACAGTTGTTAAAAAACATTGGTTAAAAGAATACTATAGACAGTGTTAATATACTGCCGCAATATACTGTTTTAGCTAATAATATCAATGACATAAGGCTGACCCCTCTCACACAAGTTGTTTTAGGTGGTGGTCACGTTTTGGCCACCAGTGCAAGAGGAACTTGGGAATCCCAAGGCACATTTTTTAAAACCTGATAAGTGCTAATCCTAGTCTCATCACACGATAACCAATGCTATACTCTACTTTTTAACCCCAGACTAGCACTTATCTAAAACTTGCCCTGGATGACTTCCTGTTTCAGTGACGGTTAACTTTTTAGCCACACACTCCACAGCTCTGTGCTGGATCATTAGCTTGTTCCTTTATCATTTAATTCCTTCTAACAAGAAGTCTATTTTATTTGTATTTACATATGTTACGAAACCAAACCAAACAAATAAAATAGTTTTTAACGACATTTTTCTTGACCAATGCATTAGACATCATTCTCTCATTTATTCACCTGCTTATAGAACTTTGCAGCACATCAAAATGCGGGTGAATTTGGAAGAAAAATTAAGTTTCAATTCTCAGTAGATTAAAAATATGTTGTCTGAAAATTGCATTTTTGCAGCATGTAACAACTATTTCGAGAATCTTGTTTGGACTGCTTGCGAGTAGCAGATTACACGAATATTAGCGGACAAATTGTATCATGTATTATCGACGCAAAAATCAATCACACAACATCTCCAAAATGTTGTTAAAACCATTTTTATTAATATATTAATTGTTTTTCCAAATTATATTAAATGTTTTTTTAATTTATCAAAAATGGTACATAGACCCCTTTCACGTGACGTCAATGCAGCTCAATCTGGAGGACAAATTCAACCTCCTGAGAATTGGAAATCTATTGTCTTGTCCTCAAAATTAATCTGCATTCCAACGTGCTGCAAGGGGTCTTATACCTATTCCGTAATTGAATTTAACCATATAAAACTTTCCCAGATCAAATTGAAGTTATAACTTCACTATCATTACTCCTGTTTTCCCCGACTGTTTGTAGCGGTCTTTCTTCTGGTTGGACATTCAAGGCCTTCTTGTTTCTGTTTTGCAGTCTTTCGGCTATCAGGAAACCAAACATCCCAGTGACTAGTAAGATCATCAATATACACAACTTGACACCTACTGAAACGAAATGTGCGTAACCAAAAGCCATGGAAAACCCGAACGAACTCCACAAACAAAAACTAGCGAAGGCAGGTTCTTTATTGTCTTGAAAGTAGTGGCCATATATAGCTGAAATGGGAACAAATAATGGGATTATAGACGTAACATTTTCAGCGTTCAATAAACAGTACATCCGAAATAATTGGGGGGGGGGGGGGGGGTAGGGCGGGCCCCTCCCTCTGCTACGGCCCTGAAAGCACGAGTGTTTATTCACCTCTAACCGATTTCCAATATATAGTCATACTCACGAGACCATTGTTTGTATGCATTTGTTCACTAGTTTTTTGTTCCTCTCCAAAGAGAAAATTTTTAAATAAAAGTATATATATACGGTATATTTTGTTAGCTTTAAAATAACAGAAATGAAATGTTCTGTTCGTTAAGAACACGGCATGATCTGTCCCACGAGAATTAAAGATACTACTCGAGAATTTACATAGTTGCAACGTGAAGAGACACAAGCGGCTAAGGTTTCGGTTGACAAGTTTCAATATAATTTCAAGACAGAATTGTAAGTACAAGTTTGATAAAAAAACACTGCACTTTTTGAGTTTTGTTGAATTAGACGTCTGATAAAATGTTAATATATATTTATTTCGATTTACAGTTTGACTAGATGTAAGAGTGGATGTAAAAGACCGTAGCATGTCCATAACAGTCAAAATGCCTACTTCAAAGCCATGTGGATAAGCCGGTAAGAAAACTCAGGTTATGTAAAGTACTCCTACGTCGAAGAACGCGAATATATACTGGCTGTCAAGATTTACTTTAGAAGTAGATAAGGCTGTTATAATATATTTTACGACATTTCAGTGATGATTTAAAACGCTAGAACTGAAATATCCTTGACAAGGAGGAACCAAGAGAGACAAAAACATAGCGGCCATTCTGGTGCCGTTAACAATGAATGGTAATGAGAAATCTATTGTTAAATGACACCAAGGTTCCCCCGAGAGGCCACGATGTCGTAACGTGTAATCGAAGAATAGCATCCTCATACCAACATGATATCGGCATTAATTTTGGGTAGGAACTGTTACAAATGTTGAGTAGAGGGCTGAAAGGGTCAAAACTGCAGCGCGCACAGTGCTGTATGTATTGCACTAGCTCGAAAGAGGCCATTTTTGCCCAACAAGAGCGCGTGTCGCGTATAAACAAAAGCTACCACATATCACCTACCATGGATTTGAGTTTCAAAAAGTCCATCACACAAACCCAGCATAACGGACAACACATAGATCACCCACACGTACGAAGCGCTCGGTTTCCATAACAACAATATCAACACTGATAATGTGTATATCAGAGACCCTATGAATATTGTATGTTTGATCCCAGTATGTTTGGTAAGTCGTCCAACGAGAATCGAGGCTATAGCAGCAGTTGCACCGAACACCATCATGACGTATCCAACGCGATGGATGCCAATGATACATGTCACATATGCCTGCAAAAAAAAATGATATCGGTGTAATCTTAGACTTAAATATAGAGTTTTCCCGCCCTGTGATTGGTCGAGCGACCAGTGATTATGAGACGATATTCACTTCGTTTTCGGTGAATAATTGTTAGATAACAATAATAATATAATGATGGTGATGATAGTGGTGCTGATGCTGGTGATGATGATAATGATAAGGGTTCGACCTTTTTCAGCTTTTTCAGCGGAGTGCAGCTAAAGTATTCATTTATTCATTCGTTCTTCTTTCATTCCTTTTCTTCCGGCTTCATTGGGACGGTCGAGAAGGTCGGTGTTACTTTTTCGGTCATTCATTCATTCGTTTATTAAGTTCCTTTTTATTTTCTCCTTGTTTTTTGATTAACCACCTTGATTTATTCATTCGTTCATCTGCTCACTCACGCATTCTATTCAACTCTCATTTCATTCACTGCCCATAATTTTCTCCATTCATTCGCAACTTCTTTTGCTCGTTATGATATTTTTTCGTTCATTTTATCAAACTCATTTCGTCCATGCATTCATTTCCTTGTAGTTCCCAAATAATTTACACCTCAATATCTCGTTTCAGCATCTTACCACCGAGAAATCTCCAAAAGCGAACGCAGACTTTGCCCCGATAAATACAGATAAAGGTATGATGAGAAGTAGTCGTTTGTCCTTGTGTTGATGTATCGTTGCCAGGAACATCTGTGCCCCAGTTTTTCTGTTTTTACTACTGGGAGAAGTGTTATCCAACCTGTGTTAAAACATCGTGAAAATTCTTTAATTCTACGCGCGAGGAAAAAAAGAAAAGAGAGCATGGATGCATGGCGTAGCGTTGAGAGTGCTCGCCTCTCACCAATGCGAACTAGGTTCGATTCTCAAACTCGGTGTTGTATGTGAGTAGCGATTTTTTTGGTTCTCCCCTGTGCTTCGAGGGTTTTTCTCCGGTTTTCCTCCCTCCACAAAAATCAACTTCTAAATTCCAATTCAATGATGAAACGAGGGCCACAGGTTCGTTAGCCACTGGCTATTAAGTGCTAAGCTCATAAAAACAAGGAGTGTCTGTTTGAAAAATTGATAACAGACAAAAAATTACTTACTCCCATTTCTTGACGGTCGCAACTTTATGCTTCTTAGCTTTCTATGCAAAACTTATAGCAGCATAATTCCAGAATAAATTTACAAATTACCTTTTAAGGAAAAACGTCACAATAAGAACAGCCAAGACACTAGTAGCCAAGTATACAGACAGCATAGTTATAACTAGAGAATGGGCAGGTTTGAATAAAGGGACTGTGTCATTAGTCGACGGTACTGCCGGCATTTGATCATAACGAGCACCGCAGACTTTGTTAGCATCAGATCTGAAAACATCAGAACCTGAAGGAAAACAAAACAAAAATGATGTCGCATGAACAGGAAAAGAATGGTAAATTCTTGAATTGACGACTAAAATAATAATAAGGGTTTGGCATTGAAACTGCACAACTGATGTTGGTGTGAACAACTGAACGCACGAAAGAACTCGGAACAAATTCTGAGCTCCATTTTTGCTCAAGAATGTAATTTTCTCAATGTTTAATCTCTTTCTTCTTGCTTGTGATTTGCACTCATTTTCTTTTAAAAGAAGTATGTACAATAGTGTTCTTGAACATACAATACCGACTTCAGTCCGGAAAAACAATAGCAATCTCTCGGCTTGAAGTCAGGCAAGAAACGAAAGTATCATTATATTTAATTATTATTTCGAGATCCTAAGTATGATTGGTTAAGTTCGTCTTTTTCTAGTCAGTCCTCGTCAAGTTTGTACCAGTTTTTTTGTAAGTATTTCTCTCGTTCTTTTGCTCGTTTTATTCGTTTTCTAAATTTACTTTGCTCAATTTATTAACTTTAATATTTTCTTGTTATAGAAACAATGTGGTATTAAAACTCCTTGTCAAGAGTTAAATGTATACATCTATCTCAAAAAGGTTGGTGAAGGTCTTGTTGCATGTTGCATGGTGCATGTTGCAGGTTGCAGGTTGCAGGTTGCATGTTGCATGTTGCATGTTGCATGTTGCATGTTGCATGTTGCATGTTGCATGTTGCATGTTGCATGTTGCATGTTGCATGTTGCATGTTGCATGTTGCTTACAAAGCTTGAAATGTATTATATTCACATGTAATGTAATAATGTCAGCACAAAAAAATATGCTGGAAAAACCTGCAGACAAACTTTAGGGAAATTCCATATTGTTGTGACCTTTCTCTGCTTGAATTCACATCACCCATAGTGCATTTCGGGCTTGGTATGCAACAAGCAACCGGCAAAACTCTCACCAACCTTTTTAAAAAAAGCTGTATGTTTATGGTTTGAGATTACACAGTGCCTACCTGTGTCTTTTTGGAGCACTAACGATGATATCAAGTTCCCTGTGATGTGCGCAAGAGTGAAGAGACAGCTCGCCAAGCCAAAGTATCGCGCCATCACTGCTTGTTCTGGTTCATCAGCGAGTTTGGCGTACCGCAATGCAGCAGTAGTCAGGTAGGAATACTTGGCGGACCACAGTGGTGCTGCGCATGTCCCTAATCGGATAAACAAATAAATAAATATACATCATCATTCAAATTATTTTTTTCGTCGTTTTAATTAACCGAAATAACTACAAATAATGGTCTGCTCATGCGCATTACGGTGTAAAGCCGTTTTGCCGCAAATAATGATCTGCTCATGCGCATTACGGTGTAACGTCGTTTTGCCGCAAATAATGGTCTGCTCATGCGTAGTTTTGTTGCATTTGTCAACATGGCTCGCCTGTTGGAGCTGTCAGAAAATGACTTGGCATGTTTGATAGACAGCAAAAACAACCAATAATTTGAATGATAAAACAATTATTGAACTTGGTTATCACAAAATATCGTGACTTCATTCGCGATTGTAGCCTTAGTCGTTCAGTGCACTGAGTTCCAAACTTTTTTACACGGTGTTTAAGTTTCCTTCTTATTCACTTGTTGTATTCAACACACCAACACAGTCCCAACTAGTAACCACTAGTCATTATCATAATAGATATAGACGGTGTTTAAGTTTCCTTCTTATTCACTTGTTGTATTCAACACACCAACACAGTCCCAACTAGTAACCACTAGTCATTATCATAATAGATATAGACGGTGTTTAAGTTTCCTTCTTATTCACTTGTTGTATTCAACACACCAACACAGTCCCAACTAGTAACCACTAGTCATTATCATAATAGATATAGACGGTGTTTAAGTTTCCTTCTTATTCACTTGTTGTATTCAAAACACCAGTCTTAGTTGTGTTGATGTTTTTTAAACAGTGTACGTTTGATGTTCACTTTTAAGTATTAAAATATAAAAACATGTTAAAAAATTAAAATATGTTTTTGTTTAACAGAAACTTGGACTGGAATGGAAATAGGAATAAGAATTGAGATATGAATCAGAGTGGAAACCAAAGTTCAAGGGAAATTCAAGGTACATAGGACTGTGGGATTGAACCTGGAAATCTCACTCACCTATGATAACAGATGCTGGAATGAGAGTCCACCATGTACTGTAGTAATTCGCAGCAATATAGACGAAATACCCAGACATTGAGATAACCATGGTCCATTTATATCCCACACGGGAAATCAAGTAGGGAGGTACAAATATCGCTGACAACATCATGAGTCCATAGATGACACACAAAGAAGCCAAGCCAAGTCCTTTGTGTGAGTTCAGACTGCTTTGAAGGTTCTGTAGCGATATGTAAGCAGTAAAAAGAAGAGTAAAAGAAATTGAAACGATGAAAACGTTTAACAAGATAGAGCACTTTTCACGTTTTTCCTGTTTGGTTGTCATGGTAGCGTGTTGTTCAGAGGAGCAAGGGTCTTCGTGTGTTGTCGCTTTTATTTCCTGTTCGTCTACGGACTTCTCTGCCATCAGGCACTGTTCCACATCCTTCTCATCGCTGGAATGCAATTCAAAATATAAGGTATGACAGACGTTCTAGTTACTACAGTAATCTTATTGTTCTTTCAGATCTATTTAATACTAAACTCTTGTACAGGAGGGGGGGGGGGGGGTACAACTAAACATTTTGTACTAGGATGCTGAAAATAGATCGTTGCATAAAACGGCGTCCAAGTTTGGCTTCATTTTCTTGAATAGGAATTTTAGCTTCCCCTTCCTTTTCTATACCTAAACTCGCGAATTCCTAACCCTTTACTTTACACAAATTTCCAACCTTTTGTAACCCCGTCAGTCAGTCCACTATATACGGAGGACTCTCCCCCCACCCCCACCTCCCACCGGGACGTATAGCCCGGGTATCATTGAGAGACCTTGTATTCCTTTGGAACCTGATTTATTATCACTGATTTCTGAAATTTTCAAAAAAATTTTGAATCTGAAGAATCTATGATCTATAAGATATATAATTAGAAATGAAGGTACTACAGTTCTTGTATTACCAGATTACAAGTGCCTACTTCAAGCTCGAGCGAAGCGTTGCAAAGGTCACGTAGCTAGAAGCAGTCTGAAGCAATAGTTCTGAAACCGAGATTCGTTTCTCATAACTCAGTGATCCGTGGAATCGTATAAATACGACCTGTGGTTCGTGATCACCACCATTTTACTTAGAATATACCCAGAAAAATTCCCTTGGACCGGTAAAAATATTAAAGCACTTGGACATATCCGATATCAAAATCCGTGACAAAGGCTATAATTTCTCAGCTTAAACGTTTTTCTTGGAGAAATTTTCATTATAAAACCGCCATCCTTACACAGGATTCGGTTTTAACTGATCATAACTGTATCTTAGAACTAAAATTAGGTCAAACTTTGTACTAAAATAGGTCAGGCCATTTAGCATGAATATTACCTCGAATCGGCTTTGTGTTTTTCCATAAACTCTCTTGTGTTGCTTCCTTTACTTCTGGCGTTTTTTCAACGAAACGAGGATAATATTTTGTGTCCTTCAAGCTTCCATGTCAACTGTTCATCACAACTTTATTGCGAGTAGTCTTTGGTTTCCATTTGTGGGTTTATGGATTCATTCATGGCGGCTTTTCTGAGTTTCCTCTTCTACGTACGTGACAGTCACGCTGACAGAAACACGTGATTGAGATACGTCTTATCCTGCGCGCCTTTGCTAGGGGATTGGAGAAGGGACTAAGTACGACTTGTAGGTTCTTTGTAAGTTATACACCTGTGATATCACAGACTGTATTATATATGAGTACATCTGGACTACTATGATTTCTCTATCATTCTTGGAAACCACAGTACCTTGAATGACGGATCGATGCCACTAGGTTTTTTTTATTGTTATCATGATTATTTATTGCAGTTCCAGGGGCGGATTTAGGGGTAGACCGACGGGGCCAACCCCCCCCCCCCCCCCTTTTAAAAGATGTATTTTCTTCAAATTGGCACTTGGATAAAAATTGGAAATGCCTTGAAGCTTGGTTAAACTTATCTACATGGCCCCAATAGTAACCAAGCAACATATTTTCTTCACAGTCAAAATTTGCGGATAAAAATTATATTTTTTTCAGCATCTAATTCGTGAGTAAATGATGTCATTTACTCAACCCTATTGTTCTTTTAGTTTTTAAACCAAAAATTCTCAACTGCGAGTGGCTCCCAGGCTAAAGTTTTCCCAATCTGGTTTTCATAATCATGATTGAGTCATATTATTCTTAAATACTTGAACTATTCGGACTTTCAAAATATGGGCTGTTTTCATCCAAGTGCCCCTTTGCAATATATAAGATTTGCATATGGTCTTAAAAGTTTTCTCTCAGGACCAAGTTTTCCGGCCCATCCTTTCTTTGATTTAGGGTGTTCATTTAGCCTGGAATCGAGGGGGGGGGGGGGGGGGTTCTAACCCCTCCCCGATTCTAGGCTAAAATAGAAACGAAACCCCCTGCATCCGGGGATGGGGGTCATACTTGGTATTTATACTGCACAAACCAAGGCACGTAATAAATATTCCGTTGTATTTTGATCTGCTTAATCAACTTTATTCAATCAGTTTTGTTACATGCATTTATTCTTACAAATATTCATAAGTAGTAATAAGAATATTCACGTGGTTTTGTTTTATTTAATTTAATTTACAGATATACTCATAAAGCTGTGAAGGTGAAAAAGTCACGCGGGACTTACTGTCACGTCGACGTGGCGTGACGGCCACGTGACGTGACGTGCCGTGACGGTGACGGTGCAGTTACCGACCGTATTAAATATTCATCTGGTGAGTGAGCAGTAAATTCTCATAGCAGTAAAGTCTAGCTATTTTCCTAGTCTAACCTTTAATGGTTATATCGTAAATAGCATGCATGCATCTATAAATATGTCAAAGGGGCACTTCGATAAAAATTGAAAATGACTTGAAACTTCAGTGCTTAAACTTATCAATATGGCCCCAACATGTAGCTAAACAACATATCTTCTTCACAGTGAAAACTGGCGGATAAAAATTATCAATTATTTTAGCATCTAAATTGTGAGTAAATGACGTCACTAACTCAACCCTATCGTTCTTTCAGCTTTTAAATCAAAATTGGCTCCCAAGCTAGAATTTTTGCCAATCTAGTTTTCTTCATAATAATTGAGTCATATTATCCTCAAATATACGTACGCTATGATTGGTTCAAAGGGTGTAGTCAATCCCACACCGTGACCGTGCTTTATTCCGTGACATTTTCACGGTCGTCGAAAATCTAATCTACTAGGTACTGAACTTTTTAACTTATTTAGCTACTGTTCTTGATCCTGGAACCTGCTATTCAACTCATGAAAAGATTGTATGGTTGACATTTGGCCCATTTCAACTCTAAATTCAACTTCTAAATAGTCCAATCAAGAAAGTGTCACTGCTAAAAGCCTATTTATTGTGTTGTTGTTCTGTTTTTACTATCTCAGGCTTGATGATATGTGTAGACTGTATGTGTTATCTCTATTTGACTCGTCGTTTTTTCTGATTCACCTCACCTCAGCTTAGAATGTCTGGGGTCGCATTTTCATCTCAGTGAATTTCAGGGGTTTACTGTGGAAGTAAGTCCAGTAGACGCTCCTACCATTAGTTACATTCCTGAGATACTGACCGTTTAGATTTGAATAATGACAAGTATAGTACCACCAGGCACCAGTGTAAGAAGTGGCGCAGCTTCCTCCATAAGCATCATTATCCCTGTCTTTTGTACTGAATGGCATGTTGTTATGGTACGTCAGTGAGTCCCCAGCAGTACCTGAATACGAACCTACACTCAGCCTGTAGTTGTCTGACTCAGCATTAACACTAAAACTACCATATTTGGCATACTTCCTTGTTCTTGCCGAGTCCTCCAGCTCCACGCGCAATGTCGAGGGAGTTCTTGCAGTCAGTCGATGGATGTAGTCATTCCCCAGCCAAAACTCACCATTAGGGCTTCCGAAACCTGCTTTGTACGGCTGCCAGCCAAGATAAAAGTCTACAGATCCATCTTGTCTTCTCTGGAACACTGTCCACCCCCCTCCGTCAGTTGTCATGTCACAGTAGACTTGAAAGGTTCCTTGACTGTCGGGTTTGATGGTGTACACTCCGCTACGTCTTTCACCATTCTTGTAGATATCTGAACAGTCTCGCATTACTAATAAAAAAGTGATCTTATGTCACATATTTGTTATATAGATAACACACAAGGTACACACGAGGAACACAGTTTTTCCTAGTTCTAAAAATATGGATGTTTTTACACATTTCCCATGAAGTAAATAAGGGATAATTGACAATTAGAAGAACCAGTTTTCATGCATATTTCTTTGTCTATTTTCTCTATTTTTTTTTTCCACTGATTTTACTTTGAACGTACCTCTGCAATTCTTTCCATTTCCCACGAAGCCAGGTTTACATTCACATCTGAAAGAACCAGGTGTATTGACGCAGTTCGCATCAGAATGACACCCAGGAGATGCCATGCATTCATCCACATCTACAAAGATATGAAATATTTACTTCAGATCTGTATGAAGCTTTACATGTGAAAAGACAGAGAAATCTTTTACCAAAGTATGTACAGAAAGTTCCTTTTTCAACGAGAAAATTATTGGGGGGAAAATGATGCGAAAAGATGAAATAAAAAGTCCTCAAAAAATAAAATAAATGAACAAAAATCTTGAGGGATAATTTTCAAGTTAAACTTCATTGAAGGCTTACCTTTCTGGCAGTTGTTTCCAATGTACCCTTCCTTGCATTTGCAGCGATAGTCCAGCCTGTTTCCGTGAGGTATGCATACACCATCATTAAGGCATGGATTGCCTTCACACGGATTCTACGATGGAAAGATTGATAGATAAGAAGGTTTTATCAAGACAAGAGAGCTCCTGTTTGCCAGGATGAACATTTAGTAAGGATCAAAGCAAAGATTCTGTACTTGGTATCAAGATGATCAACGAGAAAGAACTACGTATTGTTGCAGATTGAAATGGAAATCTTTCTGTACTGTACAATATTCCCCACATATCTTACCCTGATGTTCAAATGAGTAAATTTCTCGTCCTGCTTCAAATTCTTTGGATTGGTATAGTTATCAGTAGCTATCAGCTCACAGATGTGACGACCGTCCTTCTCAGCCGTGATCTTAAAATTAACCGAACGACACCAAGATGTCTCAACACAAGCGAACACACAATCCATCTTGCTCGAGACTTTGGTGGACATCTGTTTGACTTTGGTCATGTTGGCGGGCAAAGAAAGAATGTAACCAGGATGGTTATCAAACAACAATCCTGGGTGACGATCATCGTGTGTGTTGGTACTTGTGATGTGGTCCACTTTACACAACACAATAATCAGGAGAATTACAACGAGGAATTCCATGGCTTCGTTTGTAAAATTAGCTGTTTCCTCGTTGATAGTTGGAGCAAGAATAATTATATTCAAAGTGTAGCTTTCTAGGTGTATGGGTGCAGTAATTAGACCTTTGAATAGAATACACGTATTTGTTTTTAACTAACAGTTCGTAATTAACAGGTACGAGTAATGTTTTGAAAGTCCTTGTAAGTGTACAACCCTTAAGGCGAATTTTCAAAACATTACGAGTAACTATTGATTTCGAATTGTAGGAGAAGGTCGTGTAACTTTTTATTCATAGGTCACTCAAATTGTCTAAAAAAGGTATGTCAAAGCGATGGCATTTATCTGTCTCTTTGGCCAACTTTTCCAAAAAAAGAGAGAGAGAGATTCTAATCAAGAACAATAGCTGTTATTACAGATACGGCATGCAAATGAGATGCAAATGAGACAACAAGCATTGTATAGTCTCACTTGTATGATTCTTAAAACAAAAGAATATCTCATCGTTTGCCTTGTTATCAACTCCACTTCCTTGTGAAAGTATTCATCATTGGTTTTTCGAATAGTCCTGTGTACTGTAGCATCTTTCTTGAGGGAATCTGTCATCCTGACAGACGCTTATGCAATTCTTGAAATTTCATATAAATAAAATAATAAAAAATAAATGAGAATTAACAGTGGAATCCACAGAGTGGCTCTTCCTCCACTGCATTCCAATTGGAATTTAGAAGTTGATTTTTGAGGAGGAAGGAAAAACCGGAGAACCCGGAAAAGGGCCAGATTGGAAAAAAAGACACTCTTCTTTATCTGCTTAATAACCCAATAAAGATTAATTGATTGATTGATTAATTAAAAACCCTCGAAGCACAGGAGAGAACCAACAAACAACTCTACTCACATACGACACCGAGCCCATATTATAGAATATAACGCTCAAGGCCTTTTACTAATTGACATTGTAAGTTGAACTCTATTATTATCTTAATTGGAAAATAATAGTGACATGGAACTATGAAGAAAACAGGCACATCCAATGACGCACGATACGTTTTTAACTGCTAGAATGACTTGGAGAAAAAGGAAAAAGAAAGAAAAAGAAAAAGGAAAAAACTTTTTTGGGGGCAAAGTTTCTGCGTTCATTTTATAGGCCGATCGCACCATACCTGCGTGCGCGGTTTCCTTTCAAAAGTAACAGGTGGTCTAGTAGAGAAAGCTGGGCTGGTGACGCACACAAGGGAGTAAGTTTAATGAACGTCTTCATAAGTTGGAATCTCTTATTGTCTGTAAGCAGCCGAAAAGATCCAATGTACAAAATCTTTCCCATTTAGAGGGACAGCTCATTTTTGGGTGAACAACCCCTTTTCTGGTTCTCTATCATTTTCTACCTGTTTTCCTCATCTTCTCCTCCAACCCCACTTCCCCTTCTTTTTCTAGTTTTTCTAGGGCAAACACCAGCATAAAGTACGACACTATCACAGCCATATATAGGTCTAGAAACGAAAGCCGTAATTCTTGAAATGACATACGTATAATATAGCATTCAAGGCTATTTACTTGGCTCACATGATACTTCAAGTTGGGCTCTATTTGTGATTAATTATTAACTGATGCTACTATCATGACTGCTGAAAGGACACATTCATCTATTTGTTGATATTATTATTCGAAGTCTTAATTAGGAAATAATAAAAAAGGAACTATGAATGCATTGAAAGCGAAATAGTCACATCCAATAACACGTAATATGATTTTTAACTGGTAGAATGTCTCGGAGAAAATGAAAAACGAAAAAGAAAAAGAAAAAGGAAAAAACTTTTTTGGGGGCAAAGTTTGTGTCTTCATTTTATAGGCCGATCGCACCATACCTGCGTGCGCGGTTTCCTTTCAAAAGTAACAGGTGGTCTAATAGAGATAGCTGGGCTGGTGACGCACACAAGGGAGTAAGTTTAATGAACGTCTTCATAAGTTGGAATCTCTTATTGTCTGTAAGCAGCCGAAAAGATCCAATGTACAAAATCGTTCCCATTTAGAGGGACAGCTCATTTTTGGGTGAACAACCCCTTTTCGGGCTCTCCATTGTTTTCTACCTGTTTTCCTCACCTTCTCCTCCAACCCCACTTCCCCTTCTGTTTCTAGTTTTTCTAGGGCAAACACCAGCATAAAGTACGACACTATCACAGCCATATATAGGTCTAGAAACGAAAGCCGTAATTCTTGAAATGACATACGTATAATATAGCATTCAAGGCTATTTACTTGGCTCACTTGACATTTTAAGTTGGGTTCTATATTTGATTAATTATTAACTGATTCTACTATCATGACTGCTGAAAGGACACATTCATCTATTTGTTGATATTATTATTCGAAGTCTTAATTAGGAAATAATAAAAAAGGAACTATGAATGCATTGAAAGCGAAATAGTCACATCCAATAACACGTAATATGATTTTTAACTGCTAGAATGTCTCGGAGAAAATGAAAAACGAGAATGAAAAATAAAAATAAAATAAAACCAAAAACGGTTTTTTGGCAACACATCGAGTGTTTCTTCATTTTATAGGCCGATCGCACCATAACTGAGTGCGCGGTTTCCTTTCAAAAGTAACAGCTGGTCTGGTAGTCATGTAAGCAACAAGATTTTTGATGTTAACTTCCGCATTTTAACCTTAACTCCTGCAAGAACCATCCACGAATGTTGACAATGACATCGGATGATGTTGGTATAAAATTAAAAAAAGATATTTCACTGGCTGAGAAAAGAAAGAAAAGGGGAAAGGAAAAAATAGTTTGTTCAGATCATAAGGCCGGAGTGTGTCTTCATTATATATATCAGCACAACTTATCTTAAGCTTATTTTGCTTGTTTTTCAACCTTAAACCCTGGTGGAACTATTCATGAAGGAAGGTAGACGACAGGTGCGATGAAGAACAAGAAACTGTTATTGCTAAGCGCTTCAGTGAAGTTTTGAAGTTTGAATTCCAAGTACTGAAAGAGTATAGCGGTGACATTCAAATCTGTAAATCATTTTCATGTTGATATACTGAAAATAAATCATCTCATTGATCACCGGTGTTGATAGTAATATATTATCACTGGACCCATCGTACTCATATATAAATTATGGGAGCGCAGACCTGGCGGAGCTTTCCAAAGAACCACAGAAGCGCAAGGGAAGGGAGGGGAGGGTGGGAAAAAATGCAGGAGGAGAGCAACCGCGGGTCGCAGGGGAGTACAATGAGACCACTCAAATGACTATCAGAGCACTAGATACCGCGTACGGCGGCCCTAGAAGGTTGGAAGAGAAGTAATCCGAAATGCAAATAAGCTTCTTATATATTCGTGCCTTTGGGACCAGTGACAATAGCTGGGGGTCAGTTTAATCTAAGTTAGCGGTTGGTGATTGACCCCCCTCCCTATCCCATTCTACCAGATACACAGGTTGACATCAAAATATCTAGGATCTTTTTATAAGCTCCTCTGAGTGGTTATAGAACACACTGTTATGACTGGCAATAGAACCAAACTAATACTATTGCTAATTACTATTTTCTGAGTTGCATTGGGTGCTTTGTTTTCCCCTTTTCAAACCACGTGTCATTCCCCAGAGTATCATTTCATTGTTTAACGGTTGCACATGAGAAGACACATGAATATTAATACAACTCAAACAAAGAATCTTTTTCTCAACAGAATGACACATGGTCTGAAAGGGGAAAACAAACCATCCAAGCTAAAACGCTAGGTCTATTCATGCGACTTCGTCCAAAAACAAAAAAGGAGCTAGGTCCCAGTCCCTCTCGACTTGAAATCAGGTAATGTGTTATTGTAATGTGTAATGTGTGAACGATAGATATTATATTGAATAAGCATATCATATCATATATCATATATTACGAGATGATAAAATGGCTATCCCATGGATGGCCAAGTGTTATAATAAAACAATGTTACACCCAAACCATCCTGGTGTTTGCTAAGCTATCCTAACGATACTCGCTTTAATGTCTTTTATATTTTGCTACAACATGTTATACAACAAACTAGAGGCAGTTTAGGAATCTGGAATTCAAAATTACTTGGTTACATTTCAAATGGTTCTAAACCTTTATAAAACTCTTTTAACGCACTAAGTCAAACGTTTTAAACTTTTTTAACGAACTAGTTTCGTCTCTTGCTAGACCTCATCAAACCTTAAAGTTCGTAATATACACCTGAATACGAGCATTTTAAAAATCTAACACTTGCTCGCGCACTTGCTAGACAATATAAAGTAAAGTCATAAAATTACTTGTGAATCGGTTAAGGGTTTGCAATTTATAAGGTGGCTGCGGGCTGATTTAGGCCTACTCTGGGCCTCAATGTCGCCTAATGCCACCTAATACTAACCAAACTCGCTCAATGTTCCAGCATTTGCTGAAACGTCTTACTCAAAATATTTTTTCATGAAACAATCTATTCATACTAGCACCCAGTTTCTTATAAAGTTTGACCAATTTTATCAACCTAGTGTTGCCGAGTGCCTAATGTCTGTACTAGTTTGACATGAATTTCGTCTAATCGGCTTTTAATATTTCTCCGGTTTCCGACTCACTTTAAAAAGTGGAAATGCCGTATATGCATTTCAAAATACATTCTTTGTATTTTAGATCATGAACCAATAAAATTCAAGTCGAGGGAACCTTTTGAATGCAATTTCTTCGATGTACTATAGACGCGTTAAGCGTAACGCTTCGGTTGGCGTGACCCTTTAGCCGGATACACTTCACTTCAAACTTTGGTTTGTCAACACCAAACCACTTCGAGTCCAAGCATGAAACTTCTGTGAGATGACAAACAATAACCAGGCTTTGGCTGACTGTAATTTTTGTCTCGAAGTTTTAGGTACCAGGAAAGGTTTTTGGCCGTTAAACTTAGCCAATTTTCGCATGTTTTTCAAGACCACGAAAATGTGGTTCACAAAAAAACTATAAAAAAATAAATAGCCAACTTAAAAACAAACTTCTAATGCAAAATCAAACTTTAAGAGTGTCTTAATATGTGAGAGAAATATTAGATTAATCGGTTTTATATTTAGCCGTCAGCAGTACCACAAAGTAAGCTTATAAATCAGTCAGTTCGGGTGTGAAAATCGGCTAATTTACCGCCAAACCAAAATTTCGTAAAAATCGCCAGAAAAAAAAATCGCATCAACTTTATAGTATTTTTCCCATGATAGGAACACTAAATGGGATCATTTGGTGAAATAAAAAAAAATTCGAATTTTTTCATCTGACTTGAGATACTCGACTGTTACGGGCATCCGCTCTTAACTCCTGCAAGAACCATCCACGAAGGTTGGCAATGACATCGGATGATGTCGGTATAAAATTAAAAAAAGATATTTCACTGGCTGAGAAAAGAAAGAAAAGGGGAAAGGGCGGATAAAAATTATCAATTATTTTAGCATCTAAATTGTGAGTAAATGACGTCACTTACTCAACCCTATCGTTCTTTCAGCTTTTAAATCAATATTTCTCAACTGCAAGTCGCTAGCTCTCAAGCTAGAATTTTTGCCAATCTGGTTTTCTTAATCATAATTGAGTCATATTATCCTCAAATATACGTACGCTATGATTGGTTCAAAGGGTGTAGTCAATCCCACACCGTGACCGTGCTTTATTCCGTGACATTTTCACGGTCGTCGAAAATCTAATCTACTAGGTACTGAACTGTTTAACTTATTTAGCTACTGTTCTTGATCCTGGAACCTGCTATTCAACTCATGATAAAATTGTATAGTTGACATTTGGCCCATTTCAACTCTAAATTCAACTTCTAAATAATATCCAATCAAGAAAGTGTCACTGCTAAAAGCCTATTTATTGTGTTGTTGTTCTGTTTTTACTATCTCAGGCTTGATAATAGGTGTAGAGTGTATGTGACATCTCTATTTGACTCGTCGTTTTTTCTGATTCACCTCACCTCAGCTTAGAATGTCTGGGGTCGCATTTTCATCTCAGTGAATTTCAGGGACAAGTTGTTATTGTGAAAGTGATACCAGTTGGCGCTCCTAACATTATCTACATTCCTGAGATACTGACCGTTTAGATTTGATGAATAGCAATGCTTGTACCACCAGGCACCAGTGTAAGAAGTAGCGCAGCTTCCTCCTCCAGCATCATTCCTGTCTTTTGTACTGAATGGCATGTTGCTATGGTACGCCAGTGAGTCCCCAGCAGTACCTGAATACGAACCTACACTCAGCCTGTAGTTGTCTGACTCAGCATTAACACTAAAACTACCATATTTGGCATACTTCCTTGTTCTTGCCCAGTCCTCCAGCTCCACGCGCAATGTCGAGGGAGTTCTTGCAGTCAGTCGATGGATGTAGTCATTCCCCAGCCAAAACTCACCATTTGGGTTTCCGAAACCTGTTTTGTACGGCTGCCAGCCAAGATAAAAGTCTACAGATCCATCTTGTCTTCTCTGGAACACTGTCCACCCCCCTCCGTCAGTTGTCATGTCACAGTAGACTTGAAAGGTTCCTTGACTGTCGGGTTTGATGGTGTACTGTCCGCTACGTCTTTCACCAGTCTTGTAGATATCTGAACAGTCTCGCATTACCGACAAGAAAGTGATGTTATGTCACATATTTGTTATACAGATAACACACAAGGTACACACGAGGAACGCAGTTTTTCCTAGTTCTAAAATTATGGATCAGTTTTTACGTACCTGGTCTGCAATTCTTTCCATTTCCCACGAAGCCAGGTTTACATTCACATCTGAAAGAACCAGGTGTATTGACGCAGTTCGCATCAGAATGACACCCAGGAGATGCCATGCATTCATCCACATCTACAAAGATATGAAATATTTACTTTAGATCTGTATGAAGCTTTACATGTGAAAAGACAGAGAAATCTTTTACCAAAGCATACACAGAAAGTTCCGTTTTCAACGAGAAAATTATTGGGGGAAAACGATGAGAAAAGATGAAATAAAAAGTCCTCAAAAAATAAAATAAAGTTAAACTTCATTGAAGGCTTACCTTTCTGGCAGTTGTTTCCAGTGTACCCTTCCTTGCATTTGCAGCGATAGTCCAGCCTGTTTCCGTGAGGTATGCATACACCATCATTAAGGCATGGATTGCCTTCACACGGATTCTACGATGGAAAGATTGATAAATAAGAAGGTTTTATCAAGACAAAAGAGCTCCTGTTTGCCAGGATGAACATTTAGTAAGGATCAAAGCAAAGATTCTGTACTTGGTATCAAGATGATCAACGAGAAAGAACTACGTATTGTTGCAGATTGAAATGGAAATCTTTCTGTACTGTACAATATTCGCCACATATCTTACCCTGATGTTCAAATGAATAAATTTCTCGTCCTGCTTCAAATTCTTTGGATTGGTATAGTTATCAGTAGCTATCACCTTACAGATGTGACGTCCGTATTTCTCAGCCGTGATCTTAAAATTAACCGAACGACACCAAGATGTCTCAACACAAGCGAACACACAATCCATCTTGCTTGAGACTTTGGTGGACTTCTGTTTGACTTTGGTGTTGGCGGGCAAAGACAGAATGTAACCAGGATGGTTATCAAACATGAATCCCGGATGACGATCATCGTGTGTGTTGGTACTGGTGATGTGGTCCACTTTACACAACACAATAATCAGGAGAATTACAACGAGGAATTCCATGGCTTCGTTTGTAAAATTAGCTGTTTCCTCGTCGATAGTTGGAGCAAGAATGTTAGATTCAAAGTGTAGCTTTCCTGAATGAAGGTATATTGGAGTGGTAACAAGATATTTGTTTATTAGCTACTAGTTTTAACTAAATCGAACCCAATTACTGGTTATTAACTTAATCAACTGGTTATAACTTAACATCATATGAATCAGACTTTGGTCGTAATGGGTCTTTTGTTGACTCTTCGCTCACTTTTGCTCAAATAATACTGACAGATTCTCACTTCAATTAAAACGGAAATTGAAAATGGAATGGAAAAAAAAAGGTTTTCAGCTAGTTTACTATAGTATTGGATCTTGTCTTTAGCATGATTTGTACGTTTCGGCTAGTTTACTATAAATGTAGTGGATCCACGTTCAACCTTGTTTTTAGGTATGATTTAGCGCTTGCCTCTCAACAATGCATGGGACTCGGGTCAGTTCAAGTCCCATTGAGCTCTGTGTCGTATGTGAGTAGAGTTGCCTGTTGGTCCTCTTCTCAGTGTGCTTTGAGGGTTTTTTTCCGGGTTTTCAGTTCGATTTTCCTTCCTCCGCAAAAATCAACTTCTAAATTCCATTTGGAATCCAGTGATAGAAGAGCAACTCTGTGGAATCCACTGTTATATTATAGTTGGTTTTTTTTAAATTTTTTCTAATGTTTTTATTTGTATGATTTACCCTTGTTCCTACTCCAATATCTAGATACATAAAAGACCCGAAGCCTATAATATGCCCCCTAATTAGCTAGGAATATCTTCATGTTAATATTCTTGTGTGTTTAGCCATTAAGATGAACTATAAATGGAAATGGTCAAGGACATATGATATTTTTCTCTTAATATTTATTTTTAAAAGTAGTTTAACTACTGGTTGAAGTATTCATGAAGCAAATAGTCACATCCAATGACACACAGTATGATTTTCAGCGGGTAGAATGTCTTCGAGTAAAGAAAAAAAAAAGAAAACAAAAGAAGAAGAAAATAGTAAGTAAGAAAGAAAGCAAAAATAATTTTTTTGGCAATGTTTCTTCATTTTATAGATCGATCCTATCATAACTGTGTGCGTGGACCAGCTTTTCTAAAGGAGGTCATGTAGACCTGCCGTGGAATTATATAGCAAATAACGATCTTTAAAAATCTAAATGAATCTTAAAAACTCCTGGTAGAACTATTTATTTTTGAAGGTAAACAGTCAGGTAGTTAACCAAGTGTAGGGTATAGCTGTGACATTCAAATGAAAATTATTTGATAATATACAATGACCATTGATATAGAAAGTGGGCTGGTGACGCACAAGGGGGGCAGTGTAATTGCTTAAGTGCTTTTGGAGTTATGCCATACGAATAAGCCTTTTTAGAAGCTGAAATCTCTGCTCTGTAAGCAACCAAAAGTATCCAATGTACAATAATTTAATATCTTTGCTTTTTGGCGAGACAGCTCATTTTTGATGACTATTTCCTTCGCTGGCTCAAAAAGCTTGACTCCCTTCCCATTCTGCGTCTCTTCATAAAATCCTTGTGGTTCCCACCTGGTAATGCCCCACTGTATTGACAGTGGATAAGTACAAAAACTAAAGTTCTTTACTTGTAAATATCTTAGTCAGTGGCCCCCTCAAATTTTTGCCGTAATTAGTTCTTATTCTAGGTGCCCCCCAGATCCTGGGTCCTCGCTACGCAACTGATGTTATTTCTTGTAAGCTAAGTTCCACCCTTAAGTATATGACGTCGTACTGTGACGCCATCCTTTTACGATCAACAAAATTAGACAACGCTCAGTGAACGTATAGTAGACTCCTTGGATATGACGTCAAACCAGCTCAATATGAAGGAGAAAACAAAAGAATTTCAATCTTTTGAGAATAGGGAAGGTATTGTTTTGTCCCACCAATCATTGAGTTGCATTCCGATGTGCTGCAAGGGGTTTATAGAGGCTTTGCACCATCACGAGTAGTCTTTCGTTTCCATTTGTGGGTTTATGGATTCATTCATGGCGGCTTTTCTGAGTTTCCTCTTCTACGTACGTGACAGTCACGCTGACAGAAACACGTGATTGAGATACGTCTTATCCTGCGCGCCTTTGCTAGGGGATTGGAGAAGGGACTAAGTACGACTTGTAGGTTCTTCGTGTGTTTTACACCTGTGTTATCACAGACTATTTATTGCAGTTCCAGGGGCGGATTTAGGGGTGGGCCGATGGGGCCATGCCCCCCCCCCCCCCCCCTTTAAAAGATGTATTTTCTTTAAAGGGGCACTTGGATGAAAATTGGAAATGCCTTGAAGCTTGGTTAAACTTATCTACATAGCCCTAATAGTAACCAAGCAACATATTTTCTTCACAGTCAAAATTTGCGGATAAAAATTATATTTTTTTCAGCATCTAATTCGTGAGTAAATGACGTCATTTACTCAACCCTATTGTTCTTTTAGTTTTTAAACCAAAAATTCTCAACTGCGAGTGGCTCCCAGGCTAAAGTTTTCCCAATCTGGTTTTCATAATCATGATTGAGTCATATTATTCTTAAATACTTGAACTATTCGGACTTTCAAAATATGGCCGTTTTCATCCAAGTGCCCCTTTAAACTTTGCAAAATATAAGATTTGCATACGGTCTTGAAGGTTTTCTCTCAGGACGAAGTTTTCCGGCCCATCCTTTCTTTGATTCAAGGGTGTTCATTTAGCCTGGAATCAGGGGGTTCTAACCCCTCCCCCCCCGATACCACGCTAAACCAGACACGAAACCCCCTGGGTCCGGGGGTGGGGGTCACACTTGGTATTTATACTGCACAAACCAAGGCACGTAATAAATATTCCGTTGTAATTTGATCTGCTTAATCAACTTTATTCAATCAGTTTTGTTACATGCATTTATTCTTACAAATATTCATAAGTAGTAATAAGAATATTCACGTGGTTTTGTTTTATTTAATTTAATTTACAGATATACTCATAAAGCTGTGAAGGTGAAAAAGTCACGCGGGACTTACTGTGACGGCGACGTGACGTGCCGTGCCGTGCCTTGACGGCGACGTGACGCGACGTGCCGTAACGGCGACGTGACGTGACGTGACGTGACGTGACGTGACGTGACGTGACGTGACGTGACGTGACGTGACGTGACGTGACGTGACGTGACGTGACGTGACGTGACGTGACGTGACGTGACGTGACGTGACGTGACGTGACGTGACGTGACGTGACGTGACGTGACGTGACGTGACGTGACGTGACGTGACGTGACGTGACGTGACGTGACGTGACGTGACGGTGCAGTTACCGACCGTATTAAATATTCATCTGGTGAGTGAGCAGTAAATTCTCATAGCAGTAAAGTCTAGCTATTTTCCTAGTCTAACCCTAAATCGTTATATCGTCAATAGCATACATGCATCTATAAATATGTTAAAGGGGCACTTCGATGAAAATTGAAAATGACTTGAAACTTCAGTGCTTAAACTTATCAATATGGCCCCAATAGTAGCCAAGCAACATATTTTCTTCACAGTGAAAACTGGCGGATAAAAATTATCAATTATTTTAGCATCTAAATTGTGAGTAAATGACGTCACTTACTCAACCCTATCGTTCTTTCAGCTTTTAAATCAATATTTCTCAACTGCAAGTGGCTAGCTCCCAAGCTAGAATTTTTGCCAATCTGCTTTTCTTAATCATAATTGAGTCATATTATCCTCAAATATACGAACGCTATGATTGGTTCAAAGGGTGTAGTCAATCCCACACCGTGACCGTGCTTTATTCCGTGACATTTTCACGGTCGTCGAAAATCTAATCTACTAGGTACTGAACTTTTTAACTTATTTAGCTACTGTTTTTGATCCTGGAACCTGCTATTCGACTCATGATAAAATTGTATAGTTGACATTTGGCCCATTTCAACCCTAAATTCAACTTCTAAATAATCCAATCACGAAAGTGTCACTGCTAAGAGCCTATTTATTGTGCTGTTGTTTTGTTTTTACTCTCAGGCTTGATGATATGTGTAGACTGTATGTGTCATCTCTATTTGACTCGTCGTTTTCAGTTCTGATTCACCTCACCTCAGCTTAGAAAGTCTGGGGTCGCATTTTCATCTCAGTGAATTTCAGGGACAAGTGGCTAATGTGAAAGTGATACCAGTTAGCGCTCCTAGCATCATTTACATTCCTGAGATACTGACCGTTTAGATTTGAATAATAGCAACTATAGTACCACCAGGCACCAGTGAAAGAAGTAGCACAGTTTCCTCCATCAGCATCATTATCCCTGTCTTTTGTACTGAATGGCATGTTGTTATGGTACCCCAGTGAGTCCCCAGCAGTACCTGAATACGAACCTACACTCAGCGTGTAGTTGTCTGACTCAGCATTAACACTAAAACTACCATATTTGGCATACTTCCTTGTTCTTGCCGAGTCCTCCAGCTCCACGCGCAATGTCGAGGGAGTTCTTGCAGTCAGTCGATGGATGTAGTCATTCCCCAGCCAAAACTCACCATTTGGGTTTCCGAAACCTGCTTTGTACGGCTTCCAGCCAAGATAAAAGTCTACAGATCCATCTTGTCTTCTCTGGAACACTGTCCACCCCCCTCCGTCAGTTGTCATGTCACAGTAGACTTTAAAGGTTCCTTGACTGTCGGGTTTGATGGTGTACTCTCCGCTACGTCTTTCACCAGTCTTGTAGATATCTGAACAATCTCGTATTCCTGACAAGAAAGTGATCTTATGTCACATATTTGTTATACAGATAACACACAAGGTACCCACGAGGAACACAGTTTTTCCTATTTCTAAAATTATGGATCAGTTTTACGCCTACCTGGTCTGCAATTCTTTCCATTTCCCTCGAAGCCAGGTTTACATTCACATCTGAAAGAACCAGGTGTATTGACGCAGTTCGCATCAGAATGACACCCAGGAGATGCCATGCATTCATCCACATCTACAAAGATATGAAATATTTACTTTAGATCTGTATGAAGCTTTACATGTGAAAAGACAGGGAAATCTTTTACCAAAGCATGCACAGAAAGGTCCGTTTTCAACGAGAAAATTATTGGGGGAAAAATGATGCGAAAAGATTAAATAAAAAGTCCTCAAAACAAAAAATAAATGAACAAAAATCTTGAGGGATAATTTTCAAGTTAAACTTCATTGAAGGCTTACCTTTCTGGCAGTTGTTTCCAATGTACCCTTTCTTGCATTTGCAGCGATAGTCCAGCCTGTTTCCGTGAGGTATGCACACACCTTGATTAAGGCATGGATTGCCTTCACACGGATTCTACGATGGAAAGATTGATAGATAAGAAGGTTTTATCAAGACAAAAGAGCTCCTGTTTGCCAGGATGAACATTTAGCAAAGATTCTGGTAGAAGTACTTGGTATCAAGATGATCAACGAGAAAGAACTACGTATTGTTGCAGATTGAAATGGAAATCTTTCTGTACTGTACAATATTCCCCACATATCTTACCCTGATGTTCAAATGAGTAAATTTCTCGTCCTGCTTCAAATTCTTTGGATTGGTATAGTTATCAGTAGCTATCACCTCACAGATGTGACGACCGTATTTCTCAGTCATGATCTTAAAATTAACCGAACGACACCAAGATGTCTCAACACAAGCGAACACACAATCCATCTTGCTCGAGACTTTGGTGGACTTCTGTTTGACTTTGGTGTTGGCGGGCAAAGACAGAATGTAACCAGGATGGTTATCAAACATGAATCCCGGATGACGATCATCGTGTGTGTTGGTACTTGTGATGTGGTCCACTTTACACAACACAATAATCAGGAGAATTACAACGAGGAATTCCATGGCTTCGTTTGTAAAATTAGCTGTTTCCTCGTCGATAGTTGGAGCAAGAATGTTAGATTCAAAGTGTAGCTTTCCTGAATGAAGGTATATTGGAGTGGTAACAAGATATTTGTTTATTAGCTACTAGTTTTAACTAAATCGAACCCAATTACTGGTTATTAACTTAATCAACTGGTTATTATCTTAACATCATATAATTTAAACTTTGGTCGTAATGGATCTTTTGTTGACTCTTCGCTCACTTTTGCTCAAATAATACTGACAGATCCTCACTTCAATTAAAACGGAAATTGAAAATGGAATGGAAAAAAAAAGGTTTTCAGCTAGTTTACTATAGTATTGGATCTTGTCTTTAGCATGATTTGTACGTTTCGGCTAGTTTACTATAAATGTAGTGGATCCACGTTCAACCTTGTTTTTAGGTATGATTTAGCGCTTGCCTCTCAACAATGCATGGGACTCGGGTAAGTTCAAGTCCCATAGGCCACTGAGCTCTGTGTCGTATGTGAGTAGCGTTGTCTGTTGGTCCTCTTTTCAGTGTGCTTTGAGGTTTGTTTTTTTTTCGGGTTTTCAGTTCGATTTTCCTTCCTCCGTAAAAATCAACTTCTAAATTCCATTTGGAATCCAGTGATAGAAGAGCAACTCGGTGGAATCCACTGTTATATTATAATATATTTTTTTTAATTAAATTTTTTAAAATTATTTGTATGATTTACCCTTCTTCCTACTCCAATATCTAGATATATAAAAGACCTGTAGCCTATAATATGCACCTAATTAGCTAGGAATATCTTCATGTTAATATTCTAGTGTGTTTAAGTGTGCCATTAAGATGAACTATAAATGGAAATAGTCAAGGACATGTGATATTTTTCTCTTAATATTTACTTTTAAAAGTAGTTTAACTACTGGTTGAAGTATTCATGAAGCAAATAGTCACATCCAATGACACACAGTATGATTTTCAGCGGGTAGAATGTCTTCGAGAGAGAAAAAAAAGAAAAGAAAAGAATAAGAAAATAGTAAGTAAAAAAGGAAGGAAAAATATTTTTTTTGGCAATGTGTGTTCATTTTATAGATCGATCCTATCATAACTGTGTGCGTTGTATCAGCTTTTCTAGTGCAGTGGAGATACACTCCTGTAGTCGTGTCATGTAGACCTGCCGTGGAATTATATAGCAAATAACGATCTTTTAAAATCTAAATGAATTTTAAAAACTCCTGGTAGAACTATTTATTTTTGAAGGTAAACAGTCAGGTAGTTAACCAAGTGTAGGGTATAGCTGTGACATTCAAATGAAAATTATTTGATAATATACAATGACCATTGATATAGAAAGTGGGCTGGTGACGCACAAGGGGGGCAGTGTAATTGCTTAAGTGCTTTTGGAGTTATGCCATACGAATAAGCCTTTTTAGAAGCTGAAATCTCTGCTCTGTAAGCAACCAAAAGTATCCAATGTACAATAATTTAATATCTTTGCTTTTTGGCGAGACAGCTCATTTTTGATGACTATTTCCTTCGCTGGCTCAAAAAGCTTGACTCCCTTCCCATTCTGCGTCTCTTCATAAAATCCTTGTGGTTCCCACCTGGTAATGCCCCACTGTATTGACAGTGGATAAGTACAAAAACTAAAGTTCTTTACTTGTAAATATCTTAGTCAGTGGCCCCCTCAAATTTTTGCCGTAATTAGTTCTTATTCTAGGTGCCCCCCAGATCCTGGGTCCTCGCTACGCAACTGATGTTATTTCTTGTAAGCTAAGTTCCACCCTTAAGTATATGACGTCGTACTGTGACGCCATCCTTTTACGATCAACAAAATTAGACAACGCTCAGTGAACGTATAGTAGACTCCTTGGATATGACGTCAAACCAGCTCAATATGAAGGAGAAAACAAAAGAATTTCAATCTTTTGAGAATAGGGAAGGTATTGTTTTGTCCCACCAATCATTGAGTTGCATTCCGATGTGCTGCAAGGGGTTTATAGAGGCTTTGCACCATCACGAGTAGTCTTTCGTTTCCATTTGTGGGTTTATGGATTCATTCATGGCGGCTTTTCTGAGTTTCCTCTTCTACGTACGTGACAGTCACGCTGACAGAAACACGTGATTGAGATACGTCTTATCCTGCGCGCCTTTGCTAGGGGATTGGAGAAGGGACTAAGTACGACTTGTAGGTTCTTCGTGTGTTTTACACCTGTGTTATCACAGACTATTTATTGCAGTTCCAGGGGCGGATTTAGGGGTGGGCCGATGGGGCCATGCCCCCCCCCCCTTTAAAAGATGTATTTTCTTTAAAGGGGCACTTGGATGAAAATTGGAAATGCCTTGAAGCTTGGTTAAACTTATCTACATAGCCCTAATAGTAACCAAGCAACATATTTTCTTCACAGTCAAAATTTGCGGATAAAAATTATATTTTTTTCAGCATCTAATTCGTGAGTAAATGACGTCATTTACTCAACCCTATTGTTCTTTTAGTTTTTAAACCAAAAATTCTCAACTGCGAGTGGCTCCCAGGCTAAAGTTTTCCCAATCTGGTTTTCATAATCATGATTGAGTCATATTATTCTTAAATACTTGAACTATTCGGACTTTCAAAATATGGCCGTTTTCATCCAAGTGCCCCTTTAAACTTTGCAAAATATAAGATTTGCATACGGTCTTGAAGGTTTTCTCTCAGGACGAAGTTTTCCGGCCCATCCTTTCTTTGATTCAAGGGTGTTCATTTAGCCTGGAATCAGGGGGTTCTAACCCCTCCCCCCCCCGATACCACGCTAAACCAGACACGAAACCCCCTGGGTCCGGGGGTGGGGGTCACACTTGGTATTTATACTGCACAAACCAAGGCACGTAATAAATATTCCGTTGTAATTTGATCTGCTTAATCAACTTTATTCAATCAGTTTTGTTACATGCATTTATTCTTACAAATATTCATAAGTAGTAATAAGAATATTCACGTGGTTTTGTTTTATTTAATTTAATTTACAGATATACTCATAAAGCTGTGAAGGTGAAAAAGTCACGCGGGACTTACTGTGACGGCGACGTGACGTGCCGTGCCGTGCCTTGACGGCGACGTGACGCGACGTGCCGTAACGGCGACGTGACGTGACGTGACGTGACGTGACGTGACGTGACGTGACGTGACGTGACGTGACGTGACGTGACGTGACGTGACGTGACGTGACGTGACGTGACGTGACGTGACGTGACGTGACGTGACGTGACGTGACGTGACGTGACGTGACGTGACGTGACGTGACGTGACGTGACGTGACGTGACGTGACGTGACGTGACGTGACGTGACGTGACGTGACGTGACGTGACGTGACGTGACGTGACGTGACGTGACGTGACGTGACGTGACGGTGACGGTGCAGTTACCGACCGTATTAAATATTCATCTGGTGAGTGAGCAGTAAATTCTCATAGCAGTAAAGTCTAGCTATTTTCCTAGTCTAACCCTAAATCGTTATATCGTCAATAGCATACATGCATCTATAAATATGTTAAAGGGGCACTTCGATGAAAATTGAAAATGACTTGAAACTTCAGTGCTTAAACTTATCAATATGGCCCCAATAGTAGCCAAGCAACATATTTTCTTCACAGTGAAAACTGGCGGATAAAAATTATCAATTATTTTAACATCTAAATTGTGAGTAAATGACGTCATTTACTCAACCCTATCGTTCTTTCAGCTTTTAAATCAATATTTCTCAACTGCAAGTGGCTAGCTCCCAAGCTAGAATTTTTGCCAATCTGCTTTTCTTAATCATAATTGAGTCATATTATCCTCAAATATACGAACGCTATGATTGGTTCAAAGGGTGTAGTCAATCCCACACCGTGACCGTGCTTTATTCCGTGACATTTTCACGGTCGTCGAAAATCTAATCTACTAGGTACTGAACTTTTTAACTTATTTAGCTACTGTTTTTGATCCTGGAACCTGCTATTCGACTCATGATAAAATTGTATAGTTGACATTTGGCCCATTTCAACCCTAAATTCAACTTCTAAATAATCCAATCACGAAAGTGTCACTGCTAAGAGCCTATTTATTGTGCTGTTGTTTTGTTTTTACTCTCAGGCTTGATGATATGTGTAGACTGTATGTGTCATCTCTATTTGACTCGTCGTTTTCAGTTCTGATTCACCTCACCTCAGCTTAGAAAGTCTGGGGTCGCATTTTCATCTCAGTGAATTTCAGGGACAAGTGGCTAATGTGAAAGTGATACCAGTTAGCGCTCCTAGCATCATTTACATTCCTGAGATACTGACCGTTTAGATTTGAATAATAGCAACTATAGTACCACCAGGCACCAGTGAAAGAAGTAGCACAGTTTCCTCCATCAGCATCATTATCCCTGTCTTTTGTACTGAATGGCATGTTGTTATGGTACCCCAGTGAGTCCCCAGCAGTACCTGAATACGAACCTACACTCAGCGTGTAGTTGTCTGACTCAGCATTAACACTAAAACTACCATATTTGGCATACTTCCTTGTTCTTGCCGAGTCCTCCAGCTCCACGCGCAATGTCGAGGGAGTTCTTGCAGTCAGTCGATGGATGTAGTCATTCCCCAGCCAAAACTCACCATTTGGGTTTCCGAAACCTGCTTTGTACGGCTTCCAGCCAAGATAAAAGTCTACAGATCCATCTTGTCTTCTCTGGAACACTGTCCACCCCCCTCCGTCAGTTGTCATGTCACAGTAGACTTTAAAGGTTCCTTGACTGTCGGGTTTGATGGTGTACTCTCCGCTACGTCTTTCACCAGTCTTGTAGATATCTGAACAATCTCGTATTCCTGACAAGAAAGTGATCTTATGTCACATATTTGTTATACAGATAACACACAAGGTACCCACGAGGAACACAGTTTTTCCTATTTCTAAAATTATGGATCAGTTTTACGCCTACCTGGTCTGCAATTCTTTCCATTTCCCTCGAAGCCAGGTTTACATTCACATCTGAAAGAACCAGGTGTATTGACGCAGTTCGCATCAGAATGACACCCAGGAGATGCCATGCATTCATCCACATCTACAAAGATATGAAATATTTACTTTAGATCTGTATGAAGCTTTACATGTGAAAAGACAGGGAAATCTTTTACCAAAGCATGCACAGAAAGGTCCGTTTTCAACGAGAAAATTATTGGGGGAAAAATGATGCGAAAAGATTAAATAAAAAGTCCTCAAAACAAAAAATAAATGAACAAAAATCTTGAGGGATAATTTTCAAGTTAAACTTCATTGAAGGCTTACCTTTCTGGCAGTTGTTTCCAATGTACCCTTTCTTGCATTTGCAGCGATAGTCCAGCCTGTTTCCGTGAGGTATGCACACACCTTGATTAAGGCATGGATTGCCTTCACACGGATTCTACGATGGAAAGATTGATAGATAAGAAGGTTTTATCAAGACAAAAGAGCTCCTGTTTGCCAGGATGAACATTTAGCAAAGATTCTGGTAGAAGTACTTGGTATCAAGATGATCAACGAGAAAGAACTACGTATTGTTGCAGATTGAAATGGAAATCTTTCTGTACTGTACAATATTCCCCACATATCTTACCCTGATGTTCAAATGAGTAAATTTCTCGTCCTGCTTCAAATTCTTTGGATTGGTATAGTTATCAGTAGCTATCACCTCACAGATGTGACGACCGTATTTCTCAGTCATGATCTTAAAATTAACCGAACGACACCAAGATGTCTCAACACAAGCGAACACACAATCCATCTTGCTCGAGACTTTGGTGGACTTCTGTTTGACTTTGGTGTTGGCGGGCAAAGACAGAATGTAACCAGGATGGTTATCAAACATGAATCCCGGATGACGATCATCGTGTGTGTTGGTACTTGTGATGTGGTCCACTTTACACAACACAATAATCAGGAGAATTACAACGAGGAATTCCATGGCTTCGTTTGTAAAATTAGCTGTTTCCTCGTCGATAGTTGGAGCAAGAATGTTAGATTCAAAGTGTAGCTTTCCTGAATGAAGGTATATTGGAGTGGTAACAAGATATTTGTTTATTAGCTACTAGTTTTAACTAAATCGAACCCAATTACTGGTTATTAACTTAATCAACTGGTTATTATCTTAACATCATATAATTTAAACTTTGGTCGTAATGGATCTTTTGTTGACTCTTCGCTCACTTTTGCTCAAATAATACTGACAGATCCTCACTTCAATTAAAACGGAAATTGAAAATGGAATGGAAAAAAAAAGGTTTTCAGCTAGTTTACTATAGTATTGGATCTTGTCTTTAGCATGATTTGTACGTTTCGGCTAGTTTACTATAAATGTAGTGGATCCACGTTCAACCTTGTTTTTAGGTATGATTTAGCGCTTGCCTCTCAACAATGCATGGGACTCGGGTAAGTTCAAGTCCCATAGGCCACTGAGCTCTGTGTCGTATGTGAGTAGCGTTGTCTGTTGGTCCTCTTTTCAGTGTGCTTTGAGGTTTGTTTTTTTTTCGGGTTTTCAGTTCGATTTTCCTTCCTCCGTAAAAATCAACTTCTAAATTCCATTTGGAATCCAGTGATAGAAGAGCAACTCGGTGGAATCCACTGTTATATTATAATATATTTTTTTTAATTAAATTTTTTAAAATTATTTGTATGATTTACCCTTCTTCCTACTCCAATATCTAGATATATAAAAGACCTGTAGCCTATAATATGCACCTAATTAGCTAGGAATATCTTCATGTTAATATTCTAGTGTGTTTAAGTGTGCCATTAAGATGAACTATAAATGGAAATAGTCAAGGACATGTGATATTTTTCTCTTAATATTTACTTTTAAAAGTAGTTTAACTACTGGTTGAAGTATTCATGAAGCAAATAGTCACATCCAATGACACACAGTATGATTTTCAGCGGGTAGAATGTCTTCGAGAGAGAAAAAAAAGAAAAGAAAAGAATAAGAAAATAGTAAGTAAAAAAGGAAGGAAAAATATTTTTTTTGGCAATGTGTGTTCATTTTATAGATCGATCCTATCATAACTGTGTGCGTTGTATCAGCTTTTCTAGTGCAGTGGAGATACACTCCTGTAGTCGTGTCATGTAGACCTGCCGTGGAATTATATAGCAAATAACGATCTTTTAAAATCTAAATGAATTTTAAAAACTCCTGGTAGAACTATTTGTTTTTGAAGGTAAACAGTCAGGCAGTTAACCAAGTGTAGGGTATAGCTGTGACATTCAAATGATAATTATTTGATAATATACAATGACCATTGATATAGAAAATGTGCTGGTGACGCACAAGTGCTTTTGGAGTTATGCCATACGAATAAGCCTTTTTAGAAGCTGAAATCTCTGCTCTGTAAGCAGCCAAAGGTATCCAATGTACAATAATTTAATATCTTTGCCTTTTGGCGAGACAGCTCATTTTTGATGACTATTTCCTTCGCTGGCTCAAAAAGCATGACTCCCTTCCCATTCTGCGTCTCTTCATAAAATCCTTGTGGTTCCCACCTGGTAATGCCCCACTGTATTGACAGTGGATAAGTACAAAAACTCAAGTTCTTTACTTGTAAATATCTTAGTCAGTGGCCCCCTCAAATTTTTGCCGTAATTAGTTCTTATTCTAGGTGCCCCCCAGATCCTGGGTCCTCGCTACGCAACTGATGTTATTTCTTGTAAGCTAAGTTCCACCCTTAAGTATATGACGTCGTACTGTGACGCCATCCTTTTACGATCAACAAAATTAGACAACGCTCAGTGAACGTAAAGTAGACTCCTTGTATCCTGACGTCAAACCAGCTCAATATAGAGGAGAAAATAAAAGAATTTCAATCTCTTGAGAATGGGGAAGCTATTGTTTTGTCCCAACAATCATTGAGTTGCATTCCGATGTGCTGCAAGGGGTCTATAGAGGCTTTGCACCATCACGCGATGGAAGCCATGGGAGTAGGCACAACAATAGGGTATTTCCCCCTGGGAAACTGAATTCTTTCTTATGTAAATCAGATTAGACCAGATTCAATTGTTCCTGCTTCCTGTCATGGCAACCATCTTGTGATGGTGCGTGCAAAACCTCTTTAACCTGTCTGTTGAAACACATATCATGATTAGCATATCAAAAAAAATAACTATAAGTCACCTTTGCCATTCATCCTTTTAATGATTGCATACTTTCTTTAACTGACAAGATATGTTTACCTGAATAACCAATTATCATAATTATTAGTTATCATTATTATTATCCGAGATATTTTTCTTATTAGATTATTTTATAGTTATCTTAAATCACATATGTATCGCTTATCATGTTCTATTCATCGTTATCATCTTTATCATATTACTGTTTGATTGACATGTGGTTAAACTACACATCTTTACTTGAGCCACACAAGTAAGTACGGTTTCTGATGATTGTAGACCGTGTTTGGCCAATCAGAATCGCTCTGAGGAGAGTCATACCCGTTACCATTTTGATTCCACCCATTTGCTGTGGATCCTTTGAGCATGACTCCTACAGCCATACAGTAGTCGTTAACAGCGGTATTTCCTTGCTTGTTGTATGATGCATAGGGATATGAACCTCCCACAAGCGGGTGCGGCATTAATCCATACTTGTTTTGATAGCAAACCTTCAACAAATAATCGAAAAATGATCACTTTCAGAAATCTTGAATAACAAACTCAGAAAACGATCATTATATGGGGTAACATTGGATGCCTTCCTTTTTTTCTATTACTACTTTCATTTCAAAATTGTAGTGACGGATAATTTCAAATGTAGACCCTCAAAATGATCGCGTGGGTCGAAAGCTTGGTTGTAATTAAAAACATTCTTGAATTAATAATGAAAATTATTACAATTGATGACTCTTACAACGATCCACAAAGTGTACTTGGTTTAATACTATGGACATGTTGCATATATTTAATACTATACATAGACAGGATTGTTTGGTGATCTGCAGGGATAACCTCAAGACTCACTATTTCCAATATTTATAGTATTTTAATAAAGTATTATTACTTTTTATTATTAAGTAAGGTTTCACATTTCATAAAAAGTATTTAAAATCCATGTTGCTGAAAGACATTTCCATTGTCTTACACACTGAAGTTTTTTACCTTAGAGCCTCCGTTCCATGCCCGGACAGTTACGGGGTTTTCAACAGCAGCATTCGCTCTTTTGAAGCCAACACCATGATTCCACCAGGTACTGTAATCTCTGCCCTGTGGTAACTGCCATCGAACCCATTTCTTTCCTACTCCAGAAGGATTCTCCCCGCTAGACAACATGATCTCAGTGGAATGTCTGACAGCAATAAGGCGTGCGTCCAGGCAACCATATTCTACTCTTCCTGACGTCATCCTGGGGGATTTCAGAAGATCTGTGTTGACGTTTTGTACAAGCCACGAGTTGTAGATATTACCCACACGACCGCTGATCTTTCCAACGAGAGTCCATCCACCTTTTTTCATATCACAAAAGGTTTGTTTCTTGTGTCCTTTGAGTGCTGTTTTGACCCAGTACACCCCATTCTTTAATGGTGACTTTTCTTGTCCACGGAGATCTGCGTCGTGAATGTGTTTACAGGAATTCCCTGGTCGTTCTTTCTCTCCGAGTCTAAAAACTTTGCGATGTACGAGGTGGCAAACGTCTCCAGGAGACACTTTAGGATTGGAAGGCACCACCAACTGCACTTTGATATTGTCATAGTAACTCCTGCATCCAGTTGGACTTCCACTGTAGATTGAATGGCAGCCAAGACCGATTGTACCCTTCTTGATCATCCATTTGGGTTCGACAGTAGCGTCTTGTATTCGTTTCCCGTTAGCCCATTGCGATATTTTCCCGCCCTGCAAGCGATACTTGAAGTGAAACCACTTGTTTTTGACCAGTTTTTCAGGAAGCTGGCACCTATATTTCCAGTTACCATCTTCGTTGTTTTTAAATGGTCTCATGGTGCAGTCTTTGTGGTCTGTGTAATACTCGAACCACCAAGCTGTTGTGTGTTGCTGTCGGTGATCTTGGACTCGAAGGAATGGACCAGGATAGACAACATTGGAGCCTGTTTCCATTAGATCAAGCTCCACTTCAACGTCGCTCCATCCTTTTCCCTGTGTCAGGTACAGTCCTACTTCACCATTGCCATAAGGGGAACTTCCAGTTTTGCCAAACAAGCTTCCATTCCTGACCGTCCATTCACCCCACACTCGATTCCATCCCTCCAGTGATGAGCGGGAAAAATCCTCATAAAAAGCAAACACTTTCCTCGGGTTGGCTTTGGCTTTTCCTTTGGATTTCCCGCCAAAAACGAGGGCATAGGACTTGAGATCAACAGAGTTGGCGGGAATCATCTTCTGGATTCTGAACGTCACGGTGGCGGCATTGGTGTACAAGTTGTGGACAATTCGGTCAATCTCGACGGGCAAGGAACCTTTGTTAGAATGGTAAAACACGCGAAGATCCTCGCCGTTCTTTGCTGCTTTCCTCTCATCTACCAAGGCTTTATGATTGACTAACATGAAGAGGAATAAACATGATTAAGATGATGAGATTGTTGTTAGTCAAGAGCCTCATGGGCAGTGAGGCTATATGTAACGCAAGTCTGGGCACGTAACCCCAAAGTGTAGATTTCTTTCCAGTTCATAACACTAGAACGAATTTAGAGACCCGCTACAAAATGTATACTGAATGGGTGCCTTTTGCATCTCCCATTACTAGCTATACTTTTAGGCTGCAGTTGTTGTCCTTGCTACCAGTTTAAAAACGGACCTGAATATCATTTTTACCGGGGCTTAAACCTTGGAAAACCATCAGCCTATCATGCATCCATTGTCAGAAGAAAATTGAACTAAGTATTTTAGCATAAAAGCTAAACTGGTTTAAGGAGATCATGACAGAATGTGAATTACCATTTTCTTCTGAAATTCATTTTTAAATAGACTTTTTGAATATAAAATCAATTAAAAAAAGGATTCATAAACAAAGAGCTGTCACGTAGTTGTAGTTCATGAAAAAACACGTTTCAAAATGAACATGAGTTCGGATTTCGTCTTATTTGAATAACCTAAGAATATAATATTTATCCAAAATAAACATGCAAAAAATTTGTAGCTCGTTCGATGATGTTTTAGCAAATTAACTTTTACCTTTTACAGTGATTGTGTATTGTGCTGGCAGTGCTGACTTGGTTTCTATCAGTATGTTCTGTTTGTAGAGGAAGTTCAAGAGGACGTATCCATATTCACACTCTTGCACTGAGGGAACTTGGCCATTCGTGAGCTGCCCCAGAAGAACCTGTAGTTTCCTTACAATAACAAGCTCTTCGATAGTCTTACTGATTTCACCTTTTGTCTTCTTGTACGTGTTTTCCAGGTCCGTGAGATTGCTGTGTAGTTTTTTGGACAGGAAGTCAATATTGGCCTTGGCTTTGTGAGCTTCCTCGTGCGCGGACACCATGACTACATGTTGTAGAACCAGGGAAATTGAGAGAAACACAGCGAGTAGCTTATTCATATCTTCTTTGGTAATCGTGGGGAAACTTGAAGGTAAGAATTGAAAACTTGTATTAAGCAGAGTTTGAGAAACAATGTTTCCTGTCGCTCTTATCGATCCTACCACAATCCTGAATTTCTTTTTTATGGGGGGTGGGAAGGGGGAAGAAGTACCAATTATACTAGTCAGTTCCCCATAGGTCCAAATGCAAAAAAGCAAAATAATACCGAGGGGAGGGGGAGGGGTTGGGTTACCCAGGATCCACCACCTCTAGGGGTGTAATCTTTGATTTTGTCCTCGACTATCTTCAAAACTAATAGCTTGTAAATAGCAGAAATTAATGGACTGTCTGAAACAGAAAGTAGTTTTGCTGATAAAAAATAGTCACTACGGACACCCAGTATCGAGCATTTTCAACAGATTTCTGAGGGGGGAGGGGGTATTCACCGGAACTGACCAACCACCTAAATCAATAAAATCGTGCCCCTTTTTTTATCAGCTAAAAAGTCCTTTTTTTCTGTTTTTTTTTTCTTCTTCTTCTTCTTTTGTTTACAGAATTTTATTTGCATTCATTTCTATTTAAATTACAAGAGATTATTTATACAATTTCAGAAATAATTAAATGAAATATATAATCAAATAAATCGTGTCCCTACTTCTAACTATTGTTTTGACCTTATCAAAATAAGGGTGCTATACTCTATATAGGAACTATGATTCATTGTTGGAGTTGCATCCATGTTAATTTAATTTATGATTCACGACAGACTGTGATTGCATGGCTGATTCAAATCAAAGTAGCACACTGAGAAGTATAACAGAACGAGTGTTAGAGTCGTTCTCATTAACCCGTGAAACAAAGTGTGCTTATTAAAGTGTAATAGTAAAAAACACAATAAAAAAACAAAGAATCAGAGTGAAATAGAGTGTAATACGCTAAAGTGTGTTTCACGGGTTTATGAGAACCGCTCTACATAGCAACTTACTTAGTGTTAAACCTCCATTAACTATGATTTAATTTAAAATTATATGTTCCTTTGGCGACCTTAGTGTCCATTTGCTAGCGTAAAATGGCATACTTATCATATGAATTATTCTAATTTAGATTTTTCTAAACTCTATTCTGCACCATGGGGTTATAGTAGAACGTATCTTACTGGAAGCAAGTTCTTTTTTCTTCGGTTAAAATTTCATACGAGTTCATGAAATATTTTAATTTAGATTTTTCTAAACTCTATTCTGCACCATGGGGTTATAGTAGAACGTATCTTACTGGAAGCAAGTTCTTTTATCTTCGGTTAAAATTCCATACAAGTTCGTCAAAAACCGTACGTTCGTACTCTACATTCATGTAATTTGAGCCTTATATGAAAAGGCCTGTCCTACGTCCTGTCCGTGTGTCGGTCTAGCTGATGCTGCAACTAACTACTCTAAGTAATCTAAGTACTGGGGAAGTAAATCTTGAGTCTGTCAACGGAAGAGCATAGTTTCAATGATTGTAACCACAGGGAGCCCACTTTAAGTAAAAGCGAAAGGCGAAAATGAAATTGGAAATTTTTACGTATTTACTCGTGTAAGTGCCGCCCCGATTAAGCGCCAAATATGAGAGCAAAAATATCAAAGAGCGCCACCCTCAAATATGCGCTGCCCCCGAATAAGCGCCGCAACCGAAACACTAAAAATCAAAAGGGCGCCACAGCGGTTTGTCGAGTAAATACGGTAGTCGAAGTGGAAGACTAGGAAAAGGGGTAGGGAATAATGGGAAATGCTACTAAACCAAGATGACAAGACCAGGTTTGGACGACTTGATGTGTATAACGCGTCGTCTGTTTGTATCACTGATTTCGTTGCCTGTCAAATCAATCTGTGTTAGAACTTGGTTCTCGGACAAAGCATCGAGAAGCGATGACACACTATTGTGGCAAAGGTTGCATCTTCGAAGTCTCATCACCTTAAGATGTTGGTTATCACGCACAACACTCTCAACTTCTCGGATAAAGACATTTAAATCTTGACTTGGATGAACATCTGAAGAACTACTTTCAGAGAGAAAACCTTGTAGAGTGAGATATTGACTGGAGCTGCTCTGCTGCACAACAATCTTGATTTCAGACAAGTCTATCTCCTTCAAGCTACAATGATTGGTAGCCAGGGCATTCAAGACGTGGGTAATGAATTCCGAACCTATGGTGCAATGGGACAGCTTGAGGATTTGCAGTGTTTGGTTTTCAATGAGGATTTTCTTGACATAGGGACAAAGCCAATCATTTATTGAGCTTCCAGATAAATCAACCTCAGTCAGAGTGCAATTCACAGCCAAGGCATTAAAAATGTAGCAGATGCAGTCGGAATCCAAGTCGCAAAAAGAAAGATTGAGATCCTTTAAGGTTTGGTCGCCTGTCAGAACTTTCTCGATGTAAGAACACAGTGATTTATTATTCATGTAATTTCCAGATAAATGCAACGCTACGAGAGAGCGATTCACTGCCAAGGCATCAAAGATACAGCTGATGCACTCATTATCCAGAAAACAATTTGAAAGCTTGAGAGACTTTAATGTTTTGTTCTCGAAGAGAAAGTTCCTGAGATGGAAACTCAGCGAATAGTCGACGAACCGCATGCACCCAGATAAATCTAACTCCTCCAGGCTGCGGTGGGATTTCATAACATCCAACAAGGTGCATAAGTGACCTGTTGGAACACTACAGTTCGACAACTCAAGAACTTTCAGAGCTGGACAAACTGCAATGCTGTAGAAACAAGCTTCACTGACTGGGCTATTTCTTAAATTGAGATGAACGAGAGATGAAAAGTTGCTCAAAATATTTCCCAGTGGATTGAACTCCAGATCTTCAAGACTGGCACCTTCTTGGTGAATAAAAGACAAACTGAGATTCTTTAGACTTGTGCTACAAAAATGCGAGAAGAAAACAGAAATGTCTTCAAACGAAGAAAAGAAAGACAACGAGAGTGTTTCTATGAAGTAGTGCTTGCCAAGTGCTCGCGACAGCTCTTCCATTGTATCAAGCCACGTAGAAACCACCTGAAGGCCCTCAAATCTGAGAGCCTTCACTTGTATTTTAGAAGACTCATCGACGGAGTTAGCCAGGAGGGATGTTAGACCCTTAACTGCCAGCTCTCCATTATAGGCATAAAAGATAAAAGGCACGTCTGGTAACGTAACATGACGTAAAACATGACAGACATCATCTTCACCGAGGCTTTCAAGAAGCTCACAAACAAAACAAAAAACAAAGTCAAATTTAACGACCTCACAAGAAAATACGTCTACTTCAACTGGCAATTTAGATGTAAGGCTATTGATGAGGTCAATTGCACCAACACTGCTTGGCTTTGACATTCCAGCAAGGTTGAATCTCTGTAAACTGTAGTAAACGTTCTGGACGTGGTGAGAGTTGTCTACACTTGAGGCAGTTGGGCTTGCCTGGAATTCCAATATCGATATCAATACATCGATGTCTCCTTTGCTCAAAGTTTCTGCTACATAGATGGCAGCGAAGTATTCCTTGATTGACGAGTGTGTGAAGGAATATAAAGACTTTGGCCTGATTTTGCTCAGTGATTTCTGTTCAGCAAGAAAACCAAGGCTTTTCAAAACTTGTTTGGAATCTTTGGGTAGCTGCTCTTCTTCAAAATAGTTCTTGTTATTTCGAATGAGGCCGAAGGCTGTCTTTCCAAGTTGTACATGATGTTCGTGGAAGTGCATCATAAGTGAATCATCATCAACTACCTCTCTTTGCTTCACTGCGCAGTATCGCTTAGTTACGCAGAAGACAATTTCGTCATAAAGAGAGCAAAGATCAAGGGTCTGTAAAACATCTTTGTCTTCATTCCTTTCTTCAAACACGAGACACAGAAAAGCGGCATTCAGTGGACTTCTGATCAAATCTCTGACGGCAGTGATTGTCTCTATGGACAAAATTGCTTCCTCTGCCATCCGTGGAGAAGAAACGAAGAAACGCTTGATAAAAGTACAGGAATCACTCCATGAACCAAATCCTTGGATTTCCATTTTCTTGTCGAAATGTTTGCGGATTTCTGAAGCCTTTTCGGGTCGTGAAGTCACGATGACACGACATTGGGAAAGCAGTTTACCACTGATCAGATCCATGATGGACTGTTTCATCTTATCATCATCACCACAGACTGGAATCTCATCATAACCATCAACTAGAAGCAATATTTTATTCTGGTTGTTTCTGATATATCGAAAAACGTCCGCTTTCTGTTCGCGAAGTTCATCTGGCAAATTTTGATTCTCAATGGCTTCCCATAAGTCTCCAGTGCGAAGGTCACGGCATTTGATCACCAGAACAAGATCCAACTCTGGGAAGGAATCCGAATTAGGCATCTTATTTTCACTCCAATCATATGCGAACTTTTTACAGAACGTCGACTTGCCACTTCCTGGCACCCCTTGGATTAGGATACGCTTCACTATCTTTCCCTGTACATGTGAAAAAAAGTTTTGTAATGGAACGTTGTCGTTACCTCGGTCTTGGTCTATTATTTTTGTTGAAGTGCAGAGGTTCTGAATATGGAAACGATCGCCTTCCATCCACGGGAACGGTAGGATAAGTGCTCTTTCGCCTTCTTTGTAGTATTCCTTTAAGAACTTGGCAAGCTCAGGCCCTGAATAAGCACAAATACAAGTTAAGAAAATTTAAAATGTGTTGGAAAAAAACACGCTATGAATGTTTTCTTGAGGTGTACGTGTATAAAGTTGATTGTTTGAATATAGAGGCCACAAATATATATGTTATAAATGGATGGATGGATGGATGGATGGATGGATGGATGGATGGATGGATGGATGGATGGATGGATGGGTGCATGGATGGATGGATGGATGGATGGATGGATGGATGGGTGCATGGATGCATGGATGCATGGATGCATGGATGCATGGATGCATGGATGCATGGATGCATGGATGCATGGATGCATGGATGCATGGATGGATGGATGCATGGATGCATGGATGGATGGATGCATGGATGCATGGATGCATGGATGCATGGATGCATGGATGCATGGATGCATGGATGGATAGATGGATGGATGGATGGATGGATGGATGGATGGTATGGATGGATAGATGGATGGATGGATGGATGGATGGATGGATGGATGGATGGATGGATGGATGGATGGATGGATGGATGGATGGATGGATGGGTGGATGGTTAGGCGGTTGCCGATGCATTAATGCAAGTACCTACAGAATCCATTCTCCATACCTGTACAGTTTTCTTCTTCTGAAGACGCAGTTTGTTGCAGTGTCTTTTGATGACGGCTACATAATTGTGATATTGCAGATTGCGTATCAAAATCACGTTTCATGTTTGTTTGATTGCTGATTATCAATTGCTGTATCCCTTCTTGATTTTCCTTGAGAATTTCTTCTAGTTTACCCTGTCCTTGATGCAATGTTGCTTGACCTTCTTCTAGTTTTCCCTGTCCTTGATGCAATGTTGCTTGACCTTCTTCTAGTTTTCCCTGTCCTTGATGCAATGTTGCTTGACCTTCTTCTAGTTTTCCCTGTCCTTGATGCAATGTTGCTTGACCTTCTTCTAGTTTTCCCTGTCCTTGATGCAATGTTGCTTGACCTTCTTCTAGTTTCCCCTGTCCTTGATGCAATGTTGCTTGACCTTCTTCTAGTTTTCCCTGTCCTTGATGCAATGTTGCTTGACCTTCTTCTAGTTTTCCCTGTCCTTGATGCAATGTTGCTTGACCTTCTTCTAGTTTCCCCTGTCCTTGGTGCAATGTTGCTTGACCTTCTTCTAGTTTTCCCTGTCCTTGGTGCAATGTTGCTTGACCTTCTTCTAGTTTTCCCTGTCCTTGATGCAATGTTGCTTGACCTTCTTCTAGTTTTCCCTGTCCTTGGTGCAATGTTGCTTGACCTTCTTCTAGTTTTCCCTGTCCTTGATGCAATGTTGCTTGACCTTCTTCTAGTTTTCCCTGTCCTTGGTGCAATGTTGCTTGACCTTCTTCTAGTTTTCCCTGTCCTTGATGCAATGTTGCTTGACCTTCTTCTAGTTTTCCCTGTCCTTGGTGCAATGTTGCTTGACCTTCTTCTAGTTTTCCCTGTCCTTGATGCAATGTTGCTTGACCTTCTTCTAGTTTTCCCTGTCCTTGGTGCAATGTTGCTTGACCTTCTTCTAGTTTTCCCTGTCCTTGATGCAATGTTGCTTGACCTTCTTCTAGTTTTCCCTGTCCTTGATGCAATGTAGCTTGACCTTCTTCTAGTTTTCCCTGTCCTTGATGCAATGTTGCTTGACCTTCTTCTAGTTTCCCCTGTCCTTGGTGCAATGTTGCTTGACCTTCTTCTAGTTTTCCCTGTCCTTGATGCAATGTTGCTTGACCTTCTTCTAGTTTTCCCTGTCCTTGATGCAATGTTGCTTGACCGTCTTCTAGTTTTCCCTGTCCTTGGTGCAATGTTGCTTGACCTTCTTCTAGTTTTCCCTGTCCTTGATGCAATGTTGCTTGACCTTCTTCTAGTTTTCCCTGTCCTTGATGCAATGTTGCTTGACCGTCTTCTAGTTTTCCCTGTCCTTGGTGCAATGTTGCTTGACCTTCTTCTAGTTTTCCCTGTCCTTGATGCAATGTTGCTTGACCTTCTTCTAGTTTCCCCTGTCCTTGGTGCAATGTTGTTTGACCTTCTTCTAGTTTTCCCTGTCCTTGATGCAATGTTACTTGACCTTCTTCTATTTTCCCCTGTCCTTGGTGCAATGTTGCTTGACCTTCTTCTAGTTTCCCCTGCCCTTGGCGCAAAGTTGCTTGGCCTTTTTTTAAGAATGTCGTGGTCCTCGTGCAACTTGGATTGACTTTCTTGTAGTTCTTCGAGTTTGGCATGAACTGAGAAAATATAATTCATCTGTTGATAAAACTTTCACATTTGTCGTTATCCACTTCTAGTTTAAAATGACTGACGTAGGTACATATAAAATAAACACGTACATTATAAACTAGCAAAAAGTTAAATTTGAGATAATCATTTTGTAAGAATACTGTTACTCACTTCGTTGTAGTTTTTTAAGAATTTTTTTCTCTTCGGCTGCCCATTTCTTGAGGATTGGATTCAACTCTTCCCAAGGCCTATGCACATCTTTGACAGAAAAAAAGTTTTTGCTGCAGTGAGCTTAACGCAGCATTACAACCGTTCGAGGTCGCGTTTCTTTTAAACAAAACTGTGCTATCTGGACAAAAATTCAAACGCCTAGCCGTGCAAATTAAAGAGACGGTTCCGTGTAAATGATATGTGCTGGTTATATTTTTTAACGCGGGTTAAAATTCGTCTGGTACCGTGAAAGGCCAGCCTGAGTCAAAACCCGATTCAGTTTGGTCCAGATAACGCAAGAGAATTTTCAACGAAACAGAAATGCCTAACCTTTCTTAACGGCCTCGAAGTCACTTGATTTACCACCAAACATGCTCAATTTATTGCACGAACTTTCCCACATTTCGTTAAAATCAGAAGTCTTGATCCTCCCCGTTGGTGAATGACACAAACTGTTACGTGTCTCTCTTAGATGTTCAAGAGCTTCTTGTTCACTGGCCTTAGAAACGAACGAAGGTTGCGCTTTCAGAAGAACTTTCACCATGAGCGACAAATCCCATGTGGTAATATCACCAGAATTCACTTTGGGCTGCTCTAGGCGAGCTTTGAGGTTTGCCGGTTTCCTTAGACGAACTAAATCTGCACCATTGTGTGTAGAGTCTGTCCAGGGTGTATAGCCTGGTGTAGAATTCCACTTGTTTTTGAAGTAAACACGTAGATTTGTGTTGCCAACCCTCAGGAGAAGCAGGCTCAAACACCAAAAGTTTCTAATGGAAAAAATGGAATAATGATTGTATATCGAATACTTGTGAAAGGGAATAAAACGATTTTCAGTTAGAGAGGATTAATATTTATTCACAGATAACTGATTTATTTATTTAACTGAGATAATCATTTAGGTGACGTCACCGGACAGTGAAAGCGCGCCAAAACAATGGTCACGTCACGCAATTGTTCCGAGTAGCTACTTCAGTCGGCATATGTAAATATTTACTACTGTTACTAGGATAACCATGAAAGCAACATCAGTTATTCCTCTTTATATATCTGAGGAACTTTTCATTTGTAGTCGAGAATACGTCACGTAAAATAGTAAACTACTACAGTACCTAGTTTACTACCAAAACAGGTAGAGTGACAATCAGGCTTGAGAAAAACCAGTTGCGACTAGCGTTACAGTCAAACTAAGAAAACCCTGAACACCTAAAATATGCCTGGAATGTTTATGTGTTTGATCACAGCGCGGTCACGCAAAGTTTTTTCCCGTTTAAAAGTTTCAAACTTCATATTTTAGTTTTATTCTCGTGAAATTAAAGATTTTTATTCAAGACAGACGGATACACGACAGAAGGATTCAAAACAAACTCTTTTCATGGTGGTGGGAAACATCTTTTTTACAAGCAACGGCCTAAATAAACATTCCAGACATATTTTAGGTGTTCACGGTTTTCTTAGTTTGACTGTAAAGCTAGACACTTTTGATAACATTCCTGAGCCCTGAGCGGCTAGTTAGCTTTGAAGTTCACGGTGGAATTTGGCCATTACTTCTACTTGGATGGCATGTTCAAAGCTAATTCACTGCTCAGGGCTCAGGAATGTTATCAAAATTGTCTATTTTTAATGCTAGTCACAACTGGTTTTTCTCGAGCGCGATTGTCACTCTACCTTGTCACTCTTTGAACAACACTAAAACCACTCTTATGAAAAATATCATAGTATGTACTTAGTAGATGAGGACACCCCTACATCTAAACCTCAAATTATATGTCTTTAAGACCCATAGAGTAGCACAAAGAAACCTTATAAAAGACCAATTAAATATGTAAGCTACATTTTGGCAAAGAATTTGAAAATTCATCTTGAATCGTATTCCAGACAGATATTTTCAACTGTAGTAATTACCGTTGCCAAGGTACACTGAAGGTACAAGCAAATACTCAGTCATGAGTAAGATCAGAAATGATGGCCCACCATCAAAAATCAGAGAACTAAATTGACCATCTTTTACTAATAATAGTTAATAATATGCAAGAATATGCGTATTCTTATTAGACCCGACTATACTGACCTTTCCTCTTCGTCCATGGTTCAAATCCCTGGATTTTTGATGAGTGATTCTATTGAGTTACTGATGAACTGAGTACTTTGTTTTCGTAGAAAAGTAGCAAGAACTGCCCACTTGCTGTCCAAACTTCCTAAAAAAGCGAAATGTGGTATACGTTAACGAACACAATGTTATGTAGATTTCTAGTTCAAAAGTAAAGTGTCATTGACATGTTTGAAAGCACTCCAAAAGACGAAAGGCAGAAAATCTACCTAGAAGCAAAAAGATCGCTCGCAAACTAAGGAATATTGGTATATTCATATCAGATTTAAAGTATTTTTGCTCACCTTTCTCACTGAGTTTGTTTTTAACCAATATCTACCGAACAACGTTAGGTCCTTCTTTTGCTACCTTTTGAACGCTAGCCAGCGTCTGTGAATATTAATATGACAGCAGCTGTTCAGCACCCTCCCTTCCCCTACAGGAAGTATAAGCGGGAAGGAAGGAGGAGGAAGTGAGGAGCCAACCTGCATATGGGCTATTTTCTTACGGCTTCATGGTGTTAAAACGGATTTTTATTTAGTCCTATTTACTCAACTATTATGTGGCTTTGGCAGATCACACAGCTTCGGTCTTCAGTTGATCGTTTTTCAAAAAACTCTTTTGTTATACATTAATTTTTTAAACTGAGATTGAGATTTTTAAAATTCTGTTTTTGAAGCAAAATACTCAACCCGTGGCATTGATGTGATAAATGTGTTATCTTCAGATAATCCTACAGATAATACATTTATTATGTCAAGTTCATACCAAGTGATCTGAGGAAAAACGATTAGCCAATCAGATTGCGAATCACTTTTCTGAAAAAGAATCAATCCCATGCGTCTTTTCGAGCTCAATCATGGATGAACAGGGGGAAATCTAAACAAGACAAAATAGCAACAAGTACAATAATGCAAGGAGAAGTGTCATTTAGCCGATGATTTAAGGCTCAAAGCGGTTTCTACTTCAAAGAATATGTTGTCTAGATGAGACTAGGAATATATTTTCATCGGTTAGGTTAATATTCATGTTTTTTTTAAAGAATTACCGTTGAAACGATCTCGAAGAAGCTGCCAAAAAAACTTTCTCGATCCCTTTGCAGGATTTAACTAAAATTTCCACATATTACGCTGCTCTTTGGTCCTTGGCAATCTCCAGGATAGTTTAAACCTTAAGAAAACCTTTTATCTGTTATTTCTCGTTTTCAACAACAACAACAAAAAAAGATTTATTGGCGAGAAAGTCGCTCATATTTAGCTTATTTTCAAGATGGCCGCCATGAAACTCAAGTGAATTGAGCGTGAGGTGGATTATGGGATTGATTCTTTTTCAGATCAGGAAATCATGCTTTGCGCGCAAATGGATGGGCCCAAAATGGTAACGGGTATGACTCTCCTCAGAGCAATTCTGATTGGCCAAACACGGTCTACAATCATCAGCAACCATACTTACTTGTATGGCTCAAGTGAAGATGTGCAGTTTAACCACATGTCAATCAAACAGTAATATGACAAAGATGATAGCGATGATTAGAACATGATAAGCGATACAGATAATGTAATTCAAGATAATAGCACGTATAATGATAATACTATTAGGTAGAGATCATTCAGATAAACATATCTTGTCAGTTAAAGAAAGTAAGCAATCATGAAAAGGATGAATGTCAAAAGGTTGCTGGTGACATTTTCAATCAAACCTGACCATAAGTCTGAAAAGCCATGAAATGTGTTGAAATAGTAAGGTAGTATAAGTAGGGTGAAGTTCTCTCTGGAACTGACATGTGGAAACGTTCCGTTGTCCAATTGTGTAGGTCACATATTGACATGTAATTCACAAATATTTTTGGATGCAAGTCCCCTATATGTAATAGTTTTGGATGCAAGTCTCAAATTTATAATAATTTTGGATCAGCAAGTCCCCAATATATGATAATATATAAGATGGAAGTCCTAAATATATATTGATTTTGGACGCAAGTGTCCAATAGAACCCTTGCAGCACGTCGGAATGCAGCTCAATTTGAAGGGCAAAACAAAACAATTTCAAACTCCTGAGAATTGGAACCTAGTATTGTTTTTCCCTGCACTTTGAACTGTATTCCGACGTGCTGCAAGGGGTCTTTTTTATCTCGGTATCATTAAAAAAAGTAAAGACCTTTGGTGAAACAACTAGATATTTTGAAGCTGTTGTACTTATCCACTCTCAAGAATATTCAAGATAGCATGGTAGTCATTCTCAGGTTCTCTGTTGGCGTTCCTACGCAAATCACAACAAACAAACTAAGATATTCCCTTTGATCATTTTCTAATTACTTCGTAGAGGTACCTTCAAGTTTAAATGATTAACATTTCAGTTTTAAAGTAAAGAAATTAGAACCAGGAGCCAAACTAAGGCTTCCATTTGATGCACAAAGAAAGTTCAAGGCCAAATATTCTATGATATTAAGAAGCCATCATTTGAAACAATCTCATGAAGTACCGTCCCCTCTTTGTGGTGTGGGCGAAGTAGAGCTGCAAGGCTTTTAAATATTATTGAATGACCCCTCCTGAACCATCTTGAATTGTTTACCAGTCTGGGATGAGTTATTGTTTTGCAGTTGCCCAAATCCTAATGACCTACCTCCTCGAACGGCCGGTAACCGCTGTATGTTTAATGTCTCACTCGTTGAAGATAATGACATAATTTTGAACAACTCATTGACATAAGGTTATACTTATCTTTCAAGATTCTAAGCTTTGTTTGCATTGTTGATTTCCTTTTCATAAGTATGTGCTTTTCACAATGTCGATGAGAAAGATTTATTATAGACAATTTCTGATACATTCACGACGAGAATTCCCTTCACGTTTCATTGATGACTCTTAAACGTTTCTCTCTGTTTTATGGAAAGGTGCCATTTCTCGGACGAAACAGACAGAAGAAAATGCTTGAAGTAACATGTTCATCCGGTTTCTGCCAACCAATCAGGACAAAGGATGATTTTCACTGGCAGCTGGGATTGGCTAGACGTGATGTGTCTTGTTTTAAAACTACTTTCCCCTGGTTTATTATCAGTCTGCAGAAAGTCTTCACAAAACGAACAAGACTCGCTACTGAGAAAGTTGCATCAGTTCTTTAACTCAAACAAAACTGGCATGGAGGTTCACCACCTGCTATCTTCATTTGTTTTGTTAACAGCTCTTTTTAATTCTGGAGAAACTCGGCAAGGTAAAAGTTATGTTCTTAGCATACACAAACTGCTTACAAGTCTTCACGTACGTACTGACAGAATACGAGGGGGATCAGAGAACCCGGAGAAAACAGGCCCTCAAATTCCCTCTCGAACCTGAGACCACAGAGGTGAACTCGAAAGGGGAGTGCACTACTTCTACGGCGCCCTTAAATCCCAATAGGGCGGAATTCAAAACGTACAGAACTGCCTTATTATAGCACGTACACGGTACGACATGTCACAACATTGAAAAGGCTTTATAATAATGTTTTGAATTACCTCATCCGATCAAAAGTCGGCGTCGTTTTACGTTACGAATTTCGAGTATCGTATGCCACTCGTAGGAAAATTGCTCTATAGACCCCTTGCAGCACGTCGGAATGCAGTTCGATTTGGAGGGCAAAACAATAGGTTCCAATTCTCAGGAGATTGAAATCCTTTTGTTTTGCCCTCCAAATTGAAATGCTCTGACGTGCAAGGGGTCTATGCAGCTTATGTTTGACAGGGGCAAATTCAGGAGTCACTTCTTAGTAACCTCAACAAACCACCCCTCCCTCCCTACCTTCTCTATGAACCTCGAAAATAAATACAAGTAAAACTCAAGTGTTAGTACAAGTGTTATCCTTTGTTTGACGTTGTTTTCCTCTCTTTGCAGCCCAGTTTCAAAGCGGCAAGGAATACATCAATATCAACTTGCCCAACAGATTCTACTGTCGCTCTATATCCTTCCCTGAAGTATTTCGGGGCTTAGGTGACGTCCACGTGATTGTCTCGTTAAGTCATGGCGAGAAATATTCCAAGATTCACAGCTCTGCCGTAGCCTGGACCGAGAGGATAACATATTCTAAGTTTGATGTCTGTGTTGAGGAGTCAGGTGAAGGGACTAACGGCAGCAGTGTTGTTAACTGGATTGCTTATCAGACCAGCCCCACCAACACGGTAACAGGAAGAGCAGCAGTAAATCTGTTCACTAGTGGGACTAAATGTCAAAGGGTCAATTTTCCATCCGTAAGTAAACAATGTATAGCAAAAACGTCGTTTTTTAGCAAAAATGTCATTTTGTAGCAAGAGAGTCGTTTTATCAGCAAAAACGTCTATTTTTAGCAAACACGTCCTTTTCTTAGCAAAAACGTCGTTTTATTAGAAAACAATGTTGAGAATAACTGCGTTGCCTACCAGTTGACTGAACCCTCGACTGAAATATTTAGTACTGATTGATGCAACTCATACAAAGAAATTTTACCCATGAGTTTTGAATGGGAAAACATCACGTGAAAAGTAGAAGAATATGTTTGTGCAGAAATATCTTTATGGGAAGATTGGCGTTACCTCCCTTTGAACCTGACCCCTCTTCTACGATGGGTTACCTATAACCCCCTCCCGGCCCCTGTTATCATCATGCATCATATCTCTATTACATCTAGCATGATAATAATTTACAGAATCATACACATCATTCTAAACATTATAACGATTTCAGTTTCATTTTTTGTAGTCCTTTGCTGGCGTGCCAAAAGTTCTCTCTACTATCACACATTCCGTTGCTAGGCGACCTCAGGATGCCATGGTGATTTGGCTGGAAGACTTGCATGCAAATTACTTTCGATTCTGCCTGCGAGAGGTTCGACTGTTTGATGGGAAACACGAAAACATCAAAGTGGTAAGAGAACATTAACAATACCTGTGCTCGTTCAAGGCAAAGAATTATCTAAAACATCGACGTTCCCTTTACATTTCTGATATAATGATAAGAAAATGCCATTAATATCGCAAAAAAATATAATGATTTTCGAGTTTCACGTCGAAATCCGCGGTCTTGTACCTTGAACCCTCTCACATGATTGCAAAAATGAACGCCTTGCTTCATGATCAATTATTTTTCAATAATTTTTTTACATGCAGAAACATATTTTCGTTTTTTAAGTTATATGTAGCATCACTAAAAAGATACGCTAACCAGGCGTTTTAATGAGATTTTTTAAAGAAAAATTATCTTATTACGATCAATCTGAAGCTAAGTGCGTGACGAGCGTGACACAGCATTAGAAACAGCGTGACAAACTCTACTTTCGGCGCGGTTGCACGTCAAGCAAAGCATGCAGCTTCACCGACATGCGAGTCAAAAACACCGAGACTTAAAAACTCGACATTTTTGACCTTTAAAGTTCCAGGAAGGTTATTGGGTTTGAAGTAAAGTTACTATTGAATTTTTACTTCATACAAGAGAAGAAATTCTGAAATATTTGGTATGTAAAATGAGTTTTTAGCTTGAAAACTATAAAGTGTTATCACGTCTTTCATGATGAAAGCGTTTAGCGACCACTGAAAGAAGTTGTTTAAAACTATGATTATACCCTAGTTATTATTATTAAATGGTAAATTTTCAATTTGATATGTAACTGCCTTGCTTGTTTTTATTCAGTTTTATGGGTTAATTGTGGACGAAACGGTTATAAGCTGTAGCCAGAACTATGAATCACCTGTGTCTTAAAAAGCTTATGATTCTTTGTCAATAATACGTGAACCTTAGAAAATTCTCTCTTGAACGGGCCTGGGTTACTTAAAATCATGTGCTTCTTAATATTTTATTGAAGATAAACGCTATTTGTCGTGAACCTTCGAGTAATGAATTTTAAAATCCCTCACCGGGACATAGATGCGCAGTACGTGTGCGCGTGAACAATAGTAGACACAGTCCTTAATATGTTATTGTTATTGTACGTTGATTTTCTCTGATGTTTGTACTCACATGCTTTTCCTTCAAAACCTTGGCGTTTTTCACAGTCAGTCACTTTTATCACCCCCCCCCTGATTTCAGTAGCCATTTACTCGTACATTCAAATTTATGTGATGTGCGCTAAAATAGTTTTAAAATTTAGTTGATTTTAAAATTTAGTTAAATGCACATTTATGTGCGATTAATAATATTTATTTAAGTATTTTTTCCTTTGTACCCACGAACATTTCAGTCAGTTTTTAATCCCACATAGTAAGTATCCATGGAATAAGTCACCGCTGATATCAACTATATTAATATTGTGACATTTACATTTGCTCTTTTAGGACTGGATAGCGTTGGAAACCAGGGGAAGTAACTTCACTTACAGTAACCGAATCGTGTTCTCCAATCTCGGTACCCCACTCGAAGAGAACAATTTCGCATTCTGCAAGGTAAAAGCATGAAACGTTTTTTTATAGAGGGTAGAAAACACCATTAGTGGTTGTTTGCTAGCTTACGTAATTATCTTCCTTTAAAAAATGGTTTTACAAAGTTAGTGTAAAGTTTTCGGTCTGCTTTCGTGTTCAGGTCCTTTGGATGTTGCAAGGCAAAAAGCCGTGAAAACCCTGGGTACGAGCATTTTCCTTCCCAGACCCTACTCATTAGCCAAATCGTACATTGTCGTTCCCAGACCCTACTCATTAGCCAAATCGTACATTGTCGTTCCCAGACCCTACTCATTAGCCAAATCGTACATTGTCGTTCCCAGACCCTACTCATTAGCCAAATCGTACATTGTCGTTCCCAGACCCTACTCATTAGCCAAATCGTACATTGTCGTTCCCAGACCCTACTCATTAGCCAAATCGTACATTGTCGTTCCCAGACCCTACTCATTAGCCAAATCGTAGGGAAACCTAATTTATAATTTTTTTTAAGGTTGTCAATTTCTCTGCCCCATTCTACTTGCCTCCTGTCGTCATAGTAACAGCAACTCATGAGTATGACTCAAGTGATCCATATTCGATGAAAGCGGAAGACAACGCTATAAACGCCTGGGTCGAGGTAAAGTATAAGCTAAGAAAACAAAGTAAAAAAATACGACAACAAAAAAAAAAAAACGAAAATCAAATAAAAGCTCATGCAATCTTCCGAGTCTTCCTTACTTTTTTTAAAAAAAGTATTTTTTCCATTATTTTTAATCTTATTGTATTCTAAGTCCTATGAAGCAGGGTTTATGATAATCGTTTATGTTACGAGACGTAATCTGATTTTGTCCTTTTGTGTCTCAAGGAAATTACGAATACAACTTTTCGAGTGTGCGCAAAGGATCTTCCAGGTTTAGAGGCGACACGTGACGAAATACATGTAGACTACATTGTCATCGGAGGTATAGTATCAGAGTATAGCCTGCTTTCTTTCCCACGCGTTTCTTTTCCTCGATCCTGGTCACCAATTCAGAAACTATGTTGTTTTCTAACAGTTCCTTCAATTTTTATCGAACCCTGAAGCAATTCTGGGCAACTGTTCTGGGCACGACTAACTCACAGATCGAATTGAAGTTTGGGGTGTTGGGTTTTGTGGAGGGAAGAAAAGCGGAAAACCTGGAGAAAAACCCCTCGAATCGAGTGAGTGACCTAACAAACTCTACTCACATGTGATGCCGAGTCCAGGAATCGAACGCGAGAACCCAGAGGGGATAAGCGAGTACCCTACCACTGCTACACCACCCTTGCTTCCCCTTAACTCCTCTGATGTCAATAATTTTCATCCTAGATTTCGATCCTTGCATTGATAAATCATGTGGCGCTTACTTCGATTCGTGCAAAGCGTTTGGTCCCAGGGACGCTCGGTGTGTATGTGTTGATTCTTGTCCCACGTACGAAGAACCTGTGTGCTCCTCTAATGGAACAACATACGAAAACGAATGTACTTTCCAAAGAGAAATGTGTCATTTTACTGGTAATTTTACAAACTACCATCCTGGCAGCTGTAATGGTAAGTTCTTAAACTATCAAAATTAATATTATCGTAATCAATAACACGGAGCGCGGAATCGTCGTCGCTACAAATCAAGGCGTTTCCATGACATTCAATGGGCACTTGCAGGGGCGTAGGCGGTGGGGGGGGGGGGGGGGGGGGCAGGAAGCTCGGGCCCTCCCTCCTCCATCGCCATTTTTTTGGTTGGCCGTTTTTTTCCATGAAAACGGGTTTTGCCCCCCCCCCCCCCCCCCGAGGCAAAATCCTCGCTTTGCCCCTGACCTGTCCTTGTAAGCATTCTGTTTTCCCACAGTGTCATGGAAACACTTTGATTGACGGCCACCAAATCCTATTTTGTCGGGACGGAGGTTAATTGTACGATTCCGCATAAGTGCCATTGAAAACCACTTAAAAAGGCAAAGGGAAAAGCTAGCACGTTTTATTCCGGTGGTTCCTTCATCTAGTAGCTGGTCGCGTAGGGACCTATAAGAACCCGCGAGACAACAATCACCCCTCTCAGTCTCCACCTGGCCAGTGCTCCATGTTAAGGATCGAGTTGTTTTGCTGGCAGTGCCTACCAACGTATGCCTTTTTTCTGCAAATTGAGAACTTTAAACAAAAAAATGAGGGAAGATAAACCGAAGAACCATGATGAAAACCCTTGAAGCAAAGAACACTTACAAACTAGCCACTCTTCTCAAGTAACTATGATATAATGACGGGTTCAGTGGTCTTAATTGTTACATACTTATCGTGTTCATTCGAAGGTTTTCCGACCCAGAAAGGCCGACATAAACTCAAGAAACAACATTACTGGTCAGAGGTCGTCTGTGAGCCAATCCAGTTCAAGCCCTATGTGTTTTATCCCGAGAGACCAATCCATGTCCAGATAACAGTCAATCACCTTAACAGCTCCAACAAAAACCTCGTCCATGATGCAACGGTCTCCTGGATCGAAGGAGTCACGCAATCTAACTTCACAGTTTGCGTGACGATGAGTGGTAGGAACAGACTCCCGAATTCGTTGGAATTTGCTACTGTCGATTGGTTGGCCTACCAAGGTGCTCCCCGTGGGGGTGTAGCTGGGGAGGTGGATTTTACGCTCTGGTGGACTGGGACTGCCTGTGCAACCATCCGTTTGCCACGGGTATAGTAACACTTGCTTTTTTCAGCTTGTTTCAACATCCGTTCTTTTGAATGAAAATCTAAAATTCTTGCGTGTGTTTCAGAACAAATTTAGGTCTCCTCCCACCGTACTTGTTACCGCTGACCACGACAGGAGAAATGTGAAACAGGATGCAGCGAGCCTTTGGGTGGAGGATGTTACGAGGACCTCATTTAAAGTATGCCTCAGAGAATTACAGAGTTTTGACGGAGCACATGAAAGAATCAACGTGGTATGTTGAAATAACATGTATAGTTTGCTCTCTTGACAAAGTAGTTTTTGCTTGACGTCAATCAAAGTGTTTCCATGACAGTCAATAGACACGCACCCTAAAATTTTGTAGTTTGCAAAAATATGCCTGTTTTGTTAAATGGCACCAACGCTCCCCCGAGAGGCCGCGATGACGTAACGTGCAACCAAAAAATTTAGAACCAGTGAATGTATGATATGCGCTTCGCCAAGCTGTCATGTCTACTGGTTTTTTCAAATTTATGTAAACGTTACGTTAACAAGCTATGATAATTTCTCAATTCCAGAACTGGATGGCTTTTGATGTGTTACATCGCCCACTGTTTAGTGAACATGGATCGATTGAGTTTCCAAACACAGGGAACCCACAAAAGATTTATAACTATGCCTTTTGCAAGGTAAAAAAACAGAAAGAAATGATTATATATTTTACATTTTACTCAGACGACGTGTCATTCTCTTGAGAATAAGAATCTTTGTTTGTCTTCTAATGTGTAACCATTAAACAAAGAAATGGTACTCCAGGGAATGACACGTGGTCTGAAACGGGAAAACATTACGCCCAAGCTAAAGATATGTTTCACTGTTTATTTATTTATTTTTTTAAGGATGCTGGATTTGAGATTCCATACAATAAAACGCCAGTGGTTTTGGTCGCTGCAAACCACACGACAAGTCAGTCAGGGAACCTGAATCCTGAATCCAATGCCATGACGTCATGGGTAGAGGTATGACAATGTAAATGGTCTTCATCGTCTTCATGTCAAATGCCAGTGTCGTAGCAAGGGGGTGTTGAAATTTTCGGGTCGAGCCTTTTTTTGTTTGATGGATGATGTCAATGCCACTGGCGTAAGGAGGGGGTACATCACTTCTTCTTCATGTGTGAATGAAAAATTTATATATTTGCACTATTTATTTTAGTACGTCAACAAAACAGGATTTCGTGTGTGCGTAAAGGAACTGTTCGTTAACAAACATGATCCTCTTTCTGTGTCCTATGCCGTGTTACAAGGTAACCTACTAAATGACCTCCATTTTTCTTTATTTGCTTTTTTTGAATGTCTTCAACCTTCAATTACGATTACTCCTCTACCTCCCCACCCACAGGTGACGTGACAACAATGATTCCGTTTTCTGTAATCGATATTTTTCCCGGGTGCAGCTGATTAGCCCACAGCCCAAACCCCATCCTGGAGGACCAGGAGATCATTCTCTACCCTTTGATTTGTTTCGGAGCAGAATTACAATACACGCATCAAGCATTCCGCGCTACTGCTCTAAGCGCATGCTCAGGGGATTAAAAAGTGGGATAATATTTTGTAAAATATGCAATTTTTTGGTATATTTGACTCAAAATTCGCTTAACGGTACGTGATCTTGAATATTTAATGAAAATTGTGTTTGACAAGAAAAACACAACTAAAATATAACATGTTTTACAAAATATTATCTCACTGTTTAATCCCCTGAGCATGCGCTTAGAGCAGTAGCGCGGAATGCTTGATGCGTGTATTACTATGTAGGCTTTATTAAAACTGATATTCGTACCAAATAATAAAATCATTTTCAAGATGTATGTGAAGATGGCTGGAGCTTCTTCAACGGTTCCTGCTTCTACACCAGTTCCCAATGTGACACCTGGACAAACGCGGACCACAACTGCCGATCAATGAACTCGGCCCTAGTGACTATCGAAAGTCAAGAGGAAAATGTGTTTGTCCAGCAGCGACACAACGGCGCCCGGGCGTGGGTCGGGCTGAATGATATCGCTAGTGAGGGTACTTTTGCGTGGGTGGATGGCAGTTTGAGTGATTTTAGGTACTGGAAGAAAGACCAGCCGAATGATATGTCTTCTGGTCAAGACTGCGTGCATACTCTCGGCTTGGGCTTGAACTACCGATGGAATGACATTAGCTGCAACTTTTGTCACCAATACACTTGTAAGAAAGGTACGGTTCACTCAAACTCATGAATCAGTATTTATTGCATATCTTAAGAGAAACCATTCGCCTCTATAAAACTGTTGTCCTTATCAAACCGGTACTCTACTCTTGGTTCTAGAATACAATGATTGCAGTAGTAACCCTTGTCTTAATGGCGGACGGTGTGTGGATCAGAGGAACGGCTTCACCTGTATCTGTCCACCAGGTTTTGATGGCTTTCACCGATGTCAAGGTAATTCAGTGTAATATATTTGACTTATCAATTATGCATCCTTTTTGGTCCAGAAAGTAAACATATGGATACAATACCACTAACGCATTAACCAGAACATGAAAAATCTACTGACTACGAGGTCAAGGGGGCTGAATAAGGACATTTTCTTGTTACTGTAATAACTAAAAATAAGTAATCCCCGGGGGAGTACTCCCTATAGTTGAATGTACGGGGCATCCCGCCCGAAAGGGATGCCTTTTTCAGGCCGGAGGTATAGAAAAGGGTTGGGAATTTGTGAGCTTTGGTACAGAAGAGGGTCGGAAATTCGAGAGTTAAGGTCTAGAAAAGTAAAGGGGAAGCTGAAATTACTATTTATGGAAATGAAGCCGAACTTGCAGACCGTTTTACGCGACGATCGATATTCATATCTGGCCTGCTTCAAAATTAGAGTATATGAAAGGGGTAACTTTTGAAGCAAAAAGGCATATGAAAGGAGCAGTACCTTTTTGCCGACATTTGAAGGGTACGGGGCCCCGGGGTCGAAAGTCTGGGTGGAGCATCCCCGTGCAAAACGTTTAGGAGAACCCCCCTGTTTAATCAAATGTAAGAAATTGTAATAAGTATGGCGTAAAGAGTAACAGAGAAATAGCTTAACAGCACTATAGCAATCTGATCTAGAAATGTTCTAAAACGGCTGAAGTCACTTTTTGACAAATAGTAACATTATTGTAGTAACAGTTTTTATTTGATTCGCCTTGGCGGTTTTGTAGTTGGAAGAGACTGTTCAGTTATATACAAGAATGGTGGAAGACGTAGCGGAGTGTACACCATCAAACCCGACAGTCAAGGAACCTTTCAAGTCTACTGTGACATGACAACTGACGGAGGGGGGTGGACAGTGTTCCAGAGAAGACAAGATGGATCTGTAGACTTTTATCTTGGCTGGCAGCCGTACAAAGCAGGTTTTGGAAACCCGAATGGTGAGTTTTGGCTGGGGAATGACTACATCCATCGACTGACTGCAAGAACTCCCTCGACATTGCGCGTGGATCTGGAGGACTGGGCAAGAACAAGGAAGTATGCCAAATATGGTAGTTTTAGTGTTAGTGCTGAGTCAGACAACTACAGGCTGAGTGTAGGTTCGTATTCAGGTACTGCTGGGGACTCACTGACGTACCATAGCAACAGGCCATTCAGTACGAAAGACAGGAATAATGCTGGAGGAGGAGGCTGCGCTACTTCTTATACTGGTGCCTGGTGGTACAATAATTGTTATTATTCAAATCTAAACGGTCAGTATCTCAGGAATGTAAATGATGCTAGGAGCGCCAACTGGTATTACTTGCACAATAACTACTTGTCCCTGAAATTCACTGAGATGAAAATGCGACCCCAGACATTCTAAGCTGAGGTGAATCAGATGCCTACCGGAGAATTAAAAAAAAACACCATGAAACAACATTGGAAATTCTTTTATTTCTTTAAAAATACAAATCCGAATAGCAGTTAAGTTCTTTTGGATAGCACCGAATGAAGAAATTAACAATGTAAGTTCTCGAAAACGAGCGCCATTTTTCTTTCTTTATTTTGAATCGGCTTTAAATTTCGTATAAAACAGCTTTCTTACTAAGTTCCCTAGTTCCTTTTTGCTAAATCAAGGCCTAATCTTGGGCCCAGTGTCGCCACGACACAATACGACATGCGGCAACATGAGGCGAGATTGACAAATTTTGAGGGGAAATTTTAGACGATATTAGGTGACATTAGGCACTCGGCAACACTAGGTTGATAAAATTGGTCAAACTTTATAAGAAACTGGGTTCTAGTATGAATAGATTGTTTCATGAAAAAATATTTTGAGTAAGAAGACATTTCAGCAGATGCTGGAACATTGAGCGAGTTTGGTTAGTATTAGGTGGCATTAGGCGACATTGAGGCCCAGAGTAGGCCTAAATCAGCCCGCAGCCACCTTATAAATTGCAAACCCTTAACCGATTCACAAGTAATTTTTGACTTTACTTTATATTGTCTGGAAAGTGCGCGAGCAAGTGTTAGATTTTTAAAATGCTCGTACGCAGGTGTAAATTACGAACTTTAAGGTTTGATAAGGTCTAACAAGAGACGAAACTAGTTCCTTAAAAAAGTTTAAAACGTTTGACTTAGTGCGTTAAAAGAGTTTTATAAAGGTTTAGAACCATTTGAAATGTAACCAAGTAATTTTGAATTCCAGATTCCTAAACTGCCTCTAGTTTGTCGTATAACACGTTGTAGCAAAATATAAAAGACATTAAAGCGAGTATCGTTAGGATAGCTTAGCAAACACCAGGATGGTTTGGGTGTAACTTTGTTTTATTATAACACTTGGCCATCCATGGGATAGCCATTTTATCATCTCGTAATATATGATATATGATATGATATGCTTATTCAATATAATATCTATCGTTCACACATTACACATTACAATAACACATTACCTGATTTCAAGTCGAGAGGGACTGGGACCTAGCTCCTTTTTTGTTTTTGGACGAAGTCGCATGAATAGACCTAGCGTTTTAGCTTGGATGGTTTGTTTTCCCCTTTCAGACCATGTGTCATTCTGTTGAGAAAAAGATTCTTTGTTTGAGTTGTATTAATATTCATGTGTCTTCTCATGTGCAACCGTTAAACAATGAAATGATACTCTGGGGAATGACACGTGGTTTGAAAAGGGGAAAACAAAGCACCCAATGCAACTCAGAAAATAGTAATTAGCAATAGTATTAGTTTGGTTCTATTGCCAGTCATAACAGTGTGTTCTATAACCACTCAGAGGAGCTTATAAAAAGATCCTAGATATTTTGATGTCAACCCGTGTATCTGGTAGAATGGGATAGGGAGGGGGGTCAATCACCCACCGCTAACTTAGATTAAACTGACCCCCAGCTATTGTCACTGGTCCCAAAGGCACGAATATATAAGAAGCTTATTTGCATTTCCGATTACTTCTCTTCCAACCTTCTAGGGCCGCCGTACGCGGTATCTAGTGCTCTGATAGTCATTTGAGTGGTCTCATTGTACTCCCCTGCGACCCGCGGTTGCTCTCCTCCTGCGTTTTTTTCCCACCCTCCCCTCCCTTCCCTTGCGATTCTGTGGTTCTTTGGAGAGCTCCGCCAGGTCTGCGCTCCCATAACTTATATATAAGTACAATGGGTCCAGTGATAATATATTACTATCAACACCGGTGATCAATGAGATGATTTATTTTCAGTATATTAACATGAAAATGATTTATCGATTTGAATGTCACCGCTATACTCTTTCAGTACTTGGAATTCGAACTTCAAAACTTCACTGAAGCGCTTAGCAATAACAATTCCTTGTTCTTCATCGCACCTGTCGTCTACCTTCCTTCATGAATAGTTCCACCAGGGTTTAAGGTTGAAAAACAAGCAAAATGAGCTTAAGATTAATTGTGCTGATAAATAAAATGAAGACATACTCCAGCCTTATGATCTGAACAAACTATTTTTTCCTTTCCCTTTTTCTTTCTTTTCTCAGCCAGTGAAATATCTTTTTTTAATTTTATACCGACATCATCCGATGTCATTGTCAACCTTCGTGGATGGTTCTTGCAGGAGTTAAGGTTAAAATGCGGAAGTTAACATCAAAAATCTTGTTGCTTACATGACTACCGGACCAGCTGTTACTTTTGAAAGGAAACCGTGCACGAAGTTATGGTGCGATCGGCCTATAAAATGAAGAAACATTCAATGTGTTGCCAAAAAACCGTTTTTGGTTTTATTTTCATTTTCTTTTTCATTTTCGTTTTTCATTTTCTCCGAGACATTCTAGCAGTTAAAAATCATATTACGTGATATTGGATGTGACTATTTCGCTTTCAATGCATTCATAGTTCCTTTTTTATTATTTCCTAATTAAGACTTCGAATAATAGTATCAATAAATAGATGAATGTGTCCTTTCAGCAGTCATGATGGTAGCATCAGTTAATAATTAATCAAAAATAGAGCCCAACTTAAAATGTCAAGTGAGCCAATTAAATAGGCTTGAATGCTATATTATAGGTATGTCGTTTCAAGAATTACGGCTTTCGTTTCTAGACCTATATATGGCTGTGATAGTGTCGTACTTTATGCTGGTGTTTGCCCTAGAAAAACTAGAAAAACAAGGGGAAGTGGGGTGGGAGGAGAAGATGAGGAAAACAGGTAGAAAATAATGGAGAACCAGAAAAGGGGTTGTTCACCAAAAATTGGCTGTCCCGCTAAAAGGGAAAGATTTTGTACATTGGATCTTTTTGGCTGCTTACAGACAATAAGAGATTCCAACTTATGAAGACGTTCATTAAACTTGTGTGCGTCACCAGCCCAGCTTTCTCTACTAGACCAGCTGTTACTTTTGAAAGGAAACCGCGCACGCAGGTATGGTGCGATCGGGCTATAAAATGAACACACAAACTTTGCCCCAAAAAAGGTTTTTCCTTTTCTTTTTCTTTTTCGTTTTTCTTTTTCTCCGAGACATTTTAGCAGTTAAAAATCATATTATGTGATATTGGATGTGACTATTTCGCTTTCAATGCATTCATAGTTCCTTTTTTTATTATTTCCTAATTAAGACTTCGAATAATAGTATCAATAAATAGATGAATGTGTCCTTTCAGCAGTCATGATAGTAGCATCAGTTAATAATTAATCAAAAATAGAGCCCAACTTAAAATGTCAAGTGAGCCAAGTAAATAGGCTTGAATGCTATATTATAGGTTTGTCATTTCAAGAATTACGGCTCACGTTTCTAGAGGCATATGGCTGTGATAGTGTCGTACTTTATGCTGGTGTTTGCCCTAGAAAAACTAGAAAAAGAAGGGGAAGTGGGGTTGGAGGAGAAGATGAGGAAAACAGGTAGAAAATAATGGAGAACCAGAAAAGGGGTTGTTCATCCAAAAATGAGCTGTCCCTCTAAATGGGAAAGATTTTGTACATTGGATCTTTTTGGCTGCTTAAAGACAATAAGAGATCCCAACTTATGAAGACGTTCATTAAACTTGTGTGCGTCACCAGCCCAGCTATCTCTACTAGACCACCTGTTACTTTTGAAAGGAAACCGCGTACGCAGTTATGGTGTGATCGGCCTATAAAATTAACACACAAACTTTGCCCCCCAAAAAGTTTTTGCCTTTTTCTTTTTCTTCCTTTTTCCTTTTTCTCCGAGTCGTTCTACCAGTTAAAAACGTATCGTGCGTCATTGGATGGGACTGTTTTCTTCATAGTTCCATGTCACTATTATTTTCCAATTAAGATTTCGAATGCTAAAGTAAAATAATAGAGTTCAACTTACGATGTCAATTAGTAAAAATCCTTGAGCGTTATATTCTATAATATGAAATTTCAAGAATTACATAAGCGTCTGTCAGGATGACAGATTCCCTCAAGAAAGATGCTACAGTACACAGGACTATTCGAAAAACCAATGATGAATACTTTCACAAGGAAGTGGAGTTGATACCAAGGCAAATGAGATATTCTTTTGTTTTAAGAATCATACAAGTGAGACTATACAATGCTTGTTGTCTCATTTGCATCTCATTTGCATGCCGTATCTGTAATAACAGTTATTGTTCTAGATTAGAATCTCTCTCTCTTTTTTGGAAAAGTTGGCCAAAGAGACAGATAAATGCCATCGCTTTGACATACCTTTTTTAGACAATTTGAGTGACCTATGAATAAAAAGTTACACGACCTTCTCCTACAATTCGTAATGAATAGTTACTCGTAATGTTTTGAAAATTCCTAAATTGCACTCTCTTACAAGGACTTTCAAAACATTAGTCGTAGCTATCAATTACGAATTGTTAGTTAAAAACTGACAAATACGTGTATTCTATTCAAAGGTCTAATTACTGCATCCATACACCTAGAAAGCTACACTTTGAATCTAACATTCTTGCTCAAACTATCAACGAGTAAACAGCTAATTTTACAAACGAAGCCATGGAATTCCTCGTTGTAATTCTCCTGATTATTGTGTTGTGTAAAGTGGACCACATCACAAGTACCAACACACACGATGATCGTCACCCAGGATTGTTGTTTGATAACCATCCTGGTTACATTCTTTCTTTGCCCGCCAACATGACCAAAGTCAAACAGAAGTCCACCAAAGTCTCGAGCAAGATGGATTGTGTGTTCGCTTGTGTTGGGACATCTTGGTGTCGTTCGGTTAATTTTAAGATCACGGCTGAGAAGGACGGTCGTCACATCTGTGAGGTGATAGCTACTGATAACTATACCAATCCAAAGAATTTGAAGCAGGACGAGAAATTTACTCATTTGAACATCAGGGTAAGATATGTGGCGAATATTGTACAGTACAGAAAGATTTCCATTTCAATCTGCAACAATACGTAGTTCTTTCTCGTTGATCATCTTGATACCAAGTACTTCTACCAGAATCTTTGCTAAATGTTCATCCTGGCAAACAGGAGCTCTCTTGTCTTGATAAAACCTTCTTATTTATCAATCTTTCCATCGTAGAATCCGTGTGAAGGCAATCCATGCCTTAATGATGGTGTATGCATACCTCATGGAAACAGGCTGGACTATCGCTGCAAATGCAAGAAAGGATACACTGGAAACAACTGCCAGAAAGGTAAGCCTCGAATGAAGTTTTTAAACTTAAAACTTTGATTTTTGTTCGTTCATTTTTTGTTTTCAGTTGAAGACTTTTATGTCATATTTTTCTCATCGTTTTCTCCCTAATAATTTTCTCGTTGAAAACGGGGACCATTCTGTATACTTGTATAACAAATATGTGACATAAGATCACTTTCTTGTCAGTAATGCGAGACTGTTCAGATATCTACAAGAATGGTGAAAGACGTAGCGGAGTGTACACCATCAAACCCGACAGTCAAGGACCCTTTCGAGTCTACTGTGACATGACAACTGACGGAGGGGGGTGGACAGTGTTCCAGAGAAGACAAGATGGATCTGTAGACTTTTATCTTGGCTGGCAGCCATACAAAGCAGGTTTCGGAAACCCAAATGGTGAGTTTTGGCTGGGGAATGACTACATCCATCGGCTGACTGCAAGAACTCCCTCGACATTGCGCGTGGAGCTGGAGGACTGGGCAAGAACAAGGAAGTATGCCAAATATGGTAGTTTTAGTGTTAATGCTGAGTCAGACAACTACAGGCTGAGTGTAGGTTCGTATTCAGGTACTGTTGGGGACTCACTGGCAACCCATAACAACATGTCATTCAGTACCAAAGACAGGGATAATGATGCTCATGGAGAAAGCTGCGCTACTTCTCATACTGGTGCCTGGTGGTACCGTAGTTGCTATAATTCAAATCTAAACGGTCAGTATCTCGGGAATGTAACTGATGATAGGGGCGCCATCTGGTATCACTTTCACAATGACCACTTTTCCGGCCTGAAATTCACTGAGATGAAAATGCGACCCCAGACATTCTAAGCTGAGGTGAGGTGAATCAGAAAAAACGACGAGTCAAATAGAGATGACACATACAGTCTACACATATCATAAAGCCTGAGATAGTAAAAACAAAACAACAACACAATAAATAGGCTTTTAGCAGTGACATATACACATAGTAGGTATACATGGTAGGTTTTTTTTTACCTTTTTTTTTTTACCATTTTTGGGGGGGAAATGGGATTAGGATCCGCCCTTCAGGACCCTATATAATGACGTAATGACTCCTTAAATTAAAAATTTCATGCACGTAAATTTTTATAACTAATTCGTTCTTAATCAACGAATTGAGTCGTAGCGTAGTGGTAAGGAAATTTTATAGGAATCTAGGTAGTAATGGAGAAGGTCAAAATAATTGTCATCTTACCTGACCCGATTTAGAGGGGAGGGGTGTGGTACCCGGTACCCACCACCTCTGAAAGTTAAATCCTTGATTTTGTACTTCATAGTTCAAATATTTTGCGATATTATCTAGCAGTACAGATGAATCTCCATGAAGGTATAGTCGTATTATATTTTAATTCCTGGTTCCGACTCAGACAATAATGAGCCAATCAACGTTGCAGCAGTTTTCCCAGTGGAATTAAAATCTCATTTAACAAACACTGAACTGCACAGTATCGTTTAAAAAAATACTACAAGGATAACGAGGCAATTTTCAATTATTTTCACAGGGCAGTAAACAATTGAAACAATTTATAATCGATTTTTCGCGATCAGAGTTTTAAGTTCTCAGTGAGATATTCTAGCAAATTTGTTGAACTTGTGGGACATAGCAACCGTAACTAAGGGGAGACGGAACCATAAGTTAGATCCAAACCCGGCGTGGGTTTCAGTTGGATATCCAGGTTTAGATCAAGGTATCCAAGGGTATGCACGTAACCCTAAAACAAGCATGTAATTTGTGCATCAAGCTTGATTCATGAGTTTGAGAAGTATATATCTCAAACCTTCAATATTTCTGAATTAACGTCGATAGCGGGAGATCTGAGACCAATATACCCCTTGCAGCACGTCGAGATTCAGCTCAATTTGGAGGACAAAACAATAGGTTCCAATTCTCAGGAGAAATATTGCAAATACATAGTTGCAATCACTCTTGAATGGCATCGAATTGCTAATTTGTGTCAGTTATCGCATTAATTCACAAAAATTCATGTTGACACCAAACATTTCCGCGGCTATAGGTCTCAGATCAACCATTCCAGAGGATCTCCCGTTATCAATGTTAATTGAAGTAGGTGTTTACAGTATACACGGTTGTCATCGCTAAAGGCGAAAAGCGATAGGCGATAGGTCATTCCAAGACGGAAAGGAATTATGGGTATACAACTAAACACGAATAATCAAGGTCTTTAAAATCGTTTCGTGGACAACACTAACCTCCGTGTTCTTGGCGAGAATAAGAAGCAGAAACACACGTTATTCCAGCTATTCTTGGATCTTGGAATGACCTATCGCCTATCGCCTATGACAACCTTTTTTGAAATAGGTATATTCATGCATGCGACATTGTTAATCAGGTTAATGTCAAGAATAAATTTCCATTGTTTTGGCTGCAGTAGCGCCTGACAATGGTTTATGCACTCTATTGGTAGTCTGTGTCTTGACGATTTTATCAGAGTAAAAAGTAGATCTATTTTCATGCTCAGACCTCAAGTCATTTCCTTGAGCATTACAGCTTTGTTTATCCAAAGATTAGAAAGAAAGTCAATGTATCTTATTGGGAAACCATTAGACTTGAATCAAATCGCTCTGTTGGTAGTTTGGCAAATTCCCTTCTTCAGTTTAGTCAATTTGATTAGGGACGTTTATGACCATTACTGACTAGGATTATTTTGCTTTTTGAACACGAGCGTAGCAGAGAGGCAGTTGCCGCAATATTTATTAAACAATGAAAGTGAAACTTTAAGAACAAAAATCGGTACTGGTGAGAAGGCGTTTATCATTACTATTTCTATTCCACTGCGCTGCTAATGACGTCATTCTTTGCAGCTTGCATGCTCAGTTCCTACAAGCGGTTATCCTCATTAATGTTGCAATAATGGCGGACAAGAAGTCATCAGAAATCGAGTTTTGAAACCAATTTTTTACTTCACGTCCTAATTCCGCTTTATTTTTAAACCTTAAACTTTTAATATTATACTGTTTTATAAAACATTTATCTAAAATGTCCAAGAGCAAGAGAAAAGGGTACGATTTTTGGAGAAATGATTTAAATGAGGCCAAATTGGTCGTGGCTCCAATGGTGGACCAGTCAGAGCTACCTTGGAGAATGCTCAGTAGAAAACACGGTGCACAACTGTGCTTTACTCCTATGCTACACTCTAGTATGTTTGCTAAAGATCCCATTTATAGGAAGGAATTCTTTACTACTTGTGCTGAAGATCGACCATTAATCGCTCAGGTAAGAACTTAGGTTTGCTGAATAAGCTATAAAGCTCTCTAGAGTCCCATTCACACCAACTAACCTTGGTATTTATTAATTTATCTATCGCATTTCCTTCGTCAATTGGCTGCCATCTTTATACAGGGTTAAAACTACTTAAGAGAAGGTTTGAAAGTTGTTTAGTAAGGCGTACAGGCTGATGAAAGCTAGAGCACTAGTTCAACTAAACAACCTTTAAACGTGTCTAAAGGTCCGGTGTGAATGGGGTATATTTTTTTAAAGCAAGTGAACAAGTGAACATAAAAATATAAGGCTTGTTCCCACACATTTCCTCTTATTTGGTGCTGGAGCCAACATGATTAGAGCCAGTGGAAAATAAGATTTAAAAAAAGCAACAGCCTTAAAGTTGGCAGAAATGTAGGCAATGTTGTATTCTCTTCAAATACAGTAAGGCCCAGTTCAAACGTCAATCCTTTCATGAGCCGAACGCATTTGAAACAATGGATAATAAGGCGGTCTTCTTTGATGTCATTAGGTTCGGTTCATGAGAAGATCGACGTTTGAACTGGGTCTAAGTGCCCATACCACCTTTGAGAATATTTTAAGTATAGATTCTACATCAGGTGAGTTGCTCAGTGACCCCAAAAAATGTTATAGTTTGAGTGATGACGTCTTGAGTTTTCTTGTTGTAAAGCTAATGACTTTGAACATTTCAAAGCTGATTTGCAAAATTTGGAATTTGATGATGTCACACTCTAATTATAGAGCTGACCAATGAGAAAGAGTGAGACACTATGGAAATGGAAATGTTTAATCCCATTATTTGTCGTTCTCCATCCATCCATTTATTTATTTATCATTTTGCTGATGATGACTTTGGTCAAAAACGTTTAAAAACAATTTTGAATAATTTCTTAGCCTTTTTTGTATCAATATATTTATTTGTTGATTGTTTGATTTTTAAAGTTCTGCACAAATGACCCTGAGACATTCGTCAAGGCAGCTCAACATGTGGAGTCTCACTGTGATGCTGTTGATCTTAATCTTGGATGCCCTCAAACAATAGCTAAAAGAGGTACCATGATAGTTGAATATTACTTGTTCTTGTACAGTAATGTAATCCTCCTAACTAGGATTACAGTCAAACTAAGAAAACCGTGAACACCTAAAATACGGGTATGTCTAGAATGTTTATTTTGGCTGTTGCTTGTAAAAAAGATGTTTCCCACCACCATGAAAAAAGATTGTATTGAATCCTTCTCTCGTGTATCCATCTGTCTCAAATAGAAATCTCTAATTTCATGAGAATAAAACTAAAATATGAAGTTTGAAACTTTTAAATGGGAAAACACTTTGCATGACCGCGCTGTGATCAAACACATAAACATTCCAGACATATTTTAGGTGTTCATGGTTTTCTTAGTTTGACTGTAAATCATACCAGGCACTAGCAAGAAAGATTTAGACTAAAAAGAGAAGGGTTTGTTGAAACGTTCATTAGCGAGGGGGAAGAAGGGGGAGGGTTTGTCGACAAAAATAATTTTTCTTCATTCACTTGGGCCACTTGAAAAAGATTAAGAAATTATTGCAATCTTCTGAACTTACTGTATGTTTGTTTTTATCATGCAGGTCATTATGGAGCCTTTTTGCAAGATGAATGGGACTTGATTTCAAGAATAGGTTAGAATTTCCTGTTAAGATAAATGTGTGCTAGTTCCAGGAAACGTATTTAGTTTTTAAAGGGGGATATTAATTAATATATATATAAAAAAAAAACTTCAAAAATTGTTATGGTACTCTTTGGGGATAAGGGGTGGGGTTCTATGACCAGCCCCCTTGTAGATAATTAATAATCATTTACCATAGTCAAGGTGATTATCAGCGAATATTTACTGAGCCGTGAGTCCTCAAGCTGTTTTCTTATCATTATTCTCATCAAGAGCTCACAGAGGTTAGCATTGAGATATCCAGTGTTGTTTGTAGTTGCTGAAACCATTATTTATAAACATCTCGATTATTTGTGTTTATAGTCATATGCCCATAATTCCTTTTTGTCTTGTATGACTTATTGCCTATTGCCTATCTCCTATAGCTCCGGCAACATTTTTTGATATAAGTATATATGAACTTTGCTTTGTCAGATAATCGAACCACTGAGGCACTGGGATATCGTAGTGATAAGCAAGATGGTATTTTATAGTTGATGTTTCATTGATGTTATTGTACTCTCTGTATTTCAGTCAGCCTTGCTCATGAAAAGCTATCAGTTCCAATAACTTGTAAAATAAGAGTCTTTGATGACCTTAAAAAGACAATAGAATATGCTCAGATGCTGGAGAAAGCTGGATGCCAGGTAGAGATTTAATATGAATGAGTTATGATCATATGCAAGAAGAAAAGAGTTGCAAATGGAAATTGTCACATTAAAGTCTAAGGTCATTTCTTCTTCCTCCTCTTCTTCTCCTTCTCCTTCTCCTTCTCCTTCTCCTTCTCCTTCTCCTTCTCCTTCTCCTTCTCCTTCTCCTTCTCCTTCTCCTTCTCCTTCTTATCTGCATTTCTTCTGGCACTTGTCATTCCCTAGAGTATGATTTTCTAGTCTTCTACATGTGAAAACTGAAAAACTTTACAGACTATGTCATATCATTTCCTTGTTTAACAGTTAACTGAATATGGTTGCAACTCAGACAAAGAATTTGAATTACTGGTGCACTTTATTTGGAGCCTCGCTCTGTTGTGCTGTCCCTCACCTTTTAAATTTTTGTTTTATAATTTATTATCATATATGTTCCTTGTATTATGTCTTTATTTATATTTTTGATTTATATTTTGCTATTTGGATTTTATATATTTTTAAGGTGGAAGTTATGTAAATAAATAAATAAATAATTAAATCTCAAGGGAATGACACATGGCCTGAAATGTGGAATTATTATGCCCAAACTAAAGAGTTCTATTAACATTTGATATTGTGTTGTTTAGCTTTTGACAGTACATGGCCGGACAAGAGACCAGAAGGGACCCAAAACAGGGCTTGCAGACTGGGATTACATTAAAGCCGTAAAGTAAGTCTCACTTAGACTTAATACACCATTAGAACTCCATGGGATTGGTATTATTCAACTTGTACATTCTTTACATTACAGTTGGCTGTTGCTAATTACTTGCAAAAGTCAACTGTAATGTAAAGAATCTGCAAGTTGAATGATACCAATGTTTTAAAATCCCACGGACTTACAATGACAATATGCAACAAGGTTGAAAATAATGTTTTTGATAGGCAGTTCATTTGTCAGGCCAGAGGAATATTTGGCCTGTCAAACCAAGTTGTGGCTGGTCAAATGTCCAAAGAAACGGAATCATTTACCAGTCAAGTGGTCATTTTTACTGGACATTTTTCTGATGACTGGTGCTTATTTGCAGCCTTGATGCAATAAATATGTTTCAATAGACCTCATCGGCTTGGGTGTAATTTTGTCCCATTTCAGACCATGTGTCATTCCCCAGAGTATCATTTCATTGTTTAATGGTTGCACATGAGAAGACACATGAATATAGATACAACTCAAACAAAGAATCTTATTCTCAAGAGAATGACACGTGGTCTGAAATAGGACAACATTACCCCCAAGCTGATGAGGTCTATTGTCCCTCAAATCGCAGCTTTGGAAATCACATTGTCAAGAGTCTCAATTTCAAAATTGGATGAGGGCATTCCAGTCGGGACCCCCCAGACTAGCCCCCACCCAAAACTATGCTTTGTTGTCTTTGATAGATACATATCATGTGTATAATTGTAATGGTTTTTAAAAATTTATTCCACTTTACCACTTTGAGGTGGATGGAAAGCCTTACAGGTTTAGGACCCAATTACAAGGCAACCGATAGATCGAATTAGAATTTGGAAGTTGATTTTTGTGGAGGGAGGAAAACTGGAGAACCCGGAGAAAAACCCTCGAAGCACAGGAGAGAACCAACAAACAACTCTACTCACATACAACACTGAGCCCAGCGAGGCTTGAACCCTGGTTGCATTGGAGAGAGGCGAGCACTCTCACCGCTATGCCACCTGTGCTTCAATGTAATTCATTGCTGTGGTTTCATTGAAATTATAATATTTTAAAATCTTAATCATTCTGCATGTACATAGGGAAAGTGTTTCCATCCCAGTTTTTGCAAATGGTAATATTCAATATTTCAAAGATGTCCAAGCATGCATGGATTATACAGGGGTGGATGGTGTTATGACAGCTGGTAAGTTTCTATATTTAACCTTCACCTGTAAGTTAGATAACCAAATGGGTTAATGCGTCACCCTCTTTAAATAAAGTTTATTGTATTGTTGTATTGTATTGTTTTTGCCTTATCTTCAGTGTCTGTCTGTCTATTTCTCTGTCAGTCTCTCTGTTTTTCCATCAACACGTGTCTCTCTGTATGCCAGCTCTTATACATGTGTATATGTGTCTCAGCTTTTCCCATTTCTTTCTTTATTTGTTTTATTTTCAGTGAGTGTTTTTCCTATCTATAGCAAAAGTGCAGTTAGTTGTAGTACATTTTCTTCTCACTGGGGTCTAGGGTTCAATTCCTAGACTTGGTTTGTTAGGCTCTCCCTTGATTTGAGGGTTTTTCTCTGAGTTCTTTGGTTTTTCTTCCTCTGCAAAATTTCAATTTGATCTGTGAGTTAGCCATGCCCTGACTTAGATCAGCCCAGAGGTTGTTTCAGGGTTTGATCTGTGAGTTAGCCATGCCCTGACTTAGATCAGCCCAGAGGTTGTTTCAGGGTTTGATCTGTGAGTTAGCCATGCCCTGACTTAGATCAGCCCAGAGGTTGTTTCAGGGTTTGATCTGTGAGTTAGCTATGCCCTGACTTAGATCAGCCCAGAGGTTGTTTCAGGGTTTGATCTGTGAGTTAGCCATGCCCTGACCTGGATCAGCCCAGAGGTTGTTTCAGGGTTCAATCTGTGAGTTAGCCATGCCCTGACTTAGATCAGTCTAGAGGTTGTTCCAGGGCTCAATCTGTGAGTTAGCCATGCCCTGACTTAGATCAGTCTAGAGGTTGTTCCAGGGCTCAATCTGTGAGTTAGCCATGCCCTGACTTAGATCAGTCTAGAGGTTGTTCCAGGGCTCAATCTGTGAGTTAGCCATGCCCTGACTTAGATCAGTCTAAAGGTTGTTCCAGGGCTCAATCTGTGAGTTAGCCATGCCCTGACTTAGATCAGTCTAAAGGTTGTTCCAGGGCTCAATCTGTGAGTTAGCCATGCCCTGACTTAGATCAGTCTAAAGGTTGTTCCAGGGCTCGATCTGTGAGTTAGCCATGCCCTGACTTAGATCAGTCTAAAGGTTGTTCCAGGGCTCGATCTGTGAGTTAGCCATGCCCTGACTTAGATCAGTCTAAAGGTTGTTCCAGGGCTCGATCTGTGAGTTAGCCATGCCCTGACTTAGATCAGTCTAAAGGTTGTTCCAGGGCTCGATCTGTGAGTTAGCCATGCCCTGACTTAGATCAGTCTAAAGGTTGTTCCAGGGCTCGATCTGTGAGTTAGCCATGCCCTGACTTAGATCAGTCTAAAGGTTGTTCCAGGGCTCGATCTGTGAGTTAGCCATGCCCTGACTTAGATCAGCCCAGAGATTGTTTCAGGGTTGAATCTGTGAGTTAACTGTGCCTAGACTTAGATCTACCCAGCGGTTGTTTCGGGGTTTGATCTGTGAATAGCCATGCCCTGACTTAGATCAGCCCAGAGGTTGTTTCAGGTTATTGATAAACTTTTGGAGTTACTGTATCTGACCTGTCTGTCTGTGTTGCTGTCTTTGCATCCATTGTCCTTCCTGTTTTTTCTGTCTTTGGGATGCATGGGTAGCATAGAAGAGAGAGTGCTGACCTCTCACAAATGCGACCTGGGTTCAATTCCTGGACTTGATCGTACATTGTATGTGAGTAGAGTTGCTTGTTAGATTTCTCCTGTACTTTGATGGTTTTTCAACTTGGAATCCAGTGGAAGAGTCACTCTGTGGAATCCACTATTAATTCCTATTTATTTATTTTATTTTTGTTTAGTGTCTGTGTTTCTGTGTTTATGCTTACGTACATGTATTAGCTTTACATATATTAAGCAAATGTCTTTGTTGACCTGTCTCATCTTCATCCCCCTTTTTTCTTGTCCTTTAAGTTTTTTTCTGGTTTGATATCTCTCTCAATCTCTGTTATTTTTTCATCTTCAGAGGGTAACCTCCACAATCCTGCCCTACTTGGCGACAAGCAACCAATGGTGTGGCAGATGGCAGAAGAATATTTAGACTTTGTTGATAAGTATCCCTGTCAACTTTCAGCTGTAAGAGGCCATCTCTTCAAGCTCCATTTCCATAGGTCAGTACAGATGTCATTGAAAATACAGCCAATCAGATTGCAAGAAAGCTGCTGGGATGTGATTGATTCCTTTCATGTGATATCAAATCAGCTCAAGTTGGAGGACAAAATAAAAGAGTTTCAATCTCTTGAGAATTAAAACCAGTCCTATTGTTTTGTTATACAATTTTAGCTGCATTCCGACATGCTGCAAGGAGTCTATATCTGATGGCATTTGACTGTTCTTTCCATCAGGCATTGCAGCCTAGCATGGTTCATACCAATGAAGGAATAAGGAAATTGCCATGGCTAGACAACCATTGTCCATGTGGAATTTCTTTATCTCTTGTGATCAGAATGAACTTGATCCATTGAAAACAGGCCAAAACAGCTGTCCACGGTTTCTAGTTGAACTGGCTCATTTTTCAGTCGACTTGAAGTTGTCAAAGGCCTAACTAACTTCTTCAGTCGCTCTTATTAAGGCTCGCAACTTATCCATTCCAGCTGTACGAAAAACTAAGCGCGAAAAGGATTGTTGTTGTAATTCAAGCGGCCCTTGTCTGAGTCTTAAAAGTCATATATCTCACAGAATTTGAGGAGATGGATCGCAAAAATTTACTTTAATTTTTTAAACAACGCGTATACTTCAACTTTTTTTCTCTAAATTCTTTGAAACGCGTGTTTTTGTATTGGGAAGAGACTTGGAGCAAGGGCCGCTTGGCTAAGCATCGAAGAGCGCTGTGATTGGACGGTTCGTGCGTGCTCCGGACACCTGGTTACGCATACCATTGAAAATTTGATTGACAGGAGCCAGAATGCCAGATGTCTGGAGTCAGTAGGCCACAGAAATATGAAAAGAGCTGTAAAAGTGTTGTATAACTAGTATGTATTCTGCACTTTGTATTTACATTTGTACAAACTGTCTTATATTTTGAAGCCTTTCCAAACATACTGACTTGCGAGAGGTGCTTGGAGATAGCAAATCACTTGAAGAGATGAAAAAAGTTAATCAAGAACTCACCATAAGACTTAAGGTATAGTTAATGGAGAGCTACAATATATTTTTATTTATTTATTTATTAACTTCACAACCACAAGAGCATAAATGCATAAACATCAAACTACAAACTTACAGTACGAATTACAGCTACAAGAAAATGAACAGAAAATGAAAAAAAAATTATTATGCTATGCGCTGCTCGATTGGTTGAGGGTCTGACCAACAAGACACAGATCCCATACAAAGGTCAGCTAAATACCATACAATACCATACCATAATACCATATACTGTAAGCTCTTCCCAGGTTAAGGTAAATACTGTAATGGGTTGAGATGCCATTGCAGTGCATTCTGGAACTGTTTCAAAAATAGATACAATCTTGGAAATACGTCGGAAATACCGTAATAGTTGTAGTATGTAGTATATTTTATTATTATTTATGTAGAAAGATGCCAAGGAAAACACTGATGAACCAATATCATACACAGGATTACATCACTGGGTGTGCCAGCCTTATGAGAGACCAAGGTAAACTCAGTAGTAACACAGGGAGCCCAAGCCTGGTTTGTTTGTTTACATTTTTTCCTGAAATTTTTGGAAAATTCATAATTTTTTTCATCTACCATTTTTGTGTCCTGTCCTTAGCTAAAGCTGAGTTTTAGCCAAATGGGAGCCTTTTTGAATGCACATCATGAGGAAGGAAGAAATAAAAGGCATTTTGTTTTCATTCATGGAAGCATGGATGTTGCGCTGCTAATGCATTGCCTTTCACCATTTATAATTTTGATGTGACCCGGGTTTGGGCTCTGTGTCGTATGTGAGTAGAGTTGTTTGTTGGTTCTCTCCCGTGCTTCAAGAATTTTCCCCAGGTTCTCTGCTTTACCTCCCTCCTTAAGAATCATTTTCCAAATTCCAATTCGATCCTGGGTTCACAGTAATTTGAGCCTAGTACTGTTGTCAATGTGTCGTGAGGAAGTTGTGTGTCCCATGCTGTGCTACAACAGCCAAAGCTTAATAAATTTTAAATTCTAGCGAACAATAGGACACAAAAGAAAGGTACATGTGTAATTAGGATACAAATTAAGTTGAAAGAGTTTTTTGGAAAGACCACTCTCGACCCCAGAGCCCTGTCATTGTTACTGCACATGCTAGATGAAATGCCAGAGACAGGAAAACCCAGTAACCCTGTGAAAAGACATGAATTTTAATCTGCTTTTTCTTGTGTTGTTTTTTCTCTTTCTTCAGCCCTAAAGATAATTCATCTGCAGCAAACCAAACAAAGGAGAAAGACTCATGTGAAGGGAATAGTGAGAATGAAGTTTTGGCTGAAAAACAGCGTAAAAAAGCTCTGAAACGAAAGAAACGGCTGCTGCACCAGAGTAGTAAAGGTATGTGTACTTTCCATGTTTCATTTTGGGAAGTTTCAGGGGTAATATTTAGTTCTGCTCCCAGTTTTGTTGGTGAAGATGATGATGAAGATGATGATGATGATATATGATGACAATGATGATGATGATAATGATACATGATTATGATGATGATACATAATGATGACAATGATTTTGTTGATGATACATGATGATACTAATGAATATGATGATAGTGATGCTACATGATGATGCTGATGATTATGATGCTGATGATGATGATGACTGATGATGATATTGAATATCTACTTGTTTTCCCTACCCCAATCTTCTCGTATCCTTAGTTAACTGGATTATTTCATCATTTCCTTTTTTTATTTCAGTCCCAGTTGAGTGGGTATTTTGTATTCAATGCAAGACCAACCCGATGGTAAGAGTTTATTGACGTGTCCATTGTGGTTTCAGCCACAGGGAGCCCACTTTGAAAAAAAGTATTGGAAGAAACGGAATTTGGGCTGTCTGTGATCCAACAGACTTATTAGTATATACCCCTTGCAGCACGTTGGAATGCAGCTCAATGTGGAGGACAAAACAATAGGTTTCCAATTCTCAGTAGACTTAAACTATTTTGCCTTTTGTTGTTGTCCTCCAAGTTGAGCTGCGTTGACGTCACATATAATACAAGGGGTCTATCTTTGAACATCTACATGTAACTTATATCATAAACTGAGCTTAAACCTGGATAAATGGTTAAGTATGGAATGAGGAAACGTGCTATTTGCGAAGCAGGATTGTCTTAAAATTAAGAATTCACAAATAGTTTTATTTACTAATTTAATAATAATTTTTTCAGGGAAAAAAGTGTGAATATCAATTTTGTCGACACTGCTGTAAAGAAAAAACTGCAATCGAAAAACTCGATTGTCCTTGTAAGTTTGCCTTCATTTTAGCACTATGCACATTCATGATTACCGTAAGATTTCCATGGGTGTCTGTGTTGGTATTTTTTGATTGGCGGAAGCCAAAAATGCAGACGACTTGGGTTGTATTGGTCGTGTAATAGACCACGATTACATGGAGCAATTTTCTCTGCAACTTGTCTCGCAATGGTGCTGCGACACAAGTTGCATGGAGTATTGCGGCGTGTAACCTACCCTGGGAGCAGAGTGTACCTCCACCATGAACGAGGAGGAGGTAAAAGGAGACTCTTCTCGCGGAGTATGTGCAATTTACAAGAAAATGCAACGCAATTTACAAGAAAATTGTCGCGAGACAAGTCGCAGCAATGGTTGCGAAAAGTAGAATCCATTTCTACTTTTGGCATCGATTGCGTCTCCATTGCACTTTGTAAACCCTCTTGCAACTTGTGTTGCAAAGGCATTGCGAGACAAGTTGCAAAGAAAATTGCTTCTTGTGATCGCGCCTTTATGGCTCCATGTATCATCTCTTGAGAATAAGATTCTTTGTTTGAGTTGTGTTCATATTCACGTGTCTTCTCATGTGCAACTGTTAAACAAAGAAATTATGACTCAAGGGAATGAAGTTGCAGGAATCTTTGTGAAAAGTAGAATTCGTTTCTACTTTTGCCAATGATTGCGTCTTTGTTGCACCATGTCAACCTTCTTGTAACTTGTGTCACAAAGCCCAAGTTAAAAGGTCGATTATAACAATGGATGTTACACTGCGCAATATTTTTTTTCTTTCCATCACGAATTATCATTCATGAATTCAAATACAGAACAAACAAACGAAAAAGAATCAAAACATATTGTAATGAACTTCATATTTCTAAGGTTTTGTTAAACCTTTTTTCATTTTGCTTGAGAAAATCTTGAGTTAAAAATATTCTATAAGAGAACAGCACCTAAAAAATACCATAAAATAATTGCTCTGTGGGAGCTTAACTAAAACTTTGGTACAGGTTATCTGAAATAACTCTTTGTTAAACGAATTTCAGCACATCGTTTTTGGTTTCATACGGGCAAAAAGAAGAAGTTTGATAACGACGAAACACGCCAGGAAGAAAAAAAAGAACTGTTGGACTCAGAACATCCAAAAAACTTCATGCAATCCAATGTACACGTTACATGACAACAGCTCATAACTCGAGAAAACGTGTTCACACTTCGGTGGGTGTACTCCACAGACCAATGAATATCGTTCAATAGCTTTTATTCACGATAGGCCATGATGGCAGGGCAATTACTTTGACACAGGTTTAACGACTCTGCTTTGATTGGACCCTTCTCAAGTATGGCTTAATTGGAAGTACGTTTCAAGTCTTTTGGTGTTGTCAACAAGCAACAGTTTAATATCCAAACACGATATATTTGGCCGTTCACAAATGAGTATGAATCAAGTGTACTTAAATACCGTATATTTGTTACGTCTAAGTGTGTGATTTTTTTTTTTTTTTAGAAAAAATACAATTTTCTGTGCTGTTAGAAATTGAATATCACTGCTTCGTTGAAAACAAAATGTCGACAAGCCACCCACGGCAAGTCTGCAGTGAACTTCCAAAATCGAAAGCCAATGACCAGATCATTTGATGTGATGTAACGTAACTCAGCTTTAACAGTGGCGAATCCAGGGGGAGGGTCGGGAGATACGGACCCCTGTCATACTTGAGGTTCAATTGATTGTGTTTTATCCTCGAATTTAGTTTTACTGTGCATTTACAATGTGGTAAGAGTCTACACAAATTTGTTTTTAATATGTAACCAGAGGCGGGAGGATAGAAGTGGGTGGTCATGAAAAAGTTCAACAGGTTTTTTGGTTAGTATACGTTTGAATCCCCCCCGCTCTCAAAAGTTTCTGGATCCGCTGTCGTATAGCGAACACTTTCGATGCCGTAATCTAACTTCACTATTCTGAAGCCGTTCAATTGATTTTCTATATCGCTGTCGCTTTTTTCGACCTTATTTTTCAGTTTCAAAACGCAGTTTTTCTAAAAAGTTTTTGAGAGGAGCAAGTTGTAAACATCACATGTACTAGTCATCAAATGAGTAAAAGTGCCACCACTCTCACATTTATTCTTTCACAGCTACCAGACCCTATTTCCCCTTTGTTTTTGAAGGGAGAGAAAGAGGAGAGACTCTTCACGCAGGGAAATTTATTCCTGGCACTACAACTACTAAACCCTTTGTAACGATATGGTCCTAAGAATAGCTAAAAATAGGTGTGCAACCACAGGGAGCCCAATTTAGATAAAAGTAAAAGGTGAAAATAAAATCGGAAAAAAATCGCGTTTAATTAATTTTTTTAATTCCAGGTCAAGATAATGTCCTCTATAATACGAACGAGCAAAAAAATCCGTAAAAAATGCACCAGAACATTTTTTTTCGCGCGCGCCTTTGTTTTCCAATGTAATTTCCCTATGGTATCCTACGTGTGGATTTCTGTTAATATAATTTAACAAGGGAGGAAAGTCAAGTCGCCATCTTGAACAAAACAACACACTTTAAACCACGATTTCACCTTCTTTTAAAACACAAACTCCCGAAAAAACTTGACCAAAATGTTCCCTAGGATGGGGGATTCATTTTTTTAAAAGTCGTTTTGATCTTCCTCACCGATTTCTCGAAACGAAATTTACGTGCAGAAAATTTTTCGCTTGCTGCAGATTTTCTGACTATGTTCTGTACGATTCGTTAAGTACACGGGACTGGGGCGAGAACCAATTTCGACCTCACTACTCTCCCGATTAGGCATTTTGTCACGTGTACACAACCCACCACCAACCACCCCACAGGGCTAGTTTTGTTGTTGAAAAATTCTTTGACAAAGTTCGAAATTTTTACAGTTTGTTGGTTAATTTTACTTAAAAAACGAAAGATAACTACAGATAATCCAAAACAATATCAGGTTTGGTGAATTTACCTTGGATGTCATTCATTCAACTTCAAATTTTGGAGATTTCCGTACTTTCTCAAGACAAAGCTGCACCAAACAGATGAAAACTGGTAAAAAAGAGGTGAGCATGATAATCTTCAGTGGTTAATATGAAGAGTTTTACGTTGTCATATGAACCCTATCTTCATCGCAATAAAAATAAAATATAGATGCGTTAGTCGCAGCAAAAAGAAGCTGGAAATAAGATAAGCTTTTAGATGTCGATCTTTAGCTTGATTTAATACTGAGTAAACTATTCTGAAGGTCCGAAACGACAACACCAAACTGATATCAGTTGAAATATCCTTTTCTATTTCATTTATTAAAATATTTTCATTCCTTTTACGAGTTTCGGCTAAGACAAGAACCCTAAAAGCTAAGTTTTTTGCTCACCTCTTTTTTACCAGTTTTCACCTACAATATCTATTTACCTTTCCTGAAAGCGACATTTGTGAAAACTTTTTCTTTGCGGAGTTAAAATTTTTCTTGTACAGGTGCTTTCAGTAGAATAGTTTGAACGATTTCACCTTCCTAGCAATTTCAAAATTATTTCTCAAACGAACGAATGAATACAGCTAACGTTTAGCAGTAGTTTGACATTATTTTGCGAACGCGAAGAATTTTTTTGTTCTGCTATAGTTTCCAGTATCATAATAAGCGGTCACAGAATGTTTTTGCGATTTATTCGAAATCGCTCTAATCCAACCCTCTAATTATCATCTGAATAGCTGTGCCTGAATGCGAAGTTTAGCATGTATACAGTCATTTTTCTGAAGCTCATCGAAAACGGGAGATATTCAAGGAAAACTGATTTCAACGATCATTGTTTTCCGTTACCATGGAAACGCCGATCGAGTTGAAATTGACATCAATCAAAACTTCCATCTATGCTTGATGTCTGGTGTAAAATTCATTTTCATCAGACCAGGAAAAGGTTTTCAATTCGCTAGATGAACATGAGAAGTGTGGTCAATAAAAAACTACTGGGAAACACCTTAATGGTAGGTACCACGAGGTGACCAACGACGCCAGGCTAATATGATGATTCTGCTCTCTCATGCTTCGCCGGCTGAAACACTTTGCGAGCGAGTCTAATGATTGTATCTAGATTTGTTTATCCTTAAGGAATTGTGTTGTTCAAATATGAAATAAATACTTCTTCTTTGAAAGAAAAAGTTTGTGAAAAACTGAAGGTCCAGACACGAAAAGTCTATAGTGAACAAGTGTTTTATACTGATACCAAAAAGGAAGAACTTACACCAAATCATTTGATGTGATGTAACCGTCGAGCTACATTATCTATGCCATTATCTAACTTCACTGTGATGAAGGCATTCCATTGAGTTTCTGTGTCACTGCTGTCACCTTTTATTATTATTCTCGTGTTTTATTTTAAGAACTGCTTGGCCTCAGTTTTTGAGAGCAGTATGCAAGTTAAACAAATGTACTCGTCATATGTGCTACCACACTTCAATGTATCCCCCACTACTGCCTTCCGGAGGTAAAGTTATGGCTCTAAAACCTCAACCACTGACTGAAAATAGGTGTGTAACCTTTCGATCGCTTTCAATGCAATGGTAGGTACCACGAGGTGACCAACGACGCCAGGCTGATATGATGATTCTGCTCTCTCATGCTTCGCCGGCTGAAACACTGCGATTGAGAGAGTAATTATTGTATTTTAAGTTGAGTGGGCAGAATTTTCTGATGGGTCTATTTCTAGAGCTACTAATATATTCCAACGGCAGATGGTATAAAACAAGGTACTTGATCTCGAACAAGTGACAAGGACAAACCACTTTGGTAAAGTCAAACAGTCAGTGCAACAGAAAAGCCACCGTCAGTTTTACCCGAAGTCTCCGTCATGGCCTGCAAAGACGAATCCTTCTACCCAGAAGTACTAACGCTTGGACACCTTCCTGAGAAGCCTACCTCAAAATCATATCCAATACCCTCGAAGATTCCAGCTGATGCAAAAAGCTTGTTGCTTTACGCTTTTGCTACAACTGAAAGCGAGTGCAGTTTCCAGCGTGGTTATTTTGAGATCTACACCAAAGAAGGCAGCACTAAGTACACCATGTATATGAATTTCGCGACTGGGACTTCCACCGCTGTCACCATCTCTTCTGCTAACGTATGGCTGCCAATCACATCAGACAGGAAAGTGTACGTCAGTCTGGTTTTTCCAAAGGACGTAAGTGTTGCACACAAAAAGAAGACTCCAGTCCCAAAAGAACTCCAAGGGATGTCAGCTATTTTGTGTGGTGAAGAATGGAGTAATCTGTTTATCACTGGCTGGAAATAGGCACTCCTGTGCTGCGCCTCTGAACTAGTAAATAACAAAGAACAGTGTTTAAAGATAAAGTTTGCCTAACAAATAAGAACAAGTTTCTAGGAAGTTCAGCATGCAGAATGTGCTCAGTAAAGAGTATGATAACTGTAATTTGTATTGAAACTACGCACTGATTCAAATAAAACTGTTGTGGAGGCTAGGAATACGCGTTTATTCATTTTTCATAACTGTTTTGAGTCTATACCAGACTGAGCGTCTTAACGAGATCAAAAAGCTGAAAATGCAGGGGCGGATCCAGAAATTTGACAAGGGGGAGGGGGGGGGGGGGTGAACTTTGATTTTTAGAGCAAGTAAATTCCAAATATTGAAGCAATCAAGGTCTTTCAGGGATATTCGAATATTACACTCATAATACATTAACAACGAGTGTTATATAAAATACTTGCATTGTTAAGCGCATTGTAACTATTTATAAGTATTCCGATGAATATTTGAATTACTGAATACATTTTTGATTAGTATACGTTTGGTTCTCCCCCCCCCCCCCCCCTCCGCTCTCAAAAAATCCTGGATCCGCTCTCGTATAGACAGCGTCTTTCAATGCCGTTATCTAACTTCACTATTCTGAAGCCATTCAATTGATTTCTATATCGCTATCGCTGTCGTTTTTTTCGATCTTATTTTTCAGTTTCAAAACGCAGTTTTTCTAAAACGTTTTTGAGAGGAGCAAATTGTAAAAATCACATGTACTAGTCATCAAATGAGCAAAATTGCCACCACTCTCACATTTATTCCTTCACTGCTACCAGACCCTATTTTCCCTTTGTTTTTGAAGGGAGAGAAAGAGGAGAGACTCTGCACGCAGGGAAACTTATTCCTGGCACTACAACTGCTAAACCCTTCGTAACGATATGGTCCTAAAAACAGCTAAAATTAGTTGTGTAACCTTTCGATCCCTCTTAATGGTAGGTACCACGAGGTGACCAACGACGCCAGGCTAATATGATGATTCTGTTCTCTCTTATGCTTCGCCGGCTGATTGAATCTAAATTTGTTTATTCTTATGGAACACTGCATGATTCCCATGAAATGTAAATAATTACAAAGCGTTCATCCTAACCAACATTTCTTCTGAAAATCAGATCGATTTAACTAAGATGTGTTTGTTGATTATGGGATTGAAGTGCGCATTATGCAAGTGATTGTGTCCAGGAATTTGTTTTACTATGAACCACCTGAAGCTGGCAACGGTGCATGTACTTAAGAGAAAGCATAGTACTACCTTGTACATTACAAAATGGTGCCCTCTATTACCCTTATTCAATTATTTTTCTAATGAATTTACTTATTATTACAGTCAAAACGGCTCAAGCGTACCCCCCTAGAATCCATTAATGAATTCATTATTCGAATATTGAGTTGATTATTCAGTCTGAGTTTTCATCAAAAAATCGGAAGACTCCAAACTTCACATTCATTTCACACTAAAATCCTAAAGGATGGCCTTTCTGGGTAGATTTTCTACCTTGGCATGGCAATCGTTGAAGAATCCAATCAAAACTCAAGTAGATAATTCATTTTCAAGTTTGGTGTCAGAGTGAATAATCAACTCAATATTCGAATAATGAATTCATTAATGGATTCTAGGGGGGTACGCTTGAGCCGTTTTGACTGTACTAAATAATACTCGATTTGAGAGAGAAATAATGTTTTAGTGTGTTGTTCAAATATGAAATAAATACTGCTTCTTTGAAAGAAAGAGTTTTCTGAAAAACTGAAGGTCCAGACACGAAAAGTCTGTAGTGAACAAGTGTTTATACTGATACCAAAAAGGAAGAACTTACACCAAATCATTTGATGTGATGTAACCGTCAAGGTACATTATCTATGCCATTATCTAACTTCACTGTGATGAAGGCATTCCGTTGAGTTTCTATGTCACTGCATGCTGTCACCTTTCATTATATTATTCTCGTGTTTTAATTGGAAGTGCACTTGAGGTCTTTTGGTGTTGTCAACAGGTAAAAGAGTGATACCAAAAACGATACATACAGTCTGTAGTGAACAAGTAATAACTTTAATCCTTTACATACCAAAATGATACAATGGATACAAACATTGAATAAGATTATCAAGCTATATAATCTATATAATAAAACTATATATAATGAGAAAATATATAGTGAACAATAACATAACTATATAACATGTGTGTGAATATATAAAGTTAGAAAATTATTAAGTATTGTAAAAAAGATGTCATGACAATATTTGGCGAATAATTTCATAGTCATTTCATCATGCATCAGAAGTAGATATTTAAAAAGATCATAATTTTTGAATTGTCTTAGATCCGGACAAATAACCCTCAGATCATCTAAAAAAGTAATTCTTAGATTTACAAATTTAACATGATTACAAATTAGTAAAAAATGATATTCTTCACCAACATCTGTTGACGCACATAGGTTACATGTCCGATCATGATAGGCTGTTCTTGTATAGCGACCTGATTCAACAGGTAACCTATGTGCGGGAATTCTTAATTTTGTCACTGCTTGACGATGTTTAGTATTAGCAATTTTATCTAGGTATTTCTCGAAACCAAAATGTCTCTTTATTGTGGAAAGGGTGCGAAGTTTTCCACTGTCGCATCCTTTCTTCATTAGGTCAGTCCAATAAAGAGAAAAACAATTGTATAGCTTTGACGTAATAAATTTCCCACACATATTTATGTCTTTAAGTGGTATCGAAAAATCATAGAGAGATTTCAATTCACATATATAAAGAAGGTGATTTGTAAATATTACCCCTAGCTGATTGGTTTGCATACATTATTTTGCAGCTTTTCCAACAAGAGTAGAGTCAAATACAGGGTTTTTTATCCGCAACCAATACTTTGCCACCAGGGTTGAGACCTGTACGATTAGAGGTACTCTACCAAGCTCACCATAGATTGCAATATTAGTAGATTTGCTGTGTTTATACTGATACCAAAAAGGAAGAACTTACAGCAAATAATTTCATGTGATTTAACCGTCAAGGTACATTATCTATGCCATTATCTAACTTCACTGTGATGAAGGCATTCCATTGAGTTTCTATGTCACTGCATGCTGTCACCTTTTATTATTATTATTCTCGTGTTTTAATTGGAAGTGCACTTGAGGTCTTTTGGTGTTGTCAACAGCTAACAGAGTAACACCCAAAAACGATACATTTGGCCCTCGTATAGACAGCCACTTTCAACACCGTTATCTAACTTTACTATTCTGAAGCCATTCAATTGATTTTCTACATCGCTGTCACTTTTTTCGACCTTATTTTTCAGTTTCAAAACGCAGTTTTAATAAAAAAGTTTTTGAGAGGAGCAAGTTGTAAAAATCACATGTACTAGTCATCAAATGAGTAAAAGTGCCACCACTCACATTTATTCCTTCATTGCTACCATACCCTATTTTCCCTTTGTTTTTGAAGGGAGAGAAAGAGGAGAGACTCTGCACGCAGGGAAATTTATTCATGGCACTACAACTACTAAACACTTCGTAACGATATGGTCCTAAGAACAGCTAAAAATAGGTGTGCAACCTTTCGATCACTTTTAATGGTACGTACCACGAGGTAACTAACGACGCCAGGCTAATATGGTGATGATTCTGCTCTCTCATGCTTCGCCGGCTGAAACACTTTGCGAGCGAGTGTAATGATTGTATCTAGATTTGTTTATCCTTAAGGAATTGTGTTGTTCAAATATGAAATAAATACTGCTTCTTTGAAAGAAAGAGTTTTCTGAAAAACTGAAGGTCCAGGCACGAAGAGTCTGTAGTGAACAAGTGTTTTATACTGATACCAAAAAGGAAGAACTTACAGCAAATCATTTCATGTGATGTAAACGTCAAGCTACATTATCTATGCCATTATCTAACTTCACTGTGATGAAGGCATTCCATTGAGTTTCTATGTCATTGCATGCTGTCACCTTTTATTATTATTATTCTCGTGTTTTAATTGGAAGTGCACTTGAGGTCTGTGGTGTTGTCAACAGCTAACAGAGTAACACCCAAAAACGATACATTTGGCCCTCGTATAGACAGCCACTTTCAACACCGTTATCTAACTTTACTATTCTGAAGCCATTCAATTGATTTTCTACATCGCTGTCACTTTTTTCGACCTTATTTTTCAGTTTCAAAACGCAGTTTTTAAAAAAAAAGTTTTTGAGAGGAGCAAGTTGTAAAAATCACATGTACTAGTCATCAAATGAGTAAAAGTGCCACCACTCACATTTATTCCTTCATTGCTACCATACCCTATTTTCCCTTTGTTTTTGAAGGGAGAGAAAGAGGAGAGACTCTGCACGCAGGGAAATTTATTCATGGCACTACAACCCTTCGTAACGATATGGTCCTAAGAATAGCTAAAAATAGGTGTGCAACCTTTCGATCACTTTTAATGGTACGTACCACGAGGTAACCAACGACGCCAGGCTAATATGGTGATCATTCTGCTCTCTCATGCTTCGCCGGCTGAAACACTTTGCGAGCGAGTGTAATGATTGTATCTAGATTTGTTTATCTTTAAGTGTTGTTCAAATATGAAATAAATACTGCTTCTTTGAAAGAAAAAGTTTTCTGAAAAACTGAAGGTCCAGACACGAAAAGTCTGTAGTGAACAAGTGTTTATACTGATACCAAAAAGGAAGAACTTACACCAAATCATTTGATGTGATGTAACCGTCAACCTACATTATGTATGCCATTATCTAACTTCACTGTGATGAAGACATTCCATTGAGTTTCTATGTCACTGCTAACACCTTTTATTATTATTCTCGTGTTTTAATTGGAAGTGCACTTGAGCGGGTCTTTTGGTGTTGTCAACAGCTAACAGAGTAACACCCAAAAACGATACATTTGGCCCTCGTATAGACAGCCACTTTCAACACCGTTATCTAACTTTACTATTCTGAAGCCATTCAATTGATTTTCTACATCGCTGTCACTTTTTTCGACCTTATTTTTCAGTTTCAAAACGCAGTTTTAATAAAAAAGTTTTTGAAAGGAGCAAGTTGTAAAAATCACATGTACTAGTCATCAAATGAGTAAAAGTGCCACCACTCTCACATTTATTCCTTCATTGCTACCAGACCCTATTTTCCCTTTGTTTTTGAAGGGAGAGAAAGAGGAGAGACTCTGCACGCAGGGAAATTTATTCATGGCACTACAACTACTAAACACTTCGTAACGATATGGTCCTAAGAACAGCTAAAAATAGGTGTGCAACCTTTCGATCACTTTTAATGGTAGGTACCACGAGGTGACCAACGACGCCAGGCTAATATGATGATTCTGCTCTCTCATGCTTCGCCGGCTGAAACAATTTGCGAGCGAGTCTAATGATTGTATCTAGATTTGTTTATCCTTAAGGAATTGTGTTGTTCAAATATGAAATAAATACTGCTTCTTTGAAAGAAAAAGTTTTCTGAAAAACTGAAGGTCCAGACACGAAAAGTCTGTAGTGAACAAGTGTTTATACTGATACCAAAAAGGAAGAACTTACACCAAATCATTTGATGTGATGTAACCGTCAAGCTACATTATCTATGCCATTATCTAACTTCACTGTGATGAAGACATTCCATTGAGTTTCTATGTCACTGCTGTCACCTTTTATTTTTATTCTCGTGTTTTATTTTAAGAACTGCTTGGCCTCAGTTTTTGAGAGCAGCATGCAAGTTAAACAAATGTACTCGTCATATGTGCTACCACACTTCAATGTATCCCCCACTACTGCCTTCCGGAGGTAAAGTTATGGCTCTAAAACCTCAACCACTGACTGAAAATAGGTGTGCAACCTTTCGATCGCTTTCAATGCAATGGTAGGTACCACGAGGTGACCAACGACGCCAGGCTGATATGATGATTCTGCTCTCTCATGCTTCGCCGGCTGAAACACTGCGATTGAGAGAGTAATTATTGTATTTTAAGTTGAGTGGGCAGAATTTTCTGATTGGTCTATTTCTAGAGCTACTAATATATTCCAACGGCAGATGGTATAAAACAAGGTACTTGATCTCGAACAAGTGACAAGGACAAACCACTTTGGTAAAGTCAAACAGTCAGTGCAACAGAAAAGCCACCGTCAGTTTTACCCGAAGTCTCCGTCATGGCCTGCAAAGACGAATCCTTCAACCCAGAAGTACTAACGCTTGGACACCTTCCTGAGAAGCCTACCAAAGAAACCCCAAAATCATATCCAATACCCTCGAAGATTCCAGCTGATGCAAAAAGCTTGTTGCTTTACGCTTTTGCTACAACTGAAAGCGAGTGCCGTTTCCAGCGTGGTTATTTTGAGATCTTCACCCAAGAAGGCAGCACTAAGTACACCATGTATATGAATTTCGCGACTGGGACTCCCGCCGCTGTCACCATCACTTCTGCTAACGTATGGCTGCCAATCACATCAGACAGGAAAGTGTACGTCAGTCTCATTTTTCCACAGGATGTAAGTGTTGCACACAAAAAGAAGACTCCAGTTCCAAAAGAACTCCAAGGGATGTCAGCTATTTTGTGTGGTGAAGAATGGAGTAATCTGTTTATCACTGGCTGGAAATAGGCACTCCTGTGCTGCGCCTCTGAACTAGTAAATAACAAAGAACAGTGTTTAAAGATAAAGTTTGCCTAACAAATAAGAACAAGTTTCTAGCAAGCTCAGCATGCAAAATGTGCTCAGTAAAGAGTATGATAACTGTAATTTGTATTGAAACTACGCACTGATTCAAATAAAACTGTTGTGGAGGCTAGGAATACGCGTTTATTCATTGTTCATAACTTTTTTGAGCCTATACCAGTCTGAGCGTCTTAACGAGATCAAAAAGCTGAAAGTGCAGTGGCGGATCCAGAAATTTGACAAGGGGGGGGGGGGTGAACTTTGATTCTTAGAGCAAGCAAATTCCAAATATTGAAGCAATCAAGATCTTTCAGGGATATTCAAATATTAGACTCATAATACATTAACAACGAGTGTTATATAAAATACTTGCATTGTTAAGCGCATTGTAACTATTAATAAATATTCCGACGAAGATTTGAATTACTGAATACATGACTGCTAAAAAGGGGGTGAAAAGTCACCCAGTTCACCCCCCCTCCGTCCGCCCCTGAAATGTTTTAGGTGGCTCGATCGAAATAGACGCGCATCGTTCAACTCTTCTAGAATCGTCAATTTGTTTACGCGTAATTTAATAAGAATTTAATGTAGAAATGTGTTGGAATTTTATGAGAATTATGCACAAATGTTCAAAGACTAGAAACCACTTAATTCATAAAATTGCAATTGGAACAAAATTGAGTGCTAAGATTTTAACCAATTTTTCAGAATTACGTATGAATATTGCTACATTTGGCTTGCCATAATCTAGCTACTGGGAAAGTTTGATAAAAATCATAGGACAGAATTCCGAGATAAGTAGGAAGCTTGAAATTGTACCTCGAAAACTGACTTCGAAGTTTGGACTCCTTTTACGTCATCCATTTTTGGCCTTCATTTCATTTCCATTTCATGGAAAGAATATTGTCAATATTCTTGAATATTCATGTTTTTCGAAATCATAGAAAATGAAATCGTATAATTTTAGGGAAACTTCTCGACAATCAAGTTCTATCCTTAACACAACTTCTGAGCTACATCATGCTGTCCAGTAGATTTTCATTTCTGCAAGATGAATTTTCAAAGTAAAGGTGCAGACACACGGTGCAACATTGCGCGCAATATTGTAGGGAATGTTGCTGAAGTACTATCGTTTTCTACTTTAGCAACATTGGGTGCCACAAATTGCGTCGTGTAACATGACTCGCAGCATTGATTGCCTGCGACATTGCGAAAACGATTGCTGTTTTGTTCTTAATAAATCAATAATAATAAAATGATTAGGAACGGACCATTTGATATTTGGTGGGGGAGGCGGGGTGGGCCAATTCTAAGTTTGCTTGATATTTTTTCCGCCCTCAAGTGTTGCACGATATTTGTTTACTGTGCCAAGCGCTTGCATTATATTGTTTTTCATTCATTTTTGTGATAGCATATAAATATAGAATGAATGTCCAATTTTTCATTGACAGTCTATATGTACAAAATACAGAGTATAGCTATCAGACATTACCACGAACGAGTGAATAGTTACATATCTCGACTGTCCGCTCTAAAGTTTCAATAGCAAGTTGGTCAACGGAATACCAAAAATCCAGACAGATGCCGAGTTTTCGTAGGCTGGAGCAACATTACCAAAACATGAAAAGCAGGTGATGATCGAAACCAGACAACATCCGGGGCATTTTTCCTAAAATGTACACAAGAATCTCGATCTTGTCAGACTTAAAGGTTTAAGCCAATGATATCTCTTGCTCATATATTATCATGACAGTAGCTGCCACTAACGTTGCTCGCTATTCCGTACGTTGGATTTTGATATAATAGCTGGGTTTCACTAAATGTCAACTGAATCACAAGTTTTCAATAGAATTCTTTCTGGCTGACAGCACATGGTGGTCAGTGTTTGACCACCATTTGGAGCAGATAATGAGATTCAAAGACTTCTATCACCTGCTTATAATAATAATAATAATAATAATAATAGTAATAATAATAATAATAATAATAATAATAATAAATAATTATAAATATTCCCAATTTATAACTATATTCGTATCTCTAAAAGTAGCAAAAGAAACAGTACTGATAAACATCAAAACGAGGTTAGGATTCCTTAGGGGAAAATATACCACTAGTTTCATCTAAACCTTATGCTTTAGATATAAGATCAAATAATAATAATAATAATAATAATAATAATAATAATAATAATAATAATAATAATAATAATGTCTTTATTGGGTCACTAATAAAGTTTACACTTTTTTCCAATTAGGCCCTTGACTATATTTACAACTTCGTTCAAAATTTAACCTATATACATTTACATTTAACTACCTAAATTTCTTAATCTATATAATGGTTCTATTATCTAAGAATAAATACAAAAAAGTGAATCTTGAAGAAGCAGTGGCGGATCCAGAATGATTTCAAAGGGGATGACTGGTATCTAGCAAGGCATTACATAGTGTCGCTTTTGGTCTATCTTATCCATTATTCTTATTATATTCAACTCCAAGGGGGTGACTAGTCACCCAATACACCCCCTGAATCTGCCCTTGAGAAGACAGAAGCGTTTATATTAATAAAGTCTAGACACATTGAGTTCTGTAGAAGAGTTTAAACTGTTATAGAAGAAGTCTTTACATTTACCATGAAATATTTTGAAAGAGGATATCTGGTGTATTTTTGGGGGGTAGTGCATTCCAAATGGAAGGTGCCGTGGAGGGAAATCAACGTTTCCCAGCATTAGTTTTGGATTTGGGAATAGTCAATTAAGGTTATAGAAACCCCTCTAGTTGTATAATGATTGAAACCCAGCATACAAACGTTATAGTGCCAACAGACTTTTGTATGCGAATTATACAAAATTTATTCCTTCTATGATATATAATTTAATTTTCCGTTTTATTTGTTGACATTCATACAAAGTGATGTAATCTTTGCAAACCCGAAACGGGGATTTCCCTTATTGATCTGTGAAATAATACCGTTGCTAAGCATCAAGCTAGAAACATAGGAAGACTATATATACGACGTTGGTTCGAGCAAGTGAAACGTTGGATAAACGCAGAAGTAATACTGGTGATTTGGATGGCTCCGTATATTAAACCACCGAATTTTGCCGCATTAGAAAAGGAGTCACCGAAGAAACAACATGACTTTATAGCTCAATATTCATTTAAGAAGACTACTCAAGATCAGGACAATTGTGATAAAAAGGTAAATTTTACACCGTAAAAAAATAAGAAAGATCACTTACTGACGTTTCGGACGCTAGTCCTTCGTCCTTCCTTTTTTTACTCCGACGAAGGACTGGCGTCCGAAACGTCAGTAAGTGATCTTTCTTATTTTTTACGGTGTAAAATTGACCTTTTTATCACCACTGTTTCATTAGAAACATCAGAACAAGTTTAAATCCGTGCCAGTTTCACTCGAAAAAAATGTGAAGCCTGAGATAGGTGATCATTTACAATGGGTAGGCAAATGGAAGTTCTACAATCACCATGCAGTGTGCACAAAAGTAGATGGTGAAAATATAACAGTCGCTGAGAACACTGGTCCAGCTTCGGGTTCCATTGCAGTTTCTCAATCAACATTGAGTTCAGACAGAGGAAGGCTTGGTGGAATAAAAGAGACGACTTTCTCTTTGTCTGAATTGATTAATAAAGACGTAAGTACCGTACGTTGATATTGGTGTTTTTTTGTGTTGGCTTCCTGCAAGAGCAAATTTCATTTTCGTTTCAGTGCCGTGATTTTCGTTTTCATTTTCATTTTCTCGTGCTTTTTTAACATCTTTCAGTAGTTTGACTGACTTCAGAAATTAACATCAGACATTGATATAGATTGAAGTTTGTCTAGCTACGGGAAGGGTTAACTTTGTTGTGTTTCGATCATTTGGATTTATACGTAAATATTTCAGTAAGATACATAGAGGATCAGGAACAACAACAATGACTAGAATTTCGGGATGTCAGGCATTACTGAGCCTGTTCTAAATGCCGAAGGCAGTTTTCTTGATTTTTTTTTCTCAGTGACAAATAATATCAAATAATATAAAAAATATCTATTGGATAAAAAATATCTATTAATATTGGATAAACAAATATCTATTAGCCTTTTTTCTTCTTCTCTTGATTAGGCTAAAATAATTGTCTGGCCTGAGGCTCTGAGCAGATTCTTACCTGAAGAAATAGTCAAGCGTGCTAAACAAAGACTAGGTGAAAACTACTACAACATCACGGACAATAACTGCGAACATTTTGTCACGTGGTGCATATGTGGATTGAAGGTCAGTCTTCAAGTGAAAAGCTGGCTCGTCGCAGTTAAAGAGTTCTTGTCCTCAGTGTTGCATACAGTTCCTATGATCACTGCTAATTTTGCTGACGAAATTATTACGTTCTTAAGAGAAAACAACCTGGTGCTTTGGTTTGATGCAGCCATCGAGGCAGGAATAGGGAAAACCCTTTCTGGCTGGATTTCATCCTTCCTGAAGTTCATTTCTGATAATTCAGATAAAGCGGGTATATTAATCGAGGGAGGGATAGCCGTTTATGAACTAAAGAAAGCTTGGGATCAATGGCAGGAAGGTGTTCTTATTTCCACTGGTTGGGAATTTGCGGTCAAGGCTATTGAGATAATTTTAAAAGTATGTCTTCGCTTTCTCTTGGGCTATCTCGGATCCATGTACAGTCATGAAATCTCTGAAAAGATTGGAGGATATCTTCCTACCCTCTCAAAGCTAACCCAAAGTTTGGTTTGTGGTGCAGCAGGTGGATGTCTGGGGCATCTTGCTGGAGCAGGCATAACGTGGATCGTAGAAAACTGGGACGACATTGTAAAAGCTGTGCTGAATCAATACAATTTTTTATTTAAAAAAACTGAAAAAATCAAAACAAACAACCAGCTTGTTTAAGGTGGCAGACTACTTTAGAAAACAAAACAACTCGACCCACGACGCACAAAAACCGCTGACTGATTACCTTCAAAGTTTTATTATGGGACCCTAAATCAGTTATATATTTTTGTTTGGATTTTAAAGCAACAGGTAAAAAGCAATTTTTTGTCAAAGTTTGGGGGAACTGTAATTTTAAATTAAACGCAATTATTCAAATTTCAAGATCTCGAGAACAAGCTCGGGACACCCCATGTTTCTTTCTTTCTTTTGAATTCTGTGTAAGAAAGCTGTCTTAGAAAGGTTTTTAATTAAATTTTTCTAAAGCAGTCGGCCACCGTTCAGTTACTGCAGCTTGCGCGTATTTCCCTTTGTTTAGATAACTAGAAAGATAGATAAACTTTATCTAATAAGGGTAGCACGCGACAGTTATAAAACTGATAGATTTGTGGCCCTCTAGTTTAAGGGACACTTGGATGAAAACGCCCGAATTTTTGAAAGTCCGATAAATTGTTTTGTCATATTTCCCATTATCACCAAGAAATTTTGGTTTAAAAGCTAAAAGAACAATAGGGTTGAGTAAATGACGTCATTTAATCACAATTTCAAGCTACAATATATAATTGATAATTTTTATCCGCCACTTTTGACTGTGAAGAAAATGTGTTGCTTGGCTACTATTGGGGCCATATATAGATAATTGTTTCAAGTCATTTCCAGTTTTCATCGGTTTTCGTCCAAGTGCCCCTTTACCGAAATACAAAAATTATAAACGAGTAAACAAGATATACACATTTGATTAAGAATACCATTGTGCGTGGGCCAAGAGAGTATGAAGTAACAGAGCACATCTCCATGCCCTATGATAATTATTTGAAAATCTATTTTGAGCTCCGCGCCGGCAGCCTGAAATATTTTATCAGGCTGCGCGCGCAGCTGAAAATAGATTTTCAAACAATTTTCATGGGGATAGACTTATGAAGGGTATATGTGCTCTCTCACTTTATACTCTCTGAATATTAGAGCGGGCGGCATTTTGCTTATCTGACCACGATTCGGTATCCTGGGAGCGCAGCCCTGCATGATTATAAAAACAAATGTAAATTAAAAGCATATAAAAAAAAATTTTTTTTACCGTCATAAAGTCTGTCTGGACCTCCTGTCCGATAAATAAGCTCTATATGTGTGCAATTTTAGAAATTTTAGGATAAGACTTTTGTTCCGATATCTGTGAAGAAAAATCATCATATCTCATGTCAGTTTTGCGTTCCTTCTTCTCAGTAGTGAGAAACTGATAAAATCATTGTAAAATTTTGGGTGTTTGGCGGTCCAGACAATGATCACTGATTCAAACCTGCTGACAGGGGCGTAGTCAGGGGGCCCAGAGCCCCCCTCCTCCATCGTGTTAGCCGTTTTGTTTTGGTTGGCCGTTCTTTTGGTTGATGTTCCAAAAACGGCTTTTGCCCCCCCCCCCCCCCCCCCCAAGAAAAATCCTGGCTACGCCCCTGGCTGATATATTTACAAAGTTCTTGCTAACGTATTTTAGCTAATTTAGAAATACAGCTATTTAATTATGTGACTTGTGCGCTGTGAGAAATTCATTATGATGATGGAAATTAACATTGCTGTATCGGGAAGCTTATGATTAAGTTACATAGATAGTTTATTAGAAATTCCTAAAAATGTAAATTATAATTCATAAAAGTTAAACTTTTTCTTATATTCATGAATGTTTTGTTTTATGATTTATAGATTTAATTTAATGATTTACACTTATAGATTATATATATAGTAGTATTTTAATGTGCTATTATTGCTATTTGTATTTTAACTCGGCACACTAGATTACATTTGTATAAATTTTGCGCTTTATGAAAAATAAATTGTCAATCAATTGTCAACATTATTAATGATTTTTAAGATGTTACTGAAACTAAATTAATGATGCCTTTATATATTGTTAAAAACAAATACTTCATATACATATACATCATTGTTTTATTAGCCTGTAGATAACAGTGCGAATCGGGAGGGGGAGGGGGGCAATATTTGCCCCTATATTTGCCCCTACTAAGCCCTTATAGTCCCCTGCACTGACGTGACATTAACGTTGGCAACCGTTGCCTGGGAGACAACAGGACTTTTTCATAGGGTAGACAAGCGAAAATAAACATTCTATATTTCGAAGAAACCACTACGACTACATAAACCCGATCACTTGAATAATATATACAATACAATACAATAATATTCTATTTGGCACCTTATACTGGAAAGTACATAAGGGTTAATTTCCAAATAATCAGTCTCGAAAGGGAAGGGTTTTGGAGACTGGCTTCTACCCCTCCTAATAGCACACTTTCGATATTCTGGTTGAGTGATGAAGCTCCGGGGAAACGATGGAGTAATCCTAATATATTCTTTTGTTTCCTCGGAGCCTCATCTCGAATTGCTTTGTGCGTGATCATTCAACCAGAATATCGAAAGTGGGCCTATGAAACAATGAAAACCAGCCTAAAACAAATGGCAAAAACCACAAATCTCTAACATATGGACGACTAACCACACCCACTATCAGAAAACGTTCAAATCATGTACATTATAAGGGAACGAGCTGTTAGGTCATTTAAAGGGTGTTTTTATGGCATTCGCTTCCGTTTTTGGCTCCAGTTCTGACCTCTTATTTCAGCCAAGACTTAAAATAAATTTGGCTAACCTCATTATAGAACTCATGTCAGAAAAATGTGGGCAGATAGATCAGTTGGACGGCAAACGGTAGCACATTAACCGGTTTCCGGTTACGTGACGTTTTGTGTCACGCATTCTTAAACAGGAAGTCAAAAGATTCGTCATTCTTGACAAAACTTGAATCAAAGCACAACGCCACAGTCAACTCGGCACGACTCCAAATAACATCTTGAACAAAGTACCCGGCTTGTTTACTCAGTTGACTCCAAAAACCTGAATTTTATCCTACTGAGAACATGCTAGAACCATGTGCTGGGGCAAAATGGCACTGAAAATTCAAAGAAAGCAGTTCGAATCTTCCTCCAAGTTGTTTAAATTTTCCTTGTTGGGTTTGTTGGTCTGTTGTTTGAAGGACTCTACTGCTTCACGACCAGGTAAGTTTTCAATGAAATATCAAAAATTCAACTCTAACATCTCTTGAAATGTTATTTTAACAGAACTTTATGACCTTATGAATATATTTTTTGTGAGTTGAACACGAACAACTCATTAAGCTGGAATTTTTTTGTCAAAACTTAACCAAGCTGTGGTTGAACATTATTTCCACATCAGATAAGCTTGAATTATTTGATTTTACGAATATAATCTAGTCGCTTAAACCTTTTATCGTAAAGTATAAAGTTATATTTAAGCGTTTTCGGTTTATTTTTAAACTAAATTTTCAATACTTCTGGCAGTTCTAGCAGTATGATTATTGTAAAATGAGCATGGATCATCAGCAAAGAGATTAAAATTACTTGACATGTTTTTATAAATCTTGCTCCGATTTCAATATCTTAAAAAGTGCTTCTTTTATTTGTTATGAAATAGAATACTCCAGAATATCTCATAATCCCTTGTAGTATAACTATTTATATAAGCTTATGTCACGAATCGTTCAAAGATTTTATTGAATAAGATTGACATGTAAGTTAATAAAGTTTGAGTGATTGATAATTAAGTTAACGATTTTTAATATTATTACAAACAAAAATTCATGATTTTGATGTGAGCTTTAACCAACGCCCTTAATGAGATAGCAGAAATATTTTAGGACTGTTATTTAGTGTTAAATGTATTTGGAATCTGTAAAACACTAATTATGTCAGGTATATTATTTTGAATGTGATGCGATACTTTGAGCAAGATCTGGAGGTCAAGCCCATGGTTTAGTAAGGTTTCGCATCTCAGACAAATTGAGATTAATGTATTATTGTTAACATAATAGATGTCGCATTGTTATCGTGACCTGCTCGTAGAGGTATTTCCTGATATTTTTGCCTTGCCTCTGCTGTGCAGGCTAGGAGAGAGGTTAAGTGAGGGTCTAGGAAAAGAAAGGAAAAACTAGGAGAACCCTTGACTAACATTTTGTAGGGAGGAGGAGAAGAAGGAAAAACACAATGAATAGCCCATATCAGAGTAATGCTCTATGGTTTCAAGTAATTGCTTTAGATTGTGACATTTGGGTCAGTTTTTATACATTTACTGTATTGTCGACCCAAATGTCTCAACTTGAAACAATTGTTTGAAGGCAATGGAATGTAACTCTGATATCTGCTATTAATAATAAGGATTAAGGAATAAAGACTGAAAGAAAAAATATGTGTAATTAAATAATTAATTAATTAATTAATTAATTTAACAATAATGATAACAATAATGATAATAATAACAACTTTATTGTTTAATTCCCCTAAAGAGGTTTTTCAGAACAAATTATTTACAATAAAACAATAATAATAATAAGCAATTATTGGACGAGGTTGAGCAAAATATCATGATTTGTTAGTGGCGAGCAAGCAATTATTTGCCAATGCTGAAGGCAGAGGCAAATATTTGCTTGCTCGTCACTAACAAATCTTGATATTTTGCGATAACCGAGTTCAACAATTGTTTTATCATTCAAATTATTTTTTCTAATCTTTGAGGGGCAGTGCGCACAAGTCAAACAATAACATAGAAGTCAGTTAATTTTTTAAGGGAAGTGAGCCATTGTCAAATGCAATGTTACTGCACATGAGCAGACCGTTATTTGCAGCAAAATGGCTTTGCACCATAATGCACATGAGCAGACCGTTATTTGTAGGCAGTTATTTCCAGTTTCTTGGCCAATCAGACGGGAAAAATAATTTGAATGATAAAGTCATTTGGTAATAGTAAGTGTAAGTGTAATAGTTTTTCCTTTAATACGTAAAGGACTCCATACATATATGTGGATGGCAAATAAGGTCCCATATACTTGATGAAATTGAGAATAAAATTTCATTCAATATTTTTTCATAATTTTCACATATTCATTCCTTTTTCAAATTGCTGAGTAAAAGAAACTTGCTCCAATTTTTTTTCTCATTTTTTAAAATTCCATGCATATTATATCTTTTGAGGTTGTAATGATGCCCTTGGAATGCAGAATGGAAGAATTAAAGACTGGCAACTAAGTGCTTATTCAAAGAATTTTGGATATGGACCAACAAAAGGACGGCTGAATGGAAATGGAGCATGGTGTAGCCGAAGTGAAAAAGCCTGGACAGAATATTTCCAGATAATACTGGACAAAGTACGGCATGTATCTGGACTGGGTACACAGGGTTTTTCATATTTTTTGGGTTCCTACTGGGTAAAAACATATGCCGTGAAATACAGTTATGATGGCTGGACATGGTATTGGTACAAAGATCAACCTCTTGCTTCAACAAAGGTAATATACTGTACTGCACTGTCAAAAATCCTCACAGTCGTTTTTGAGGGGTGAGGGATATATATAACAGAGGGCTGGGGGAGGTATATTTTAGCTGAGGGAATGATTATAATTTCAATTCCTGATCCAAATTATTTACAAGTCCAACTACGTATACTATCTATCTATCCATCTGAAATTGTTTGACTCCAAAGGCAGATAAATTTCTCTGGAGAAAGAGTTAAAGGGGATCATCATGGATGATTACAGAAAAGATGATTATGGGAGAATATAATTTAAATTCAAGAATCTCTTTAAAGGAATAAATTTTGTGACCCTCCCCATTGTTCTTTTAGTCTTACTTGATTCAATCAAAAAACAAAATGTCTGTAACAATTATATGTAGTAAGGTAGGGGGAGGACTGGAGGAAGGATGGAAGGGGCAGCTGCACCCCAAAGGTTTAACATTTTTGTCATAATTATTCTTTTAAAAAGGCACATATTCAAAAAAAATAAATGACAATAAACAAGCAAACATAGTCACTGCCAGCTTAGCTTTTACGCACTCTCTTAATACCCCTGCTCAAACATGTACATTTTGAGAGGAAATAGTAGTTTATTCCACCAAATAAAAGAGGTGATTATAGATGGTAATGGACTACTTTAAGTACTGAATATATTCAATACAGCACAAGGTGGTACCAGGAAAAACATTTTACTTTATCTGTAATTGAAGGTCCATTATATATGGTTACATGATAAAACTATATACATTTTGTGGTCTCACACAACAATTGAAATGTTAGATGTGCTACATGCCAGAAGCCTACAGATGTGAATCTATATACCTATAATCAATAGAAATTTTTTATTCAGATTTTTCTATGATTTTTGTTGTAATTTTTGACATATTAGTTAAATCATTTTGAAAATTAAAAACGTTTTTATCCACACCAATATCTATGTAAATATACATACACCAACTGCCATACTGAAATGTTAAAAAATTAGTTTTAAGAATTTGAAAAGTGCTTCTTAAAATTATCTATTATGACAGTCCAACCTAGTCAAATTGTATACTAGAAGTTATGCTTAGATTAATGGCAAAACTCTTTTTCGATTTTAAGTTTTATTTTATTTCAATATATACCCCTTGCAGCACATCAGAATGCAGCTCAATTTGGAAGACAAAACAATAGGTTCCAATCTGCAGGAGATTGAAATTCTTTTGTTTTTTTCCTGCAAATTGAGCAGCTGCTTTGCTTTCATGTGAATCAGGTCTATATCATTATATACATTAATTTGTCTTCTAATTCTAACAAAAATTTATTTTTTGAAAGGAAAAAATTAGAATTACTTTGATTGTCATAATTCATAGCGGATGGAGATTTTTTATATAATTCTAAGTTAAATATTTTTTATCTTTTTTTTAAGGAATTTGATGCCAACACAGATACAACCACAGTAAAGCGTATAACCTTTCGTGAAACATTTGTAACAAAGTATCTGAGGATATATCCAATCACCTACACAAATGACATGTGCCTGCGAGTCGAGATATATGGTTGTCCTAATGATAAAGGTAATGAACTGTTACTTGAATTGAAGGGTAGCATGGGTGGCGTTTGCTGTTAATTAACGCGTTGCCTTTCACCACTGTAGTTCCAAAGGCTCGGGTCTCTGGTTCGAGCCCTGCAGTCGCCTTATGTGAATTGAGTTTGTTTGATGTGTTGTTCTCTCCTGTGCTATGAGGGTTTTCTCCGGGTACTCCAGTTTCCTCCCTCCATGAAAAAATCAACATGTGAGTGAGTGTTGTGTGCATAAAATACTGAATGTAGTGGTAGTGTGTGTGAGTGAAAAGTGTCCCCTATTAGTGCGAAAGCGCTAGAACGACTAGACACTTAAATAAAGAGATTTATTTATTTATTTATTTATTTATTTATTTATATCTTTAACAATATTATCAAGTGAGGTATGAGATCCAGCAGGTCTGTATGCTGGGGGGTGGGTTGGGGTTGGATGTGTTCAGCATGCAACTTCTTCACTTTTTAAAACCAATACATCTCTCCAGTCTTAATTGAACCTATAGCTACTTGCCTTTGGTCTTAATTACTGGCTGCAACATTTATATTTCATCATCATGTGATTATCCTCATTTTTTATTTATTTTGATCTAAGGAAAAGAGTTTATTGTGAATTATGATGGTATTACTTTTAACAGTGGTGCTTAAAAGAGCATGATTATACATGCTTACTCACTGCTAATTAAATGAAATGTGTATATGATCGTACCATACTGTGAAATGTGCTCAGAAAAAATTCTGAGCCCCGGATGGGATGGTTTTTTCCCATCTGGGGCTCAGAATTTTCTTTTTCTTTTTCTGAGCACATTTCACAGTATGGTACAATCATATACACATTTCATTCCAACATCATACGCATACCATGTTTATCACTGCTTAGATTAGCTGGTAAAAATTTAGACTTTCGCAAAGTCCGCCGCCCACTGAGTATCTATACTGGCGCGCCACTTCATCGCTCTCTCACTGCGCTCGCAAAGAGAGGTCGACTTGGGGCAAGTCTAGTAAAAATTCGACACAAATTTGAAAACTATAAAGCTAGAAATAACTTCTTTATTACAAATGTCTAATAACAATAATTTCTTTATTACAAATGTCTAATAGAAAGAAGCTGTTGATATAGATCCAGTGGTGTAAATTATGTGTATTCCCATTCTCTGTTTTGGGTTAACATTTAAGGTAATAAGGTCATTTCATACTTCACAGATACATGTACCAAGACATTGAACCAACCCGCAGGAGTCATCACCTCACCAAACTACCCCTCCCCCTACCCCAGGGGAGTAGACTGTACCTGGATAATTACTGTACCAGACAAATCCAAACAAGTTGGTATATTCTTCAAAAATTTTGATGTCAATGATGGTTCATCATGGAACTGCTTTGGTGGTGATTACGTCGATGCTCTCGATGGGTCCACTGATATATCATCCTCTATTGGTCAGTACTGTAATGGTGATGATACGCCGGTTGTCAAGACAACGGGAAGTACTTTACGGGTTCATTTTCATTCAGAGTCTGATAGTCATCCAAGGAAAGGGTTTGAAGCCCAGTTTGTTTCATTCACCAAAGGTATTAATCATTCCATTATTTCATTACTTTGACTTTCTTTAGAATTTGATTGGTTGATTGAAGTGCGCGCTGATTGGCTGCAGGATAGTGTATCAGCGTTTTACGCACCATTCATAGAGCGGTTTTCGTATGAGTGGGAAACATACGGTACTGCCTCAATTAAAGCAAGCACGTACACAGTGCGACATGCTGTAACACTGAAATGGCTTCCCATAACAATGGTTATCATATGAGTGGGAAACATACGGTACTGACTTACATCACGTACACTGTACGACATGCCGCAACATTGAATTGGCTTCTCATTGTCTTCCAGTGATTCATCCAATCACAACACGTAGTGGTTATGGTAAGATACCATACGGTTACAGTACGGCTATGAATTTGAGGTATCGTTTCTCACTCATACGATAACCGCTCTATGAAAACGCAAGCAGATGCAAGTTTGCTAGTAAGATGATCCGCGACAAACCTGAACACGCTTAAATTCCCTAGCAAAAGTTGGCGCCTTGTACCTTGTGTGAGGTAAAAACCTTACGTCAATAAAATGGGTCTATGGTTGCCCAAACTCTGACCTGAAAGGAATGCCGTTTCTCAACGTAAAATAATACCGTTAAATATCAAGTCTTAGTGATGGATTTTTGATGAAATTTAGGGATTCTGTTGACCGCTATCTCATTCCCGTAACATCAAATCCCATTTTTTCCAGCGCAAAATCTGAATTATTATTTCACTCCCTGAGCGCCCTCTTCATGGGCTATCATTATTTCAATTATATCTGTCCTTTTCTGTTCCACTTGATCTCAGGAGTTGATGATATTCTGCTCGGCAAAGCATGTTACGGATCAACATTACGCCTCAACTGCTCATCCCCATCCAAGTCCATTAAGATACTGTATGCTTCGTATGGTACTACTCCCTATTCCAGTCACTGTGGTAATGTACCTACCAACACCACCTGTCAAGCCTCTGGTGCGCTCAACACCGTTACAACTCTGTGTAAACACTACAAATCCTGCAATATTGATATATCTAGTCGTCAGTTTGGTTTGTCCTGTGGAGCTGGTGTAGTACCTCGGCTGACAGTTTATTACCAGTGCACTGGAACAGTCATAAAAAGTAAGGCGGCTTGGAAGGCGTAGGTGCGGACACACGGTGAAACATTTCACGCAACACAATTGGGTGGGGACACACGTTGCAACATTTCGCGTAATATTGGTCGTATCTACCTCGGCGCCTGCGACTCCAGGAAGTTTGGTCAGTGGTTATAATGTTAGCGCTATCTGATTGGTTGACAACCGCACGCAATTACAAGAAATGTTGCAGCTATGATCAAACGGTAAAATTTGTTGCTTGAATTGTTGCGGAAGTAGAACGCGATTCGACTTCGGAAGTGTTGCAGCCAATGTTGCGTGTAACAAGTGTCAGGGGTGAACACACGCTGCAATAGTCCTGTTGTGTGCAATATTTCACAGTGTTTCTACTACTTAAACCACTTTGACGTGTACTTTCTAAAATTTTTGTCGCAAATGTTGCAAGTAGCAGAGTGAATGTGGCTCGTATTACCACTCTGTGCAACAACAAAATTTTGTTGCGCGAGTTTGTTGCAGAAGTAGAAGCTCTTTTTACTCACTGCAACAAAGTAAATCTGTTGCGCATGGGGAAATAATACGAGTAACTTTTATTTGCTTTGCAAATTGCAACGCAACAATTTTGCGCGACAAATTGCACGATTTTGTTGGCTCGTATTACCGCATCGCATATTGGTTTGGCATCCTTTTCTCATCTTATGTTTCCGGCTCCCATGCAGTATTTTACCATTTTGTGTTAATAAAATAATGATATTAAAATAGTTGCAATGACTTAATTTTTAAAAATTATAGTAAGAAAAAAGACTAATTTGTATTAATGAAATTCCTTAATATTACTTGACGTATTTCGATATCCCCCAACTTTTACTACTAAATTCTAATTTTTATTCAATAACTTGTACTTCTAATACTTCTTACTTATTAATGTTAATCAATATCTATTTTTTCTAGCACTACCACCCACACCGAGCACCACTACCTCAGCACCCAGTACTACATCCATTCTCTCCACCACTAATCCTACCTCCTCGCTTATAACAGACGCTATTACCACTACAACACAAAAAATGACATCTACGGCCGCGCCTAAAACCGAAGAAATATGGTCACCGACTCCTACGAGTTCTGGCATTGCTGGAGGAAATAAACTTGCTCGCAAGCAGGAAGATGATAATGTTGGAATGGTGATTGGTATTGTGGTGGCTGTGATTCTTGTGGTTATAATTTTGGTGATTCTCTTGTTGTGTTTTCTACACAGGAGGTAAGTTGTTCAGAAACTTGTAAGTGTTAGCTAATTTGTTGCTTGGTAGATATTAGAAGATGTGATTTTGTTCCTTCAAGAAAATTTTTTCTCCGAAAAAAATTCCGAGCTACTGGCGGGAGAAGCTGTTTCTCCTTTATCATCATAGGACGGTTTATTAACATAAGCGTTTATTCTATGATTCAGGCGTCAACGTCGTAAAGATAACTCCATGCCTGGTGTAACATACACAGCAACACCAGTAGTATCAGATCAAGCACCTACTAGGAATGGGTGAGTATCTGAATCGTCATCGTCATCATCATCATCATCATCATCGTCATTATCATTATCATCACCATCACCATCATCATCATCATCGTCGTCGTCGTCGTCATCATCGTCATCATTATCATCATCATCATCATCGTCATCATCATCGTCGTCGTCGTCGTCATCATCCTCATCATCATTGTCATCATCATCATCACCATCATCATCATTGTCATCATCATCATCATCATTGTCATCATCATCATCATCATCATCATCATCATCATCATCATCATCATCATCATCATCATCATCATCATCATCATCATCATCATCATCATCATCATCATCATCATCATCATGCTATAGATATTTACTGACTGCAATTGTATTGTTCAAGGTCTTCTGGTGGTCGTACTAATGCATATGAAAGTGTGAACGTTCTTTACGTTAGGTAAGCGAATGGCGCGTCTTTATTCACGTACTTAGTTGCGCAAACAATCTGCAACAGTAACAAAAAGCAACAACCACCGCAGCAGCAACAATAGAAACTGGATCAAAGTGCGCAAAGTCGTACAGTATTATCCCATAACCCTTGCAGTTACACAGCATTATGTGTTCGGCTGGTAAATGTTTTCAAAAAATTACCAAAGTTGTATTTGTATTCACGCTATGGTTGTTAAAGTTGTCCCAAACGGTCAGTGTTCACGGAAAGCTTTTAATACTCCCCCCTTCCTCATTGTTATCATACGTCATGCTACTAAAGCTCTGCTTGATGTTTGCGCAGATAACAGACCAGACTGCACCAGAACTGAGTGAAGGATTTATTCATTGATTTTTTTCTGATTCTAACTTTGAATGATTCTAGTGCTGACCAACCCAGTAGTAAAAAAGATTCCTACGAACATATTTATGATAGGTACGTTAGAAATCTTAACAATTATTTACCAAAGGCAAAGTGGATATCGTCTTATAATCATTGGTCGCTCGACCAATCACAGCGCGCGCTACAATATTATAATATTGTAATATATTATGTAGCGGTAGTGCTGTATAGTAATAGTATGTATATGTTGTGTATGTGTGTTGTTGCAACAGGATGTACTAGGGTGGGAAATAGTTATAGTGCGAAGCATAAATTAAAATATATATCGTGGTAATAGTTATTTTGATGGACATGGTGATAGTGAATATGCTTGTCATTTTCCATTAGTCCTGATTTGCAAGAGCCCCTGCCGAAGATGACGAACAATCCGTTGTATCACGGAGCGTAAGTAAACAAGTTGAAGTTTGATTATCACTTGACCGACTGATCTACTGGCTGGCTGACTGACTGACTGACTGACTGACTGACTGACTGACTGACTGACTGACTGACTGACTGACTGACTGACTGACTGACTGACTGACTGACTGACTGACTGACTGACTGACTGACTGACTGACTGACTGACTGACTGACTGACTGACTGACTGACTGACTGACTGACTGACTGACTGACTGACTGACTGACTGACTGACTGACTGACTGACTGACTGACTGACTGACTGACTGACTGACTGACTGACTGACTGACTGACTGACTGACTGACTGACTGACTGACTGACTGACTGACTGACTGACTGACTGACTGACTGACTGACTGACTGACTCTTAACTCCCTTCTAAATGTGCAAAAAATGTTCTTCTTCTAAAGGTCATCTGCATTTGATGATAACTTTGATGAATACGAAAGGTATGTGACTACATCTAAAGTGGCAGATCCAGAATGATTTCAGGGGGTGACTGTTATCTACAATATAGTGTCCTTGTTAAATTTGACCTCTTTGTTATAATTTTTAAACTCCAAAAGGTGATACCTAGCCACCCAATTACTCCCCCTGGATTCGCCCTTCATAAGTGTGTTTCTTTGGTCTTCACTAAACAAGGAGTCCAATCACGACGAGTAACTAATCCTTACACGATTCATAGTAATGCTTCGTTATCTTTGTTTCAGTATTGATCCACCCACAGAAAGACCCCCGTTACCTCCCAGATCACTTGCTCCTTCAATGTACGAAAGGTCGGTTTAAAAATATTGTAGCAATCGTTGGGAAAAGAAGAATACTGAATAATGAATACTGATAGTGCATTCCAAGACCAAAGGGCATTGTGGGTCTCGTTAGTTTGAAATAAAAAGTAAATATACAGCGATTTGCTCTCTATATGTAGCCAGTTTATTGTTTCGAATGGAATGCACTAAAAATAAAATAAATAATTATTATATATTTTACTTTAGACAATATTACATGACCCAAAATGCATTTCGGTCTTGGAATGCACTATTCAGTATGCAGTATGCAGTATGCAGTATGCAGTATGCAGTATGCAGTATGCAGTATGCAGTATGCAGTATGCAGTATGCAGTATGCAGTATGCAGTATGCAGTATGCAGTATGCAGTATGCAGTATGCAGTATTCAGTATGCAGTATTCAGTATGCAGTATGCAGTATGCAGTATTCAGTATGCAGTATGCAGTATGCAGTATGCACTATTCAACGTTTTTTGAAATAGCTGTATATGGAAAGTGGTAAATTGCGAGACAATCTTTTGGTGCAACTTTTGCAACTTGTAATGAAAACAGAGAACAGAATTAAAATAGAGAATATTTTTTGTTGCAAAATCATTTTTTTAATGATTTATTTTAACTAGAGAAGTAGAAGCACCTACTAATGTCATGTGGAAAGTGCTTAGACTAGTGTGTTTTGGTTTTCATTTTAGTCCATCACAAGGAAGGGATTCACAATCGAGCAAGAAATCGTCTATCTCAAACCCAAGCTATGACAAGACAGTCATAGACATACCGGTGAGAAAAGTAACGATTTATTATTTATTCGCGCCCCACAGCTTATGTCACGCTACTGTAGGGGCTAGCTCTTGTTTTTGGTGTCCCTAGCACCAGGTTCACCGGCCCTACCTTCATGTGAACGGTCTCTCATAAGTTAGGGTGACCCTACTGTAGGGGCTAGCTCTTGTTTTTGGTGTCCCTAGCACCAGGGTTACCATCATGTGAACGGTTTCTCATAAGGTAGGGTGACCCTACTGTAGGGCTAGCTCTTGTTTTTGGTGTCCCTAGCACCAAGGTTACCAACATGTGAACAGTTTCTCATAAGGTAGGGTGACCCTACTGTAGGGTTTTTGTTTTTGGTGTCTTCCGGGAAAGTAAATGACACTTGTCCCAGCCAACCGGGTGACCTTACCATCATGTAAACGAGAATGTCTGCACAGCGTATTGTCGTTAGAAGATCAGTTATCGGGCCTTTTAACTTCTTTGGGTTCTGCTGCTTTCACGCCTTTTCGTGCTCAGTCCCACTCGGTCAATTTAGTGTTGACACAGGTACCCCACTAGAAAATTAAAAGAGATGCCTGCGGACGGAACCTTACTTCTTAACCAAGGTCTTCCATCGTGTTTATACCACAGTATGTGGATGTGTTTAGCTGTTGTGAATCTCTCTGATACGTGTTTTAATATTTTACTCTAGGAATCTGAGAAATAAACACAGAAACCCACCTGATCAAGATAAAGGTCACGTGTCGTGCACAAGACTTTTAGCATCAAAGAGTCGCTTAAATGCATCAGTTTCAGGTATCCTGCCGCATGACTGTAATTTTTGTACCAGACCCTACTCATTAGCCAAATTGTGAGTAGGGTCTGGGTACGAAAATGGCCAAATGCAAGGTTGATCCCTTGCAGCTCGTCAGAATGCAGCTCAATTTGGTGGTAAAACAATAGGTTTCAAATTCTCAGGAGATTGAAATTCTTTTGTTTTGTTCTCAAAATTAAGCTGCTTTGACGCCGCTTTGACGCCAGCCACCATGATTTGATATTGAGGCTTAGTTACATTTTTCAACTCCGGTGACGTAATGGACTTGAGATCCAATATGGCGGAATGTGATCACGTGACATGTTCGTTCATAACGTTTATTCCGAACATTAGTATTTTAGCATAGAAAATTATTAACGGATCAAAGAAACGTTTGGTTTGACGTATTTTACATATTCTTGCTGCCTGCTCTATGCTATTAATTTTGAATCCATATTTTAAATTTTTAGAGACATTTTTAATAGATATTTTGGACTTTTTTTAGTCATTTTTTAAGCTTTAGGTCAGGCAATGTCACACAACAATAATTTCTTTCTTTTTTATACTAAAAAGTAGATTTTATCCTAAAATAATTGCGCCCATAACTGATGAGCAACTGATGTTTCTTTCGCATGTTATGTTTTCTCGTTGTTCAAGAATTGAGAACTACTTGACATGAAAAAAAAAATCATCTAATTTATAGTTTTAGGGGTGTAGATACGATATACATATTTAAATAATCCTAATGTAGGTTGAGAGTTGCTGCACACGGTACGGTCACGGTACGGAAATTCACAGCTCGCAAGATTACTGCTCATCCAATCGGATGAGACCTGTCATGTCACGCAACACCTCTGTACTAAATTGTATCATATTTTTTCAGCTTCTATACAATTCAATTCGATATGCAAGTTTGAGGAGCTTTCGTTAAGGCCAAAAAATGCCTTATACACGAGGCGTACCGTGACCGTGCATATCTTGTTTGAAGGTTCTGATTGGTTGAGCGGTATAACAGATGGCTAGGTTTTATTGAACACTACAGGTACCGTACACCTCTCTTGTACGGAATGTGCTGTACAAAGTCTATGCTTCCATTGTTCATGTATTGCAAATCAGAACACAATCAGACCTTTTTGCCGATACAGCGGCCATCTTGGATTCTATTGTTTTAAATAGGACATGGGATGGCGAGGAGGCAATTTTGGGGACATTTATAGTACTATGCACAGCTGTCAGGTTGTCTTTATATAATTTATAGTTTTCCAATGAGAAACCCATCTAAAACCAATTGAATTTGAACACCAAAGCATAAAATTATTTGAGGAAGTAAACCCGCCACATTATGCTTTATGAATATTTCTAAGTTTGCCCCCTTGGCATCCATTATTAAAGATGGTTATCGTATCGGTAAAAAAAGGTCTATTTTATTTCTTTACGTAGTGGGTATGAGGAGGCGCCTCCCCCCTCACTTGGACTCCCGCCCAAGCACGTAGTACTGCATCCTGCATCACGTGATAAAAGTTTTGACCTCATCCCTTAGTCTTTCTGAGTTTCACTTGACGTCATTTCCAGTCTCATGCGGAATGTTCATCACTGCTGAATCACAACTTTTCAGAGCCGATAATGAAATTCAAAGACTTTTATCAGCTTATTGAAACTCAGCAATTAAAAATATAATTTTTAGCGTTTAGGTATTCTAGATAAATTATAAAATATAGTTGAAGATATTACAGATGATAACGGATAGATAACCCAGTTATCCAGCTGAGTTGATTGCCTTCCCCGAAAGGAATTATGGGTCACTATTTTTGGTTACCACTTTCCGAGCATTTTCCGAGTATGCAATGTTTTCTTGTTGATTGGAATATAATTCCGCCATGAGTTCGACTAGCGTTACGATTAATTTAAAGAAGGAAGAACTTGTATTTCATAAATTCTCTTTGCAGAATAATGGAAATGCTAATCAAAATAGGATGTTGAATCCTCAATACTCCAGTTTCGAGTTCTCTTTTACGCTGTGTTAGCCTCAATTGTGCGTAAATTATGCAGAAATTTAGATAAAACTCGTGAAATTTCAAAGTATTTTTATTGTCTTCTTTACACACAGATCTCTTGAATTTTCACGGGCTGTTACTGAATAAAAGAATATATTACACGGTTTTGAGGCTAACACAGCGTAAAAGAGAACTCGAAACGGGAGTATTCTGATTGTTTGACCTTGAGTTTGTTCTGAAGGTCAACTCAGCTGGATATTTATGACATTTTGTTCGTATATAATAACGTTATTAAACATGATATTTTCGGATAGAAGCTGTAGCTATTGAAGCTATGTAGTATTTTTCAATAACCGTTCGAAGCAAAAAGAATAAAAGATAATTTCTTGTTCGTTGTAAATGTGCATTAAAATAATGCAAACGTCAAAGTGCAGCAATATGTGCAACAAAAGATACTCGTATTTCATTGCTGTAATTAACAATGTCGGGCCATACCAATGCACAACACTTACGTATGCTGAAATTATAACTATTGTTCAACAACAATGAAATACGAGTATCTTTTGTTCAAATTCTAAAGATGTTGAAATTTCGTACAATCTTTGATGCACGCACCTATTGTTCTTAAAGCGCACGAAGTCGAAATTCGAGCGTAGGATCCATTATGGCGACCATTACAAGCCAAAGTAAAGAGTCAGAAGTGAATATATTATGGAAGAAAATATCTTCTAGCATTCATGTTTTAGAAAGAATGCTACTTTGAGCGTACTGGAGAGAAGCATTGTCATGTGTACTTTGATTCTGTCGTGAAATTATGGCCGTAGCTTAATTTTTCTTGGATGTTTTGAGCTCCGAGTAGAGGTCGGTGTCTCCGTGAGTGTGCAGCCTTTGGATTTTCTTTAGTAGGGGGATCAAAATGACGATGACTCCGTAAAAACGCTCTCAAATGGCTTCAAAATCGACCAGACATCAAATCATTTACCAAGCTATCAAGGTAAGTCATTTTTTTAAGTACCAATTTTAGATATTACAAAATATTACCGTAAATGTTCATTACAACACTACAGAATAAGAGCTTGGGCTACCTGTGATTTAATCATCAACTGAATCCTAATGATCCTCCTAATAAAAATACAATATATATAATAGAGTAATAGAGAAATGGCTACTTCATACAGTTCTATCTATTGTGATTTAATCATCAACTGAATCCTAATGATCCTCCTAATAAAAATACAATATATATAATAGAGTAATAGAGAAATGGCTACTTCATACAGTTCTATCTATTGTGATTTAATCATCAACTGAATCCTAATGATCCTCCTAATAAAAATACAATATATATAATAGAGTAATAGAGAAATGTCTAGTTCATACAGTTCTATCTATTGTGATTTAATCATCAACCGAATCCTAATGATCCTCCTAATAAAAATACAATATATATAATAGAGTAATAGAGAAATGGCTACTTCATACAGTTCTATCTATTGTGATTTATTCATAAACTGAATCCTAATGATCCTCCTAATAAAAATACAATATATATAATAGAGTAATAGAGAAATGGCTACTTCATACAGTTCTATCTATTGTGATTTAATCATCAACTGAATCCTAATGATCCTCCTAATAAAAATACAATATATATAATAGAGTAATAGAGAAATGTCTAGTTCATACAGTTCTATCTATTGTGATTTAATCATCAACTGAATCCTAATGATCCTCCTAATAAAAATACAATATAATATATAATAGTAATAGAGAAATGGCTACTTCATACAGTTCTATCTATTGTGATTTAATCATCAACTAAATCCTAATGATCCTCCTAATAAAAATACAATATATATAATAAAGTAATAGAGAAATGGCTACTTCATACAGTTCCTATTGTTCCTATAAATGACGACAGTACATCCAAAGAATAGTGAAATGGCCCAACTATTATTAAATTTATATGGCATATTGGTCCACAAATATAATGCAGCTGTCTGTTTGAAATAATAATAATTATTATTATTGAAACAATGATTAAGATATAGGAAAAAATACATTTAAGAAAATTGGATAACCCTCCCACTCCTCCCCAGTTACATATAGAAATGATAACAGTTCCTAGTAGCAAGTATATACAATCTCCTACCTGATTAACCTTAATAAGACGAAAATTCTCTCATTTTTTCCACAATCAATCTTGAGGGTTTACATCAGATATTTCTGCTTGCCCGGGGCACCCTTCTGCCCCGGGGGGAGTCCCCTCCCGGCCTTCTGCAAGGTAGGGATAACCCTGATAGTGGGTACCCGAACAACTTTTCTTTCCAGGCAACTAAATACTTTAAGTTGCCTTTCCAAGACAACTTTAATGATTTTCTTATATTACGAATATTAGGTTTGACTTAGACAGGAAAGGTGTTCCTGGTGACACGCGTGAAAAACGTCTGCGCATGCTCTAAGTCCGTATGCAAATTAGTCAAAAGCGTCTTCGTGCTATTGTAATAATATGCACATTTGACTTTCACACTTGCCTGAAAAATAGTCTTTACAAAATGCCAAAACTTAAAGTCAGTTCTTGAAACTTAAGGCTAATTCTTTCATGTTGCCTTTATTAATGCTGTATCTTGGTCTCACAAAAGTATACCCGCGAAATGTTTTGTATACTCGGAGAAAGCAAGCATCTATTTTCTCACTAAAACTCTTGTAAATTCTTGAAAAGCGTGCTGAAATGCACGCATGCGCAAACGTTTTTCTCTAGTGTCGTTCCTGGTACTTTTAAGTTATATTAGTTTACTAATCTAAGAATGGATTATCTGCGGCATATCTCTTGTTAAAATATTTACACATGAAATAATCAACTCCCAAGAGTGGCACTGATCACGTGGTCTGAAATCGGCACAATAAACAATTAAGCTAAAAAGGTATATTGCGACGTTTGTCATTCACTTGAGCTAATCATTGTCACGTGCAAACTCTCTTCTTACTTATTTACAACCCCATTCTTTGACTTCATCTGAATTGTTCCCATGCATGAGTAGTTACAGCCTTGAACACGTCCGCAACAAGACAAGGAAAATAATCCAAGCAAGGAAGGCCAATTAGAAGCAGTTATAAGTTTCCTCATCTTTCTATGAAACATGCGTTACGAGTCTTGTAAAGATGAGATAAAAGGAGTTTGTTAATTGTCATCTCTGGTGTTTGGTGTTATTTGTCACGTGACCGTAAGCTGATCAAAGCCACGTGACAAAGTGTCATCGTACCTCATGTCACAGCAATATGTATACTGTCATACTTGAGGTGATTTCCAATGTAAAATCTATGAGCGGCATTTCCAATTTTAGTCGTCTTTCATCAAAAAACATTACGTTACGAGCTTTACAAAGACGTAGAGGACGCTCTTCACTATCAAAAAAAAAAAACAATGTTTGTCACGTGACTGATAGATGATTAATGTCACGTGACGATGTGTCTTTTTTACTTGGTCATGGCATCTTTGATTTGAGGTCTAGAGTCCCATCCATGAGCAGTTACGGCCTTAAAGACTTCCATGGCAAGATCAGGAAAATAATCCAAGTAAGCAAAGTTTGTCAACAGCATTCTTCTGATTTTATGTGATAACGTGTCGAAATGGGCGTAGCCGTTGCGTATAAGTCGCACTAAGTCCACGACAGATTCAGTGTCGTAGTTCCGCCAATTTTTCATTTCATCGTAAAATTTAGGCATGAGTTTATTTGTTGCATCATCCCACGACTTACATTTGACTACTGTTTGGAAAGTCATAGATAAGTTTAGGTCTTTTTCCAATTCAGTCTCCGGAAATGTCCTGTGGGAAGGCCAAAATTCGAACTCCGGCTGATTTCCGACAGCAACCAGGAAATCCTTTATTTTACTTTTCGACCAGAAGAACGGATGATCTAATGCATCAGATGGTTTTATTCTTTCCCCTTCACTTTTCTTGAGCATCTTTTTAATCAGGTCTGTTGGTTCAGGAGAGATACGGGCATCCCATCCTTTCATTTCATCATTTATCATGTTGACTTCTATAGTGTGCGGAGCTGATGAAGGCGTAGGAGAAAATGGATGCTTTTGTTCCGACAAGATGTAATGCAGTAGAAGTCCACAGGAAAATGTGTCGGAATTCACTGTAAAATTGTCGCCAGATTGGGACTTCAAAATTTCTGGAGCAATCCAACATCTGGTACCAACAACTGTACGGCCGTACACTGTAGTAGAGGGGTTATTAACGTAATAGCGACTTAGACCGAAGTCAGCAATTTTTAAGCAGAGTCGAGGATGTGTTTTATATAAGATGTTTCCTGGCTTGAGGTCACGATGGATTATTTTTTGCTCACGTAAATATTTAAGTCCCTCAATCACATCTTTGCAAAGTAAGACACTTTTGTTTTTGTCAACTGGGCCTTCGTTAAAGTAGTGTTCAAGATCTCCCTCCATCAGCTCCAACACTATGTATGAAAAGTGTTTGTCTTCTAAGAAAGACACATAACTAACGACTTGTTTGCAGTCGGCAAGTTTAGTAAGGTTTGTTATTTCTCGCTCGTCTTCTGGTCGTTTCAAGCGTAACTTTTCAATTCGTTTGATGGCCACTTCTCTACCATCCTTCTCATTAATCCCTGTAAAAACATGTCCATACGCGCCGTTTCCAATGTGGTCTTTGTGATACCAAAATGAGCAGACTACTTCTTTTTCTTGTCCTCTTGAGACTTTGGCCAACATGTTTTTGTACCTCTTGGAAACAGATTCCCAAGGAATGCGCTTAGAGATTTTATTCATATCTATGGGTTTCATTAAGAAATGTTTGAGTTCAGGACAGGTCTCCGCTAAGTCGAGGCAAGACTCGCCAGTTAATTCAGACTTTTGACAATCGGCTCCATATGAACGAAGCAGTTCAGCAATCTCACAATGGACGGAATCGAAAGATGCTAGATCTTTGTTCTCTGTTTCTCCAACTTCCACGTCACTATATGGCCAATCTGTTTTTCTTTTCTTGAGCATAGGTTGCGATTTGCCATACGCGTACTCATTTTCAAACTCGTCATCAACGAATTTTCTTTTTGTTCCTTTAGAGGGATGTACTCTGTCATCTGAAATGTCATCTGAAATGTCATTTGAATTGTCATCTGAAATGTCATCTGAAATGTCATTTGAATTGTCATCTGAAATGTCACTTGAATTGTCATCTGAAATGTCACCTGAAATGTCATCTGAAATGTCATCTAAACCGTTATCTGAAATGTCACTTGAACTGTCATCTGAGCTACCAACGAAATCTACTATATTCTTGCAGCAAAAGCGAAGCGGCACATGTAAGTTCACTAGCAGCATCTTTTGCCTTGAATTCAAAATAATTTCCACTAGATTAGTTTTCCAACGTGTGTGTGTCGACTTGTCCTTGCAAATAACGTTTAAAAGTGGATAAGCAATTGTATCAGTTTCAATGTGTTTGCCTTCACAAGTGACTTCAATTAAGGCTTTTGCGAGAACAAAGGCTTTGCACTTTATCATGATACTTAGAACAGAGTTCTCATGTTGGTCAACAGTCCATGGATCAAGATTCACTTTGATAGCACTTCTCCAGAAGGTTTTTGGGTCTTCTAAAACGTCTGGATAAAAACAGTCGGATCTCCCAAGATAATTCTGTCTTTCGGCTGCAGCGAATAGGGGTGGGTGTCCTGACGAATCCACATCATCTGTGTTTGCTCCAGCATCTATCAAAAGCTTTACAGCGCTCCAAGTCTTACAGTGATGCAGGGGGGTTCTTTCATCATCATCTCTGACATTTGGCTTTGCCCCACATTTCAGGAGAAGCTGTAAAATGGCTTTCAAAAGTTCTTCAAATGTGTAGTTATGGGTAACGTTACTTGAATAGTTTTGTGAATATGGTAAGATGAGCGATGCCCATGAATGAAGTAGCAAGTAAAGATGGACACTGCCATTGATAAAGCGCTTGGCTTGTTTAGCATTGGCATCTGAAAACAGTTGCAAAAGAGTAAGCATTTCATTTAGAACCCCCTGCCTTACAGCTTCATCTTGCAATTGAAGACCTTGTTGAAAAAGATCAATTATCAAATGGAAAATGGACTTTCCGTTCGGTAATGTATCGTTAATATTCGTTCCACAGTTTATCAAAAATCTACAGATCTCTACCAGCATCTTAACTCCATTAGTTCTAAGTAACCATTCCGAATGCAAACTAAGTTCTGACAAGCAAAACAACAGAGGTGTTTGACCTTGGTGGTTTCTGATGTTCACTGTTGCTCCATACTTCCTCAGTAGGTGACATATTTCCATGACTTCCGTTTTGGATACACCAACAAATGGCAGGAGAGTTGCATAGTGAAGAAACGTGTTGCCATGCGAGTCCGCACTGTTTGGATCAGCACCTAAATTTACAAATACAGTAACTACTTGTGACAGTTTCTCACTTGAGACTTGTTCCAATATGTTTTCTATGGCTTGTTTAGTTGGACCATTTGGACCATTAGCTATGGACAAGAACTCCGAAAGATATCCTTTGTGCACCAAATATGAATAGTAAGATTTGACTTCACCCAAAGGCGTACATGTAAACATAATTTTACAAAATAGTACATCTATTAGTGCTTTTACTACAATTTGTTCGGTAGCACCTTTTCTAAAAAGCAGATTCAATTGCTCAGTCAGATCAAAACGATTCGTAAGGACACGAACATCACTGTTCAACATCTCTTCGATAAAAAATGATAAAATGCTTAAACTGCAATTGTCCTTCAAAGAGAGATTTCCACCATTGTCGAGAAGAAAAGAAGCAACTTCTGGTGTACGCTGCAGGGCATAAAATAGGGGCGTTCTGCGGTGCCATAGCGATTTCTCACATTTATTAAGGCTTTACCTTTCTCCACCAAAGCTTTGACATGAAACTCAAACTCAGATCTGACCAAATAAAACAATGGAGTTTCACCTTTGTTGTCAGGTAGGTTGACATCAGCACCTGCGTCAATCAATAAACTAATGCTGCTTACAGGAAAACAGCCTGATATGGAAAAAAAAGCAGTTTCGCCATTATCATTAGTCTTGTTGACATCGGCACCAGCATCAATTAACGCCCGCATAATATTTTCATTGTCCTTCTTGACTGCACTAAACAAAGCAGTTTCTCCATTATCATCAGTCTTGTTGACATCAACACCAACATCAATTAACGCCCGCACAATACTTGCATTGTCTTTTCTGACTGAACTAAACAAAGCAGTTTCTCCATTATCATCAGTCTTGTTTACATCAGCACCAGCATCACTTAACGCCCGCACAATACTTTCATTGTTATTTAGCACTGCAATAAGCAAAATAGTTTCGTCATGATCATTAGCCTTGTTGACATCAGCACCAGCATCAATTAACGCCCGCACAATACTTTTATTATCACTTCTAACTGCACTAAACAATGCTGTTTTGCCTTTATTATCAGTCTTGTTGACATCAGCACCAGTATAAATTAACGCCCGCACAATACTTTTATTATCACTTCTAACTGCACTAAACAATGCTGTTTTGCCTTTATTATCAGTCTTGTTGACATCAGCACCAGTATAAATTAACGCCCGCACAATACTTTCATTGTCATTTCTGACTGCACTAAACAATGCTGTTTGGCCAAATATATCAGTCTTGTTGACATCAGCACCAGCATCAATTAACGCCCGCACAATACTTTCATTGTCATTTCTGAATGCACTAAACAATGCTGTTTGGCAATTATTATCAGTCTTGTTGACATCAGCACCAGCATCAATTAACGCCCGCACAATACTTTCATTGTCATTTCTGAATGCACTAAACAATGCTGTTTGGCAATTATTATCAGTCTTGTTGACATCAGCACCAGCATCAATTAATGCCCGCACAATACTTTCATTGTCATTTCTGAATGCACTAAACAATGCTTTTTTGCCTTTATTATCAGTCTTGTTGACATCAGCACCAGTATCAATTAACGCCTGCACAATACTTTCATTGTCATTTCTGACTGCACTAAACAATGCTGTTTGGCCAAATATATCAGTCTTGTTGACATCAGCACCAGCATATATTAACGCCCGCATAATACTTTCATTGTCATTTCCGAATGCATTAAACAATGCTGTTTGGCCAAATATATCAGTCTTGTTGACATCAGCACCAGCATCACTTAACGCCCGCACAATACTTTCATTGTCATTTCCGAATGCACTAAACAATGCTGTTTGGCCTTTATCATCAGTCTTGTTGACATCAGCACCAGCATATATTAACGCCCGCACAATACTTTCATTGTCATTTCTGACTGCACTAAACAATGCTGTTTGGCCTTTATTATCAGTCTTGTTGACATCAGCACCAGCATCAATTAAAGCCCGCACAATACTTTCATTGTTTTCTTCGACTGCTCTAAACAAAGCAGTTTTCGTTTTGCGAAAAATATTAGTATCAGTCTTGTTGACATCAGCACCAGCATCAATTAAAGCCCGCACAATACTTTCATTGTCATTGCTGACTGCTCTAAACAAAGCAGTTTTCGTTTTGCGAAAAATATTAGTATCAGTCTTGTTGACATCAGCACCAGCATCAATTAAAGCCCGCACAATACTTTCATTGTCATTGCTGACTGCTCTAAACAAAGCAGTTTCGCCATTATCATCAGTCTTGTTGACATCAACACCAGCTTCAATTAAAGCCCGCACAATACTTTCATTGTTTTCTTCGACTGCTCTAAACAAAGCAGTTTTCGTTTTGCGAAAAATATTAGTATCAGTCTTGTTGACATCAGCACCAGCATCAATTAAAGCCCGCACAATACTTTCATTGTCATTGCTGACTGCTCTAAACAAAGCAGTTTCGCCATTATCATCAGTCTTGTTGACATCAACACCAGCTTCAATTAAAGCCCGCACAATACTTTCATTGTCATTGCTGACTGCTCTAAACAAAGCAGTTTCGCCATTATCATCAGTCTTGTTGACATCAACACCAGCTTCAATTAAAGCCCGCACAATACTTTCATTGTTTTCTTCGACTGCTCTAAACAAAGCAGTTTCGCCATTATCATCAGTCTTGTTGACATCAGCACCAGCATCAATTAACGCCCACAAAATACTTTCATTGCCATTTCTGACTGCACTAAACAATGCTCTTTGGCCAAATATATCAGTCTTGTTGACATCAGCACCAGCATTAATTAACGCCTGCACAATACTTTCATTGCCATTTCTGACTGCACTAAACAATGCTCTTTGGCCAAATATATCAGTATTGTTTACATCAGCACCAGCATCAATTAACGCCCGCACAATACTTTCATTGTCATTTCCGAATGCACTAAACAATGCTGTATGGCCAAATATATCAGTATTGTTTACATCAGCACCAGCATCAATTAACGCCCGCACAATACTTTCATTGTCATTTCTGAATGCACTAAACAATGCTGTTTGGCCTTTATTATCAGTCTTGTTGACATCAGCACCAGCATCAATTAACGCCCGCACAATACTTTCATTGTCATTTCTGACTGCACTAAACAATGCTGTTTGGCCAAATATATCAGTCTTGTTGACATCAGCACCAGCATTAATTAACTCATCTACTACTTCTCTATTATTGTTACCAACCGCGTAAAATAAAGGAGTTTTGTGAATTTTGTCGATATCATTAACATCAGCTTTTGCATCAATCAATGCGCGGACTATATTTTGTTGGTCACCTAACACAGCAAAGAATAAACAACTGTTTCCATGTTTGTCTTTAACATTAACATTTGCACCAGCGTTGATCAGGACATGAACCACATTTTCAAAGTTACCAAGAACAGCATAAAATAGAGGAGTTCTCTTCCAGTCTTCATCAGTTATATTCACATCTGCTCCATTGCTGAGCAATTCACGGATCTTACTTTCATTGTTATTCTTGACAGCATCAAACAGAGTCAATTGTTCATCTTCTTCCGACTGACTCATTTGTCCTTCATAAGATATCTACTTCTCAGGCCCTTATTTTTTGGCCACACTGTTCATTGTTCAGGTATAGCAGCAACATGTCGTACATTCAATGTTCTTGTTCCTTTAGATCTACCTTACAGATCCTGGTAATGCTTTTAGTGTTATCCCCAAATGTGAGGAAGACCTGATCTATAGAGATAATTTAGTTAGTAAATGACAGACCAGGATTTTGGGGTTTTCATACTGATCTACGTACTATTATTCTAAAAAAATGTTGAATACTGCTGGTGAATACTGGTAATATACAGCAATTTGTTCTCTATATGTCAGCTCATACATTCAGATGGAATGCACTATAATATATAACAAGACGCTGGTGGCAGCGTGCACTGGGTTACCTGGACCGGGTGGGACCAGGGACAGGGGGAGGGGGAGGGTCCTTGGGCGCCCTTGACCCACCCTTTGTGGAAAAAGAGTGATCAATCATAAAATAAGCTGACTGTAATTTGGTTTTTAATATTTCTGATGTATCGTACTGTCGAGGCCCTGGTTTTCTTTTTTCGTCGTTTTTCAAAAGACAGTGAGAGACTGCCTGCTATAAATGTACAGTGAAAGCCATTTTGGAAAAAAAAATTAAATCAAAAACTAAATCATCGAAAATACCCATTTTGGTGAAGTCCAACTTCCATATCCTTCCGATTCCAGTCCGAGTTTTATCATACGTAATTAAGTCGCAGACAGAAAGTCGGTAAAGCGAGCTAACGGAGACGCGTTTGCTTGAGGTCGGCATTATTTGTTTATTACGTGAATCCTTCGTTTAGAACGGTAAGACGAGCAAATAATTGCTCAAAACTACCCTCAGAATTGCTTTACATGTTCGTATATATTTGTAAGTCAATCGACAGTTCGTAAATGTTTGACGAGTGAGCCGCGAGTTGAATGACTTTATAAGAGATCGATCTGAGAGTCAAAATGCATGCGTTCGATTTAACAATATTTCTCATTACTCTTCAGTTCTTAATATATAAATGAAAGCCCGAATAAACTTCTTTGTACCTCATGTTTATTTGTAGTAGTCTTGTTGAGTCAAACCATTAAATAAAGCATCCGAAGTTGAATCGCGTTCTACTTCAAGCAACAAATTTTCCACAAAGGGTGGGTCAAGGGCACCCTAGGACCCTCTCCCTCCCCCTGCCCCTGGTCGCACCCGATCCAGGTAAGGGACCGTTCATTATTTATGGGAGAGGGGGGGGGTGGGTGATTAAATGGGGGGTCTCGAAATTTTTTTAAGCCTGAAAAGGGGGGTCTTGAAAATCTTTTTGAGCTATTAGGGGGGGACTTGAAATAAAAATAGTAATGAAATAAATAAGCAAAATAGCATATGGCACATTTTGAGAATTTTTTTTTTTTTTTTTTTTGGGGGGGGGGGGGGGGGGGGGGGGCTCCGAAATATTTGTATTTGAAATAAGGGGGTCATTGAAAAAAAATATGTTTATTGTGGGGGGGCTCTGAAAAAAAAAGGTGCCTTTGCTAATTAATCACCCACCCCCTTCCCCCCCATAAATAATGAACGGTCCCTAACCCAGTGCACGCTTCCACCAGCGTCTATCTAAATAATTTGAGCGTAAACGTAGTAATTTCCTGCATAAAAATTTAATAATAAGTAAGTTTTTGCTCCCAAATAGTGTTTGAACCCTTGGTTTATTTGAGTTATCCACATATCCGTGGGACATATTTACCGCTCGATCCTTTTCGTACGAAATAGCTAGGGAGTTACTCATTCAAGTTCACCTCACTCTCCCCTATTATGGTGCTATTTTATAAAAGGCATGTAAGAGAAAGTTTTCGACGTTGGTTTGTTGTTTCAGACAGCGGCGATATTTACCAAAACGATTTCAAGACTTGTAGTTCAAACCTTATTCTGGCCTTGCGATATTGGATTGGACTTTTAAAGCGAATATTGAGGTACAAAATTATAGATTTCAAAATGACAAATTATGTATGTTGAGCGCCGTCGTAACTATGAAATTAGTTCTGATCTTTAGATTTGTTATTTAAGATACATACTTGATTGTTCAGCGACGGTCGATAGGACTGACTCCAAGGACTTCCAAAACCAGTCAAAACCGAATCCAATTGAAATCAAATGAACTGAACTTTGTTAGGACTCCAAAAGAACCACGAATGGTTTCCCTATGAGTGGTAATGCTATGGTGTTGACTCGCCAGTATGTTCGCCTGCACTGGGAAGCCACTTTTAATACTCTGAATTTGAGTACTGGCTTCCCAGTTTAATCCATCGATTATTATCAAGTCTCTGTAGAACACATGGTTGTTTTGATGTTTGCTTTACGCTGTTTGGAGGCCAGTTTTCCAAATACAACAGATAAATTTGAGCTGTATTCTAAGATACAAAAGTTCGCTTACGTTGCTAAACCAAACAGAACGTCATGAAAACGTCGGCCATCTGCAGGTCATCTGACTGTGATGTCAGGAATATTTTTAACTTTGAAATCCCATGTTTCGTAAATGATTCACAGCAATCCTTGTATTTTGAAATATGTTATCTAAACGTCTTGATCATAAAGAGTATTTCCAAGTTATTTGAATTCCCCAAAAGAGCAGAAAGTGTTCAATAACTCAAAGCAGCTAGCATATAATGCAATCGAAATGATACTTCCGCCTTGGCTTTACACAGGGAGCCCAGCATAGGTATTATTTACAGCCAGAAACAAGAATGATGAATTTGAGTGAGCTGTATTCCGAGATACAAAAATTCGCTTACATTTCTAACAACCAGAACGTAATGCAAACGTCGGCCGTCTGATCATCTGACTGTGATCAGTGTGATGTGTCGGGAACAAATCCTAATGGCCTTTCCGGAATTGATCAAGGGACTGGGAACGAGTCTATCTAATGAGGGTTTATCAGGTCTTGCGTGACATTTTAAATTTTAATTCGACAAAAAAGAAAATATAATATTTGATATATATCCCTGGGGAACGTCAAATTCAACAGGAAGTGAAGTAAAACAGCGTAATTACCAATGATAACAAATTGCCTAAAATGCCTGGGTTTTGTGGAGAGAATATTCGATTATTGTTTTGCGTTCAAGCGTGAAGTTCGTTGACCGTAGCTGTGATCCAATGCTTCATAACTGGTGCGCGCTACTAGGGATGGGGTCGAGGTTATGAATTAAAAAAAAAATTGGGAAGATAGAAAGAAAGGAAGCATACCCCTCCCAGTGACGTACCTTTGAGGTATAACATTATTATTTTATTTATAAACATCAATTCAAAATAATTCAAATTTTTTACAGAGTTGAGAGTTAGAGACCCAGTCATTGTTTTTCGCCTGGGGTCAGGTCAGAGGATGTTAATTTTTTCTTTTTTTTTTGGGGGGGGGGGGATGATTTTTAGACAACTGGAGGGAGATCAGCTATATATTGACCCGACAGGCATCAAAGGGGATCACACAAAGATGAGAGAGTAGCAACCATTATGGGGGGGGGGGGGGGGGGGGGGGGGGGGGGAGGAGGGGGGTGTCATAAAAAAGATAGTGCCTCTCTTAATTTTTATTGTTGCAACGAAAATCCTCCGACTCCCCCTCCCCGCCCCCTTCCGCAGGCGACAAATCATAACCAGCCCCTAAGTAATTTGGAACGAATATTCCATCATTTCCTTGTGATGATATGATTGGCCGTTATAAATACAATACCTATTGAAGCCCATATGAGAACAAAAAATATCCACCACCTATGTCTAAACTTCGACCTGTGCTTGTTATCATAACTATTGGTCAACTCTCTTAGTTGCTTTCTAGCAAAATATACTAGTGTAGCTGGAATAACATACTGCACACCAGTCCCTGCGTACGAACCAGTCACCCCTACTAAAAATTCAAGATTGTCCGTCGCGAATGCAATAGCGATTGGTGGTGAAATGGTCACAAGTGGGAAGACAATCTTATCAACTGCCCAAGGATATGGACGTCCTTCGCGATAGAACAGATTCTTAAGGTTGTCTCGTAACGTTATTGAGATTATCGGGAAATTAGTACTAAGAGTAAAAACTGGGAATAGTGCAAGAAAGTAATGAATGAATGGGTCATAGTCCTCGAAGTTGAGCGTGTATAGATCTTGGATGTCGCCAAATGCGAACATGGCCGAGAAGGATAGCAGTGAATAGAATAATAGGATGATACTGAAGTCCAGTACAAATATTCTATTGACGTGGGACTTGCTTTTCATTGGTGTAATGAAGGATGGGAGAGAGTGCTGGCACATGAACGCGTAGATGCAGACGCCGAATAGGTTAGGGACGCCACTGAAGTCTCCTGCACTAACATGGACTTGTTTGCCCTTTCCTTGTTTGATGCGAATTAGAGCAAGAATGATCATCATCGAAAATGCTGCGGAAAAAAAAAATATGCAAAAATGATCAATCATCTGATAAGATTGCATCACACCTACTTAGCTAAGGATTATGTTTTCTTACTTCATCCCCTCCTTCCTCATCACGTGTCACGTGATGTCAAAGTAGCTCAATATGGAGGACAAAACAAAAGAATTTCAATCTCCTGACAATTGGAAACCTATTGTTTTGTCCTCCAAATTGAGCTGCATTCCGAAGTACTGCAAAGATCAATATTAGTTTATCTTCACAGTCATTACAGGTTAAAAAAGAAAACAATGCTCAAGGAAATGAATGACACATGGTCTGTAATGCCCTTGGAAACAGTCCCGAGAAAACAGGAGAACATGAGTTCAGTACTTGTTCATGATCAAGAAGAGGTTTTCTTTACCTAGCCACCTCATGACTGTTGTTATCATCTGAAGGTACTTGGTTTTTTGTAGGTTGAAGAATGTAAATGGGCCAAGAGTGAGGGTGAAGATCAACTAGAAACAAAAAATAGTCTGTGATAAGACTAGAATACAACACAAATCTACATTTTTATCCTTCACTTAAGAAATATGAGCACAGACAGACAAACAGAGAAGAAGCAAACAAGGTAATGACAGACCGACAGACAGACAGGCCTGCAGACAGACAGATTTATCCAATTATCTTCAAAGTGACCATTATAATTATACATATTTGTCTCACCAAATATATCCTATAGACATTGTGTGTAGTAATATCCCCCCAGCACTTGTCATCTGTTTTAGAGATGTTAGCTACATACTTGGACTGATTCATCTTTGGGTGTGAATCAGAGTGAGACTTCACACTAAAGCGAAACAAAGAAAAATATCATTTAGTAAACAATAGAGCTTTTTAGTTTCGTTGTTTAACAAATAAATTTATTCCCGAGTGAATGAAAGTTTGCCTGCCGGCCCCCCCTTTTGAAATTAATGTGTTAAAACTTGGTAATAATTTATGGAACAGTGTCAACATTGTAGTGCACTACGTTGTTTTTATTTTTATTTTTTTGCTTCGGCCATTTTTCAGGTGTCCTATCAAAATGGCCACGCTACGCCCCTAATTTGATCCTGTCCGGCCCCCCCTTTTGAAAATTCCTGGATCCGCCCCTGGCCTGGATTAGAAAAAAACCATTATGCCCAAGATTAAGCGAATGAAGACCAAACCAAACAAACCCTGAAACAGTACACCACCCCTGATTTCAAAACAGGGGTTTGTTTTTACCTAGTATTATATAACTGTACATACCATGATATGTTGGTCAGAGACTTGGGCACGGCAGCAGCATAAATAGCTAGGTCACCATAGAGATAGAGACCAATGCACAAATAAAACAGCCTCAGACCATCTTGAAGAAAAACATACATGTATATCATGACATTGATAATTATTGTAATACTGTATAACATAATATGGATATGAGACAGATGTTCATTCATTTATCCATCCATTAATCTATCTGACTATCCATCCATTCATTCATCCATCCATCAACCCATCCATCCATTCATTCATCTATCCATTCATATGTCTATCCATCCATCCGTCTATCCGTCCATCCATCCATTCATCCATCGTCATCTCTATCATCTATTACCTGGCTGCCCATCCACAATCCCATCCAACAGACCCCTTAATTGTATCAATTTTAAGTCTATAAGTTATTTACAGGTATCAACATCCTTCAAATACACGGAAGGACATGTTGACTATGTAATACCTAAGGTTTCAAGAAACATCACAATCCTAGCAGATGTCAGTTGTACTTACTTTTACTGTAAAACATCTTGGCCATTTGTCCCTAAAAATACAATTTATCTACAGTTGATTATTTAGAAAAGACATAAAAGAGACAGCAATGGAGGATAGACTTAAAAACAAGGACAAGAAATGAATATTACTGAAAAATGGACAGAATATTTAATAAGTAGCAAAAGAAAAATTAAAATCAAATCCTTAGAGAAGGATATATGCCAGTTCAACTTCATACCATCTCAACTCTTGTTGTAATTTCATAAAGGTGTTTTTCAGGCTGATTAACTTTTGAAAAGTCTGAAAAATTAATTAAAGAATAATATCATTAATTATTTTTATTATTATATCATTAATGATTCAATGTCATATCATGTGCACTGTGACAGAAATATGACAACACTCATTATAAATCAAGATTTTTTGTATCAGTATATGTATGTATGTATGTACGTATGTATGTATGTATGTACGTACGTACGTCATGATTTTTTGTATCAGTATATGTATGTATGTATGTACGTATGTATGTATGTACGTACGTACGTACGTATATATGTATGTATGTATGTATGTATGTATGTATGTATGTATGTATGTATGTATATATATATATATATGTAAGGCCCATTTCAGATGTCAAACTTTTGCCGCATTGAATCTAATTGCCTTTGAGGCCAGAGGCTAAGAAAATGCCAAGAATTAACTGCTATATTAGACATATTGGCTGTTTTTTGCTTAGCCAGGAGACCATATCTGTTAAGTTTGGTCTACATACTGTACTTCTAGTTTATTAGGGAAAACAGTGCTTGACTTCGAATTCAATAGCAGGTCTGAATTTTAGGAAAACCTGTGAAATTAAAAAAATTCACAGGTTTTTTTCACAGGATTTTCACAGGTTCTCAGCCAGTAGTGAGCTGGCTGGGCCTAAGAAATTAAATACCCCCTCCTCAGCTGGCCTTCTGAACACTAGCAAATCAAAATGACATAGTAGAAATTCCAAACCTTGTTTCAGCTCTGTCTTATTGGAAATGGTGAAAGCTTATAAGCATGCATGAGAACTAAAACTAAAATTTACAGTCGAAGCTCTCCTTGCAACCACTCTCTGAAGCTCTAGTTGTGACCCGAGGGGGCTGCTTACGAGAGCTCAACTGTATTGTATGCTTGTATTTATATAGTAAGGTTTCTTTAAATCTTCCTACTAGACACATTTTCTTAATTTTTTAGATCATAAAATACCCTTGCTAGATTTCAGAATGGCATAATCTATATAAGTTCTGAAACAATACATTGTGATAATTTTAGAATAACAATGTTTTTCTTCCAACACTTACTTATCAATGGCTCCTTTTCCTCATCTGAGCTGCTAAAATGTTGAACACTTGCACTACTAGTACCATCAGCTTGCTCCTCAACATACCCATTGACAACACCTCGTTGTCCCTATAAATGCAAAAAAAACCATATATATATAATTTATACCCTATGACATGTATATATATATATATATACTGGCCAACTCATGCATGACTAGCACACTTAACTTCCTGGTACAAATTCCAGCAAAACCCCAGAATCAGGGAGATCAAGCTAGCAGGTGACATAGTAGTAGTGGTTGTTGAGAAAATGTCAGTGTTGCATTACATCGTACAATGTAGTGCTGCTACCATTACTACTACTGTCAACTCCAACTACCATGATTATTTTAAGTCTGGATTTATTAATGATTCACTTGTTCAAAGCTCAAATAAAATGAACCCAAATATTATGTACTTATTGACTGAGTGGGAGGTCCGAACGGGAAAATATTTGGCTCGAGGTCCTGAAGTACGGAACGAGCGCAGCGAGTTCCGTGCCAAGGACCGAGAGCCAAATATTTTCCCGTTCGGACCGACCTTAACTCAGTCAATAAGCATTTTATCATATGACCACATATAAAAAATCGATTTCAAAGCGTTTTTAATAAATGCGAATCAAAATCGGCAGCGAGTCCAAACGGCGAGTCTGAACGGGAAATTATTACACTTAGCGTACGTTTTTTGCTGACGCCATTTTCCCCAAAGGTTTTTCTTAGAATCACACGTACAGTGAAATACGGCCATATGATAATATACAATATTTATACAGGTACATTATATTTATCAAAGCTAGTTTATGTATATAATAAAGAGAGTCCTGTTAGAAACAAAACGAACATACCAGTTTGTCCTTGGCTTTTAGTCTCAGCAGTGCATTAGCTGCAGCCATTGCTTCTACCATAAATGTTGCTGTAATAAAGCTAAGAACATATAATGGGAGCATCATGAGTATATATATATATATATATATAGGAATATGCTCCATGCATAGGGGATGAGTGTATATGTACATGTGTTAATGGAGGGATATAGAGCTAGGATCAGGGTTGTTCTTGTTGCATTAGTCAAACTGATCAGCTAGAAGGTGAGTGTGGGTATGGTGCACGCGGTGGTGAGCTAGGACAACCTTCGGTAAACTCGACATTAGGGAGACTAGAGGCCTAGCTACTGTATATGTAGCTGGGCTTTTAAATAATCAGGCCTAGGGCAGGGGCAGGGCTTACTATATAAATATGATTAAGATCATGGGGGATATTCCCAAAGATAGGGATTTTGGCATTACTTCTTATCCCCTACCTAAGGGTTTTGACATTTATGGTAATCACTTGCATTTTAACCTGCAGCATGCCAGATGCGAGTGTAGTCGTTTATAATTTTGTTATAATATATACCTCTTGAACCCATAAGCTCCTCATGATATGGTACTACAGTATGTGAGTTACATTATTATAATGGTTCTATTTCAGGGCTGACTGGGTCTTAATGCGTAAATTCACTGGGTCTTAACGAGTAAACAACTTATTATTGACGATGTCAAGTATCATGGACTTGATTACTCATTACTTCATTTACCTTGTGCCTGTCATGTGAGACTGACAAATAATATTATCATCTAAGAAAAAACAATTTTCCTTTGAATTCATTGTTCTAACACTGTTTACGTATTTCTCAAACATCTAGCTGTTTCGATATTCTTGTTTCGAAAGATCATGAACTAATAATAATGGTTCAATTATTTATTGCAAATGATCAGTATTTTATCAGCAAGCTTATTTTAGCTCGCATCTTACCTCATAGATGCTAATGCTCCTATCAAAACCAGAGAGACAAGCCATCCAGCGCCAGCGAAAGCGTTAGGCATCGTTAGAGCTCCAACACCAATGATAAGATTGAAGATATAAATAAAAGCAACCTAGAAATGCAAGAAAATGAACAGTGTTGACGAGGACTTGTTTTACCGGCTTCGAAGGTCGAGGAGTTGAATTAATATGTTTGATAAAGGATTGAGATAACAGCTTTAAAACTCTCTGATTTAGGAATTTCACTTTACAAATACCAGAAATACTCTTAAGACAAGTCTTAAGGAATGAAAAAGAAAGCTAAAAAATAAAGCTAAAGGCTAGAGACGAAAGTTTTGGATGACTGTGTAAAGCGATGTGGAAATGATGGAGTTCTACAGCTCTTGATCCGATTTTAAAACTTACCGGAGATGAATACAGCTCTCCAGTCTCTGTAACGGCAGCCATTATTACTTCTCTTTCGTGAATCGAACCGTTTTTAGGGAATCAAAACTTTATAATGAGGAAATATCTGCGATCAGAACCTAATGTCTTAATGTCTGAATGTTTATGTGACAAACGAACTGGTCACAAGACTTCCGGTGTGTAGACTGAGCACTACACTGACACAAAAGTTGAAAAAGGCTGGTGACAAATATGGTCACATTTGCGACACGTGGGTAGGATTTAAAAATTAGTATAGCCACCCAGCAGCCACCCAGCAACCACCCAGCCACCCAGGATGAAGATTAATAGTTCAACTGTTTTAGTTGGAGATAAAGTTGTGTTGGTTCCTTACAGAGAAGAACATGTACCAAAGTATGGCTTACTGTAAACCAGATAGATAGAGTACAAACAATATATCCATGAAACATTAGTTATTCTAAATAGTACAGTTTTATGTAAATTCTATTGTTTTCTATTGTTTTATTAGCACTATTTTGTACTATTTAGTAATTTGTATTTCACGGATATATTGTTTGCACTCTATACACAAATTTATGTATGAATTTATCCCACACCATTGAAAGTACAGCCAATCAGATACTAGTAATTTGCAAGAAAGCTGTTTTATACTTAGCAGTATTCCACTCTTCCTTCTCCCCAGGCATTGCAGTATAGATATATTTTCAAATGATGTAGAATGATATATGGATAAAGACAGGGTTTTCAGCATGACAAACCATGGAATCTACATATCCCACTTGTCAAAACTTAATCATATTTTATAATTTTGTATGCTAGAAATTATTGTTTGGTCCCAAAAAATATCCATATCCCATCCTGGAGGAAACAAGAAATTCCCAGTGAATTCATAATAATAACTTTATTGATAAAATTGACTGGCAATTCGAAAGAATTGAAAAACTCAATATTTACAGAGTTTTAAAATATATCTAAAATATTTGCATGATTGAATTATATATATATATAATTTTAGGTAAAAGTACTAGGTAGAATTAGTCCCATTTCTTTATTGAACTTGGTATAAAAATGGGAGCCAGAGAAAAAAACAAAAATAGCAGGTTTGTATGGAAGAAAGCTGGATATTCCAGAGGGATGGGAGATCCTTTTTCAAATATCCTCCATGGTGGAGTATGGATATTTTTTGGAACCACACATTAGAATATAAATGCCTCGTGAATGGGATAATTCATTGAATGCCACTCAAAACCATTGTATGATATAAATATTAGGATATATAGGACTATATGTGTATTGAATATTTGTAGGTATCATGATTGGATGCAGTCACCAGAACTTCTTGAGCAAACAGCATCAGAAAGATTAACCCTATCTCAAGAATATGAAATGCAGAGAAGCTGGTACGAAGATGAACACAGTGAGTTATAGATCGAGAGTTTATATTTATGCAATAAACATTTTTGACATAACTGTGAAATTTCTCGCTCACTGATTGTTCAAGAGCCATGGTAAATAAGAGGATATATACCAATAAATGACCAATCGCTCCCTTAAGGAGCAAGCTTGCGCTTCAAATGTTTGGTTTTTTTTCAAACTTTTTCTTTGTTTTTGGATCTTTTATTTGACTTTGTTATGGTAAAAAACAAATTTCTGATGGTTTTGCGTGGTATGTCCTCTTATTTACCACGATATGACGTCAAAAGTTGGTCAAAATGTTATGTACCCACGAGGCATAGTCGTAAACCATCAGAAATCTGTTAAGTTTACTATTATAAAGACTTTATTCTCTCAGTCCAAATCAGGATAAAAAAGTCTGGACTAATATAATAGTTGTCATGCATTTATAGGGGAGTTATATACTGTATGACCATGAAAAACTTATGGCACAGCTGACCGCTAGCTGACAGCTCCATGCTAAATTAAATTTATTATATTCTCCCATTACGAACAAATGAGTATTTAGCATGAGCCTCACATAGAAACCTTTGCGCAAAAGGCAAGCAAAGCATAATTATTATTTTCCCCCACCTTTAACCACAGGGAGCCCAATTTAGAAAAAAGTTAAAGAAGTATTTTTTATTTAAAAAATGGAAAGAAAAAATCAAGCAAAATCACAGTATAATTAATTTCTTTGTACACCCTCTTGTTTTTCCTATATGATTTCCCTATTATCCTACATATACTGGCTCCCTTTGTCTCTTACGCAACCGATGTTAGAGTGGTTTTTGCATGAGTGGGAAAGGGTATGGCAGATTCGTACATACCCATACGTACTGTTAGTAGCTGTTCTGTATCTTACCTCAGTCATAACAATGTTTTGTAATTGGATGAATTAAATTACTGAAAAACAATGGGAAGCCATTTCAGTGTTACAGCATGCCAAACTGTGTACTTTCTTCAAGTCAGTACTATATTTTCCCCACTCATATGAAAACAGCTCTAGTGTTGTCATGCGATGCTCTCCCCCAAGTTGCATAACAACACTACTAGTAGCTGCATAAGGAGACTAGGGCTGTCTGTATGTAAACAGTTTTTTTGTATTAATTTTATAGAGTGCACTTTTATAATACTGGACAAAAGAAAATGGATGGACACCAATCAAAATGAAATTGGTTTGTAATTATCTATTAAATATTGTTTCATTATTTTGACCTAGTATACTATATGATATGCTTAACTTAGAATGCTTGGTTTTCAAGGGCTTTAATCACATGGTAATCAGAAAATATAGTAGACTAGCCATCAAATACAGAATATATTGTAGTACTAGTAACACTGGTTTATTACAAAATGTTATAACCAGACATGCCAGAGCTCTCAATTCAGCTACAGAGTAAAATGAGTCCAAATTCTTATTGTTCTTCACTATTTTTTCCTCTTAAAAAACAACCTGTTAAGTCACATTGAAATAGGACAATTAATTAGTGGGAGTATTAAGAAGTCTTAAAAAGTGTGTGTGGGGGGAGGGGAGGGGGCTTAGATAAAAAAATGTAGTAAACTGTTATGTAACTTTTGTTATTCATGGGTCAACCAGTGATTGATTGCCTGATGAAACAGAGTAACTTGTGAAGAGCTTTTGTGAAAATGGTTGGCCTATTAACATCACAATGCTAATGTTTGTAAACACCAACTAGCGCTATAGCCTTCATCCCACAGCCCCTTCCTCTTCATTTTCCCTAGCAGTAAAAGAGTGGCTGAATAGTAATTTCATAATGTACTTGTTAATTCTTTAAATCAGACAGCATGGCTGGTGACGTTAATCTATTTTTCAATGACAGCGATGAACCAAATACTGCTGAACTGGAAATTATGATAGCAGGTAGACATTAGTTAATGCAAAGAATCTCTGTCAAAAGTACCATCGAGGATCAGCATGAGTCACCAAGGCAGTTTTGAGTAAAAATGTAAACAAACAAACAAATCCTTTTGCCCAAAATTGCCTCATGCCTGCAGAACTTTAAACTTCTTTGCAGATGTTCTTAGGTTTGTCACACCATCATGCAATGCTCAACGTCTGTGCAGGAGGCTAGCAAAACTTTTGACAGTGATCATCACAACTTGGAATCAGACTATTAGTACATCTTGCAATTACAACTTCATTTCTTGGTGCATAAACATATTTATAAATATTATATTTTTAATGTCATATTTTGAAGATCCTTCCTGTAGAAGAAAAGGCTTTGGAAAAGAAGCTGTTTACATAATGATGCATTATGGTAAGAAACAAACAAGATACTGTAATGGTTATAGAATGGATATGGTTATAGTTAGAGATATGTCAATAATAATAAGGATCAGTGTTCATGCACAAAGTATTTTGCTTTTGTTATGTGTATCTGTGAGTGCATGGTATTCAAAAATATGAGCACTTTAGTTAGTACCAATAGTTGCTGCTACTGCTACCGCTACCGCTGCCGCTGCTGCTGCTACACTGCTACACTGCTACTGCTGCTACTGCTACTGCTGCTACTGCTGCTACTGCTACTGCTGCTACTGCTACTGCTGCTACTGCTACTGCTGCTACTGCTACTGCTGTTACTGCTGCTACTGCTGCTGCTACTGCTGCTACTGCTACTGCTACTGCTACTGCTACTGCTACTGCTACTGCTACTGCTACTGCTACTGCTACTGCTACTGCTACTGCTACTGCTACTGCTACTGCTACTGCTACTGCTACTGCTACTTTTCCTTGTTTTAGGTACCACAACACTTAACATTGATAAATTCAGAGCCAAGATTGGATGCAGCAACAAGGCTAGCATAAATCTTTTTAACAATATTGGATTTTGTACAGTAAGTATAAATATATATTCCTTTGAATTAAGCTCAAATTTCTTGTTTAGATATGAAAACATTTTAGGATTATAGCACTTTTTTATAATGCATCAGCCTTAACAGTGAAATGGCAACTATTGTCACATAGTGACAATGATGTGCTGACCAGAGCAGTGTTAGAACATATTTGAACTTCAAATCAGGGCCATAACTAGGGGAAGGGCATCAGAGGAGGGGGGGGGGGGGGGGGGGGCTCAGCTCAATTTTGGCTATTTGGGAAAGCCCAGGCCCCTGCCTCCCAAATATATACATTTTTTGACCTTGCTATAGCCCTGCAAATATGATCATCCATGACATCAGTGTTTGTAAACAACGAATTGTAGAAACTAATTAACAATTAGAAGACGAACTCGAAATTTCTATCGGCTGATAGTTGACGAGGGGCTCCGACCCCGAGTCAACTATCAAAGCCGATAGAAATCGAGAGTGAGTCTTCTAATTGTTTTAGTAAAAATCTCAACTAAACTATACTATACCAGTGGCGGATCCAGAAAGATTTCAAGGGGGTGACTGGTACCTAGCAAGGCATTACATAGTGTATTTTTTGCTCTTATCTTATCCTTTATTCTTATTATATTCAACTACAAGGGGGGTGACTAGTCACCCAAATCACCCCCCTGGATCCGCCCTTGTATACTAAACTAAACTAAACTTCACAAAAGCGCGAAGGAAAAGCCGCCATTTTTTCAAAACAAGTCCGGCTTTCTCTACCCACTATCTATCGGCTGATAGATAGTGAGTACGTTAGCCAATCAGAATGCAGGATTTGCAATAGTATAGTAGTAGAATTTTACTAATATATGTTAGAGAGGGAAGAAGGATGGAAAGCAAGTGTTCAAATTTCTCATAGAGAAGTCAAGGGTTACAACAATTGAACAAAAAATAAACTATTTTATTTTTTGTTCTTACTGCCTGCCGTTCCTTAGTTAATGACTAGTATCTTAAACATTTTTCTTCTTTTCTCTGAGGTATCGACTAGTGAGGTTTTTCAAGAAATCACGCTAGAGCTCCATGTCACAGAAAATTTACGCAAAAAACTGGCCAGTGTGACTTATCACGTGACGTAGCATCAGTATCTGTGCATATTGCACGGATGCAGTTTGGGCTATGGAAACAAGTGTTCACCCCACAAGAAAAACGTAGGCTCTGGGAACTAGATTGTAAGCATGCGCGGTAATCAGACAGAGCCCGGAGAGTGCGCAGCATGATTTGCAGCACGTACATGGTACGAAATGACGAAACACTCAAATGCTGTCCCATTTTCATGTAAATCATCGATCAGTCATCAGAGTCATCAAAATTTTAAATCATCAATTCCGAACGTTTACATTAAAATACGGTATAGGCCTTTCTTGATATTTACTCATGAAGTGCTTAGCCTCACGTTCATGCAGCTGTGACCACGTTTAATGCACACGCATACTTCCATGCACGGGCTTTTTGCTGCCAAACAAGCTTTTCCAAGCCTTATTTGGTAAAACTAGCCAGCTTCACATCGAAAAGCCGTGCATGCAAGTATGGGATTCTCAAAACGAAAAGGAGGAATTCTTTAAAACTTTCAAGATATCAAATTATAAGTTAAAGGAACATTTTGTCGTGTTTTAGAAGTAAGGATGTTAAAAAATTAAACCAAACTAAGCAACTCATGGATACACATATACGCATGCAAAATCTCGGATTCAACATTTTTTCTCAAAATCGGTAAGATAAAATTTCAGTCTAGTTTTCAGATATTTTGTTTCCCGTACACCATAGTTTAACTGGCAGAATAGGTTAAGTTTTAGGTGCCGTCGTAATCGCTCAGAATTTAGGCCGTTTGGGTAAATTCAACGATTCGTGTTTATCGCCGCTATATTAGTGCCAATTTTTTTTAAATTTTAAATTTTTATGAACTTCAGTCTGAGTAGAATATTTTGTTTAAATTTCATGAGAATCAAACGGCAAAGGGAAGTTGGTTTAATGGCGGCTCAGGAGAGAAACACCTTGAGCTACAAAACCGTGATTTCAGAAGAGTACCTCAAGCCTAAAAATCCATATCGAGCGATATAGATGATAGGTTAAGCAGAGGGCCTGTGCATGATCGATACTGGCAACCCAGCCGTTTACGCTCTTAGAGCGTCTCGTTAAGTATTTAGGCCAAATCAAGTAAAGGTACCTTCATGCATATTTTCCGAATAGTGGGAATAGTGTTGCCAAGTTCATTGATTATCGACCCAAATTCACAAATAATTTTTGATGTTAAATTAGCGCTGACTTTGTAGTGTACTAATTAATCGTGAGCGGGGTGTGTTTGATATTGGCTTAGAGAGAGAGCCGCCTGAACCCTGTTATTCTCTACTTCTAAAAAGTTTTGAGCGACCTTTTAAGAAAATATACAGCGCAAAATAAAATAAATAGCACAACTATGCTTTGCAGTAACTAAAGTATGTCAGTGCTTAGTTAGAGGAGAATTCTTTTGGAAAAAGTACAGTCCTATACTGCCGTAATGAATAACCGGCAGGCCATGTGACGAATTAGTGTTGCCGAAAATATATTTTTACCTGCGTCAAAGAAGCAACAAAATATCCGTTTCAAGGAGCTGAGTTATTCATTCCTTCAAGATATCTGCTGTGGTTAGTTCATACTCCAGTTGCTCTTGCAAGTGAAGGTCCGACCTCGTCCAAATTCGACTCGAAAGAAATACAGGAAGCTAGAACTGCTATTAGCCTTAGCTTTCAAAGCGGCTTTGGGTGAAAAATGACCTCCACCAGTACCTCTACGCTAGGGAATTCTGCAGAAAATGCAGGAACAATACAGGTCCCTGACCCAAGTCTTTACGAGCTGTCATCGCACAAGAAGCGAAGGATGAACAGCTCAGATGCTATGGACACCGCTATGTCAGGTAAAAATAACTGTCTCTTTTTCATTTCCAGCTCAGGCTGGCCTTACACGGCACCGGACGAATTTTTAACCGTTCAAAAAGTTGTATTTTTAGGCGTTCCGTTTCAGTACACGAAACTGTGCTATCCAGACAACAATTCAAACGCCTGAGCCCTGCAAATTAAATACTGAGAGGGTTCCGTGTAAAGGGTATGTGCTAGCCAAATTTTTGAGCGGTTAAAAATTCGTCCGGTACCGACCGTGTTATTCCAGCTTCGGCAAGTTTGATTATTCATGTGCGTGCATTCTTCCACGACATCCGTCGCTGCTATTGCTACGTTGGAAAAGAATGGTTTTTTCAGAGTGCATTGCAATTTTATCCAAATATTAGAAGACAAAAACTTGATGAACCAATTTGTTAAACTTCATAGCGGGTTTGACGAGGTTGTCATCAGTGTAAGTCGCTCCGATTTTTTATACAGTCCGTCGCTAGTATTCAGTGCTACGCCGTTCGAAAAGAATAGAAGAAAAGGTCATTTCTCAGATTGGGGGTTGCAAACTTAATCAAAAATTTGATTTGATAAGCCACAAATAGAAGTAAAAGAAGGTAGTTTTTGAATTGCTGAATTTTTTTCTACGAATATTGCCTATGATGCAAATGATTAATTACTGCTCTGCGCGCTGCGGTTATGTGCAGACTTCATTAGCGGGCTTAAAATGGCATAGCAAAGACTGAGTTTTTTCGGTGAGGTCATGAGATTAATGATCCAGCATTTGGAAGGGTGCTTTACTCCATGGTTACCAGGTGAAGTCTATCGGCGCCTATCATGCAATCGAACGAACCCTCATCCAGCCTCAGGGACCCGACTTAAACAATATTTTTGTTATTAGGTGAAGGCCATATTGTCAAGAGTAAAAGAACCCGTTACAGCGCTTATCAAACAAAGACGCTGAAGAAGATCTTCGAAACAACACAGTACCCAGATTTTGAACAGCTGACTGCAATTGCACGGGAGTTGGCGCTTGATAAAGAGGTTGTCAAGGTAACAGCTTTAAGTATTATTACATCTTCGCATTAATTTAACTACCGAGTGCGTAACGAATACTTTTATGTCGTATTTATAGCTCGGATGACAATGATTTCTCGGCCTTAGATTTAATAGATCTTGTTCGACTTATTTTTGCCAATTTCAGAGCCGAATTTAATCCGTTCGATGTTTTGTCTTTTTTTGCTTCTATTTGGTGAGGGTGCCAGTGGGGGTACCGGATCGTCAGTTAACTACTACTAATTTTTAGGCCAATTGCCATTTAACTACCGATTGAATTTTACAAGCGCTGGCCATAATATTTAACCAAAATAACAGAAATGTCAGTTTACAGTTAACTTTCATTTGTCAGCTAGGTCCGGTTTAGACGTCGAATTTCACGTGCCAGACCTAATGCAAATGAATTCAAACAATAGGTTTTGCTCATTTGCATTAGATTCGGCACGTGAAATTCGACGTCTAAACCGGGCCTTTACTGCTAATTTTAAGGCTATTTTTCCTGCAGTTAACTACTAGATTTTAGGCCGATTGTCAGTTAATGATAATTCCGTGTAAGGCCAGCCTTAGATAGCCTGATTGCGTGAAAGAGTTTCGCTAAAAGTAGAAGAGTCCGGCTATTAACTGGTTTAACCTTTTTTCAGATATGGTTTAAGAATCGAAGAGCTCGCCAAAAGACAAAGAACCAAGAAGAAACTTATAGGCTGAGTTTCCTTCAAAGAGGAAGTAGCAGCTTGCCTCACTTCTGCTGCCCTAAGCCAGTATATTGCTTCCCAATGTATCCTGTTTTTCCGTCACCGATGATGAATTACCATGGTAACACTGCCTTTGGCTTGTACAACAAGCCGACAGGCATCTTCGAAGGCAGGTTCGATGACAACCTGTACCAAAACAGGCCTAGTGTTGTTGTTTCATCCCAAGAACGTCGACCAAATGAATCGGTTGCCTGCCGAAGGGAACTTAATCCATATGCTCATCACACTAGATAGTTCCCAAGATATCCCTCTAAACTGTTGTACGCTTGTGTTTAACTGTCTCTTCAATCAATGAATTGGTGCTCGGCCGCCATTGTTGCAATAGCCTTCTCGGGATAGACCATTACCAGGGTTAATTTCACTGGCCAACACTCTAGTCCCGAATGTTTCAATCGACTTCCCGAGGTATAGTAGGCCGTTAAATGGTTTAGTGGAAGAGCTAGGTCATTACTCTGACTGGCGCATTTCCTAAACATTTTTGCAGGTCGTCGCACAAGCTGTCTCATTCGACTTCTCGCGATCTAGCGTTGGTTGGAAGAGCTGACTTGTTGACAACGTGCTCCCTGCCCGAGTCGTGACGAGTGTATCCCGAGATCTACATAATGCATATTCAAATGTAAGTGCCTGAAAAGGGTTCCACTGAAATTTCTCATTAGAAAAAGCATGTTTTATGTATATGTAACATTAAGGCCCGTTTATATTAACAACTTTGTCGCGCGACTTGAGCGGCGATTTCACGGCGATGATCGCAACTACCTCGCCGCCAATTCAAAAATGATCAAAATTTAGTGCAACTCGCTGCGATGTGGGTCTCGATAAAATCGCCATTGCAATCGCCGCTCAAGTTGCGCGATAAATTTGCTAGTGTAAACGGACCTTTAGCTAGACTTGCTTCAGAAGGGGTTGGGGATAACGTAGGGAAGGCGGAGCGCATTTTAAAGTGGGGTGGAGGGTGGCTAGTAAATTAAAGGGAAAAGTAGAGGGAAGGTAAGATGAGAATATAGAAGACTAGTATGATAATGGGGGAAAATTGTAAGGAGGGGGGAGGGGGGGCGGGGGAGGGAGGCTTTTTAAAAGCCCCGCCAGTTCCTGTAACGGAGTACTGATTAATGATTGGTCAGATAAAATATCTTGTTGTAAAGCGACGCTAGTCAGTATTGATCAGCAAAATCTCATACTTATATCTGTAAATTCATTCCATAATAACTTAAAAGAAAAAAAATGCCACGGCATTGAAACATTCCCTGTTCACTCACTTCTGGATGATCTTTCAGGTAAAAGTGATATACTGATACAATTTTTGATTTACGAATTTTGAATAGAAAAGTGAAGAATCGCCATATTTAGAATAGGTGTATCAAGGAAGCTAGTTTCATGCCTTGATCCTCAGTGCGTGACTGATCACATACGTGTTTCAACTTCGATTCTTTTTCAGTAGAGACGCAAAGAAACCGTACTAGTAAATGTTGAACTTAACGGAGCGTTAATAAAAACCATCGTAGCTTTATTTACTTTCACCAAACTGGAGCCATTTTTCTAAGCTTATACTGAATTATAACATATCCCTCTAGCAAGATATTTTAGTGGCATGGCAGTAGGGAGTAGAGCCTGTGGGGTTCAATCGGCTTGGTCAATGCCTTCGGACAGACAGACACCATTTAAATAGAATCTTAGGAGTCCGGTTTTCTGAGGATGTTCGATAAGGAACGAATTTCGGAACCCTCATTATTAAGGCCCATCTACCCGCTACGATTGTCGGCCCGATTCTTGACCAGGTGATATGTCGGGAAGCAAATCGTGCGTGTAGTTTAGAAAGCCCGATTTGATTTGAAAAATTGGGCCAAAATGAGAAAATCTGTGACAGTGGCACAGATTTCGTGAATCGGGCCGAGTCGTTTTTTTTCCGAATCGGGCTTTAAACTACACGCACGATTTACTTCTCGATGGTGTCGGGTTGATGAAGCGCAACGTGTATTTCCCGCTTTAAAGTACATATAAGTGTTCGCCAGTTTTTATTTAATATGAAAGTTCTGACCCTAAAAATCACATAATCAATAATTTTTTTTCATTCTGTTGCGATTTCTTTATTTTTTTGACGGTCAAAGTTGGTAAAACGAAGTAAAAAGCCGAGCGACCTAGGGAGCCTGGGACTAGTTGTTGTGACGTCATTTACGGGACTCGTTCATTGAAAACACTTGAAATCTATATAGAAGATCACTAGCTTCCCTTCAAGGTTGTTGGAGTATAAACCGTTTATTCCCTTATAAAAGTATGTCCGATTGCAGTAGTGAATGCTCTGAAAGGAGCTACATTTCTGATTTTGATGAAGAAAGCAAATACGCACGGCTACCCTAATGATCTCGTTAGTAAGGGTTCCCTGCCCATCGTCGCTGCCTTTTGAAGTTAATTATGCCAGATGTGATTACCCCAGTACTAATAATTACGTACAGGGGGGAATTGATTTTTCCCTGTTACGTATAACGTTTGATTTGAATACTTTTGAAACCGAATATAGACACTACGGTTTTACCCGGAAATACGCCACTCGTATTTTTCATACGAACTACATCCGGGACCTCAGTGATATATTTTCCATAAGTTATCAGTGACGTCACTTCCTTTTATTCCCCGCTCTTTTTAACGCGCGTTGCAACAAGCCAAGATCACTTAAAATGGGGGCCGCTAAGAAGGACTTTTGAAAGTCTTTGTCCAAATCATGATGAAGGGGTTAACTAACCACGAAAGACCATCTGCGATTGCATATGTCGTTATGCTTATACTTGCGTCGTTAGTGTGAACCAGGCCTAATTCTGTATATGTGCATCCACGTGATCTCGCTTCTCTTATGCAGGCTAAAGGAATTAGCCAATCAGCGAACATTTTGTTCGTAGCTCAATGTTTCCTAGTTCCAGGTTTTCGGCTCGATTTATAACAGCTTTTGCTCGAAAATAAAGAAAATAAAACTCTTCCGTGCAAAGATTCCCCAAATACCTCTTAGAAAAATCATATTTCGTAGTTGTTGGTGGAAAATATTTCATTTTGGCAAGAGATAATAGAAAACACTTGGAAATGTTCGCTGTGACAAACAATGCATTGCGCGCCTAGATTCCAGATCACCTGGATGATTCTAGTAGTCAAGAATAACAGTGGTAATAGACCCTATTCGAATATGGAGAATTAAAATGTCCCGGATTTCAAAACACAATCATTGGAATTCTTTTATTTTGTCCTTCAAATTGAGCTGCTTTGACATCAAGGACGGGGTCTATTAAATCAGGGAATCCCACCTCCCTGATTAAATGATTCGTCTTTTTCTTTTGTGTTTAATACGATGATATCTGAGAGCTGTCATCGAAATTATGAACCTCATCACCTCTCAAAGCTGGAAAAAATGCACAAATTATTTGACTATTTTCCTCTGTAATGAACATTGTATGGGCATCGTGCTTATCCAAGAGGTACATTATGCCATCTTTCTTCACTGGATCTTTTTCGTCAAACTCCAAGCTTTCTGTGTTGTCGTTCCATGAGTAAATTCCACTACCTCTGATAAAGAAATTTGCTTCAATGTGGTTCCTATAGTGCATGGGACATGCAATATTGGCATTGGGCATCGTGTTGGTGATGGTAATATTGAAACCGTCAGCTTGCTTCAAGAACCTTCTACTGTACCCACGTTTGAAGTCAACCTCCCTATCCGTTCCCAAGATGCTTTTCAAGCTTAGAAAGTAGGGAATGGGCTGTATATCGGGTAATCCGGGCACAGATACGACCACCATGCGGGTACAAGCCTCCAGGACTTGGAAGCGTGCCTTTGTAGTTGAGGAAAGAGCAAGCAACGTATCCCCGGTCATTGTAAATGTCGTCTTTTCATCATCATCCAAGGTAATAAAACATTTACCTAGAAAATTATAATATGATCTTAGATTCAGCATTTTCTACCTAGAGTGCAAACAATATATCCGTGAAACATTAGTTATACTAAATAGTGCAATTTTGTGAAAATTCTATTGTTTTCTATTGTTTAATTAGCACTATTTTTTAGTAATTTGTATTTCACGGATATTTTGTTTGCACTCTAATACGAAAAAAGTTATAGTTGATAATAAGTTACTAATAAAAGAAATGAGTCGGTCACAAAGTTTGGCCGGTAAAATCCAAATCAATTCCATCAGATAAATTAAATCAATTTGCATCAGATAAACAATCACTCGCCTTCGGCTCGTGGTTATATATAGTCATTTGAAAAAACGTTGTCCCTGACCGACTATACGCGACTGAACCGAAACGGAGTATAGCTAGAAATCGCTGAAGCGCTTAATTATTCGCTCCGAAGTAGTTGTTTTTGCTTACTATAATGAAATTACACAAGCAGCAGCCGTTTCAAAGTTTGTCTTCGGGTTTTGCGAAAGGAAGACAAAAGTCTATATGACTAATATTCAGTCAAAGATGTTCCCAATTTTGAAACTGTTAAGTCATTAAAATACTAATTCGCCAGCGAATTTTCGTACTGTAAGCCCGGCGCATATTTAATCAAAGAAGAATTCAACCGCTTCAGTGATTTTTACCCATACTCCCGTTCGGGCTAGTCGCGGAGCCGGTTGACGACAACGTTTTTTCAAACGACTGCCTCTGATACAACATGGCCACTCATATTATATATATTACAAAAAAAGCATTCTGGTAGTTGCCTTAGGTGTCGGATTGGAGGTCCTCTCGATCTGTACGTCGAATGGGCGGACCTGGGTCAATTATTTATTCTCGCTTTACTGACTTGATTCACATATCGCATATCAGTAAGAATACCTGTACAAGATCTACGAAACAGGTTTACAGCTGGTTTAGCACGCAATTACTAAAAACATGATATGTTGCCAGCAAGGAAACAGATCACTGAACACATACAAATCTCTGTAATTTTGATCACAAATAGCTTCACTTGAATTCTATTCATACCAATGAAACTTTCCAAAAATACATATTTCTGCTTTCTCTTTCTGATAGTGGTGCTTTTTTTTAAAGTATTTTTTTCAAAATGGCGAAATGTTTGAGCGTAAAAGATCGAGTCTGCAAAGCAAACTGAAAATGCGGGCAGAGAATATTGGAGAACCAATGACTGATTCTTTATACGTTAGTTACTCAGATATACACTGTACCTTCAATGCAGTAATATATATGGTTATGTCCATCGTGTGGAGGTGCCAGTTGGCCTTGATCGTCGTGTGATAGATTAACATGGCTAACTGTAAATCCCACCTTGTCTTCGAGAGACGTCAGTATTTTACCTCTCAACTGACTTTGACCAAGGTTTTCTTCTGGTGTTTGAGAAACGATGCGAGTTTTCATGGTTGAATAGACCGTGTACGAATAGACAGTGAGCTCGTTGACCTAAATTCTCGAGTTATATCTGGTGCCGTGCCAAACTAACAATGACCATAGACCGATATAATGGCTATAATCGTCTAGCCCACTACTCAGTAGCAGGCGTTTTTCGTTGGTTCTAACTACTCAGACGCTCTTAGCTAGGGTCGTCACACACGTCGTCCATGGTAACCAGTCGTCCAATCAGCGTTGGTTGGAAGAGCTGACTTGTTGACAACGTGCTCCCTGCCCGAGTCGTGACGAGTGTATACCGAGATCTACATAATGCATATTCAAATGTAAGTGCCTGAAAAGGGTTCCACTGAAATTTCTCATTAGAAAAAGCATGTTTTATGTATATGTAACATTAAGGCCCGTTTACGCTAGCAACTTTGTCGCGCGACTTGAGCGGCGATTTTATGGCGATTTCACGGCGATAATCGCAGCCACCTCGCCGCCAATTCAAAAATGATCAAATATTAGTGCAACTCGCTGCGATGTGGGTCTCGATAAAATCGCCATGGGGGGGGGGGGGGGGGGGGGGGGGGGGAGGGAGGCTTTTTAAAAGCCCCGCCAGTTCCTGTAACGGAGTACAGATTAATGATTGGTCAGATAAAATATCTTGTTGCAAAACGACGCTAGTCAGTATTGATCAGCAAAATCTCATACTTATATCTGTAAATACATTCCATAATAACTTATAACAAAAAAATGGCACGGCATTGCAACTTTTCCCTGCTCACGCCCTTCTGGATGATCTTTCAGGTAAAAGTGATATACTGATAAATTTTTTGATTTACGAATTTTGAATAGAAAAGTGAAGAATCGCCATATTCAAGGAAGCTAGTTTCATGCCTTGATCCTCAGTGCGTGACTGATCACATACGTGTTTCAACTTCGATTCTTTTTCAGTAGAGACGCAAAGAAACCGTACTAGTAAATGTTGAACTTAACGGAGCGTTAATAAAAACCATCGTAGCTTTATTTACTTTCACCAAACTGGAGCCATTTTTCTAAGCTTATACAGAATTATAACATATCCCTCTAGCAAGATTTTTAGTGGCATGGTAGTAGGGAGGAGAGCCTGTGGGGTTCAATCGGCTTGGTCGATGCCTGCGGACAGACAGACACCATTTAAATAGAATCATAGGAGTCCGGTTTTCTGAGGATGTTCGATAAGGAACGAATTTCGGCCCGATTCTTGACCAGAATATGTCGGGAAGCAAATCGTGCGCGTAGTTTAGAAAGCCCGATTTAATTTGAAAAATTGGGCCAAAATGAGAAAATCTGTGACAGTGGCACAGATTTCGTGAATCGGGCCGTGTCGGTTTTTTTTCGCATCGGGCTTTAAACTACACGCACGATTTACTTCTCGATGGTGTCGGATCGATGAAGCGCAACGTGTATTCCCCGCTTTAAAGTGCATATAAGGGTTCGCCAGTTTGTGTTTAATATGAAAGTTCTGACCCTAAAAATCACATAATCAATAATTTTTTTTATTCTGTTGCGATTTCATTATTTTTTTGACGGTCAAAGTTGGTAAAACGAAGTGAAAAGCCGAGCGACCTAGGGAGCCCGGGACTAGTTGTTGTGACGTCATTTACGGGACTCGTTCATTGAAAACACTTGAAATCTATATAGAAGATCACTAGCTTCCCTTCAAGGTTGTTGCAGTATAAACCGTTTATTCCCTTATAAAAGTATGTCCGATTGCAGTAGTGAGTTCTGAATGGAGCTACATTTCTGATTTTGATGAAGAAAGCAAATACGTACGGCTACCTTAATGATCTCGTTAGTAAGGGTTCCCTGCCCATCGTCGCTGCCTTTTGAAGTTAATTATGCCAGATGTGATTACACCAGTACTAATAATTACGTACAGGGGGGAATTGATTTTTCCCTGTTACGTATAACGTTTGATTTGAATGCTTTCGAAACCGAATATAGACACTACGGTTTCACCCGGAAATACGCCACTCGTATTTTTCATACGAACTACATCCGGGACCTCAGTGATATATTTTCCATAAGTTATCAGTGACGTCACTTCCTTTTATTCCCCGCTCTTTTTAACGCGCGTTGCAACAAGCCAAGATCACTTAAAATGGGGGCCGCTAAGAAGGACTTTTGAAAGTCTTTGTCCAAATCATGATGAAGGGGTTAACTAACCATGAAAGACTGTCTGCGATTGCGTATGTCGTTATGCTTGCGTCGTTAGTGTGAACCAGGCCTAATTCTGTATATGTGCATCCACGTGATCTCGCTTCTCTCATGCAGGCTAAAGGAATTAGCCAATCAGCGAACATTTTGTTCGTAGCTCAATGTTTCCTAGTTCCAGGTTTTCGGCTCGATTTATAACAGCTTTTGCTCGAAAATAAAGAAAATAAAACTCTTCCGTGCAAAGATTCCCCAAATACCTCTTAGAAAAATCATATTTCGTAGTTGTTGGTGGAAAATATTTCATTTTGGCAAGAGATAATAGAAAACACTTGGAAATGTTCGCTGTGACAAACAATGCATTGCGCGCCTAGATTCCAGATCACCTGGATGATTCTAGTAGTCAAGAATAACAGTGGTAATAGGCCATTTTCGAATATGGAGAATTAAAATGTCCCGGATTTCAAAACATAATCATTGGAATTCTTTTATTTTGTCCTTCAAATTGAGCTGCTTTGACATCAAGGACGGGGTCTATAAAATGATTCGTCTTTTTCTTTTGTGTTTAATACGATGATATCTGAGAGCTGTCATCGAAATTATGAACCTCATCACCTCTCAAAGCTGGAAAAAATGCACAGATCATCTGACTATTTTCCTCTGTAATGAGCACTGTATGGGCATCGTGCTTATCCAAGAGGTACATTATGCCATCTTTCTTCACTGGATCTTTTTCGTCAAACTCCAAGCTTTCTGTGTTGTCGTTCCATGAGTAAATTCCACTACCTCTGATAAAGAAATTTGCTTCAATGTGGTTCCTATAGTGCAAGGAACTTGTAATATTGGCATTGGGCATCGTGTTGGTGATGGTAATATTGAAACCGTCAGCTTGCTTCAAGAACCTTCTACTGTACCCACGTTTGAAGTCAACCTCCCTATCCGTTCCCAAGATGCTTTTCAAGCTTAGAAAGTAGGGAATGGGCTGCCTATCGGGTAATCCGGGCACAGATACGACCACCATGCGGGTACAAGCCTCCAGGACTTGGAAGCGTGCCTTTGTAGTTGAGGAAAGAGCAAGCAACGTATCCCCGGTCATTGTAAATGTCGTCTTTTCATCGTCATCCAAGGTAATGAAACATTTACCTAGAAAATTATAATATGATCTTAGATTCAGCATTTTCTACCTAGAGTGCAAACAATATATCCGTGAAACATTAGTTATACTAAATAGTACAATTTTGTGCAAATTCTATTGTTTTCTATTGTTTAATTAGCACTATTTTGTACTATTTAGTAATTTGTATTTCACGGATATCTTAACCATGTGTGCCTAATTCGGGACAGCCTTTTATCACGGCGTTTTGGATAATCACACGAGCCATGCTTGTTCGAACCATATACGGCACGTTTTGGTTGAGTGTGGTGCAACAAGAGTTTTATCTTTTGGTTTGCATGTTATAAAATCGATAATTTTCAAGTAAAATTGTCATGGTTGTTATGCAAATCCGTGCGAATTTTTAGCGTTAAACAAACACGCACGTGCGTTGCCTTCACATCTTCTTGATTAGTATAGGCTTATTTGTATATTTTAAATCTCTATGAGAATGACAAGCAATATTCCTATAATTTCCCAATGAACCAGCGAGTAGGAAGCGAGGAAATCGAAGAGGAAATCGCATAGTATTTGTGTCCAGAATTAGGACCAACTGTCCCGAATTATGCACCAGTCAGTGGAAACCCCCACCCCTAACTACCCGGGGAATGCGGGGAATTAGCGGGGATATAGCGGGGCATTAGATTGATATTAGACCACTTACTTGGGCACGCTATGCGGGGCTTTAGATAAGATTAGACTTTTTGTAAAAACTTGCCGGGCAGAGTGGGGTGGCTTGTCTCCTTTTTAGAGTTATTTTAGTGCACGTTTGGAGCCGGGATCGTTAAACCACAGCAAGCCCAGCAAGAACATGGACGAGAGGGACTAGGTATAGTCGACCGCCATCTTGTTTTATTGAAAGCACATGGTCTTCACGTCAAAATTATTTTTACTGTTTATTATCAGACCTAATCATGCAGATGAATAAAAACAGTTTGTGTTGTAAAAATGTAGTATTGGTTGATTTGTCTACAAACTTTTTAAAATGCTGAGTTAAAAATGCTTCCAAAATGAATTGTCCTGGGGCGGGGGATAATAGGCGCAGTTTAGGCTTGGAAAAGTGCCTCGCTTAGCGGGGTATGGTGGGGCATTAGACAAATACCAAAATCTAATGCCCTGCTATTCCCCGGGTAGTTAGGGGCGGGGGTTTCCACTGACTGGTGCATTAGGACCACCAACTTGGGCGATAAATTTGTAAACTGTGGTAAGTTACTCGTGACTTAAACAAATGAGATTTAGTGACCGACTTCATGATGTTCGACTCTATCTTCATGGTAAATATTGCATCGCTACAATGATTCTGGGCTTTGATATAACGGTTATTCCTAAAACCGTCCCGAATTAGGGCAACATACTGTACAACATCTGCGAAACAGGTTTACAGCTGGTTTAGCACGCAATTACTAAAAACATGATATGTTGCCAGCAAGGAAACAGGTCACTGAACACATACAAATCTCTGTAATTTTGATCCCAAATAGCTTCACTTGAATTCTATTCGTACCAATGAAACTTTCCAAAAATACATATTTCTGCTTTCTCTTTCTGATAGTGGTGCTTTTTTTTAAAGTATTTTTTTCAAAATGGCGAAATGTTTGAGCGTAAAAGATCGAGTCTGCAAAGCAAAAATGCGGGCAGAGAATATTGGAGAACCAATGACTGATTCTTTATACGTTAGTTACTCAGATATACACTGTACCTTCAATGCAGTAATAGATATGGTTATGTCCATCGTGTGGAGGTGCCAGTTGGCCTTGATCGTCGTGTGATAGATTAACATGGCTAACTGTAAATCCCACCTTGTCTTCGAGAGACGTCAGTATTTTACCTCTCAACTGACTTTGACCAAGGTTTTCTTCTGGTGTTTGAGAAACGATGCGAGTTTTCATGGTTGAATAGACCGTGTACGAATAGACAGTGAGCTCGTTGACCTAAATTCTCGAGTTATATCTGGTGCCGTGCCAAACTAACAATGACCATAGACCGCTATAATGGCTATAATTGTCTAGCCCCCTACTCAGTAGCAGGCGTTTTTCGTTGGTTCTAACTACTCAGACGCTCTTAGCTAGGGTCGTCACACACGATTCCGTTAACCAGTCGTCCATGGTAACCATTCGTCCAATCAGCGTTGGTTGGAAGAGCTGACTTGTTGACAACGTGCTCCCTGCCCGAGTCGTGACGAGTGTATCCCGAGATCTACATAATGCATATTCAAATGTAAGTGCCTGAAAAGGGTTCCACTGAAATTTCTCATTAGAAAAAGCATGTTTTATGTATATGTAACATTAAGGCCCGTTTACACTAGCAACTTTGTCGCGCGACTTGAGCGGCGATTTTATGGCGATTTCACGGCGATAATCGCAGCTACCTCGCCGCCAATTCAAAAATGATCAAATATTAGTGCAACTCGCTGCGATGTGGGTCTCGATAAAATCGCCATTGGGGGGGGGGGGGGGGTGGGGGGGAGGGAGGCTTTTTAAAAGCCCCGCCAGTTCCTGTAACGGAGTACAGATTAATGATTGGTCAGATAAAATATCTTGTTGTAAATTTATAACTGAAAACGACGCTAGTCAGTATTGATCAGCAAAATCTCATACTTATATCTGTAAATTCATTCCATAATAACTTATAACAAAAAAATGGCACGGCATTGAAACTTTTCCCTGCTCACTCCCTTCTGGATGATCTTTCAGGTAAAAGTGATATACTGATAAATTTTTTGATTTACGAATTTTGAATAGAAAAGTGAAGAATCGCCATATTCAAGGAAGCTAGATTCATGCCTTGATCCTCAGTGCGTGACTGATCACATACGTGTTTCAACTTCGATTCTTTTTCAGTAGAGACGCAAAGAAACCGTACTAGTAAATGTTGAACTTAACGGAGCGTTAATAAAAACCATCCTAGCTTTATTTACTTTCACCAAACTGGAGCCATTTTTCTAAGCTTATACAGAATTATAACATATCCCTCTAGCAAGATTTTTAGTGGCATGGAAGTAGGGAGGAGAGCCTGTGGGGTTCAATCGGCTTGGTCAATGCCTGCGGACAGACAGACACCATTTAAATAGAATCTTAGGAGTCCGGTTTTCTGAGGATGTTCGATAAGGAACGAATTTCGGAACCCTCATTATTAAGGCCCATCTACCCGCTACGATTGTCGGCCCGATTCTTGACCAGGTGATATGTCGGGAAGCAAATCGTGCGTGTAGTTTAGAAAGCCCGATTTAATTTGAAAAATTGGGCCAAAATGAGAAAATCTGTGACAGTGGTACAGATTTCGTGAATCGGGCCGAGTCGTTTTTTTTTCAAATCGGGCTTTAAACTACACGCACGATTTACTTCTCGATGGTGTCGAGCCGATGAAGCAACGCGTATTTCCCGCTTTAAAGTGCATATAAGGGTTCGCCAGTTTGTGTTTAATATGAAAGTTCTGACCCTAAAAATCACATAATCAATAATTTTTTTTATTCTGTTGCGATTTCATTATTGTTTTGACGGTCAAAGTTGGTAAAACGAAGTAAAAAGCCGAGCGACCTAGGGAGCCCGGGACTAGTTGTTGTGACGTCATTTACGGGACTCGTTCATTGAAAACACTTGAAATCTATATAGAAGATCACTAGCTTCCCTTCAAGGTTGTTGCGGTATAAACCGTTAATTCCCTTATAAAAGTATGTCCGATTGCAGTAGTGAGTTCTGAATGGAGCTACATTTCTGATTTTGATGAAGAAAGCAAATACGCACGGCTACCCTAATGATCTCGTTAGTAAGGGTTCCCTGCCCATCGTCGCTGCCCTTTGAAGTTAATTATGCCAGATGTGATTACCCCAGTACTAATAATTACGTACAGGGGGGAATTGATTTTTCCCTGTTACTGTTATAACGTTTGATTTGAATGCTTTTGAAACCGAATATAGACACTACGGTTTCACCCGGAAATACGCCATTAGTATTTTTCATACGAACTACATCCGGGACCTCAGTGATATATTTTCCATAAGTTATCAGTGACGTCACTTCCTTTTATTCCCCGCTCTTTTTAACGCGCGTTGCAACAAGCCAAGATCACTTAAAATGGGGGCCGCTAAGAAGGACTTTTGAAAGTCTTTGTCCAAATCATGATGAAGGGGTTAACTAACCATGAAAGACTCTCTGCGATTGCGTATGTCGTTATGCTTATACTTGCGTAGTTAGTGTGAACCAGGCCTAACTCTGTCTATATGCATGAGTCTAGTAGTCAAGAATAACAGTGGTAATAGACCATTTTCGAATATGGAGAATTAAAATGTCCCGGATTTCAAAACATAATCATTGGAATTCTTTTATTTTGTCCTTCAAATTGAGCTGCTTTGACATCAAGGACGGGGTCTATAAAATGATTCGTCTTTTTCTTTTGTGTTTAATACGATGATATCTGAGAGCTGTCATCGAAATTATGAACCTCATCACCTCTCAAAGCTGGAAAAAATGCACAGATCATCTGACTATTTTCCTCTGTAATGAGCACTGTATGGGCATCGTGCTTATCCAAGAGGTACATTATGCCATCTTTCTTCACTGGATCTTTTTCGTCAAACTCCAAGCTTTCTGTGTTGTCGTTCCATGAGTAAATTCCACTACCTCTGATAAAGAAATTTGCTTCAATGTGGTTCCTATAGTGCAAGGAACTTGTAATATTGGCATTGGGCATCGTGTTGGTGATGGTAATATTGAAACCGTCAGCTTGCTTCAAGAACCTTCTACTGTACCCACGTTTGAAGTCAACCTCCCTATCCGTTCCCAAGATGCTTTTCAAGCTTAGAAAGTAGGGAATGGGCTGTATATCGGGTAATCCGGGCACAGATACGACCACCATGCGGGTACAAGCCTCCAGGACTTGGAAGCGTGCCTTTGTAGTTGAGGAAAGAGCAAGCAACGTATCCCCGGTCATTGTAAATGTCGTCTTTTCATCATCATCCAAGGTAATAAAACATTTACCTAGAAAATTATAATATGATCTTAGATTCAGCATTTTCTACCTAGAGTGCAAACAATATATCCGTGAAACATTAGTTATACTAAATAGTACAATTTTGTGCAAATTCTATTGTTTTCTATTGTTTAATTAGCACTATTTTGTACTATTTAGTAATTTGTATTTCACGGATATCTTAACCATGTGTGCCTAATTCGGGACAGCCTTTTATCACGGCGTTTTGGATAATCACACGAGCCATGCTTGTTCGAACCATATACGGCACGTTTTGGTTGAGTGTGGTGCAACAAGAGTTTTATCTTTTGGTTTGCATGTTATAAAATCGATAATTTTCAAGTAAAATTGTCATGGTTGTTATGCAAATCCGTGCGAATTTTTAGCGTTAAACAAACACGCACGTGCGTTGCCTTCACATCTTCTTGATTAGTATAGGCTTATTTGTATATTTTAAATCTCTATGAGAATGACAAGCAATATTCCTATAATTTCCCAATGAACCAGCGAGTAGGAAGCGAGGAAATCGAAGAGGAAATCGCATAGTATTTGTGTCCAGAATTAGGACCAACTGTCCCGAATTATGCACCAGTCAGTGGAAACCCCCACCCCTAACTACCCGGGGAATGCGGGGAATTAGTGGGGATATAGCGGGGCATTAGATTGATATTAGACCACTTACTTGGGCACGCTATGCGGGGCTTTAGATAAGATTAGACTTTTTGTAAAAACTTGCCGGGCAGAGTGGGGTGGCTTGTCTCCTTTTTAGAGTTATTTTAGTGCACGTTTGGAGCCGGGATCGTTAAACCACAGCAAGCCCAGCAAGAACATGGACGAGAGGGACTAGGTATAGTCGACCGCCATCTTGTTTTATTGAAAGCACATGGTCTTCACGTCAAAATTATTTTTACTGTTTATTATCAGACCTAATCATGCAGATGAATAAAAACAGTTTGTGTTGTAAAAATGTAGTATTGGTTGATTTGTCTACAAACTTTTTAAAATGCTGAGTTAAAAATGCTTCCAAAATGAATTGTCCTGGGGCGGGGGATAATAGGCGCAGTTTAGGCTTGGAAAAGTGCCTCGCTTAGCGGGGTATAGTGGGGCATTAGACAAATACCAAAATCTAATGCCCTGCTATTCCCCGGGTAGTTAGGGGCGGGGGTTTCCACTGACTGGTGCATTAGGACCACCAACTTGGGCGATAAATTTGTAAACTGTGGTAAGTTACTCGTGACTTAAACAAATGAGCTTTAGTGACCGACTTCATGATGTTCGACTCTATCTTCATGGTAAATATTGCATCGCTACAATGATTCTGGGCTTTGATATAACGGTTATTCCTAAAACCGTCCCGAATTAGGGCAACATACTGTACAAGATCTGCGAAACAGGTTTACAGCTGGTTTAGCACGCAATTACTAAAAACATGATATGTTGCCAGCAAGGAAACAGGTCACTGAACACATACAAATCTCTGTAATTTTGATCCCAAATAGCTTCACTTGAATTCTATTCATACCAATGAAACTTTCCAAAAATCCCCCAAAAATACATATTTCTGCTTTCTCTTTCTGATGGTGGTGCTTATTTTTTAATTGTTTTTTTCAAAATGGCGAGATGTTTGAGCGTAAAAGATCGAGTCTGCAAAGCAAAAATGCGGGCAGAGACTATTGGAGAACTAATGATTCTTTATACGTTAGTTACTCAGATACACACTGTACCTTCAATGCAGTAATAGATATGGTTATGTCCATCGTGTGGAGGTACCAGTTGGCCTTGATCGTCGTGTGATAGGTTAACATGGCTAACTGTAAATCCCACCTTGTCTTCGAGAGACGTCAGTATTTTACCTCTCAACTGACTTTGACCAAGTTTTTCTTCTGGTGTTTGAGAAACGATGCGAGTTTTCATGGTTGAATAGACCGTGTACGAATAGACAGTGAGCTCGTTGACCTACTGAAAGTCTCGAGTTATATCTGGTGCCGTGCCAAACTAATAATGACCATAGACCGCTATAATGGCTATAGTCGTCTAGCCCCTTACTCAGTAGCAGGCGTTTTTCGTTGGTTCTAACGACACGTCGGTTCTACTCAAGCGAGCTCGGACGCTCTTAGCCACAGGGAGCCAGGCTTTCCTTTGCCGCATTCAATATTCATTATTCTTTACGTAATTGCTTTTTATGGGTTTCCTGTGGTTTAAGATCGGCTTCCTGTGGTTTGGGATCGGTTATGATTACACAAGCTGTAATCAGATCTGTACTGTAAATTGATAACCGTTGGTAACGCACTCTCTGCTTTATAGACGATGCGTTACATTCAAACAACACAGGCAACCCATAAAGAGCACGTTACCAACGGTTATCAATTTACAGTACAGATCGATTGTTGAGTAAAATGCATAATGTTGACAAGAGATAAGTAAATAAATGAACTTGTTAGTGCGTATCTAGTGATTCAGACATTTTATCGGGGAAGCACTATGCTTTAAAGTAGTAAACCGGCTGACCTAGAGTCAGAGGAGGGTCCAGGGTTATCCCATGATGCATTGCGCTTACCAATTGTAAACATTGAACCATCTCGGCGTTGAAGAAGCGAATACAAAGCCGTTTTTAAAGCCATGACCAAGGGCACTAGGACACGTAAAGTGGTTGGATTTCTATAGTTTTCCCCCGATTATTTGAATCAAATGAACGTTATTTTTGTTTACTTATCTCGTATTTGTGTTCCTTTGCTGCTAAAATTAAGTTTTACTTCAAAGGTCAAATGGTTTCCCCAAGCAAGACAAGCACCTCAAGTAAGCCAAGCACCTCAAGCAGGCTAAGCACCTCAATCAAGCTAAGCACCTCAAGCAAGCTAAACACCTCAAGCAAGCCAAGCACCTCAAGCAAGCAAAGCACCTCAAGCAAGACAAGCACCTCGAGCAGGCTATGCACTTCAAGCAAGTCAAGCAGCATAAGTAGGTCAAGCAGCAGAAGTAGGCCAAGCAGCAGAAGTAGGCCAAGCAGCAGAAGTAGGCCAAGCAGCAGAAGTAGGTCAAGCAGCAGAAGTAGGTCAAGCAGCAGAAGTAGGTCAAGCAGCAGAAGTAGGCCAAGCAGCATAAGTAGGTCAAGCAGCAGAAGTAGGCCAAGCAGCAGAAGTAGGCCAAGCAGCAGAAGTAGGCCAAGCAGCAGAAGTAGGTCAAGCAGCAGAAGTAGGTCAAGCAGCAGAAGTAGGCCTAGCAGCAGAAGTAGGCCAAGCAGCAGAAGTAGGCCAAGCAGCAGAAGTAGGCCAAGCAGCAGAAGTAGGCCAAGCAGCAGAAGTAGGTCAAGCAGCAGAAGTAGGTCAAGCAGCAGAAGTAGGTCAAGCAGCAGAAGTAGGCCAAGCAGCAGAAGTAGGCCAAGCAGCAGAAGTAGGCCAAGCAGCAGAAGTAGGCCAAGCAGCAGAAGTAGGTCAAGCAGCAGAAGTAGGCCAAGCAGCAGAAGTAGGTCAAGCAGCAGAAGTAGGTCAAGCAGCAGAAGTAGGCCAAGCAGCAGAAGTAGGTCAAGCAGCAGAAGTAGGCCAAGCAGCAGAAGTAAGATAAGCACATTAAGTAAGACAAGTAATTAATATATTGGTATATAAGGAAACATACATTAGTTGCATTTGTATGTATGGAATCATACATTAGTGCCACTATATGGAATCATACATGAAGTACCAACCGTTCCGTACTTGGCTCTGGTTGTAACAACAGCAACGCGACCGCGCGATGTTCGTTACGTCAGTAATACTTCACCGCCGGATCGTTAATATAGTTAATCAAATTCGCCTTCAGTACCATTAAAAGTACCGGGGTAGGCAACGAACCAGCTATCCATTGTCCTCCCGTCTGCTCGTTTAATCCTATTATTTTGGCACTCTGTTTACACACCGATGACAGATCCAGCACCAACGTTAGTAAACGAACCACTGGCGAACCCGTTTCGGGTAACCTTCGCCTGAACTCGGGCGGTCGTAATTTGAAACGTATTTTGAAACTAAAGAAATTTTCAAATATATTTTATACTTATTATATAATTATGTAAAGCGCGCGCTTTGGGCAACTAGTGGATTTAGCGGTTTATTATTATATTATTAAAGGGGCCAGGGATTCGGAAAACTTCGGCGTACGAGGATCCTCTATGAACTAAAACAAAAGAAGGGGGCAGCCCCTTGGGCGCACCTCTAAATCCACCCATAAATCCACCCATGTCACAGCATTAGTGGTCAATCGTGTGGACCGCCACTTCTCGTCAACCTTGGAAAAAAAATTTAAACTTAGAGGATCATTACACGTGCGATGCATTGTGGGATTGATAATGGAAAACACGGGTGATGTAGCGATTAGAGCGCTTGCCTCCCCCCAATGCGAAACGGGTTCGAGTCCTTTGGGCTTGTTGTCGTATGTTTGTTGGTTCTCTCCTGTGTTTCGAGAATTTTTCTCCGGGTTCTCCAGTTTTTCTCCTCCGTAAAAATCAACTTCTAAATTCCAATTTGATCATTGGTGGCAAAACAAAGGCGATAGTGATCCTGAGATGAACAAGCCTGACATTCTTGTCTTATAACTTTAACTTATTTCCTTTCTATGTATTTCACAGTGCTACGCGGTCCTCATATTCATGTCCTCATATTCATTTGTTGTCTTATGTTTGACTACAGGAAATTACTGTATAACAAAAAAACTACCTTTATTTACAATTCCATATAAAAATATTGAATATGCTCGTATAAAAAACCCAATACATAAAAGTTATCCATATCTAAAAGCATTAAACAGCTTCAGTGTTCACAAACAGGCAATTCCATTTAACATAAGAAATATTCTTACACGGGCAGTATGGCTCACGCAAATTATGAAAAGTTCAAATTCAAGAAAATTCACGATTCACAACGTTTAGAACATGCTCATCACAGATCACGAAAATAAAAATAAGAAAGTTCACAATCTCACGCGAAAACCTCTTACCGCCCCTGTTTTTACAGGCATCAGTTAACAGGACACTAAATTCTTTTGTTTTTTCGTTTTTCTCCTACGTTTAGTACTCTCATCATTGGGGTGGACAAACATCCCCATGGGAGGAGGGCTTAAGGCTGGTCCACACTTGACGTAAGCATATAAGCATAAGAAAATGGGAAAAAAAATCCATTTTCTTATAATGCTTATGGTTATGTAGAAAAAAATACAAGTGTGAACCAGCACAACATAATAATTCTTATGCTTATGTCTATCCTAATGCTTATGTGAAGTGTGAATCAGCTTTTAGAAGCATGTTGTTTCCTCGGTTAAGTGGAATCACCCTATTTTTTTAAATAATAGGAAATTCTACATTGACTTTAAAGATCTGAACATTATCATTTTCTATTATTTATACATTTATGAAAAATTCTCGTTTCTGATTGGCTGTGAAATATTGCTTAATCAAATTCAAATTCATTGCACACATCTGGTACCCTGTGAGCAGGGGTTATTTTTCTTCCCCTCCATAGGACAGAGTGGCAGCCCGGAGTGGCAGTTGCTGGTCAAAAATACCTCTGCCCTGAGATGATTGTTTTTCTAATGTTGAGCATGTGTTGTGGTTTCCTTAGAAATGCATGACATATTTCTGGACCGCCCAATGTACACACACCTGCGTGTCAAATGTCAATATGAGCATGGGAAAAACAAGGTAAGAACCATGTCTGAACATGGAAGCGATTATGACAAAATCAAAATGGATGGCAGAAAAAGACCTCTGCAAGCAGGAACCTACACATTTGGGAACTTTTTTTGATCAGAAACAAGGATTTTTGATAGATGTATTATTAAAAGGAAATACCACCTTAAAGTTCTTGAAGAATTTATGAAAAATACCACTCGCATCCGAAGATGAAAATGGCTTGCAACTGCTACACGCTCAAGGTATTGAGCCATAATTTTCATCTAATACTCATGGTATATCTTTCTATTTATTGAAGTAACAATATTTGTCAAAGAGACAATATTTGTATTATGATCATCCGGGTGAATGTAGTCCTGAGAAGGACTGATTGATGTGACTGACGTTTTTCGACAACCTGAGCGGAAGTAATCTTCAGAGTCAAGTGAAGAATAAAGTCAGATAGGTCATATTTATACTGCCGTGTATGTTTCATTAATTCTTCTAGATAGGTGGTATTTGATATACTAAAACTCCCCCATTCCTCTGCCAGGTATTTATGTGCAACCATTTTAAACAGAGAAATGATACTCAAGGGACACATTACACTTAAGGTAAAGAGGTCTAATTATAGGGGAGGAAAATCAGAGGGGTTACCACTACTGGAGTAGGCTGAGATGAAAATTCACATGGCGCGCTTGGTATTAAGAAGTTTCCCTCTCTTATTTATGCTCTCTTGACCTATTTTAATCAAAAGTTTTTTAAATATAAGATATAAAAAAATAGTTTCTCCAAACACAAATTGGGTCTAAAAAGTATGAATGCCTTGCTTATTTCTGATTCATTCTCGTATGATACAAAAAGCATTCTGACTATCCTTAGTAACTATCTCAGCAGCAATGGACAAACTTTGAATATAAAAAGTTCAGATGCGATTGTGAAAACGATACAAAATATGAATAAAAAAAATGAAGGTCCAACATTTGTTCCTGTTGGTAACTTGAATGCTTCACCTCCGACTTCTGGCATGCTGAACCCAAGTGGGAAAGCCAGAGCAGCAAAACAGAAAACTATCACTGCAAGAAAGTATGGCAAAGGTGTTAGTGAGGCCATGTTGGGAGTAAATTCTGACGAGCGACACATGGCCTTTAAACTGTGACATGAGATCCACAAACTAGCACTGAACAACAGACCTGCTCTAATGAATTGCCTACACTGTTTTGGTCACTTGACAAAAATTTGATAAATGACACAAGGACATTCCAAAATTGCAACATACTGTAAGTAGTTGTGAATTTCAGACAGAGGACATGGGTACCCCCAATAGGGCCTCGTTAGTCAGAGAAGCTGGGACATGAAATTCAAAGTATTGATAGAATAAAACATAGACAGATCATAGATTTTTGCTGAAGTAAACAGATAGCTAGTAGACAGACTGTTACAAAGCTAGCTTATGCATTTGATGATGATGGTGATGGCAATGATGATAGCAAAGATGATGGTGATGATGATACTGATGGCAATGAAGATGGTGGTCAATGACAGTGATAATACAGTATAACTGTAAATCTACCCAAATAAACTTAATATGCATTACTTACTTCCAAAGAATGCAATCCATCTGGCAGGAGACATCAAATGCGGTTTCCACACAGAAACAATTAACAGAAAACATGTTGTTGTTAATGATATCACTCCAAATAAAAGAAACATGAGGGTAGCTTTCCACTCATGAGGTAGGTCTGGCGTAACACAAACTTCTGGTTGTCGTGGTGATTTCTGACACATTACCAATAGTCCAAGGTGGACAAAACCTGAAAGGTAAGAGAGTACAAATAACAAGCAATAATATTATAATGTACATCCAATATATAAGCATGAATTTATCCTCAAAAGATTCTTGGAAAATCTGAAAAATGTCCCTCTAATGAATAAGTATATTTCCATGATAGAATCACTGGATCATAGCTGCGTTGAGTGCTAAAAAAATTGCACCATCGATCAAGGGCCTTAGAGCACCCTAAAAAGTGAGGGGCTAAGGAAAATATAAGAGACTAGTATATGGGAAAAGGGAAAAAGTGGGGAGGCTATAATTCACTTGCATTGAGTGACCACAAAACGATTTATGAGTCCAAATCAAGATTGGACTTGATGTCTTTACTGTATTTTATCAAGATTCACCTAAACTTGGAGCCTTTATTTCGTGGTCGTTCAAGCTGATTATGGAAAATGTTATTCATATGTTTTTTTTAGGAGAAGCTGCTAAGTAAAGCTTGTGTATATTTTTGTTATATAAAGTGAATTGGAATATTAGATTACAAACAATATAATTCATTTATGTCTTGTTATATTAGGTTACCATCGATCGTTGTCATCATAATAAACTCGTTATACAAACAGAATTCATATAGGATTTTTATGTATTTTAAAGTAATATGAGAATAAGAAAGCCAAACACAAATTAGACAAGATTACTATGGGTATAATACATATAGTGAAGCACCGTACCATGAAGAACTTTTGGATTATTTAAGTTAGACGTTAAGTAAGATATAGAAGCTACAATTCGTAGTTAACAATCGAATCCAAATCAAAAATACGACATAATATATTTAGTCATAAGCTTATTAAGCTCATTGGTAGACAAACAGATTGTGTGGCTTAATTAATACCTGAGAATTCTGATACGACCCATTTTGGAGTAACCAAGGCAGCAATTGCAAATACATCAGCAGTAAAGCACAGTATCCCTCCAATAATAACAAACTTATCCATAATGCGTCGACAAAATAAGCTTAACCAATCTTCTTGTGTCTTTAAAATTTCTTCTATAAAATTATCGTTGCCTTTTCCTCATTCCGAATGTCGAACTGAATTCCATGACCCCAAAATATTTCTCTGAGGCATTATGAAATGTTCCTTTTGCCCAGTTTTATGCTTTATATGCTTTAAGCAGTAGAAGAAGACGTATTGTGAGGATTTACTAAACGTAAATATTCAATGTTTTGGGTTTCTTCGAACATTCACGAACTTCTGAAATTATTGGGCTTCACGAAGTAATTACGAACAGTTATCGACTGAATAACCAATGACGTCACCATATCACGGAATATTATCGATTACCAAGAGTTTTATTTATTTTGGAAAGATATTTCCTTTGGAACGATGAGAGCTTCTGATCTGCCATTCAGAAGAAACCAAATATTTTAGGAAGATTTTAAGATGTCATGACTAAGAATTTCCGAAAAATTTTATCATAGGATTTTTCAACACAGACTTTTAGATTCTATCTGCTTTGGAACCTGAGATTGTGGAAGTCATGGATAAATCTGTCCTAGCAGGGGGAGTGTTATGTTTCGTCGCAGATTTATTCGCTATTGCTTCCCTTGCGATGCCCGAGTGGGTCATTTCTAAGTTTTCAGGTAAGATAAGTTCAAATATATTATATGTTATCGCTCTTAATGAAAAATAGTCGAGTTAGACTTGAAGTTTTGACAGACGCACCTGCCTATCAACGCTTGACGACGAAGATGTTTTACAATAATTTTCATAATTCTCGGTAGATTAAGCTTATGAGATGCTTTATCGATGAGCGTAGAAAGTTGATATAAATTGTACTAAAAAAAATAAGCCTTGAGTGGTGTTGTATTTTTTTTACTGTAAGGACTGTTTATACAGCACTAGCTTTATGATATATACTTTCACACCAAATTGTTTACCTTCAAAATTAACTCCGGGGCAAGATTATTAGATAATATTAAGTGTCAGGTAATAAGCCTTACATTGGAGCAATATGAAAACTTTGCATCAGTTTTATACCATGAAGAGAATACTGTTAGTATTGGTTCAAATTTTAATTGTCAAAATATTGGGGAATTTCTCAAAACTGACAGGTGACTTTAAAGTGATGCAATATCCCATGACACTATTTTCAGCAATTGTCAGTTTCATTTGAGCAGATTTCGTATGAGTATGAAAATTCACGACACAGGGTGCAGCATGGAGACATCATTGAATGTGAATGTTATCATATACAGCATAAAGCATGGTCACGGCAAGGTGTGATCTGTGCTGTAAGTATTTCATTGCCATATGAAAACTGCTCTAATTTTGAATGCTGTTGAGAAAGATTGTTGCTTTTAATACAATTTTTGGTAAGCCAACCACTCTTCCTTCCATTCCTATAAGGAAACTCTGTGTTGACGATCCCTGGTAGCTTAATGTAAACCATGTTTTGAATGCAGGGATTGCGCTAGGATTTTGTATTGTGCATCCTGGGACCCATGTGTCTGGGAACATTGGGGTCTCTGATTCTAGATGGTGTTCTTTCGTAAGAAAGAAACTAAATGCAATGGCAAGAAATGAAGCTCTTGGGTCCCAGGACACAAACAAATTATTGTCAAAAGCATTTTCTGTTATTTTTTTGCTTAAAATGTATGATTTTTGCATTAACGCGAACCCTGGAATATCTTTCATTGTCAGCTGGATCAATGAGACTAGGACTTGCTGTTACATGTCAGCAGCCAAGAAGTCAACCAGAAGTATGTATTACTACAGACCAGCCTGGTGAATGGGTTGCCACTACTGGATTCATGGTTGTTGGCATAGTTCTCCTCACTATGGCTTGGTTCTTTTTATTATTTTCAACATGTGAACGACAATTTATTGTTGTTGGAAGATGGATCATCTTTTTTGCTTGTAAGTATATAACACTAAATAACAAATCGAATTTGGAAGAAATATTTTTCAAATAATCCAGTAATTGGCCTGCATACTTGGTGATCTTCAGTCACTGTTGCAGGCTTCAGACCACCAAGCAATGCAGGCTAAATAAATGGAAATGTTCTAACAACAAACTTGGAAGTAACACATTTTTGGGGGATGTCACATAGTTAAGGTGCTTCACAAGAGACATGAAATTGTACAATATCAGCCATTGTGACAAAATGGGGCTTTGGTGGACATCAATCAAAGTGTTTCCATGGCATTACAAGTCAGAAAACACATTGTTTTCAAGGGCATGTGCCTATAATGAAACTTCATTGAGACACCTTGACTGACATCCCCCAAAACCTACCCCTTTTGTGCATGTTTGGAAGGCACTTTGGAAGGATTATAAATACTATGCTTCTCAGTTGAGCTTGTAACAAAAAAAGTTTTGTCATTGAAAAGTACATGTTGTCAGGGGCAACATCAAAAGTATTCAATAGTCATTCGAAGCTCAACTGAGAAGTGTAGTAAGGGATTGTTCATTATTTATGACAAGGGAATGCTGAAAAATGAATAATTTTTTATATTTTTAATTCTCCCATTTTTGTCCTATTTTAGTAAAAGTCTGGAAATTTGAGGCTTTGCAATTTGGAAAATGTCAGTTCAAAATTCCAATCTTTCTCCCCCAGTATTGTGATTCTGTAATTTCAGTCTATAAAATGAATGGGAAATATTTCAGTTCCTCCCATTTGGTTACACATCCCCACCCTGACAAATAGTGAATACTCACACAAAAATAGAAAAAATAGGAAAAAAAATAGATAAAAATGGAAAATCATTCCAAGCTCAACTGAGAAGCGTAGTAAGAGATTGTTCATTATTTATGACAAGGGAATGCTGAAAAATTTTTTTAAATATTTTTAATTCTCCCATTTTTGTCCCATTTTAGTAAAAGTCTGGAAATTTGAGGCTTCCCAATTTGGAAAATGTCAGTTCAAAATTCCAATCTTTCTCCCCCAGTATTGTGATTCTGTAATTTCAGTCTATAAAATGAATGGGAAATATTTCAGTTCCTCCCATTTGGTTACACATCCCCACCCTGACAAATAGTGAATACTCACACAAAAATAGAAAAAATAGGAAAAAAAATAGATAAAAATGGAAAATCTATTTCAAACTTTTCTCTTCTTTTTAGTTTTATTCGTAAAATCAACATTTCTTCCATATTTTTTTCAGTGGGATTATTTAATCTAGCAGCTATTGTCTTTCCTCTTGGTTTCCACATGCCAGAGATTGGTGGAGTACCATTTAAGTTACCAAATGGAACAAGTGTAGGGCCATCTTTCATCTTGTTTGTCTTTTGTATTATAATGACTGTTGCTTCAGAGCTCTTTTTATTCAAGATTTGCCCTTTGCTTCTTAGAAATGCATGATAACAGACTGATTCAACTTGGGCTTAATGTCTTCCCATTTTCAGACCGCATCTCATTACCTTGAGACTAAGATTCTTTGTTGTCATCCATATTAAAATATGATGTATCTTCTCAAGCATTATTAATGAACAAAGGAATAATACTCAAGGAAATGACATGAGGCCCAAAATGGAAATAAACTGTGGATTATGTCTTCAGAAAGACAAAATATCGAAAATACATGTAGAAAATAATAACCTAATTATCATCCAAATATTTATATCATTTTTACACGTGTTTAAAAAGTTATGGTAGTAAAAGCATTGTTAACAGTTTGTATAAATAACCTCATAGCTTTTAATTACATGAGATTTTTCCATTTGTAAATTTCAAAAATCCAGCAGCTGAAAGAGAAAAAAAAGAATTTGAGTTATGGGTACCCATAAAAGAGACAGGGTCTTATTCAGGAAGCCCACAAAATCCACACTCATGCACACTGCTACATCCAACCACATTCTAAATATAATACCAAGAGTCACAGAAATAGATCTACACCCAAGTGTTGATTTTTGAACCAATTTTTTACTTGCCCCAAATTTGTTTGTGAGATTGTTAAGAAGATTAAGGTGTCACTAGAACCTTATCAACAAAATTTGGGATCTTATTATGTTAATATTGTACATAGTAGAGTGGTTTTCATTGACCTGTGAAACAAAATGTACTACAGTAATATATATAACAGTGTAATGAGCACAAAAGAAAGCAAAAGAATAAGCATGAAGTAGAACTAAATATGCTAAATGAATACCACTCCAAAAATGTACAGTATGAAAATGTTAATATATTGAATCACTATATAGAACTACACAAGCATGAAAGTTAAATAAATGGTGACACAACACAAGAGTGCTGTCAATGTTGTTTAGTTACTGGAAGAAGTATAGATATTTTCTGAAGCATATTACCAGTTGAGGGAGTATTTTTTCCAAGTGTTCGGTCTGTACAGCTGATGATGATTCTGCCTGAAGGTTCAAGAATCGCTATAAGAATCACTGGAAAACCATGGTAGAAATTGCTCTCAATTCAGTATAAGTGCCATCACACCAGGCAACATTATATAGAAATGTTTGTTGAGAAACAGGCTAAATGATTGGCTGCTGAATGGCTGGACAGGATAACTGGCCACATCAGACTGATCAGCATGAAACCAGTCAAGAAGATTGGCCTAAGTGTGTTTGGCTGGACAAGTGCCAGACATTGTCCATTTACCAGCCTTATTTTGGGTAACCTTGTAATATATGATAAGCCGACATGTTTTGGTAAACAATTACCTGACTTCTTGTTAGCTGGTCATGTGTTGGCCAAATATTAGCTGTGCATTTGCAAGCTACTCATAAAATACATGGTTACCCTAATTTTACTGGTAATGAGCCCAGAGACAAGTGATGTGCGCCCCCCCCCCCCTCCGAGTAGTTACGCAGGCTATTTCTTGCAGTTTTTCAATAATTTAGGCCTGGGCTGATAAATCTTTATTAAACAAAGAGCCAAGCTCTGTTCCACAATTAACACATGATACCTCTACTGTGTTGTTGCCGCAGCTAAAAGGGTTCTTATTGCATAACAAAATTGTGCAACCATTCCATGTTGCTGCTGCTACAACAAGAGTTCTTATTTTATAACAAGATTGCATTGAACAATGTCTAGTATATACCTTTGCTTGCTGTCCAGCCCTTGCTGCAGCCTCAGCTACAAACGTTCTCAACATCTCTGACATCAATTTCAATGCATCACCATTTACTAAATATAAACAAGTAATAAGCTTATTGCTCACTGTAAAATCAGTTTTCATAAAATTATTGAAGATCTTTTAAAATCAATATTTCAGTAAGTAAAACTCCTCCCAGATAATCAGCTGGTTATTAAAACCATGGCGTCTAAAACACAAAAATAAAAGAATTAAAGAAAATACCTTTAGTTTTTTGTTGATCTTGATATGATTGTTGTAGAAGTTTACTGACGGTTGTCTTCAAATAAACGAAAAGACAAGCAAAATCCATGTAAATAAACACAATAGTAGATGTATTTCAGTAACAGGAATATCACACGGTGATTCTTACCGGTTTAAAAGCTGGTTTACCATCCATGATTCAACAAGATCTTCAAAATAAGGGTTCATGTCTTGTTGTCCACCATTTTGTTTTTGTTTTGCCGATTTTTCCCGCCAAATTTTTTATCTAGTTACCAGACCTCCTCTGTCAATGATCTCCTTTGGGAAAAAACGGTATATTTTCAAAGGAAAAAATCAGAATACTAAAAAAATATATATATATTCCTATGTTATCTTTATGGATATATTTAGTTGATATAAAAATTAATACAATTTTTGTGATTGAAAAATAAATGTTTATGCTACCCAGGCTCTAATGGACGACTGGGTTAATTCATTACCAATCCATTCCTGCGCGCATTTCAAGATGGCGGCTCTCTGTGTGTGCGAGTGAAAATGTTCCATAACGGAGCAAAATGGACGTTGTTTCGTCTTCTGAAAACTCAAGAGGCAACGTGAAAGAAAACGCAGGACGAAAGAGTCGTGTGTGTTTGATTTGAGTTGAAGAATGTGGCGTAATTCTCACATTTTTCGCAGAAAATTTGTCCAGCGCGCCTTGACCTTCTCCTCGGATCAGGAAGTATTTGCCATTCAAAGGAACAGTTTTACCTCCTACCATGGGAATTCATCGAAAAAACTTAATTCCAAGAAGGACGAGGAAGCTGAGGAAGAATATACCGTATATGTACATGTAAGTGAATATAGTATGTGACGTAAGATAGCTTTTTTCTGCAATTAATCGAATGGGCCCGGGGCTGGGAGGAAGTGGCGGGGAGGCCAGGGGGGCTATCGTCTAACAGTCATTCCCCCTCAAAACCATGGGGAAGAAACCTTAACTCCTTGGCTGAAAATGGTAGCTATTACAGGGACTGCAGAGCATAGTTTTGAGTTTGTGGGCTAATCTGGGGGTCCGGGGGAATGCCCTCACCCCCTGAAAATCTAGAATTGAGAAATACAATTTTCAGTGCTGCAGTTTTGAGGTGCATAATATGACATAAAAGCTTTAGGTAACTTAAAACAGTAAATCATTTTGGCTAAAAATATATATACATCTGTTAACAGAGTTTTTTAAATGTATAGACTAGTAAAGAATTGTATGTATAAAGGTTTTGTGTGAGTGCATGACTGCAACAATGTTGGAAGGCAGGAACAATACATTCATATTAAGGATGAATTCCATAGTCCCCTTCACAGTTCCCTGCGCCATCTTGAAAGGTAGCCGTGCCTTTGCATTGAAGCGAGATGAGCAATGAGCTTGAAATCATTGAGACCTTTTTAAACACCTTGAACAATTACTATTCACATGCCTCTATTATTGCAAGCTCACTGTTCATCTTGCTTTGATGCAAAGGCATGGCTACCTTTCAAGATGGTCCAGGGAACTGTAAAAATGACTATTCTTGATATTCTTTTTTTTAAGTGGCCGTTTTGTAAACAACTATGCACGTTCTGTAATTTCAACAAATATGTTAGGTAAGTTGAACAATGAATAATAATTTACAATATATTCAATATATGTACAGTACGTACGCCAAGACCAAAGAAAAACTGGAATGACTGGTTTTTCTTATAGGTAGGTGTAAGTAAGGTTAATGGTAGTCTCCTTTGCAGCCGTTTTTTGTGTCGGTCTCAACTCCCTCCCCACTAGTGGGGAGGGATTCGAAATTGAGGCTGACTCTAAGAACGGCTGCAAAGGAGACTAGGTTAATGGGTGAATATAGTGTGACATAATTTGACCGAAACTGCTGACACATATATCTGCCATTTTTATATTTTCACATAACAGAGAAAATGTAAATCATGCAAGGATGAGAGACTGTTTGGTCACAGAACTCAAGACACTTGTTAACTTGTCTGGTGCAACTAAAGTAAAGTCTGTATACTTTGGTGGAGGTAAATAATAATCACTTTCCTATTTATCGCTGGATCTGGAAATCGTGGACTTTGAGAAGGTTTTGAGATCTAACTATTCCACAGGGCAATGGGAAACATGGCTGGTGTAGCAGTGAGAACACTCACCTCTCACCAATGCAACCTGGGTTTTAGTCCCACTGGGTGTGGTGCTCTATGTGAGTACAGTTGCTTGTTGCCAGGTCTCTCCTGTGTTTCAAGGGTTCTTCTCCGGGTTCTCTGGTTTTCCTCCCTCTGAAAAAATCAACTTCTAAGTTGCAATTGGAACTTCAATAGCTACTCTGTAGAAATGCTACTTCTAAATTTGTTTATTTTTATTATAATTATTTACTCATTTATCAATGACTGATTTTGCTTGTATTGTCTGTCAGATATGTTCCTTGTTATTTATTGGGTCATCCATTTTGTTAGGTACTCCATCTCTTGCTGAACCTTCAACAATATCAGCCGTCTTAGACACTGTTAGCCAGCTCTGTAAACTGGATCAAGATGCTGAAGTTTCTTTGGAAGCAAATCCTTCATCTTTAGAAATGTCAAAACTTAGGTGAACTAACTTTTGATATTGTATTGAGTATGACATAAATAAAGAGGTTGTCAGGCTGGGTGTCAGGTTGTTACGTATACAGGGACCCCAGTAATTAGTGCTGCAGTTGCAGCCTGCTACCCTGCTATGTAAATTAATAGCAAAGTTGATGAGATAAGATAAGTGACAGCAGAGACACAAAATGGTTTTCTTAAGAATGAGTGAGGTACTCATTCGAAATTTGGAACAATTTGTGCGAAAATATTTTCATCTAGACTAAAATTTGTATAATTTTTATTTTTTTGAATTTATTCATGTTTTTTATTATTTGCTTTTTCAGGAGTTTCAAAGCAGCTGGTGTCAATCGCCTTTCTCTTGGAATACAGGTATAGTTACATAGGGCATGGCTAACTCACAGATCAAATTGGAAATTAGCATGTTTTGCAGAGGGAGGAAAATCAGAGAACCTTAGGGAAAACCCTTGAATCAAGGGAGAGACCTAACAAACTCTACTCACATGTGATGCTGAGTTCAGGAATCAAACCCAACACCCAGAGGTGAGATGAGATGAGAGTGCATTACTGTTACACCATCCTTGATTCCCCTAACTGTCATAAACGTTATTTGATGAGAAAGGCAGTGGTACACAAGGGAGTAGCAAGGGATCATGTGGGGGGGGGGGGGATGTACCATTTGGCCACGCCCCTTGCTAATGCTACTGGTGATACCATTATATCATTATTCAAAATCGTGGTTTATATGTTAAACTACTAATTTTTCCCCCCAGTCATTATCTACCAAAGACATTGCGTTGCTTGGCAGGGATCACACCGCTGAGGAATCATTGAGGTCAGCTGAAAAAATTACAAATACATTGTATTTAATGTGTATTCTTGGAGATCTCCCATATTTTTGTGGCATTCCTGGCCATGAAGTGGTCACTCCCAATAGATACATAATAAATTCTCACTAAGGCTTTTCAATGCTGTTTAGGTGCTTGGAAAAGGCTAAGGAATTGTTTCCAGGAAGAGTGTCCATTGATATATTGTTTGGAAGGCCAGGACAATCTTTGAATGAATGGGAAAAGGAACTGAAGGAGGTACTGTGTTCATGACCTGGCAATACAGTTTCAAATGTAGGGCTATGGTGTAGTGGTGCCTTACTGGTACCATCATCACCCAATCATCATCATGCACCCACCACCATCATCATCATTGTCCACCCACCACCATCATCATCATTGTCCACCCACCATCATCATCATCATACATCTACCACCACCATCATCACCCCATCATCATCATGCACCCATCACCACCATCATCATTGTCCACCCACCAACACTCCCACCACCACCACCACCACCACCACAACCACCATCATAATCATAAATCTACCACCACCACCATCACCTCATCATAATCATGCACCCACCACCATCACCATCATCGTGCACCCACCACCACCATCATCATTGTCCACCCACCACCACTACCATCGTAATCATACATCTACCACCACCATCATCACCCCATCATCATCATTCATCCACCATTATAATCATCGTGCACCTACCACCACCATCCTCATCATCATGCACCCAACACCATCATCATCACCATTACCAACACAATCATCATCATCATCATGCACCCTACACCATCTTTATCATCATCATCATCACCATTGTCATCAAATACATGTTACAGCGCTCTTCTAGTTGGGAAGTCATTTTGATTTTGAGACATGATAAGGGTAGTAGAGAGCAAGACTTTTGGATTCAGTTGGGTTTCCTCACTTACATCAGTGACCAGTCATTTAAAGTACTGCAGCATAAAGTATTGACAATCTGGGTACTATTTTTGTGAAACCTGAGAGACAAGAGCTATAATGATTCCTGATTTTTCTTTATTCACCAGGTTCTGGTGCATTCTGATAGCCATGTGTCTCTTTATCAGTTAACATTAGAAGTTGGAACACCTTTGTATAAAAGTGTTAAAGCAGGACATCTGGTAAGGAAACCAGTCCTACAGTATTGTCATATGATCCATACAGCCCTGCTTGCACACTCTCATAAAAAAAATTTCAGTAGGTTGAGGATCATTAAATATCAATGTTATTGTAATATTGCCCTACATTGACAAATTATCATGAAGTATTAGCATTGATATTTACATCATCTGCTGAATGTATTTTTCTTGTGGTCAATAATAGTCCTTACCAGGTGGTGATACCATGGCAGATCTTTATCACCAGGCTGTACAAGTGAGTATAAGACAATTTGTCAACTATGTATACTGTACATGCATAATATATATATATTATTATGTTCACTAAGCATCTTGTCACTGGTACATGATTACTCATCATGACAGTAATATGCAAAATCGGCACCCTAGATCTCATGTCAGCCAATTAATGGCCATCTGACAGCCATGATCAGCCGACAAACCACTGTCAAATGGCCATTAATTGGCTGTTAATCAGCTGACATGAAATCTGGGGTGCTGATCTTGCATATTACTCATCATGACTAACTGACATGATTCAAGGTCCGCACATTGTGCAGCTATTGTTGAGAGATGTCAAATTAGCGACATTATAATATGCACAATGGAATGCGAATGACACATGTCTGAAATGGTTCCTTACACTCAATTCAAGCTGAAGGGATTTACTCAGACAGTGGGACCTAGAAAAGTCTGAGAACACCACATCGCAAATTTTATTTTATTTATGACATTTACGGGGGGTGACAGAATAGGACAGGTGGTCCCTTACAAAGCAGTGTTAAAGGTTGTATCTACAATAAAACTGATGTCAGACAATATTGCAGGAATCAATCCCTATTAATTTTGAATTCTGCAGAGCTAAAACCTTGGCACAATCATGTGTTTGTTTGCAAAAGTTGCACTTTGTGTTTGGGTCTTGGTTTATCCTCTTGCATAAAGTAAAATGAATCTGAGAAAATCATTACACTCACAATATTTTGTGCTTTATAATCTCATTCAGATGTTAGAAGGCAAAGGGTTTCACAGATATGAAGTTTCCAGCTTTGCAAAGCCTGTACGTACTTAATCCTCTGACAAACTATATTTTTGTTATATTATTCACGTCTGATGAAGGAGCTATGTTTTGAAAACGTTTACATTTATAGTTACATAGTATACTGTATGCTGTATTATTAATGCAGATATTATTCTCAGGGATCAGAGAGTCAACATAACTTATCATACTGGACGGGAAGTGCTTACCTTGGTGTCGGTCCTGGTGCACATGGAAGGTATAACAGCATTATGTACAGTGTAGTGTATAATAAAAATAATAATGCAAGGGCTGCAAAGTACTCTGAAGATTATGGAAGGAAGGCTCTCAGACTAGTTTATAAGTTAAATTGTATTGGAAGCACTAGCGAAGGGAGGGGAGCATATGCATCCCCCCAACCCTAATTTTTTGTAATTAATTTTTTGTTTATTTGTTTTTTTACTTTTCTATTCTGGGTGCCCCCCAATTCTTGTGTCCTCGTTATGCCCCTGAGTGAAAGAATTGCTGTTCAAGAATATTCCAAGCATTGCCCAAAAATTGTCTCTGATCTCAATGGGATTCATTTAAATGGTCCACGATCTTTAGATTTATACATATCCTGGTAAATGTTATCGTTCTAGGTTTTCTTTAGAGTCAAATGGGAAGAAAACACGTTTTGCAAGAGTTCAAACACTGGAGCCAAATTCATGGATGGCAGAGGTAGGAGTAATGTAATTCACCTTTCTATTTTGATATAATATCTGATGTCAGTTTAAACAGAGCTTGGAATAAAGCTGGTTGATGTACAATGTCTGGACAGAATTTGAACTTGTCTGGTCAAATCTTTGCCTTGCTGGTCATTTTGACCAGTAACATTGTGCCAGATGGAAACAGGGTACATGTATGACCAAGCTAAAACTAATTTGGCCAGCCATCATGACCTGCAACTGGCTTTTACTTCAAACCCTGTTAATGGAATTTATTATGCTTATTAATAAAGTATTTCTAAATGAAAGTGTTGGTTATATTGAAGGTAGAGCAGTTTGGCCATGGAACAAGGAAGTCAGTTCCACAATCAACCAGCGAAGTGTAAGTCATTAAAAAGAGAGAAAGGGACAGAGGGAAGGAGAAATTTCAATTTAGGAAAGAAATGTATTTCTCTTGTAAGGAGAATGAGTTGGTAATGAAGAGAGAAAGAATTTTCTATGTGCTGGACCTACCACCACACAGAGTGTTCTGTGGTATATTGGGACTTGAGGGAGTAATTAGAAAATATGATTTATGCAGTCTCTGCATCCTCCTTTTTCAATTACCCTACTATTATATGACTGGCATGGCACTGGATTGCAAAGCATTTTTCATTTTTCTTTAGGTTGGAAGAAATATTGGTCTCAGGTCTACGAACAAAAGATGGAGTCACTAACAAGGTAAAACCAACCTCTGAGTATTCCAATTCAAAACTAATCAGTCAGTACTTTTATATTTTTGACTGGGGGCAGAGAAAACTCAATTCCAATGGGCATCTTGCAGCTACTGAGTTCACAGAATATTGAGAATCACATAATATCAGCATTGTTGACAGTGGTATTCATGAAACTAAAAATAGCTAGTTGTTATTGTTAACAGACATGGTCAAAATTTGCTGGAAAGGACCTTGGCAACCTGACAGACATTTTCTCTTCTTGCCAAGATGCTGAAGAGTTCATTGGTGGTGGATTACTTGAGTTAGATGACAGGTATGTTGTCTGAGGAAGGAAGGATTGAGGGGGGAAAGAAGAATGGAAAAATGGAAGGAAGGGGAGGAAGAGTGAATTGGGGTTAGATGGGAATCAAAAGAGATGGTAGAGGAGGGAAGGAGATGGTAGAGCAGGGCTTGAAATAACAGCCAGTCAGTAGCCAGTCATTATGACCAGCCAAATTAGTTTTACCTTGGTCATAGCTCATTTCTCGCTCAACATTACTGGTCAGAACGACCGGCAAGGCAAAGATTTGACTAGACAGACAAGTTCCAGTTCCAGTCAGACATTGCCTGATTACCAGCTATTATTTCAAGCCCTGTAGAGAAAGCTTGGTTGGGGGGGGGGGGGGGGATGGAACAAGAAGGAGGGGAAGATCAAAGTAAAGAGGATTTGAAGAAATGGATATACATGTAGGGCTCAAGAAAGGGATTGAAGGATGTATTCGACACAAAAGATTTTTTAACATAAAAGAATAAATCACGACATAAAAAAATCATCATTCTTTTCAAGACACGAACTAAACAGCAAAATTAATTAATAAACAATAAACTACGGTAATATTTGAACATATGTTAAAAGTGTAGAATTGTACATGTAATTGTAGTTTTTAATATTCAGGGGTATTAGAGCTTCATCGGCAGGACTTTCTGTTATTGACAGCATCATACCTCATCTTGCCCTTCACCTGGACGGCTTTCTTCTCTAGTTAGTGAAATAATGGTTCATAAATGTAGTTTTCCAGTATTTCTAGTGACAGGCAGTTTACAGCAAATTTATCAAACAGGATGGATAAAAGAGAATTTCATTTGTATCCAAGATCCCCTCTGTCTCAGACTACACCATATGAAAATGTCGTGGATAAACCCCTTGCAGCACATCGTAATTCAGCTCAATTTGGTAGGCAAAACAATAGATTTCTACTTCTCAGGAGATTGAAATTCTTTTGTGTTGTCCTCCAAAATTGAGCTGATTTGACATCATGTAAAAGGGTTCTGTATGTGACATTGGTAGCCTGTATGATACATGTGAGTACTAATCTGGGTACTAATGAACCATGAATCAGACGTGAATCATCTAATCAACACCTGAACATATCACTATCCATTGAAACTGAGGTATCCATCCCAGACTACACCACATGTGACCCAGTGTGGTGGATCTGTGTTATAGCCTGTATGATACTGTAGGTACTAATGAACCATGAATCAGACATGAATCATCTAATCAACACTTGAACATATTACTATCCATTGGAACTGAGGTATCCATCCCAGACTACACCACATGTGACCCAGTATGGTGGATCTGTGATATAACCTGTATGATACTGTAGGTACTAATGAACCATGAATCAGACATGAATCATCTAATCAACACTTGCACATATCACTATCCATTGGAAGTGAGGTATCCATCCCAGACTACACCACATGTGATCAGTCCACAGTTGTGGATTAATAGACATTTAAACTGATTTACCACTGTCTGAAACAGTTCAATCTAATAAGGCAATAAAATTCTAAAACAAATCATTTTTTATTAAATTATTGAAACAAATCAATTTTAATTTGTCAATGATTACATATTCAAAGATTATGTTTTTTTGTGAGTGTATTAATATATTTATGTATGGTACATACTCTATACAATAATAGATTTTTACAAGCATGCATTTGATAGATTTATAACTATAGTATTTGGCCTTTAAGAGACTGTTTAGGGTTGGGGTTACTGTGAATCTCAATATTCTGTGAACTCCCTAGTTGTGAGTTGCCCATTGGAATTTGGGCAACTCACAACTTTCACTGGCATCAGTCAAAAATATAAAAGGTACCAAATGATTAGTTTTGATTGACGGCAGCGAAAAACCATTATTTCACAACGAGCCGATAAAATGTTTGAGTTAGCAGAATATTGAGAATTGCAGTAATGCTATGGTACATTGGAATCATAATAGAATTTGCAGTTGAAAAAATGGAGTTAGTGATCAAAGTCGGAAAGAAGAAGAATTAGGTATTCTTTCCAATTCCTTTTCTGCCCATGATTTCGTGCAAACCAGGGAATTGAATGGGCAAAATTTTAGAACATTTAGTCAATACAGGTCTTATGTTCTTGCAAACAACATTGGACATCTTTCTCATGTAAATCATATCAGACCAGATTCAATTGTTCCTGCTTCCTGTGACACACACAATTTTGGGTATTTCTATATTAATTTACACTATCAACAGTATATAATTACTTATCATATATATTACTATAAAAGGTTATCATTCTGCTGTAAGAATTGAATAATTTCTAAAACAAAATATTGATCTGCTAACATCTTAGTGAGCGAGTGAGTTAGTGACACATTCAGACCCTCACAATAACTTGTTTTATGCTTTGCATATTGAAAATAGACCTCGCAATAACTCTTTACACTTTGTGAGTTGAAAATAGAGACCATTCATTATGTATGGGAGGAAAGGTTTTTTGTATCTCTTCAATCCACTTCCCCCTCTTCACAATTTTTACTAATTTTAAAATATTAGGACCTCCCCCAAATTTGGAAAAAATCACCATCCATTAATGTACATATATGTTATAAATTCCAGTCTAAGTTTGTGAATGAAAAATGTCAATCTGGGCTCTATTTTTTCATTCATAATTCCTTTTACCTTTGATAAATAACGAATGGCCAATACGAACATGAGACTCTTGACTGCATAGCCTACAAAGGGTCACTATAGATTCATAAGTACTGTTCCAGTACAATATTTTTTATCACCCCTGATGGTGATCTGTTAGTTATGCCTTTAGAAAACATTTTGTTCAAGTTCTAGCAGATTCAAACATCTCTTTTAAAAGAGTAGACATGGGGACCTCTCCTTCCAGTTTAGATTGTACCACAAGAAAAAATCCATATCCCTTGGTGCACACATCTCTTAGTGCTGGAAGTCGCAGTAGGATTTTCGCAAATCTTTCTGGTTGATGAGGGTAGACTGTTGAGATGTGATGTTGCAGACCCGATAAGAATGATGTCCGCAATTTTTCCACCTTTGATTTACACTTTAAGCCTGGGTTTTCTGGGGAAAACAAAATTAGGCATTTTAATTTTATGTATAAAATCTCTCACTTCTGTGTAGTTCACTGCTAAGGTTTCATTCTTGACTGAACTGTGTATGTGAGTTGAGTTCGTTTTATGTGTTGTTCTCTCCCTTGGCACAAGGGTTTCTCTCCAGGTTCTCTAGTTTTCATCGCTCCATGTAGATCAACATGTAAGTTGAGTCTTGTGTTGCAAATAGTGAAAATAGTGGTAGTGTACAATACAATAAGCTTTATTAGGTTCCCAACATGGGGTCTTCATACCTAATTTACAAAAAATCTAATCATAAATATTTCTAATTACAAATGATAATCATAATTTTAAATATAGGGCTATGATGAAATCTAATCAAAGTACTAAAGGTATTTATCGTCAATCAAAGAAAAATGTGTGTGGAAAGAGCCTCCTAAGGGGAGTGATGATTGTAAAATACAATGTCACAAGTTTAATCATTCTGACAAGTGTTTTTGTTTTAAATTTAAACTTACCTGGATCTGCAAGTAGTATAGACTTTAATAACGCAAACTCTACTTCATCCATGCCGACAGCTCTTAACCTCTCCACAACATCCAGTATCCTATCAACTATATCAGTGTTTAATACTTCATAACACACTTCTCGCACCAGCAATGTAGTGGAATTAATATACACTTGGTTATGGTATGGTATTGACCGAAATATTACTCTGAAGACAATAAGCTCCATCCCTGCGGCAGTTAACAGCACAATCTGATCATGCTGAGGAAGATCACTGAATCCAGGAACCAGCTTTGCCCACTCCACAATGAAGTGCAGTTCTCTGGTGATTGCATTAGAAGAACGTACCAACACTGCTTCTTTCCCTTCTTTCATACTCTCTACAAGTTTTTCTATTGGTTCTCCTGGAGGAACGACACAAGGATTGCTGGCCATTAGTTGTGCTATAAGATCAGCGTTCTCATCTGTGGAATTTTCAGCTGTGTCTAGCTTTTCCTCTTGCAGGCTTGTAGCATTGCTATCCTTTGTAGGAATCTCTTTTTTGAGTGGATAAAAAGAACGACCTCCTCTTTGCTTTTCTTTCCTGATTCCTAAAAAATTCCAATGAAATTCAAACTTAGGGAATTAAAATTTGCAGCTCATTAAAAAATAGTTGAACTTCTGATATAGTTTAGAAGAGATAGCTATAGCTTTTATATATAACTATGATCAAGATATAAGAAGGAATTCCAGAATTCCATGCAATTTCTGAAATGTTATAATTTAAGGTGGCTCGATATAGTTTTCTTTGGCTAGAGGTACCTCTTGAAAACCCAATTTTACAGCTTATTCCAGTGCAATGCACTTAATCATGGTGATTGAGGTACTTCAAGCCTAAAAAAACTATATCGAGCCACCTTAAAAGATGGCACATGTGCCTTGCTATTGTTCTCATATTCGAAGGTCAAATGCTATTAGCCAATCAGAATCCTCTAAGACAATACAATTATACACGAATGTCATGTCATTATAATTGTACTGTTATGTTATGGGATTAGGCAATCGTGCGTTTTAAACTCGTGTTTGATCAAACCATGCTTGTTCTCGGTGTTTTGTTACAATATTCTAGATATCTTTTGCTTCGTAGATTATTGTATTTTCAACATATGTCACTTTAATCATCGTTTCATAGATGAAAGCTACTAAAAACATCGACTTTGACCCCTACCTTGAGAAAATGGATTTTGAAAGTGTCGTGTTTAAACTTGAAAAAATTCTTCTTTTTAAAAAAATATCACTTAAAAATCATTTCTGGAGAACCCTAATCACCACACAGGCTTAGATAGGAATACATCATAGGAAAATAACGTGAAATTTTCAAAACAGTTCGGTTAAAAGTAAGTTAAAGCTTACCTTCTTGTACCATTCCGACGTCAAAACACTTCTTGAGTCGACAAGCTTGACACTTCGCTCGACTAGCCTTATCGATCTCACAGTTGCCGGCCTTGAAAATACATGTATATTTGTCTATATAACCTCGTTGAATGGTTCTTTTGAAGAAACTTTTGCATCCTTCACATGTGTCTGCACCATAATGATAACCCGAACTAGAATCTCCACACACGGCGCATTTCTCAAGGGGGTTCATTACTGAATTCTGAACCAAGTTTTCCTCACTGAAAATACCCAGTTTATAAAACTTAGAATTGGATGAACATCTAGTTGAAAGACTCTCATGATATCGAATTTTGGAACCATAAAATGCGGTTTAGAGTCAAAGAAAGTTGATGTTTAGCAGAGAGATGGCTGGAGTCTTCTCTTTTATCATGAGGAAACTGGTTCTAATTTTAGCTTTACCACAGGCAACCCATAATAAGTTTTAAATTTCAGTCAATCTTGTATTATTTTCGGGGGGGGGGGGGGTAGTATATTGTCAGATGTATCTTGTTTTTGAATACATAACAGAGATCATAACATTTGTGTCGTTTATGAGATTACAAAGAGATCATTATTTGTTTTGTACATACTAGTTATACAATGGTTTTGAGTGGCATACCATGGAATATCCCAGGAGTCACTTGTAGTTTCTAGTATACACACAAGCCTTTAGGCGAGTGTGTATACAAAGAAAATACAAGTGACGAGTGGGATATTCCATGGTGTGCCACGAGAAACCATTGTATAACTATTTTATCCCACACCAAAGAAAATACAAATGCGTAGATTCAACAGGTAGTGCAGGATGGGAAGGAAGAGTGAAATACCGACGAATATGCAACGGCTTTCCTGCTTTCTGATTGGCTGTATTTTCTATGGTGTGGGATATAATAATATATATATTTTTTCGTTTTAATTTTCATCCTAGAACTATAATGAGCTTGATGGTTCTCTTCTTTCTTAACAGTGGAGAAAAAAACCCGCTTAAACTGGCTTAATCCGAGTTCTAACCAGGCAGGGCGATAGAGGTATAACTTCTCAAAGGTCAGCTAAGATTTCTTTACTTTATTTTACATTTTGACGATTTTATTGAGGTTTTTTTATAGATCCCCATACATTTTCTTATAATATGACACCACAGGACCCCGGCTTGGGATACCTGTGCTATTAGGGAAAGGAAATATCTTAGAGGATTGGTTTTTCTTGTAGATTCAATACAAATTAATAACGAATTGATAATATCTCTCAAGTCATTCTGCTTCTAAATTGTATCATACACCGACATCGGAGAATAAAGGACTCTCAAGACGGAGCTCAAGCTGACGTCACTAATTACGTCAAATTATTTTGCGACTTTATACTTTATTTGTTCTTTGTTTATACGTTAAACGAACTGTTACCATAGAGACAGTCAGTGACTGAAAAACACTGTACATTCTTTTTATCGACAATAATTTCGATATCCAGCTTTTTATGATTAAAAAAATCCAATTCTCGTTCTTCAAGAACGGAGTTTCAATTTATCTGCTCTCTAATCTTATGAATTAGATTCAGAAAATTAACGTTTTCAGAAGAAAAAAAATCATCTAGTTAAGTATCTAGTGGTGTTAACAGTTTATTCTGCATTTCAGATGCGATTGATTTATGTATTTTCTTTTTTTGTGGTGGTTTGAATGTCTTTTTCAAAAATAATCGTCGGTACAGAAGAGCTTCTCCTTTTATACTTCTTTTTCATTGCGCAGGCGCGCTGTCGAAAGGGCATCCTACGCATGCGCGAAAGCGATTTAAAAAATTCATCGACTTCTTCTTTCGTCTGCGGGGTTTTCCAGTCGTCATCATTTGAATCTGAGTTGCCATCTTTGAAACCTTTATTTTTAGGTAAACACTCGTCTTCTTGTACCCAGTGAAAATCATTTCCGTCTAGCTCGTCATTATCCTGGTATGTCTCTTTGTATTCACCAGATTTTTCAGATTTTTCGGAATCTTTGTCACTGTCTTCTTCGTTAACTGCAGCTCCTCGGTGTAAACACGGCTTTACTTTTAGGATTGGTTCTGATTTGCTTTTGGTATAAGGCCTTGGCTTAGCGGGAACTTTGGGAGAGGTGCATTTGCCTTTGTCCCTGGTAGCATCATTTGAATCATTATTGTTGGCGTCCAAATCAAGGCATGTTTCAAAATCCCCCAGCGCTTCATCATGTGAAGTATCAGACGTACTGGAACTACTTACACAGTTCTCGCTGCTGTCTTTATAGTCGTTGGCAGCACAGTTCGATATATCTGCAAAGCTTCCTAAATGACCACCCACGGACAGTCCAAACATAAACCTTAGAGTATTATAGGATGGCGGTGTCTTGAAGAGCAGGTTCCCGCGTTGCAAGCTGAGACTTGTTCTGGCTTCTTGAGCAAGTGTTTCAGACCCATCAACCTTCAACTGATCGAGCTTGCGGTCCAAACTGAACCCCTTGTATTGAGCTCCGTCAACTCTTCTACGCACACTTTGAATGATTGATTTGGCCTCTCGGCGATTTTTCCATGAGAACCCCTCGAATTTTGACTGTGAGGGGTGAGTACTGTCATTTGCACTTGCTGCACTTTCTTCTGATGTGGTTGAATCTAGGCGGTCAGTGTTTGTTGCCTTTTGTGTTTCGATAAAAAGAAAATGAATTGGTTGAAAATTATATAAGACAGCAAGGCTAAAAAGTGTCCACTCCACTCCACTCCACTCCACTCCACTCCACTCCACTCCACTCCACTCCACTCCACTCCACTCCACTCCACTCCACTCCACTCCACTCCACTCCACTCCACTCCACTCCACTCCACTCCACTCCACTCCACTCCACTCCACTCCACTCCACTCCACTCCACTCCACTCCACTCCACTCCACTCCACTCCACTCCACTCCACTCCACTCCACTCCACTCCACTCCACTCCACTCCACTCCACTCCACTCCACTCCACTCCACTCCACTCCACTCCACTCCACTCCACTCCACTCCACTCCACTCCACTCCACTCCACTCCACTCCACTCCACTCCACTCCACTCCACTCCACTCTTCTCCTGCCTCTTGTCATGGCTGCCATCACGTAATGGTGCAAAGCCTCTATATATTCTTTTATTTATTTTATTATTTATGTGGAGCCTCACCTTCAATCGTTTTGTGCGTGATCACTCAACCAGAATATCGAAAGTGGGCTATTCACTTCATTCATTTCCATCTCTCCACTCAAATCCATTCTACTTTTACCTTCGATCCCGTCTCCTCTAGACATAGACCCCTTGCAGCACGTCGGAATGCAGCTCAATTTGGAGGACAAAACAATAGTTTCCAATTCCCAGGAGATTGAAATTCTTTTGTTTTTTCATCCAAATTGAGCTGCTTTGACGTCACGTGAAAGGGGTCGATGACTGAAAGACGTATTGTAACCAACTTACATTTTTCTCCGGCGTCATGTCAGAATCATAATCACTGGTAGGTTTCTTTCTTTGTACTTTCAGTTCTTCCAGTTCGTGCTCCACACTAGCGATTCGTTCTCGCAGGGATTTCAACTCTGTGCAAGCTTTCTCGTACTTCCCTTCAAAGTGCTGCGAGTGTTCAGTCTGTTGTGTGATAACCTCGTCACGGTTTTTCAGGACTTCGTTGTAACGCTGAACCGCTTCGTCACGCTCCAGGCGAGCATCATCACGTTCTAATAGAGCCGCTTTTCTGAAAAGTAAATTTTTTTGAAACAATTGTTAGAAGTCGAGGCATTTGGGTCAAAAAATACAGTAAATGTATAGAAACGTCATCTCTGGGATGTCGGGTTTGATTACTGCCCATCATACACCCTTTCCGAGAAAGTTTGTCACCCGTGAAAAGCACAGAAGCTAGTGGCGCAAAGGATCATGGATGAGTTCAGATAATTAATGTGGTGATTCGGAACGCCTTTTTGTTGTTTGATAATTCAAAATGGACATTTTTCAATAATATATTGACAAGTGTAGCAATGTGGCCATGAAATCCATGCGTTCTAATAAAGTATATATAGGTTACCCACAGTCCCATGCGCTACTAGTTTGTAGGCTTTTCACTTCACGGGTGACAAAGTTTCTCGGAAAGGGTGTATCTGAGTAGAGCTTAGGTCTCTCCCTTAATTTGAAGGTTTTTCTCCAGTTTTCCTCCCTCCTCAAAACCTAACACGCTAAATTTCAATTCAATCTGTGAGTTAGCCGTGCCCTGACTTAGATCAGCCAAGAGGTTGTTTCAGGGTTCAATCTGTGAGTTAGCCATGCCCTGACTTAGATCAGCCAAGAGGTTGTTTCAGGGTTCAATCTGTGAGTTAGCCGTGCCCTGACTTAGATCAGCCAAGAGGTTGTTTCAGGGTTCAATCTGTGAGTTAGCCATGCCCTGACTTAGATCAGCCCAGAGGATGTTTCAGGGTTCGATCTGTGAGTTAGCCTTGCCCTGACTTAGATCAGCCAAGAGGTTGTTTCAGGGTTCAATCTGTGAGTTAGCCTTGCCCTGACTTAGATCAGCCAAGAGGTTGTTTCAGGGTTCAATCTGTGAGTTAGCCTTGCCCTGACTTAGATCAGCCAAGAGGTTGTTTCAGGTTATCAATAGATTTTAATTTTTTTAATTTGAGGTCATTAGCACTAGCTCATTTTTACCTTGATTCTGAGAAGAAATCTCTCTGTTCTCGATATTTTTTCACTGTTTCCTCGAGCTCTTCATTCCAACTCTTCAAATCATCAACACCAATTTTACTCAACGATAGTTGTAACTTGAGTTCCTCTATCTCTTCCTTCAGTTTGCAGCTCTCTGTCGCTCCTGTCACGAAACTTTGCTGCAACTTTGAATATTGTTATGAAAATTATGAAACTGCCGATACACAATACATATCTTGTTGGTGCAAAAAACGTGTAGCGTCTTCTATGCCACTAAATGGCTCACGCAGCGTCACGCATGCAATTTCCTTACTCGGCTGCAAAGAACATAATATTATGGACTTTCTGCAACTGTGCATACTTGTTCATGAGACTTTGTTGCCGTTGTTGTTGCAAGACAGTGTGGTAAATTCACAATGCGTCCTTTCGCCCGGATAATGCAACAAAAGACGGAAAATTTTGGCGGGAAAATTCTGTCATCACGAAAAAACATTACCGCGCGCCTGGCAAGCTACATATGATGATCACGTGACCCAGAAAGAACCAATGGTAACTAGGATTTTTTAGTTTTGACTAGCTTCTAAACTTTCACGTGACGTCAAAGCAGCTCAATTTGGAGGACAAAACAAAATAATTTCAATCTCCTGAGAATTGGAACCTATTGTTTTGCCCTTCAAATTGAGCTGCATTCCGACGTGCTCCAAGGGGTTTATCTACCTGTTTATATTCATCCACAATAATGTCGTAACGTGCTTTCAATGCTTCAGTCCAATCCTTGAGGTTATCCAGCTCCGATAACGACTCGTCTCGTTCAACCATCATTTGCTCGTTAATTTGTTTAAACTCGCGACATTTTCTTTCAAACTCCCCAGCTTTTTGAAGGTTTCCTCTCTGTGATTTTAACTTGGCGCTAAGTTTCATCGATTCACGCCTTTCGTAGTCATAATCCCTGGAGAGTTCCTTCCATTTTGAAGCGAGCCTGTCGTGTTGGGACTTGAGTTCCTCATACTGCCTTTTCGTTTCCTTGATTTCTTCTTCAGTTGCAAGTAGTTTCATCTGCAGGGCTATTATATAAGAGTTTCTTTCGAATATTCCCTGTTGTAGAGTACGTAACTGTTGAGCGACTGCTTCGTTGAGTTTGTTAGCATTGTTATGCGCTTCTACCACTCCCTTCTCTGAATCATTCATCACCTTCTCGAGGATCTCAACTCGTCGGTGTTTTAAGTCGAGGTCGGTGGACGCTTGGTCCAGTTTCATGCCAAGGTTTTGGTTTTCTTTCAATAGTTGTTGGTTGCGGAGCGCCAGATCTTGCAGGTCATCTATTGTCCTCTTTAACTGCCCACTTAGAAGTTCCACATCAGGAACATAACCACAGTTCCCTGAAAATGATAAAGTTTACTGAATGACACGATCCGTTGATACGAAAGTACAGTGACCTTACTACTAGAGATATCGAAATCATATTGCTTTTGGTGACCTTGGGGAAGGACTTGTTCCTTCCAGGTTCCTCTGCTTTCATTTTAAATGAATCTTAGCTAGAAAATATGGTCATCTTTTTTGCTTTTCTAGTTGGAACGGATAGCCATTCAATGTGACCATCGATGTATGTCAAGCTCTGATGGAGATGGCCGGTCGCACCATGTGTGGATATGGTATTTGTTCTTATGCAAAGAGTTTTCAGTTTTCAGACCACGAATGAAGCAAATTAAACAGTCAACTTCAAAAAGAATACGAATAAAACCCAACCAAAAAAAGTTAATTTCTAGAGAAAAACACATGACTTATTAAATCGATGCTGAACACCCAGGTGATCCAATAGATCTTGTAAAGGAGGACGCAATACAACCACAGATGCTTCCTCCGACAGCATCTCTCTTCTGTGAGCTTCCTGTGGTATTGACGGAAGAGGAAGAATGAGGAAAGGGGACTGAAGTCTCTTTTTGTTCTAATTCCTCACTCTTTCGTTCTCATTTCCGGCCAAAAGTTGTCCACTAATACGAAAATACACCAGATGAAATGAATATAAGAGAAAATAAAATAAAATTGAACTTACCAAGAGCGAATTTATCTCGCATATTTTCCCAAATACGACAAGGATCTGAAATTGAAAGAAAAAAGATTATAAAAACAAAAAGAAAGTCAGCCAGTTCTTGGAACTAAAGCTTCCTAGAATCTCTGGAATCTCACTCGAATTTTTTTAGGGGGGAGGGGTGGGGGAAGATATAACGAACCCCATGAAAAGACCTCACGGGTCCTGCTTGTTTACTTGGTTGTTTCTTTTATTAACTTTTCTGAGCGAAATTTAAATTTCCTTAAAGTCAGAAGTAAACATTTACGAATGGTGATTTTTTAAATAATTTAGGTCGGTATTTTCCCTACGCGAGTGAGTTTCTAGCTCTTGTATATAACAAAAGTGCAACCTTGTTTACTCTAGTATCAAGGCAATGGAGCGAAACCTTCCGTAACTTGATCACTTTTCGTATACCAAACTGCTAGTATCGCAACTTTTTTACATCTTACACGAGCGCCTGCAGAAAAATACTTCCTAAAAGAATTATTCGTCGTCTGCGACTTCAAAATAGATTTATAAATTCCTCATGATTAACATAATTATTATTTTTAGTCGATAAATATTAGTTAATTTAGTAGAATTGGTGGTCAGTTGAAAGTGTTGAACCTCAAAGTTAAACCTGACAAGTTTTCAATGTGATCTATTTACTGAGCTAAGACCGAGTGAAATTTCCGGTTTCAGATATTCCAAAACTTGTTATTTTTTAGCTTCGTTCGTACTTGGAATATTATTTTAAAGATTTTTTTTAAGAACAATTATGAGTGGCATGGAGTTTGGTGAGATCAAAATGGACAAAAGCGATAATTAAATATAAACATGTACACAAAATCATCAAACATACACGAAAGTTAAACGAAAAAAGGCAGGAAAAAAAGTCCCATACTTACTAGCTTTTTTCCCAGTAATGCTCTCATACAATCCAGGATTTAAAAGCTGTAATACATCAATAAAATAGACAAAACCTTCCTTTCCTTTAGACTCCAGGATATCAAGAAACCTACTGGCCTTTTGTTCTCTTGTTTTCTCCACAAAAACAAGTTCACAATCACTGGCATCGAAAACTCCTTTGCTTCGAAGATAATCAAACATAGAAGTCCTATCTAGTTGTAAACGCTGGACAATTTCGTATCGGAATTTTTGTATACTGTCCTTATAGTCGTCTTTATCCTCCATGTTGTAGCTTCAGCGTTCACTCTGCGTATTGTAGATTAGTTTTAATCTATGCACGGTGTTTAAAGGATTCGAAAGTAATTATTATTCGTTTTGAATTGTGACTAAGACGGTGTGACGGTCGCTAGCGACAAAATCAACACAACGGACAGCCACAAATTTAATGATAAACTAAAAATTCTCCTACAGGAACACACATGTTATTCAATTGCTTTTTTTTGGCCGGAAATCAAGTCCCTTGAAGTCAGATATGAAGCATAGGTTGAAGTATAAATAGTAATGGGTGTAATGAATTTCAGCTCCATAAAAGGTAAAATGAAACTATGATCTAAAAATGTATATTTTCACTTACTATTGAAGAACTCTAGTTACAAGACTCTGTTCCACCTTTTCCCTAGCTCCCTACACCGGGTTTTAATCACACGGCGACCTTGGTGCTTGTCAGTTCCGAAGCGCCTTAAAGCGAGGGCGAGGGGACACAAGTGATTTAAAACCTATTGTTTCAATCAATATGGTCGCCGTGTGATCAAAGCAAATATCTTTAGTCTCTCTTTTTTTCCCTCTTTATTTTCTATACTTCATCTCTTTTTATCTTTCTTTTCTTTTGCTCAACCATTCTCTCCAAGGATTTACACTGAATATTGACAAATGGCAGATCTTTCGCAGTCTGTAAAAATATTGATGACAAAAAAAAAAAAAAAAAATCAAAAAAATCAAAAAAAAAAACCAATAGTATTAATAATAATAATAATAATAAATAAAACACTAAGTTCAGCAGGATAATCAGAATTTAATAACGTAATTTTCATCCAGGCCCTAAAAACAGTCCGTGTTGAAACAGCGCAAACCAAACCAGAAGAATAAGACAACAGCAACTTATGATTATTCAATCGTTTATTTAACTCCTAAATACAATCTTACACTATTCATACATGTACAGCAGTCCACTGAGGCTCATTATTATTCAAGCTTCATTCAACTAAAGCTCAATGACTATTATTTTACATTGGTATTAGTTAAAGTCAATCATTTCTGTAAGAAATATTCAAATCCGTTCTTAATGAACAACAATCCCCCTCTCAGTTTCAGTAAGACTGCTAAGAAAGTCGTCTCGCACAGAATTGTGGGGCATGATTTATAGAACTGAAATGAGAACCATCAGCAATCTTATGTCCTTAAATTCAACCCCACAATGCAACGCGTGACAAGCTCGTCACCAGTACTTTGTATTGAAACCTCGGACCTTTCCAGCTGCGTGGGACTGGAAAGGAAAGACCGGAACCTTTGTTGTCTGCTTTACACTTTACTAGCGTGGTCACGGTTACGTGGTCATGTACCGTGCTATTATCTTTTGCTGGTGAACCGATATTTGTTGCATTGATTATGACCGAGGGCGCGTGTTGCATGCCTGCTGGGCAGAATCAGCGTCAACAATACCTTGTGCAAAAAAACTACATGTCGAAAATTAAATACTAATATCAATTTTGGCGGGAAATGTTCGTTATCACGTGACATTTTTTCATTCGGCTTGACTTTTGACACTTTTGTAGCTGAGCTTGAATCCAGTTTTCTGTAAAGAGGCGTCTGAATGTAACACAACAACAGCAACTCTTCCTTTTACTTGGAATATAGCTGGACAGTCCATGATTCCGCAACGTCGAGGACCGACCTGGTTACCTAACTCGTCAAAGATGGCGATATGGTCCCGTCTGTTACAAGAAAGAATACAGACTTGTTAATAATATTAACAATATATCTTCTCTACGTACGAGTGCAGTATTTTTTTCTTTTTAAGGCCTTTTGGAATAGACCGCTTTAGCTTGGACGTAATGTTTTCTCGCGTGTCATTCTCTTGAGAATAAGATTCTTTGTTTGAGTTGTATCGATATTCATGTGTCTTCTCATCCGCAACCGTTAAACAAAGAAATGAAACTCAAGGGAATGTGGGGTGAAATGGGACAACATCATTACGCACAAGCTTAAGTCACCAACATGGTAGCTTTGGCTTTGAATCTTCTTGCGAATGATTGCAAACTGCGAATAAAGGTTTTTCACGACAGCCATGTTAGAGAGCAAAACAATAGGAATTTCCTCCTTTGGGTAATCAATTGTCTTGTCATGAAAAAATATTGGCCTTTCCGACGAAAATAGGCGTACAACTGAAACTATGTATTGGAAAAGAGTCACCTTAAAATGATCTCGCATTACCCCTGTGTGGAGCTAAGTACAAAGGGAATGACGATGAATTCATAACTTACCTACAATCTTCTTCATCTTCCAGGTCAAAATGATGAAACGTAACGTTGATGGCAGCGTAATCCTGGGGAAGACTGATGTTCCATGTACAATGAGAGTTTGCAGGATATGCTCTTGGGAAATTCGGTGATTGGAATGTACCAACAGTACCGTTCAGAACAGCTCCACAGACTGGGGACAAAAATAATCATGAAAGGTTAGTATATTTTGTATATTTTGTTTTTGTTTTAAAAAATGAAAAAGAAAAAGTCACAAAAGGAAAGGAAAATGGCAAATGAAACAACACGAATAACATCCACGTGGTTTCTATAGCTCATGTAATGTAAGCAATCGAAATATTTTGATAGCTTTTGTTGTATGACAAAATCTAAAATCCACGATATAACGATTCACGGCTCCGTATAGTGAGATAAGATCATGACGTCACGTTGCTATGGTAACAAAAATTCTAAAACGCATTTGTGAAAACAAACTTAGTGACCTAGTGATGCTCAACATATTACTTTCACCATAAACGAAAAGCATAAATATACAATATTCCATATGACGACTACCGGTTGACAATGCAATGGTGGGATTGATAAATGGTGAGTGAAGCTTATCTTGAACACGTTGTCATGTCAACTGAGGTATCAATCCCAGAATGCATCGCTGTGATTCAATATGGCGGACTAGCAATATTGACTATGGTCATTTTTCTTTTCTAACTTAACAGAATGTTATATATATATATATGTATATATTGGAGTAATCAACTTACTAAAGTCATCTTTCTTGGTTTCTGCACCTCCTTCTCCATGGTCAGCCGAGGAGAATGTAGTGAACGTGGTAACCCTTGTAGATGTTTTGATCGTCTGTAAAGAAGGTTTCACCATCGTCCATGTACTGGTAGAGGTACTGCTCTTGATTGTTGCTGTTTTTCTCAAAGCTGGAAGAAATCGTGCTAAAGTAACCGTTATTTGAGATCCATTTCTTGTTTGGTTGCTCTGACCCGCGCTTGTTGGGGCTACTTCTGAAAGACCTGGAATTTTGGGGTTTTGTTTCTCTTGTGTAGAATTCTGGTTTTTAGTTACACCGTCTGTTTCCAAGGAGCCATTAAGTCCTTTAGTTGGAGTGGTTGTCATAGCAACACGACCAGCGGTCGTTTTAATGTTAGCCGGTCGGGATATAGAGGGTGTTGGAGCTAAGGTGGTATTTTCTTTGCATGCAATGGGCTTAAGTTGAATGAGGTGCTTGTACGGTTCGTGATGATGTCGGGTCTTCACGACACATTCATAATCTCCCTCATCAACACTGCGAACGTGTTTGATCAAAATCGAGCCATTGGGTCCGAGTTCTACGCCTTCATGGAGCACTGTAGCGTTAGGCACCAAATTCTTCCCGAACACAGTCCCATTTGAAGTTTTCTTCAATTTGAAGTGGAACAGTTGCTGGAAGTGTTTTGAGCTACCTTCTCGACGTACTTGCCATTTCAAAGATCTAGCATGTGAGATGTTTGCTGGATTGAGAAAAGGACAAACCAGCTCTGCCTGATGCCCAGTACAGACCTTAACTGTTGATGGTCCATCTGTCGGGGAAAAAAGCGATTTTCTTAATTTTTCTAAGATGGCTTCCAATTTTTCTTAGAGAATGAAAAAACATTGAATGGCCTCCAAGTTGATAAAAAAATGTTTGTTAAATTTATCCAACATGAAAATGGCATTTGTGATGGCATTCTAAACGCAAATCACTTGTACTGTAAGGGCAGCTGAGGTTTGGGTGTTAGGGCGTTGTTTTCTGTTTTGATGTTGTTGTCGGGCTGTGTTTTTAAAAAAAATAATTTAAAAACACTATTCCCCCCAGCTCTCCTTCGCCCATTCGGAATGTGAGCCATTTTGAAACTAGCCATTATATGTATTTTTCTTACCATTTCCTCTTCTCAAGACACCACACTTGATGTTCTTCAACACAACTACGTGCATTTCACGTGGACTGTCAACATTTTTGGACACCGCACATCTGTACAACACCTCACCCTCGTCTCTCACACGGCTTTGCAGGGATAAAGATCCATTCTCGTTCATTCTAAACCCATCGCCACTCTTCATACTCGATCCGTCAGAATCTACGACTGGTGACCAAGAAATATCACTGTTTGAACTGCTTGTGTTCTTCACGTGCCACATGAGTCGTTGTAGCTTTCTCGGGTTGGTTCTGTGCTTTGCGTCACAGTCGAGAACAACGTCTTCTTCTACGCAGACTTCACGTTTGATAACAGTGACTTTACCTAAAATAATTCGAAATATTGAGTCAACAACGACCGTCCGATAGTTTTAGGGGGGAAACAGGATGAAAGTCAATCCAAATAATTGCATCTTCAGTTCAACAATATGATAGAGAAATATATCGATAGGATAGAAACTCACCGGTGCACGTGACATTCAGTTTTACCAGATAATGCTTCGTGCTTCCATCAACTCCCACTTTACACATGTACGTTCGTTCATCATCAGGCTTCAAAGACGCGATTATCATCGATCCGTTCGAGTGTAGAGTCAGCCTGTCCTGGTAGCGTGACTTGTTCGAATACATACTCCTGTTTCCATCTGCATCAATGCTTGCAAGTTTCTTCCATCCTTTCTCTCTATACTTCCACTCCAGTTCAACCGTGTCAGACTCAGACTTGGCGGTCTGGTAACGAGGGCAGTTCAACATGACGTTGTTGTTATGGCAACCAAATATGTGGTCAATGTCGATGGTGCTAGTTGCTATGACAACTGCTGGATAGAAAAGAAAAGCTTTATAAATCAGTATTGATACGAGGGCATGCCGTTTAACAGCAGCAACTCGGTGTGGAATATTATAGCCATTTAAAATGGAAGTTGGTGATCTAGAAAGAAAGACTGAAAGAAAGAAATAACAAATGAATGAATGAAAAAAAGAAAGAAAGAAAGAGAAAGAAAGAAAGAAAGAATGAATGAATGAATGAATGAAAAAAAAGAAAGAAAGAAAGAAACAGAAAGAAAGAAACAAAGAATGAATGAATGAAAAAAAGAAAGAAAGAAACAGAAAGAAAGAAACAAGGAATGAATGAATGAAAAAAAGAAAGAAAGAAACAGAAAGAAAGAAACAAAGAATGAATGAATGAAAAAAAGAAAGAAAGAAAGAAACAGAAAGAAAGAAACAAAGAATGAATGAATGAAAAAAAGAAAGAAAGAAAGAAACAGAAAGAAAGAAACAAAGAATGAATGAATGAAAAAAGAAAGAAAGAAAGAAACAGAAAGGAAGAAAGGAAGGGAGGAAGAAAGAAAGAAAGAATGAATGAATGAATGAATGAATGAATGAAAAAAAGGAAGAAAGGAAGGAATGAACATGTTTTTTTTTGCTCCAGTAAACAGAGTTCAAATTCACTCTATTATACATCCATTAATTCGTATTAGTATTTACAGTATTGATCCATTATCAAAAGTTATCTGAAGGCTGTAATGTAATATAGATTTCTTAGAACGATTATCGATCTCAAGGCAGGAAAACATCAGTTGACTCGGTCAAATTGTTCGTCTTTCTCGGAAAATCCGGACGCAGCACGCCATGGATTAAAGAGTCAACGAGGTCACGACAGCTGTCGTCTGGTTAAACAGCGTGACACATCGTCGCGTGCAAGCTTTTAATAGACATCTCCACACAAATATTCAATGAAAACACGAGAAATACGTGCAGAAAAATGCTTTAAAACCGACTGCGAATTCTTAAGAAATATATATACAAAATTATCAAAACAAATTTGAGATTTACAAGGAAATTTCGAGCAAAGTGTGTTAACATTTATTTGATAGTCTATAACATAAGCAATGTTATTGAATGTCAACAAAGCGAGCTACGAGTGACTCTGCGTCTACCCACGTGAGGAATAGTCCTTTCTATGAAATACCAAAAATACAAATTTCCAAATTATAAAATAATCTACCTTGTACTTCGTGTATATGACAGAATTAATGATTTTATTATCTTATCATGGTTCGGTTAACCTCAATGGCTTCAAAACTTAATACTGTAATTTTTTTTTGGTTTTCAACAATTGTTACAGTTTTTCTGTATTTTTTGACTGTAACTAGTATTGAATTTCGGCGGGAGATACGATTTGCACTTAACTATGGCTGCTGCATTCTTAAGACACGGGAAATTATGATAAAAACAAGATACAATAAGCTACAGTATAAGCATACTGTTATAAAACGTATATTTACCAATAAATTAGAACGACTGAATCGCATTCCTCAAAAAAAAAAAAAAAAAAAAAAAAAAAAAAAAGAGAAAAAAGAAAAAGTATTCCCCAATTTTATCGTAAGGTATGGTATTCACTTAGTTATTGTAGCTCAGTGTAATTATTATTATCATCTTACCTTGTAGAAAGAAAAAACAGGCAGTCGCCTGTAAAGCCAAAGCTGGAGCTTCCATACCGAACATCGTTACTAAAAATTACTCTGGTTGGTGAAAAGAGCTTTTTCCTTACTACTTGAATTTTCCAACGTCTGGATCGTATTTGTTTTTCTTCTGGAGTTTCTGGACTAAAGTGTAGAATAATGTTATGGAATCTCAACCTTCTCTTATATAGAATTTTTGACGAAACATTAAAATAGCTTATTATGACGAGGGTGTACTGCATAATAAATTAGGGAAAATCCCTTGGCAGATTATCAGAAAGAAGATGTCACGCTATCAAAGTTACTCCTTCGTTACAGGCAGAGACAAAAGACCGCGTGGATAAAAATAGACTTTTCGCTTTCTGGACCGCGAGGAGGCATCATTGTCAAGGGTGATTGCACAGTTTCCGGTTTAGGTTTGCTCAACAACGCCCAAGTCAAGCTATTGAATCAAGGTCTTGTGCTTCTTGTGTTCACCGCAAATATTCTTAGAAACGACACACTTTTTATGAGATGTTTTTCTCAAGGTCAGGGACGCGACTTACTCTGGAAAAGCGTCTATTTTTCATGGAAATTCCACGTGCATTACCAATTGTAATAAAGCTTAGTGGAGCTACTGGATGTTAGCTTTTTAATTAAAACAGTCTCTTTTTCGTGGAGATTCCACGTTCGTTCGGACCAATTATAAGCGGCTTGGGGAGCAATTTAATTTTGTCAATTTTAGCTTTCTAAATCAGCCTTTCAGACACTGTATTTCAGTTATCTATGGCAGATCGTAGAATCTTAGTTTAAGAACAGCTTCAATTGCATCACGTATAATTTTCTCGAAAACAAAATAATCTTAAAGGCGTTACAAAAATCTGGTAAATAAACCCTTACTTGAAAGAGGCTCCTAATATGGGGAAAACTTTGGCTAACATTGCGACATAGTACCTCAATTACAATATATTATATATATCCTTTTTACTATATTACAGAAGCATAAAAAAATACCTTATATATCTAAGACTGAGCTTTCAATCTGTGATTTCGTTTTTGCTTTGACAAAAATAACTATCTTACTCACCTAAGTCGAGCTAGTGAAAATGAAAAATTGTTTAGAGGATCGAAAAAAGCCCTTTTTGTGCTGACACGTCCATCAAGAGAAAAACAGTTATGCTTTTATTGGTAAATTTGAATTTTCCCTAAAAGTTTTGCGTTCGAAAAACATTTTGAAAACTGAAACTCTATAACTTGAAAATGCAGTTTTGGAACCATTTTTTTAGAATATTATTCGATGCCTAAATTATATGTTATCTGCTGTCAATATTCAGCTTGACTAAATTGTAACACAGCGATATGTCTCAAGATTTTTTTAATTTGCTATATTTGCTGTATCTTAGTTCTTCCTGAGCCCATCCGTATTCACGGATGACCTGCAATTTCAACTTCTCGATCGCCCACCTGCTGGAATGTTGCGGATGTTTGCAGTTTTTACTTCCATTTGTTTCCGGAAGTTAGATTTTTATACAACTTGCCGGAATCAATTTGATTTTCTACTTGGAAATAAGCTATCAAATGCTATCTAAAATAGCTCTGTGTTTTTATGCTAATACTGGCACTGTTACCTATGGCTGCTCATGCTGGCACATTGACAGCAGATACGACTGCATGCAGTTGTACGACTAAATTTGCATGGTTGAGCGAACTGCGAGTCCAAGTGTAGTAAAATTATAATTCGTTTACAGTTGTATACCTAGTTTTTGCAACCTTTCAGTTTCGAAAACAACTTGTGATATTTAATCACATTACCATGTAAAGTCACGCTCGGCCTTCAAGGTTTTGTGATTATGTATAACAGGAAGGTTGGGAGGGTGGAAAATGAACAGTAAAATGCTGATCTCGTAAATGTTAATGTAAATTTTATGATTCTTTTAACTCTAACATTCATATCCGATAAATACCAAGAGAATTTCCCCCAATCTTGAGTGCTCAGCACTGTGCTCTGTGCTCAGTGCTTGGTTTCAGCACTGTTCATTCAAAAGTCCCCAAGAACAAATGAATCAGATCTTGAAACATTGTGAAATACGGGAAGCCCCAAAATAATTATTATGGTGTGACATCAAAAGTATGGAAAAACGAAAAGCAATTCTATAAAGATTTTTCGTGATGAATCGTGACGTAATAGACTTGAACTAATTTGCATATTTGCACGTGGAGAGTAGTTTAGTCGAAGAGAAGAAGGAGGGTAGAGAGAGTGAGTCAATGTGTGATCAAGGAATAAACACGTTTATTTTATATCCTAGTCAAACTCGTTTTCTTATTGGTCGAGAGTACATCACGTGGAGGGAAATAAATCTCAATAACTCCCGCGCGGGTAATAAATTTTCAAAATGGAGAGAAAATTTTTCTTCGTTTGACTAGAGTATATAATAAAACACTTAATGACTGATCCCTCGGGAAATCAGTTAGTTTCGTTTCCCTCGAATCTCGGAGCCTCAGGAAACATTGAGATTCTCGGGAAACAAAACTAACTGTTTCCCTCGGGACCAGTCATTAAGTGCTAAATAATTCATCTAGACATTGTCAAGGAATCTAGTATTTAAACCGTCAAGGAAGAACGTTATATATTCATCGTTCAGTCTCAAGAACCTTGTGTTGTGCATTCAGACGTAGTCGGAATAAATTCAAGGAAAGAATCAACAACCCCCCTCCCCTCCCCCCCCCCCCCCCCCCCCCCCCCATGAGAAATGAACACAAAGAAACACTCAATAACGTAATGTTTATAATTTTATTCTTAAATCGTAAAAACTGTTTGTTACTTACAAATCTACTGACCGATAACTCTTAATAATTATTATAGATAATTCGACTATCATTAATCTCGATTTGCATGGCAAAGATTATTGTTCCGTTATTCATATCTCAAAATCCGTACTGATTTACTAATGTAAGTTATTCCCGCACTCACGCGCAGTACTTCACTTGCAATATGCAACAACTATTCTACTACTTATAAATTATTAATGCTTTCAAATTATTAAATATATGGTATCTTATATTCTTCGTAAAAATTTTCTTCAAAAACAGTGTTATTTAAGCGAGAAGTACACGTTGCGATTTGTCGGCCCGATTCATCGGTAAGCAAATCGTGCGAGCCCGATTCAAGCCAGATTCGAAAAAAATTGAATCGGCCCGATTCACAAATTCTGTATCACTGTCAAAGTGTTTCTGTTGGACCCATTTTTCAAATTAAATCGGGCTTGAATCGGGCTTGAATCGGGCTTTCTAAACTACGCGCACGATTTGCTTTCTGACAAGAATCGGGCTGACAATCGCAGCGTGTAGATGGGCCTTAACGATTGCCCACATTCAGCACTCCCTTGTATGTTGCTTGGAATCCCGACTTGCTGACAGAGCTGTCAGTCTGGAATACAATCACAGCAATTCTACCCCTAACTTGGAGTTCAACCGATGATTCAGTTCCACACCTGCGGCAGCCGATCTGGTTCTCTAACTCGTCGTAGATTGCGATGTAGTCGTTTCTATTGGAGGGAAAACAACCAAACTTTCTCTCAATAAACAAGGTGTCACAAGTATTAAGATGTATGATGATGGGGAACAGTTGTACACGTACTCGCCTCTCACTTCTGGGGTTCCTGGTTCGATTCATGGATTCGGTATCCATCGATTCCCAGAGGTTGTTTCAGGGTTTGATCTGTGAGTTAGTCCTGCCCTGACTTTGATCAGCCCAGAGGTTGATTCAGGGTTTGATCTGTGAGTTAGTCGTGCCTATACGCATAATAAGTGGACGCCTGAATGCTGATGGATGAACACGCGTACGTCAAGATAATGCATTGTTTTACTTACAGGCAGCCGACATCATTTCCTTCCAAGTTGACCTGTTTCAGAGTAACATTGATGGCCGCGTAGTCCTGGGGAAGACTGATGTTCCATTTACAATGAGAGTTTGCAGGATATGCACTTGGGAAATTCGGTGATTGGAATGTACCAACAGGATCCATCAGAACACCTCCACAGACTGGAAGAGATTATAGGACATATAAGGTTTGGCACAGAATAAGCTGGCGCGATGGGCTTTCAAGTTCATTCTACTGAGCGTCAAGAATATGATCGGCTTAGTTCACGCAAAAAAACACCTAATGGATCCGCTACTTAATAGATACAACTCAAACAAATCGGAATCTTATTTTCAAGGTGGCTGAAATGGCGAATCATTACTCCCAAAATGAAAGGGTTCGTTTGAGATATTCTTTACATTCGGTTGGCACATGGACCATGAAATCTAGGAAGGGCTGGGGAAATAGACACCCTGCAGCGCATCGGAATGCAGCTCAATTTGGAGGGCAAAGCAATAGTATTTCAATCTCCTGAAAATTCGATGCTATTGTTTTACTCTTCAAATTAAGCTGCATTCCGACGTGCTGCAAGGTGTCTGTTATATGTAAGTAAGTGCCGACATACTAACCCATGTTGGTCTTGTTTGGAGGAGTTTTTCTCATTTGAATTGTTGTCGCTGTCGTCTTGGCAATACGACCCTGAGTTGTTTTTACATTACCTGAAAGACATGAAAAGGACCATGAGCACACAGGCGTGGGGGTGCTGGTAGTACTATAAAGTAAGGTCACTGTAAACGAATTCTTGGTGTGCATCCATGTTAAGTCATAACCGCTTTGTTTGTTGCATGACGAAAACAAAGCATTCCTCGTTCGCTTCTCTTGTTATACCCTATATCATATATATTGTGGGGGTGCTTGTAGTACTATAACGTAAGGTCACTGTAAACGAATTCTTGGGTTGCATGCATGTTACGCATAGCCGCCATGTTGGTTGACTATAAAAAGCATTCCTCATTCGCTTCTCTTGTTATATCAACCAACATGGCGGCCTATTTCATTGTTATTCATATCTCAAGGGACTTTGACTCATGTGGTTGCACCCCAAGAATACAGATTCCAGCTTCTCTTGTCACATCAACCAACATGGCGGCCTGTTTCATTGTTATTTATATCTCAATGGACTTTGCATGACTCGTGTGGTTGCACCCAAAGAATAAGGTAAACGCAGTTGTATGTCAGTCAAGCTGCATGCAAATATGTTTTGTTGATACTACAGACTATTTCCCCTGTACACCCTGAAATTTCTTTCGATCGACGGGATGGACCCCCAACGCACCCCAATACAAAGAGGAGAGGACTGGGGAGAGATCAATGATTAGCCGGACGAGATCGCTCCGCGCTTATGAAGTAACTTCTGGAACTATTCTCGTCCAATCCAAATATGAAGCTCACTCAGTCCGCTCTTTCACTTAAGATATGTCTACTTGTGATTTTCTTACCGTTACACTCGACTTTGAGCTCGATGTCGCATTGCGGGGTATTTGGCTTATCGATTTCGCATTCATACGTCCCTTCATCATGAAGCCCCAAGGACTTAATCAGTAGAGATCCATTAGGAAACAATTTGACTCTTCCATCCAGTGATAAATTTTTAGTGGAGTATTTGATCTGCCCATTTGCCTTTAGTTCAGCTATTTTCATGAAATTATCATCAGTTTTATGTCCGAACCACCATTTCAAAGTAGGCTTTGCTCCGTCTGCGTGAAAGATTGGGCATTCTATGACCTTATCGCTGTTTTTAAAACCTTTTAAAATCTGAGGCTTTCCGCATGCATCGTCTGCTATGGCGGTACCTGTCAACACACAAGGAACAAAAATCAATCAATCGATCAATGGTATTTCTTTCCATCAGTACCGATACTCCATCCATAGGCGGCGGACTAGGGTGGGCCGGGGCTAGAGCATCCCCGCTTGAGATTTTGGGGGGCTGAGAACCCATTTTTACGACGATTTTTGACTTTTTTTGCTTCGGCGATTTCACCCCGGAATGCTTAAAGGGATGCTAAATTAACACGGAAAGTTGAAGCTTTCAAGAAATGTCAACTCCACCGGAATTTATACCAATCCCAGGAAAGAATCAAGATAATGCTTATCTCTTAGAATCAAATGGAGAGGAGCGACAGAACTCGATTTGAACCTGCTGACCAAACACTTAATCCTACTTTAATTTGTTATGTTTTAAGTTTTAGGGAAAAGTCCCAACAATTTCTGCCATGGAAGCAGATTTAACGCCGCCCGCCACCATTCTCGGTATTTATCTCTTGAAAAATACAGTGCCAAACAATGGAAACCTCTGAACGTTAGGGCGATTCTCGATGCGAGAAAACTCTGTCTTAACTTTAGAAAAATGCCTGAATACTTCAAGCCTCAATTTTTTATTGGTAATTGGCAATAATAGTAGCAATAATAGTAGCACTAGCTATAGTGAGATGCAAGACAACCTTAAAGATCAGAAACTCAAGGTTGTTCGTTTCACCGTTCTTATCAGTTTCTGGTCATAGTACGTATGGAAACCGTCACACGTGTTTCTAAATGGCTGCGATGTGACTAGATCTCAGAATAACGACTGAGACAAATAATCTAGATATCAAAATGAATAAAAAAGACATTTTTTAATACCTGTAATAATAAGTAGGAAAGCCAATGCTTGTAGAGTAATTGTAGCTTGGATTGGATTCATCGCGGTAAATTAATGAGTAGAAGTTCTGGTCTTCGTGAAAAGTGAGTTTTCGGTTATCCACTCTTGGTGTCTCTTGGTTATCTCTTGTTAGGTTCTCAGTTGATTTGTGTCCAGTTGGAGCCGAGTGGTTGTCTTTATATAGCAGATCGCCGCGTTTCTGAGGTCCGTCTATGTTCATGTTCTTGATATGATGCAGGGAAATCCCCTAGCAGTGATATCATTTTTAAATCAGGGATCAGTTATCTTTAAGACGAGAGGAAGTTTATCCATGTAACTGATAAAAGATTGCTCATCTTTTGGTTTCTAAAGCTTGAAGGAAAACGGAAACGGCTCACTTACGGAAAAAAATACACAGGAATCCCAATCCATATTAATATTGCGGGCTGAATTACGATATAGGCCTTGCAAAAAATATATTTGATTATATGATTATCTACAAATGCAAACACTTTCTTTTGTTTTCTTAACCAATTTACTTTGTTAATCGTTTTAGATTTTTCAAGATTGCTCTTATTGGGGTTCCTGTGGTGAACCCAATCGCATTATGACGATAGAGTGAGAGCCGATGTATTTTGCTGATCCTCAAGCGGTATTACTTATTTGGTATATCAAATATATAGACCAGTATAGATAAGATTCCAATAATCAAAATTTATTTTATCCCATAGATAATTTTATAAAATTACGAGGAAAAATTTCATATCACAAAATTCTATCATTGGTAGCCATTTTGGTTTTGGTTCAATATTCAATTCATTCAATAAATTGATAAAATTTTCTATAAAAAATAATATGTCTGAAAATCTGAACCAACGCAATTTAGTTCCTCTTCGTTGTTGTCAGAACAGTCGAACTTCTACACAACGGCAACCGTCGGGACAAACTTTTGTGGCCGTTGTAGATAGGTGGCCGTTGTGGAGAGGTTTCAGTTACAGAATATATATGAACTCATTGGTAAAATGTTCTGGTCGTTGGGTAAAGGTGGCCGTTAGTCGAGTTCGGTTCGACTGCAGCATTTATTGATGACCATTTACAATATCATATTCAGATGCACTTTTGACTTCAACACACACTAAGATATAATGTTGAATGACATGAACAGTTTCTGATAAGAATGAACGAGGAAACAAAATAAAATATGCACAACGTCTCTGACCGCATTTACCATTTATTTTCTAAATTTGTCGCTTTCAAGCTTGTGGGTGACGGCTGCCGGTTTCCGATCCTAGAGGTTATACCGAGGGGTAGAATTTTACTTCAACCGTTTTTAACGTGTTTTCTAATATAATACTAGTGAGTCATATACTGAAACAGAACGGCCTCATAAGCAGATTTCTTTTCTAAAAGACTCGAGGTTAAGACGATATGATTGGTCAGTTTTACTGGTTACGAATCATACTAAAAATACGACACCTTCAGAAAAGTTGTCAGAGGCAAAGGAGATAAGTCACTCCAAGACTGAAAGGAAAGTGACCGCCGATACTAAGCATACATCCAAATACGACTGAATAGTCGACGTCCGTGTTTGAATGTGATATAGATGAGAATAATCATGTAAGATAAAACAGTCAGTCATTCCAGCTATCCTCAGATCGGTAGGGTTAATTGGTGCAGTTGATATCAGCCATACTGCTGACTCATATACTTTTTACTGGGTTGCCTGTTGACAGTCTTGGTGGAGCTAGCTTATCACGTGACGGTTTTGATGTCAACGCATGCTCTGTTTCTCTGACTGCCGTAATTCAGGTGTTCCGGCTCCAAAGAAAGAAGAATTAACGAGTATTTTTCAAGCATTGCCGTAGTATAATGACCCTTAGCTCATTTTGAAGAACCATTCATGTTTAGATTCAGCTACTGAAAGCAGTATTCTCTGTAACCGAAATTCAGTACTGAAGTCAAGGAAGGAAAACAGCGCTACAGAACTAGCCAAGGTTAAAGAATTAAAGTTGTCTTTATCGCATAAACAGAGCGAGTTCTGACTTCATTTGAGTTTTCTATTTTCAGTTTCTACCACAGGGAGCCCGGCTTTCCTTTGCCGCATTCAATATTCATTATTATTTACGTAATTGCTCTTTATGGGTTTCCTGTGGTTTGAGATCGGCTTCCTGTGGTTTGGGATCGGTTTACGGTTACACAAGCTGTAATCAGATCTGGACTGTAAATTGATATTGATCCTAAACCATAGGAAGCCTATCTCAAACCACAGGAAATCCATTACCCTTGTATATACCAAATTACAGCAAAAGGTACCCCTTTCATATACCTTTGAAGAAAAGCTACCCCTTTTTATACCAAAACACACAAATTCCCACCCCTTTTCTATACCTGCGGCCTGAAAAAGGCACCTTTTTTCAAAAAAGTCATTTGAAATTTGTTCGTCAGGATCACTATCAACCTCGTCGCTCGAAGAGCTGCTGTCCTCTTGATTTTCCTTTCCTTTTGAAATTTGTGTATAAAAGGGGAAGACCCTCCCCTTGCTTATAGCTTATTAAAAGACGTAACCCTCCCTTTGAGTCTAAAAATTGACCCTCCCCTCTGAGACCCCAGCCCTCCCCCAATAAATAACGTACCTTCTCTATGACCAAGGGAATATTTCTTGCATGCACTACGTATATACACGATAAGAAAACGGAAAAGGGGGTCTTTTTTTTAAGCTTTAGCGTGATTTTAAATTAAGTGCATATAAGGGTTCGCCAGTTTGTGTTTACTATGAACGGTTCTGACCCTAAAAATCACATTCTGTTGCGATTTCATTATTTTTTTGAGGATATCGGTGGTGATTGAAAGGAAACTGGGAACAAGCCCCATGACTCCTTGCGAGAGCTCAATACCCATCATACATCGCGTCTCACAAAAAGCCCGCCATTTTTAAACTGTGAACGATGGTCGATTCTAATATTCTGTTGTGTGCTATTTTCTCTTAATTTCTTCGCTTTTTAAAGCTATAATCTTCCTGGAGTATCGGTGGAGTTCTTCTAGATGACTTGGAGAAGGTGTTTCGCATTTCAAGACGAATGGTAAGTGATTCTTTACTCGTATAATATGCCTTTCGTTACACACACAAAATGTTATGTAGACCTACATAGACTTGTAACTCGTTTGGATATTTACTGCTGATGTTCTGTAGCTCATTCTATTTTCAGACATTATAGGAATCATTTTAATAGAACTCGAATGACCAGTAGACCTTCTGTACTAGTCTTGATAATAAAGATGAGCTATCCTTTTTTATTTCTACAGATATAAGCCGAATACTGAAGAACTGGTATAGTTAAAGAAGAAAATCAGCTGAGTACCCATCACATCTTATAATTTAACATCCTGTTTGTATTGAGAATCCTTTAGCGTATATAATGCTTAAGGTGATGTCAATGTAAACACGTTATGTTAATGTAATTTTTAAGATTCCTGACAAATTATGTTATGATATACTACTGCGTCTTTGAGTGGCAGAAAGCCTGATTCAAAGATGCAGCATGACCATAGCACTAATTTATTAACAAAATCATAATACATAGAATATATAGTGGGAATTACTGTCATCAATGTATTTCCTTTGTAAATTATATAAATGCATTTGAGTCAACAATACAGTGAATGTATAAAAAAACTGACCCAAATGCCATGACAAGTCAAAAGCTCATGAATAATTCATAAGCCTTTGATCCCATTGGAGCGACCATACACGTCACGTGCATGGACCTTTATACCCGATAAAGTCCTTTTCATTAGTATTCAAATGATTAAAAAAAAAACTGACGTGTCATGAATCCTGCGAAAATCGACTTACAAACATTTATATCTGAGATAAAACTAGATTTTATGGAGAGGTTATTGATATTTTGTATACATACTATGTCATCATTTAGTGGGAAATTAAAGAAATCAGAGTCTTCTGGCTACCAAGGATGACACCTCAGTCAGGATTCGAAATTCCCACACGATAATTGGCTAAATGCAAGTTGAAAATTACAAATATCGAGTGAAAAGAAATTGAACTCTCATTTTCTAGCTAGATCTCTTTTTAGAAAATAATCATGAAATGCAAAGAAAAACAAGGTTTTTGCGTTTGCATTCAATCCATTTATCTTGTAGCTGCTCAATGTACAAGATAAATTTAATTTGTCACTAAAAAGTTGAAAATCTAACCCTGTTAATTTTGCAAATTTCCTCGATTCTGATTAGCTAATATTATTTCTCACTCAGATCAGCTGGAAGGGTTTGGGGCCTATAAAACTATAATATTTTTTGATCTTCAAAGAAACTCCTCATCCAAAGAAAAATCAGTATTTTCCAGTCAGGGAGATTTTTCTTTATTTAAGTTAAAAATTATGACGAAATAAAGTGAAACCATCCCCTTTTTCAAATTATGTTTTAAGCGGAAGAGATGAAGGCAGAGAGACACAGACACGTCCTTTGCATTGACAGAGGTAATCAAATCAAACGTTGTGTAACAATTGGCAACTTCTGCTTTGGTTTCGTTTACTAAACCCAGCCGCATGGTGGTAGACTGATGCTAGCCGCTGTTAGCGTTGCTTTATCCGGCAGAGCTGAAATGAGGAAAAATCGTATTATTTTCTCACCGATTGAGGACGTCCTTTTTAGTTATGTATCCTTCATATCTCTCCATCTCCCACGATGCGGTATATACGATGCATGGGTTTCCCCTCGTAAAATTACCGAATAATAATACTTTCAGTATCAATAGTTTTATTTTTTTTATTTATTTATCTATTTATAGTTTTTTTGATACATTTTTCCTATAGAAAATGCCACTTTAATCAGTGTCAGTATCGTATCAAATCACCGTTGATATAATTGATTTTCGTTTCGTTTGTCTGAACTGCTATACAGTTTATTTTTAACGTCCGCTGAAAAGCAACGCGATGAAAGTAAAGAAGCAACAATATATAACACAATCACCATCGGTGGTATTATTTTACGCTTTTCTTATTCAAAATGACCTCTCTGTCTAGTTATTTAACTTCATGACTGTCATAGATTTTAACAATCATATCAAATTTACTTTTCATGGACATCGTATACTGATCTATCACTGGAATGCGTTAAAAAAACAATTATATTGCTCAGAGCAGACAAAGGGTGAAATATAGATATAATCTATATCTACCGCCATAAATTCTCTGACTAATACGTCCCACACGTCTAAAGGTTTCTCACTAGACTAGTCTCGAATTTGCTTCAATAATCTCGAAAAACTGATTTCAGTCTAGAGGCTTTTTTAATCTCCAAAGCAAACTCATCTCATGATGTACAACCGCATTGGCTGAGTATCAAAAACGTCACACGATATAATCCTCAAGAAAAAATTCAACTATTGTACATCGTGGAAAAATACCTTCGAGCACGTGTATCGTTATCGTACCTTCGTGCTCGATCGTTTTTACTTCCGCTCCTTGCGTTTTTCTTGACCTTTGACCTGGAAAGACACACCTTGCAGATATCAGTGTTCCGCATTTCACAACTTGATTGATGTCTCTTTTTCCCCGCTAAGAAGGATATGATGTTCATAGTGTATCATGTTACACGGGCTGTTCTTGCTTTGCGTTACGAATAAAGACGTTATCTAAGCAACTATTTTTAGTAACCACTGGTGGCTGATTTTGCAATAAATAGAAGGGCACCGAGCTACGTTGATAACACACTTGAACTTGTAGAGCTGTTAGCATCTATCAGAAGATACAACAGTCTTGTTTAAAGAAACACTCTTGCAGACCAGAACCAAGAAGGACCTCAAGACATTTTTCCTCAGTTTATATTTATTACTCTTTATTCAACATCATTATGACTAGCTCAAGCCTTACCGTCACTCCACTGTCCATTGCACTATTCCTCATCATCATAGGTATGTATTGTTTTAGATAAAATACTAGAGTTATTATATTATATGATTTTCGAGTTTTTTATTCTAAGTAGTTAGAGAAAACTAGCAAAGAATGAACTGAATGAACTTGCGCAACAAGACATTCTATATTGCTATTGAATGACATCAAAAGTATTCGTTTCAAAGGTTATCGCTATAAAGAATGCAAGGGATTCTAGGTTCTCAAATTTTCAACCAATTCTAATACTTTATGCTTGCTATGTACATTTCTCATATGTGGATTCATTTTCACGCATGCGTACTGAGAATATTTTTACAACAAACCGCGCTTCTCTAACAAAAATATTTCAAATTGACTTGAATAAAAAGTTCAAGAGTTAATTTTTTTTTACACTTTACTTCTGTCAACATAAAAACTATGGTGTGGTTTTGCTTCAGCATAAGAATGAACAAAGTTAAATTTATACGTTAACCTTTTCAGCTTGTCTTTGTTTAGACTGTCAAATTTTGGAGAATTGGCTAAAACCGTAAAAAAAATCCGAACAAGTCTTAAGAGTATAGTCAAGTACCCATCAATGCACGTCATATGGTTGTCGTGTAAAATATTTGACTTATTAAAAGTGACTCATATATCGTTATCAGTTCAGAATTTAATCGAAGTCTGTTCATTTTTCAGGAGCTGTGAATGCCGTAACAAGCCACACTCAAAGCGGCTGCTACAATTCTAACGTCGTCCTGAACTGTCAACCTTATACACAGAACCAAGCAGGGACAATAGTATGGCGATTTTACGACAAAACAGCCAGCAAGTGGTCCCAAGTAGCCAGCATTGCTAGGAATGGCAACATGAAGGTGACCGCCGCTAATACAGCGCTAGATGGACGGCTAACCCTTCATCCTAGTGGAGCACTAGAGATATCTTCACTGAAGCCTGATGATGAAACACAATACCAGTGTATAGTGAAACAAGGACCAAGGAAACTACACCGCGTTATGCTTAATGTCACATGTGGTAAGTCTCAGTTATGTTCACAATAACGTCTTCCTTTAGCTCCTCACTGAAAGGAGATGGAGTTTTGATTTAGCCCAAAAATATTATAATAACTACTACACTTTTAAAGCGCAAATTAGGATTAAATATTCATATGCGCTGTTCAGTACAAAAATAATCAATATAGAATGGTCTGAGTATAATAACATAAAGAAAAAATATATCTGATATACCGAATTAGATATACTCATGGAGTACCTCAGGGGTTTGTTCTTGGTCCACCTGATAACAAAATGTTATGGCGATATATTATGTTTCACTGAATTAAAAAAAAAAAAAAACGAAAATACACAAAAAATAAATTAAAAAATGAACAAAGATCAAGGAGTGCCTCAATGCATTTTTCTTGGTCCTCTCGATAAAAATATCCAAATTGATATATATTTTTTCTTTTAAAACAGGCAACACCACGCTCATTAATCGCCAGGTCTGTGTAGAAGAAGATATTGTCCTTGATTGTGATGCAAAGCACAGGACAAACCCAAGAAAGCTGGACCAAGTCAAATGGCACAAGAAGAACACCTCAGGAAACGATGTGTCCTGGTCGTTACTCCAACATTCCAGTGGTTCTACCAATGGATACCAGATCCATAGCAACGGGTCTTTGGTGCTGAATAAGGGAAGAGCCGAAGGCGTCATTAGTTACAAATGTGATGTAACAAAAAATGTTGCTGTTCGAATGGATAGGCACATTATTGTGCTAGAAAACATCAGATGCCAACAAGCAGGTAAATGATGCTTTAAAATGAATAATACCGTCACAAACACTGAACGGAGAAAGATATTTTGAAATACCTACATGACGTGTGTGGACCGCTTTTTAATAACTCGTGTATTTTTTAAATTTCAGTTAACCTCAAGACAAGAAAAGGTCGCTCAATTTCATCGCTATTTTCCTCCTGAAGAACAAGGAGAAAAAGTTTAAACTCTTACGTTAAATGTAAATAAGCAAGGAATAGAGTATGTTTCTCATGGAAATAGCACTAAATTTATACAAATTATTCCAATGACCCACAACACAAACTCAAGTGAATTCGTAACAGAAAGAAAAAGAAAAGAATAGAAAAAGAGAATGGAATTTTTAGGCGATATTTTCAAATTTACATTTTTGCTGTGCAAAAAGTTCGTAGGCATTATATTTTGCTCATTTGCAGCTGTGCAATTTTGTATATGTATATATGTGTGTATTATTTAAATATCTTAGCATTGCAAGGATTATAAATCAATCGTCAGTTGTTTATACATTCATTACAGCTATATATAAATAATTTTGCTTCACTTTGATATTTATAAAAGTCTATAAAATGTTCTCAAATTAAAAATTATATATTTATAAATATATGCCAGGTATTTTGAAATAATATTAGGAATTTTGCAATTATAATATATAAATATGGAATTGAATATTATTGAACGTTTATTTAATAAACTTAATAAATTATTCTCTTATAACTCTTTGGTCTGTGTCGTGTTAAGCTTGTTAAAGGCTTTACAAATATGTATATATATATATATATACAAAGGCTGGGATACTCTTTAGTCACTAAGCCACTGTTTCTTGGTTTCTCATTCCTCCTTTCCTCTGCTCTGCTCTGCTCTGCTCTGCTCTGCTCTGCTCTGCTCTGCTCTGCTCTGCTCGCAGCTCACTCGCAACTGCAAACTGCGAGAAGTCCAAGAATGAAAAGCAAAGAAAAAGTGTATTAAGTCCACTTGCTGGTGTTCAGACATTTTGGAAATTCAAAGATGTATAAAAAAAAAAGAGAAACAAAAAGAATTATATTTAACAGAGAATTTTTAGCACACTTCTTCGTGAGTAAATAGCTTATGGAGCTGTCACAGCTGACGTATTTCCGGATCCAACTGCTCATAAAAACGCTAAAATAAAGCGGAAAATGTTCTCAACAATTTAACCTCCACCTGAAACAATTAGGACTTTGGACAACAAATCCCGTTATGAAGAAAAAGTAAGAAAAATCTTTATAAAACTGCTTTTCATTTTGGACCCGGAAACTTCTTTTCATTCAATTGACGTCACACTTAGCAGCCCTATTGATGTTCTGAACGTGGACATGCAATCATTATCGATTCAGAATGAACTGTTAATCAGTATTTTTCTTTAAAACTGAGCTGATATAAGGAACATCTGATTCAGTGAAGAAGATTTTATTTTTTATACTTTTTCGACCGATTACCACAGAAAGCAAAGCCCGCAAAGCCTATATAGTCTTCTTAGCATCCGTCTTTTATTTCCCTTCCGTTATGGGTAATATGAAAAATACGAATATAAAAAGGATGACAATCTGTGAATCGCGGAAAACTAGATGTTTGTGGGATGTAATACTAATTTATTTCCGCACGTTTGAGTGATGAATGGTTTGGTTAACCTTGATTTCACTTTTGTCCTTTCAAATATCGGATGTGGTCTTGTAAGCAGTTCTATAGCAGGAATTATGTTTACACTACCTCTTCTGCTGAAACATGAAAGTAGAGAACGTGCCAGACAAGTGTATACTTCCCGCCATTAATGTCGTTCTTGTTCTTGCTTGTTCTTCTACGTCATTCATAAGCCGCATTTGCACGAGTATTTTACCTTGGCACGTTTTCCTTGACAAGGAAAAAATGCTCGTGTAGATGGAGTAAAGTGAACAATTTTTCCTTGACAAGGAAAAACTGTCAAGGATAAAATCAAGTTTCCTTTTTGTAGATGGACAACAAGGAGGATGTGACAAGGAATATTAATGAGATTAGTTCCCAGTCTGTTACTTCACTGATCGAAACTTGTCAAGGAAAACTTGTTCATCGTCTACACGAGCAAGGAAACCTTGTAAATAAAAAAATTGTCAAGGAAAACTTGTTCATCATCTACACGAGCAAGAAAAACTTGTCAATAAAAATTGTCAAGGAAAACTTGTTCATCATCTACACGAACAAGAAAACCTTGTCAATAAAAATTGTCAAGGAAAACTTGTTCATCATCTACACGAGCAAGAAAACCTTGTAAATACAAAAATTGTCAAGGAAAACTTGTTCATCATCTACACAAGCAAGGAAACCTTGTCAACGAAAACTTGCTGATCGTCTAAGCAAGCAATGGAAATTGTCAAGTTTACTTGTCAAGGAAAAATTACTCGTGTAGATGCAGCTTTAGTTACCTATCCTTTGCTTAAGTAGAATTTACTTAGGTTTTAAAGAGAACAAGAAAGGTTTCTTTGCTAAAACTTGTGGTTTCGATTGCTGCCGGACAACCGCGCCCGGCTAGAAATATCAGTCATACAAATTCAAGCAAGTTAACTCTCAACTATAATTCTTACATCGGTGAATACGATTTTAAAAACCCTCGTGATATCAAACTATTTGCTTATTTTCTACTTGCAAGTCATTTCAGCTATCAATATTCCATTAGTTCTGATGATACAGCTGTCCCAATTAAGCAAATGACTTCCTATTACTGACTCAATTCTAGTCAGTTCTCGTGTTCTTGTATATTTTCATGTTCTCAATCTTCGTCTTGTCCGGCACGTTTGTCTAATCATTTTCTCACTGATTTGACATCCTCTTCTTGGTCTGGCATTACCTTGAACATGATCAATATTTGTTTTTGGCTTTCACGTATCTTTTTTTTTTCTCTCTTTTTCTACATCTGATCATATGTGTTCGGATATTTCCGTACTCGTGCCGTCATCTTGGGTCTTCACCCTGATGAAACTCCTGAGTCACTCAACAAAGCTTTATCTATTAACTATTGTCCATGCTTTTTGTTCGATGCATGGTGAAAAAAACCCCTAAATCAACGAAAACAATGAGTTTCAGTACACTTGGTCCTGCCCATCCTTTTCTTAGATTTCTACACAGTCTTTCAATTAGAATGGTGCTAACAAAGAATTCGGCCTAAAAATATGAGAAACTATGAGATGCATTAGCTGACTAAGTCCTGTAACTAATCTAGGACCAAACTTCAACCATTGCATCTCTCTCACCAACAAGAAATGATTCTTTCCCATCTTTTTTTTACATGATACGTTGTTTTAACATTTTTATTGATCAGTGCGCAGTGCTGGATTAATCAAGGAGCTGCTTGCTTCCGGGCATCTTTGGCGCACGGTAACGTTCATAGAAAAATCCATCACAAAATCCCTGACAGGTTAACTATCAATATACCCAAAAAAAAAAACCCGTCCACAAGCCGGATACTAAAACTATCTTTGTTCTCCTATTTTTGAATCACTACTGACGTTACCACTCGTCGCCATGGATACACGTCATCTCGTCTTTTGTGATTTCGGAAGAAAGAAAGAAAAACGACAAGTGTCACAAGTGGCTGACTGCACTGCGAGCTTAGAAGGATGTGATGTTACAACACTAAAAGGTTTTTAGGGATTTTTTCCCACTCGTGATAAAGGAAGGTTATCTCATGGATATTTATATTTACAATATGTGGTTCATAGATAAATACCGGCGCGTGTGCCGCGTTACAACTCATTAACACCTTGGAAAGCTACTTTGTACTGAATAACCAAGTGACTTAACGACCTTGTAAGGCAATACAGAGCAGAACAGAAAACAACGTAACATATCTTGGAATATAAGTCCGACATTTCAAGCCCAGAATGAATGGTATTTTCATCACTATCAAAGCATTGGTTTGCTTTTTCATCATCAAAGGTACTTACATTAGCTTGTTGATGTTATGATTATCTATTATTATGATTATATTTATTGTGGTTGTATTTTATTATTATTTATATAAACACTAAGTTATTTTATTCTTCACACAAAAACATCATCATTGTCATATATAAAATTGGTATTTTTAACTCGTTCTTCAACAAAAACAATTTCAGTAGCTTGTACATAAGGCTGTGATTGACGTGTTGTTCTCTCTCTTCCCATGAGGGTTTTTCTCCGGGTTCTCCAGCTTTCCTCGAGCTCCCTCCATAAAAGTTAACATATGAGTCGAGCGATGTGTGTCTAAATATAGAATATAGTGGTAGTGCGTGTTGAGCGAACCTCACGGAAGAGCCCCGTACGAGGAGTGATGGTTGTAAGATTCTACGTGTCTTATATGTACATCCTGAGTCCTGAGACGTTTCTAAGTTCTGTACTGAACTCAGTTTTGATTCATTTGTTAATTTATGATTTTCCAGGAGCTGTGAGTGCTGTAACAACTCACAATCAAAATGGCTGCCACAACTCTGACGTCATCCTTGCCTGTCCGCAATACACCAAGAACAAACCAGGCACGTTGGAGTGGCGATTTAAGGACAAAACCACCGGCAGATGGTCTCAAGTAGCCAGTATTAGGAATAGTCAAACAAAGTTAAGCGCTACCAATACTGCATTAGATGGGAGATCAGCCATCCATTACAACGGATCACTGGAAATTCACTCTCTTCGACCTGATGATGAGACAATGTACCAGTGTATAGTCAAGCAGGGATCTCGAAAGCTGCATGTTATTAACCTGAATGTCAGCTGTGGTAAGTATATACAGTTAACTTGGTATCATAGAGGAAAAATTGTGGATGCTTGTGCTGCTCAAAAATGATTTTATTCTGTAGAGGAGTTGCTCATGAACTGATTGAAGCGCAATAATGATTCTTCATAACTAATTTGTTTTTCATCTATTTGCACAGGCTAGTATGGCCCGACTTAAATTAGGCGAATTTGAATTCAATTAATAGGTTTGGCTCCTTTGCATGAGACCTTGAACATGTAAAATTCGACCCTTAAATTGGACCTAACATCTTATTTCCTGTTCGTAGAGAAAAATTGCCGACTTTTTATTTTTTTCTATTTTAAACTTACATTGAAAACGTATCAGACTGCAAATATTTTATCAGCTTCACATGACGTCATCTGAACAATTGATGTTGCTGACCTGCTTAGATAGTGCTTTGTCAACACCATTCAGGTACTTTCAGAGCAGTTTCCGTAAGAGCATAATTTTCTTTTTATACTTAGGCAAAGTCACAGTGATCAGACGCGAAGTCTGTGTAGAAGAAGATGTTGTGCTAAAGTGCGACGCATGGCACAGAACAAACCCAAGAAAGCTGCATCAAGTCAAATGGCACAAGAAGAACACCTCAGGGAACGATGTGTCCTGGTCGTTACTTGTAGCTTCCAGTGGTTCTAATGTAACAGTTGGTGATGAATTCAAGCTCCATGGCAACGGGTCTTTATTTCTGCCAGGAGGACGAGACCAAAGTGAAGTCATCTACAAGTGTGACGTCACTAAGAATGTTGCAAGTCAATTGGACAGACACATTATTGTGGTGAAAAATGTCAAATGCCAAAAAGAAAACCCAGTAAAAGGCAAGAGAAACGCCTCTTTCTCATTTGCATTTGAGCTTGCAATTTTAAGTGAGCATCTAACTTATTGTGTTATTATTGTGTATTTTCTAGGTACAATAAAAACAACAATGGGTCGTGTTGCTATGACAACAACCAATCCAAACAGAGGAATCAATGTTCCTATGGCGACCAGCATTCCTGGAGGAAAATCCCAAGGTATAAGTCTGGGTTGTGCATTATTTGTAATTCCTTCATTTTTTTATTGAATACGTATCGAATGCATTTCATCATTCATGTTTCTTTACTTTTAGTCTGTGGAGGCGTTCTGAACAATCCTGTTGGTACATTCCAATCACCGAATTTCCCAAGTGCATATCCTGCAAACTCTCATTGTAAATGGAACATCAGTCTTCCCCAGGACTACGCGGCCATCAATGTTACTCTGAACCAGGTCAACTTGGAAGACAAAGTCGACTGCCTGTAAGTAAAAGAATGCGTTCTCTTACATTGTAAAAAGTGTTGTCGTTTTCGTTTTATTCTTTCAAGAGTCGACCATTCACTTAATTAATTAATTAATTAATTAATAATAATGAATAATTAACTTCATTCAGACGAATAATGAAATTGAACGGGAGAAAGGATTATATACAATTAGTGCTTGAAAAAATAAAACAATGAAAAAGACAAAGGGAGTAGAAGAAAGTGGAAAGATGGAAAAAAAGTAGGTATGAGTGAATGAAAGAAAAAAATGAAAGGAGAAAATGCCTTTCAAATTCGTGGATGATCGCTACTAGAGTGAGACAGATGCCATTAATATGAAATCAAAAGCATGAAATTGTCATCATCATGTAATATTTTTAACTCTTTCTTTCCAGAAACGACAAAATTGCAATCTATGATGAGCTAGGTAATCAAGTTGGATGTCGTGTATGTGGAACTCACACCTCTCCACTAAAAGTCCAAGTAAGGGGGAGAGTAGCAGTAATCGTATTCAAGTCTAACGGTTCCATCCAGCGAACAGGGTTCCAAGCCAGCTACAAGGGTGCAGTGAATGCCGGGAAATTTGATCCATAAGACAATGGGAGCTCAAATCAAAAAAAAAAAGAAGAAGACGTAGAGGAATTTTCTTGGAAGAATCCAAGCTAAACAATCTTGAACGAATTTTATAAATCTATCTGAAAGCCATTAAATAACAGAGATAGCTTTGCATAATCAATTTGCTATGAATATTGACCCTTAAGGGAAAGGGGTCTCGAAATCAAAAACAAAGCTTAGAAAAGAAAATCTTTCTTGGGACTTTCCAAGCTAATAATTACCTAAACAAATTTTGTAAATTTGTGTAAATGCTTTCGAGTAGCAAAGAAATCCATGCATGATTATTTTGCCATGCAAAGAAATAATAATGTATAGTATTTAAAATATATTTATTTGTTGTATGTCTAGTCTTATACAATAAAAATGATTTACGATACAGTTGTACTGTAGTCAAACTGTATGTAGTTGAGCCACACATGGTAATAAATTATAATAAAGTATTTGAAAAGATTAAGTATATTCATCGTCAATTTAATTGTTTTTAAAAAATTGTCACAATTTTTTTTTTCGAGAAAGGAAAAAGTTCCTTAATTGAAAGTAAATGTGGTCATGTCCGCTGAAAGGCCTCTTAAACATAACCACCATCAAACCATGGCCACTAGTCGAACCACTAACGGAACAAGCGTGACACATTTCTTTTCCACATATGTCTTCCGTTTTGGACAGTCCTGTCACGACTTGGTCTTGCGTGACTAAAGTACTCTCATATTTTACCCATATTTGGAATGCTCGTAACGTCTTCCCGGCCAATTTTGGCCATATTTAATTTAGTATACTTACGTTTTTCGAGTGTTTTATATTCTTGCGCCGCACGGTGACATGACAAATGTCTTTTCCACATGCTCCGTTGTCCATGATTCCATCATCTCAATCCTTCCTTCCTTTGGTCGGATAATTCCTGTACCCTGACATATGTCACAAATTGACTTAGGGAAGTCATTCCAATGACTTTACGAAAACGGAAGTGACGCAAATCATCATGTCCAGGTGGGCAAAAGTCAATATTGCCTAAGTACTGTCCCGGGTACGTTTCCGTTTAATCAGCTGTTTCGCTCTAGAACATGTGAATAAATCATTAGCTTTCAGAAACCGGATTTGGCGTCGTCTACCTGGTCAAAGGCGACGAATTAACCAGAACATTTTTGTGCTTATAGTCATATATTCCATTCTGTGCGTCCTGCTCTCATCTAGTAACGCCAGTTAGAACGAAGCCTATACAACTACTTCATTGATTACCCAGGAGATTGCTTTTTCTTTTAGTATCAGAGAATTAACAGAAAAGCAAATATTTTTAAAAATCGAAGATTTCATATTTACAATGTCTAGTTCGTTTTGGCCAAAAATTGGCTAAAGAAACATTTCTATATTTATTTATTTATTCATTCATTCATTCATTCATTCATTCATTCATTCATTCATTCATTCATTCATTCATTCATTCATTCATTCATTCATTCATTCATTCATTCATTTATTTATTTATTTATTTATTTATTTATTTATTTATTAGCAATATTTAAACAGGCCATATCTAATTCAGCCGAGGCTGGTTTAAATGGAGGCCTGAAATTGCGCAATATTGCGCAACATTTATCTTTTTATCGGTGGGTTACCTGTGGTAAGGCCCTTCCAATATGGCAGACAGGGCATAATCGCTTGGCTAAGACAGAAATGCCTTTAAAGTTTAGCATGATTATATTTTGAGACAGATTGATTACACCATTCTCTTCTGTTATCATACTTTATTTCTAATTTCTTGGAAATCGTTGCTTTATGTCGCTATAAAACTAGTTCACAAACATGGCATTGAAAAATTTGCATGGCAAATTGTACAACATGACTTGTATTAAAAATATCTTAATTATTAAAGAGTAATTGGTATGACTCATTCACTAAATCTTGTGACGAAGAAAAGGCTCAAGCTCTCTGTTTAATACTAGATTAGTTTCTAGTTTTGTTACTAGAGCCTACAGTCCTTGTGGTCAGCGACAGACACGTTTCCTTGGCGCTGACCATGGTGAACACAGGCTCTCTGAATGAAAATGGTCTTGATTTTGCTTGCTCAATATTATCAATAATATTCCTATTTTACAATATTATAATATGAAATGATTCTAACCCTACACGTACTAAGCTATATATCTTAAGTTGCCAAAATGTATTACAATAAGATTTCATTATAAGACTGACTTCTCGGCCGTCAGCGCAGCCTCGTACGTAATCTTAAATCCAGATTTGTTGACGGAGCTGTCAGAATTAAATGTGACAACTGCTACTCTCCCTTTCACTTGGATCTTACGGGGGAACTTGCGAGTCCCACAGGTTCGACATCCAAACTGATTTCCAAGCTCGTCATAGACAGCGATGTAGTCATGCCTGGCAAGAAAACATTATTTCTTTAAAACATTTATATATAAAATTAAGGAATCAGTGATTTGTATGAGCATGCCATCAGTGATGGCGGTACTAAACAAGCAAAATTTAGATGAGTTTAGCAATTTCCAAAAGTTCAAATACTTACTGGCATTTGTCTTCGTGTTCAATGGTCACGTGATCAAATGTGATGTCAATGGCCGCGTATTCCTGGGGAAGACTGATGGTCCATTTACAATGAGAATTTGCAGGATATGCACTTGGGAAATTTGGGGATTGGAATGTACCACCGGGATTGCTGAGAACACCTCCACAGACTGGAACAAAAAAGATTTTACGTTAGTTCAATGAGAAAATCACCGAACAGGGGCAAGTAACAAAATAAAGATATGAAAAAATATGAAAAAATATGAAAAAATATGAAAAAATATAAAGACTTAAAAAAAGAAAATTCATTTTGGGTAACTTACCAAGTGTTTCATCTGTTTTAGGAGGCTGACTTGGAGGAGCTGTTGACATGGCAACACGACCTTGTGTGGTTTTTACTGTTGCTAAAAAAATGGTAAACGTAATTAGCATATATCATTTTTTCAATGCCTGTTTATTGTGTCGTGTCTCATGGGTAGACGTCGCGTTTGTGGAATCCCAGAGCAAAGGGAGGGGAGTTAGACTAATGCACAAGGCTCCTTCATGACCTTAGCACCAAAGTATATGACTAAAGTATAAGAGGGTTTGCATTTATTAAAACCTTCGATCGAAATGGCTACCTCTGGGTCAGCGGGTTCTCACGGATCGTGAATCAAAAGATAAAGAGAAATTTTGTGAAAAGGGACCCAAGTTTGGAGTCAACTGAACGAAGGATCTTTTGGGCAAAATATGCTTATATCCTTACCTATGGGAGCTTGACACTTGACACTGATCGCTTTAACGTAATGTATATCTGGTCTGCTTCTATCATTCTTAGTGACATGACACTTATATGTGTCGTTTCCCTCGTTTCTTCCTTTCGGCAGAAGCAGTGAATGATTGCTGTGGACCAGGAAACCATCCTTGCTACTGACCACTGCATATGATGAACCGTTTTCTAAAATTGTCTCTTTTTTCCAGGAGATTTTCTTAAGCTTTCTCGGGTTCGTTCTGTGCTTTGCGTCGCACTCCAAAACAACATCTTCTTCTACACAAACTTTACGTTCGATTTTCGTCACTTTACCTAAATTCGTAAAAATTCATTTAGTATTACTACTTATTAATGTATTTTTCTATAGTGGGCCGATTATAAAGTTGTTATGTTAATGTAATTTTTAAGATTCCTGACAAATTATGTTATGATATACTGCTGCATCTTTGAGTGGCAGAAAGCTTGATTCAAAGATGCAGCATGACCATAGCACTAATTTATTAACAAAATCATAATACATAGAATATATAGTGGGAATTACTGTCATCAATGTTTAGTTATCTCTAAATGGTACGAATACAGTTGTTGCTGTTGTTGTTGTTGTCGTTGTTGTTGAATATGTGTAACTTACCACAAGCAACTCTGAGCTGTATTTGGTAAACTTTCATTCCATCTGAGCGGCCCCTTACTTTACATTGGTACACTGCCTCGTCATCAGGACGAAGAGAGGATATCTCCAACAAGCCATTTGTACGTAAGTTTAATCTGTTCATCAGTTCGAGCTTCTTATTGTACAATTTTTGCCTTCCATTTTTAATACTGACAAGTCTTTGCATTGTTTTGTCTTTTATTATATACCAAGTCAGATGCATTTCAGGAAAACCTGGCATAGAGGGCAAGTAATGAGTACAGTTCAGGGTGATGTTGGTGTTGTGACATCCGTTCTGATCCACACGAGTGGCATTTGCAGCACCTGAGAGGAAAGATAAAGGCAAATCAATATTTTGAAGTACTCGACAAAGGGAAGCGAAACTCAATGATGAAGCGTTGGTGCTCTTCAGTAATAACAAACAAAAAATGGAATTCAATTTGCAAATGGAATGAATACCAACCAACCGATCGATGACAGAACATGGCAATAGATAACTCATATTTTGGCAAGACTAAGCCGGAAAATGAGAGACGGAAAAGACAGGAGAAACAAAATAAAAAACGAGGGGTAAAAGGATACGATAAACAGGAAGGAAGAGAACAGAAAGAAAGAAACCAAAGTAAAAAAGTAGAAAACAGCACAAAATAGAAAAGAAGGAAAGAAGAAGAAAAAAAAAATGACAAGAAAACTCCAATAAAACAATTGAAGAAGCAAATAACCGCAAATGTTTTTAATAAAGAAAGATTATTCGGCCCGCTGCACGAGTGCTCCATGTGATCCTAATTTACAACTGCGTTCAGTCAGTATTTCATTGCAAAGGTCGTCTGTTATATAAACTAAAATGGTATTCCTTACATCGATAATGGTTGTCTTCATTCAGAAGTAAAACTCACCTTGTACAACAAGCAGATAAGCTAACGTCTGTAGCATGAGTATTACAACAGTATGATGCATTTTGATTCCTGGTATAAGATGTAGGCTGAATGAGGTACTTCTTCGGGGTTTCTCACTCCAAGGTGTCTTTGGACTTCAAGAATGATCCTGAGTTTGTCTGGTTTAGAATATGGCTCGATGTAGGACAGTGGATCCTTATTTATAGGCCACCCAAGCTCAGCTCGTGTGGTTAAAAATAAACTGTAAAAGCTGAATCATCACGGGAAAACCCCTGTTTTACAGACATCCAGCGTTTGTTTAGCACTTTGTGGTTTCTGTTAGTTTACTTCCGAACATCCAACGGAAGTGTTCGTGTTTTTTTCCGACTGAGAGACGGATATGCAACGAATAAACAACGAAGATTTAAAGTAAAGATTTAGAGTAAATTACAAAATTGATCTTATTGTTCGTTATAAATTTATAATTATTGTATCGTGGAGTTACATACACTTTTATCTTGTGCCATAAGCATCAATTTTACGTTCAATATTTTTGGCACAGATTATCGCCGTAGGAGTAAGCAGCCATGGCTGTCATTGTGATGAAGCTCGTTCCAGGTGGCCAACTGCCAAAGTCGTCTTCCTTTGTCATGGCCACTCTACATAGTATACATACTTAATATTGTATTAAAATGAAATTACGCCATTTCAATGAAACGAGCACGCGCCCTTTGCCATCTTTTGTGTCTGATACCAATTAATCTTAAAACGCTTAGCCAGTAAACAAAGAAATTATCCTCGAGGGAATGACTGATATACCTCAACTGAGAAACGATACATTAAATACCTTGAAATGAATGTAGGAGCTAGGAGTGAGTCACTATCCGTAGTGGTGGACCGAATGAAGGTTCTCCCGTACCCCCGGGGTTATTCCGTGCCGCCTTCAATCCACCTCCCACAATACTCCATTCACACGTTGGTTTCTAATAACGGGAAACCGAAGAACCCCAAAAATCACACTTGTGGCAAGGGGGGAAAATGTGGAGGGAAAAATATATGAAGATGTAGGATTTAATGTTTGTGCTTTCGACACGTGGTATGATATTTGTTGGGGTGACCCCACTTATACCACCTACTTCGATTAAAGAGCGCCTTAAGGCAGGTTTCGTATTTTGATCACCATAGTATCTCTTAGTATTGTGTTTCCGTGGCATGGTGTAGCATGAGCAATGTGCTAGCGGGGTTTTTGGTCAATGCCGATCGGAAATAGGATCATTGGTTGGCAAGTAAGCCGTAACAGGCCAGAACATACCGCACTTTTTCAGCCCTAAGATCATAAGTCAAGTGATTATGGGGCGATAACTGATCGATTTTAGGCAGTTTTACTTTGCCAGAAAATACATGAAATGCATTTTTGAATGAGCCTTTCTCAATACCAGAAGTCGTTGTCACACTTGTCAAAACTTCTTGACATCCTTCACCCCTTTTCTGAAGACACGAGTGAAAATCGTCTGCGCATGCTCGCAGTCTGTATGCAAATTAGTCAAAACGTCTTCGTGTTATCAGTGTAAAAATATGCAAATTTGACTTTCAAACATGCATCAGTGACAAATAGACTTTACAAAATGCCAACTGAAACTTAAAGTCAGTTCTTGAAAATAGAGACTTATTCTTTCATATTGTCTTTATTAATCACAGTATCTTCGTTCCACAAAAGTATAGTCACGAATTTTTTTGTATACTCAGAGAAAACGAACATTTATTTTCTCACTAAACTCTTGTACTTTATTAGAAAGCGTGCTGAAAGGCACGCATGCGCAAACATCTCTTTTCTGAATCTGTTACTTCTTCTGACGTCAGACTGACTTCATTCTTATTATCGTAACGCAACGCTTCAAATTTGACGTGAAACGAAAGCGTGACGGCTTTAAGTGTAGGCGGGTACGTTCAACAAGTACGAGTCTCGCTTTCACCTGTTCTAAATATATCCTATTTCAGCTCGATAGGGTAAGTTAGATGGTTATACTTACTCTAAATAAAGTAATGATTCTCTTAGCAAAAGCACCATCGTTAGACTTCTATATTAGTGCAACTTCAAGCACAATGGGATTTTTTCTTTAAGAACAAAACCTCAAGAAACCGAAATGCTGGTGATAGTGTTTAGATTCAAATAATCGTTTATGTAAACGGGAAAGGTAAATATTTCAGGGGCGGATCCAGGGGGGAGCCCGTGGGGCTCTAATTATTGATTAGGACTGCCGACCCGCCAAACCTAAAAAAAAAGAGAGAGAGAAAAGCGTTAGGGTTCCAACCGCCAAATCAAAAACAAACAAAAAAAATTGTATATTGAATATTTTCTAATTAGGAGGGCTTCTGTTGCGGTTCGGACAAACTCCCCGAGCCCCCCACCCTCCCCCTGGATTATCAATTGCGGGGGTGAGGAAAATAGGATGAAATACAGGAAGGATGAGTACAGGAAAAAGGAATACAGGAAGGATGAATATCAAATCAAAACAAAATTCGTGAAAGGGCAACAACATTAAATATTCCAAGGAATATAGAAATGACCCTTTATTACAGATGCCAATTTTACCAGACAAAATGTCCGTAAAAAACAAATAAATGTAAGGAATTCAAAAAATGTAATTCATTTTACGTCGAACATGCAGGGAGTGCTTGCTGCGTAATAACAAGGTGTCCTCTTTAAGCGAGTTAATATAAGAGTACTAGTAAGAAGGAAATTGCAAAGGGGAAAAGTGCCGATAGGGGGTTCTACTAGGCTATTTTTGTGCGAATTATTGTAATAAGTAGATGTACATATAGTATCGGGAAGAGAACAAGTGACCGTAATAACAAACAGCGGAGCTCAAATATATTCAATTTAGAATTTTTTCTCAAGTGACTGGGTAGAAGAACCATGCTTTAGTGTCAAACACATTGATTTAAAGTTGAATATATCAATATCTTATGTTTAGGAAATGCCAAGTTATTGTTTCTCCAGCGGATTAAAGATTTGCTGTGTCATCAAAGGGAAATACAAACGCAAGCTTTCGACTTCTTCATCTGGTTTTTCTTGATATAGACTTGTGTACACCAGGTTGGCGTGACAGTTTGAAATGTCTGTTTTTCTCAGTTTTGCTCAATATTAGTGGAATTAGTGCATTGTAAAAAAATCATTTATTGGGTAAAATAACTGATATGTTAGTGAAAGTGTTTTTCCAATAAATCAAAACCTTCGTTATTTCATATTGCACAATCTGTTACGCCGATCATTTTACTCGCCTTGGGCTCCCTGTGGTAGTGTGCTTTAAGCCTCTTAATACTACGTATACTTTCAGTGTTTTTCCACGATCATTTTCCTCTTTCTCGCCTTGGGTTCCCTGTGGTAGTGTGCTTTAAGCCCCCTCATACTACTTTCAGTATCAATAATACGTAACGTCGTTAGCTTTCCTTATTTGTTCAATTCTCATGAAGGTGTTTTATGCCGATCATTTTCCTCTTTTTCGCCTTGGGTTCCCTGTGGTAGTGTGCTTTAAGCCCCCTCGTACTACTTTCAGCTTTCAATAATACGTATTGTCGTTAGCTTTTCTTATTTGTTCAATTCTCGTGACGTTTTAACAATGACTTCCCCCGCATTAACGGAAGCATGCAGAGTCTTTTGTTTTTCGTCTGTAATTCGATGAAGTGTCAGCCGTGAGTTTTGTGTCGCGACTCTAACAGGGGTTTTCCCTGACGTGTATATTTAGCCTTGTTACGCCTTCCACGTCATGTCTATTAAAAACATTTTACGGTCCTGCGTATCAGCTTTGTCTATATAAACTTGACATGTGCTTTGACTAGCCAGATACTGACAGGGATCAACCAATCATCAACAGGAAGCTTTCCGGGGAATTAAAAAAATACAGTGAGTCTTAAGGACAACGATAGTTCAGAATTTCTTCACTTCACATCGCTCGACAGCTAACTCAAAATGCATTGCCTTAGCCTGGCAATACTCCTATCCATATTGGTTTCTTTGCAGTTCATCGATATAAAAGGTAAAATCAATCATATTCGTATCTGAAATTTAAAAGGAGAATTCAGTTGAAATTTTGACTTTACGTAATTTTTGCTTCGGGTCTTCAAGTCCTTTATACCATTAAAACCAACCTATAACCGACCTTCTCAAAAAGCAAACATCGTAAAAACTAGAATTGATATCATTTTGAATCTTGTATATTTGTAACCACGACGAAATTCTTTTCTTTTTCTTTTCTTTTAGATATAAACTGTGTTGTTTGCTTTATTTTCATTGATTTTTCTGTTATTTTTTTAAGGAGCTCTCGGTTCCGTAGATGTCAAACAGAATGAATGTTACAAGAGTAACGCTCTCCTCGACTGTCCTCTCTACAACGACCCTAGCTCCATGGACTTGAAGTGGCGCTATCGAGATCTCTCGACAGGAAGATGGCCAAAAATTGCGATAGTTAAACGTGGAAAAGCAATTAGGCATTTTTCCTTGAATAGTAACTTGGATGGGAGATTCATTGTACACTTGAACGGTTCACTGGAGATCAGGTCACTTCACCCTGATGATGAGACTTTGTATCAATGTATAGTGATGCAGAGAGGAGATAGGGAAGCGCATTTGATTGAGCTGAATGTTGCTTGTGGTAAGATTTTGTCTTTTCTAAATCACTAAATTTTAACCTGTAATTTTTACTTCTCTTATTCATAAATACAGCATCCATCCATCCAACCATTCAATCACTCACTATCTTTGAAATAATTTGATTTATTTTATATTTTTTTTATGAAATAATTTGAAGTGGATTCCCAGTGGCTTTACCGAGAAACAAAGGAATAGCATTCAGTAGAACAGGAGGAAAAGAATACACCCACAATAAAATGAACTCCAAGCATGTTTTAGCTCGATTTCGAAGAACGAACAACCTTGCCTAATGCTTCATAGATAGGAGTTTCCCAGCCGCCCACGTACGTTCCATGCATAATTAGAACTTCCGGTTCCTGAATGTTAAATGTCACGAATTTTTTCAGGTCAGACTACTGTTACGAAACGTGAAGTGTGCGTAGAAGAAGATGTTGTTCTCGACTGTGACGCAAAGGACAGAGTCAACCCGAGAAAGATAAAACAAATAATCTGGAAAAAGGAAACAGAAATGAAGCACGGCTCTTCTTATTCCAAAGTTGCTGCTTTGGACTTGACTGCCGAGGCTGATGATGGATTCAAAATCCATGGTAACGGGTCTTTGTTGGTGCGGAAGGGAAGAGAAGAGGGTAATACCACTTACAAGTGTGATGTTTCGAAGACAGATGGAAGCAAAGAGCATACTCATTTGGTTCGAGTAAAAAGCATCAAATGCAAAAATGAAACACAAAGGAAAGGTAAAAACATAAAAAACAGTTACGATTCTTTACTAAAAATAATTCGAATAAGCCAGATAAAACCTGGGTTATACAATTTATTTAATAACAATTTGATTTAGAAAGAATACCTTGGGATTTACAGAACTCTCTCGCTCCAGTACTCCTCGTTCGTAGGTTACAGTGTCTAGCATCTTGGAGACTGGAGTGATAGGAACTCTTGCACCCAGTGAAAATCTAAATAGTCTTTTTTACTGAAATTAACTTATCATTTTCTATATAGTTTGTGGAGGTGTTCTGAACAATTCTGCTGGTACATTCCAATCACCGAATTTCCCAAGAGCATATCCTGCAAACTCTCATTGTAAATGGACCATCAGTCTTCCCCAGGACTACACGGCCATCAATGTTACACTTGATCACCTCAACTTGGAGCCTGAAAAAAGATGTCGGTAAGATACATCATTATTTCAACTTCTTTTGTGCCATGGTCCAGTATGCGAAACGTATACTGCAACTTCAATTCCCTGCACACAAAGGTTGTTCATCTTCTTACTAAAATATTTCTTTATCTCTTGTCAGGTATGATTACCTAGTCGTTTATGACCGACTAGAAAATCAAGTTGGTTGCCAACTTTGCGGATACCACAGCAGAGCTGTAAAGTTCCAAGTCAGGGGGAGGACGGCAGTTATTGCCTTCCATACAGATGGCTCGGTAGAGAAAACTGGTTTCAGGCTCAGCTACCAAGGTGTTTGATCTGACTATGACTCACCCAGAAAGGCCTTTCAGCACGTTAAGGGAAAATAGTTTAGGTAAATGATAAAGAATACATCTTCAAATAATATTAATAATAATATGTAATATTTTCAACTATTTAAAACATTATATAACATGTCAAAATATCGTTGGGACATAAGAGCAAATCAATATTATCCGACCCTGAATCAAACTCTTGGCTGATCTAAGTATTTATATCCTGCCTAACTCACTGATCGAATAGGAATTTAGTGCATGTTGCTTTGGTTTTGGTCCCGGGGGGGGGGGGGGGGGGGGGGGTTGGTATTGAAAACCGTAGTATTAAACAAACTCTGCTCACATGCAGAGTCCAGAAATCTAACCTGGACGCCCAAAGGTGAGACGTAAGTACACCTATATCGTTACGCCATTCGTTATTCATTTCTTGATACATGTAGGGGGGAGAGAATTAGGCAGCGCTGGTTTGGGTTGAATATCTAACATATCTTGACATGGATAATATTTACTAAATATTAATTATTAATTTATATATAATATCATAAATCTTTGCCATGCAAAGGTCTGTCACTAGTCTAGTTGTAATAGTCATACATATATACATATCAATGATATGCCAAGCGGAGGTCTACTGGCCACTGAAATAAAGAGTTCTTTTTTTTAATATTTGATAAAATCGAATGAGAAAAGATAACTGAACCATATCGCTATTGATAATTTTATTTATATCAAGTTCAAGCAAATAAACATTGTCTTAAGGAAGTGTTGATCTCTTTGTCGTCTTGACAGTGCACGTGTGCTTCTTCGGTCATACTGTTGAATTCTTCGTAAATAAATAGGCCCCAGTTCTCCACTACCACCATAGACCAAGCTTGACTGGCACCAACCTCCATTTTTAACAGTAGCATAGATTATTAAATATCAACGTCGAGTTTATGCACAGTCAGCTTGGAAGGCGTCTAGGTTTATCACAGGAAAATACCTAAAAAGTCCTACTTGCCAAATAGAGAGTTCATAGTTACGATTAAATGCGTGTTTTCTGAGCTTAAATCACTTTTGTGTGGTGTTCCCCAGAGATCAGTGCTTGGTCCCAAGTTGTCAGTTACTTTATATATGTTGCCTGGGTGATCTGCCATTTTCAATCTAAGTCGATGCCAGTGATGTATTACTAAGAGATTTCTCCGTTTTCCAGCCGGAAACAACACGAATACTTCCGTGTGATATTCTGAATTATTATTTTTTAGTTTAAAAACTAAAACTGAGAAACCAAAAAGTACAAAACAAACGCTGGATGTCTAAAACAGGGGTTTCCCCTCGAAGATTCAGCCTTAACATTTTGTTTTTAACCACTGGCACACGAGCTGAGCTCGGGGTGGCCTATAAATAACGGTCGAGTGGTCTACATCGAGACATCAAGTCCAAAGACACCTTGGAGTGAGAAACCCCGAAGAAGTACCTCATTCAGCCCACATCTTATACCAGAAATCAAAATGCATCATACTGTTGTAATACTTATGCTACAGACATTGGCTTATCTGCTTGTTGTACAAGGTGAGTTTTACTTCTGAATGAAGACAACCATTATCGATGTACGGAATACCATTTTAGTTTATATAACAGACGACCTTTGCAATGAAATACTGCATACTGAACGCAGTTGTAAATTAGAATCACATGGAGCACTAGTTCAGCAGATGATCTTTCTTTATCAAAAACTCGTTCTTATTAATTGGCAATTTTGATTTTGGTTTATTAGGGTTTCTCTTGTCATTTATTTATTTATTTCTGCCTTCCTTTCTTCGTTCCTTTCTTTTGTTTTTCCCTACTGTTCTCTACTTCTTGCCCCTGCTTTCTTTCTTTTTGTTCTTCGAATTCCCTTTCCTATTTTCATCGAAGTTTTTTTTCCAATTTTTCTTCTTCTTTTCTTTCTTTATGTTCTCTCCTTTCGTCTCCTTCTATCATTATCTTTGTCTTCCCAAAATATTGTTTGCCATATTTCGTTTGGTATTTATACTGAAGGGAACAAGAGCTTCATCAGTTTCATTTGTCTTTACATATTTTAAAGTAACATTGAATTGCCTTTATCTTTCTTCTCAGGTGCTGAAAATATCAATAGTGTGGATCAGACCGGATGTTACAACACCAACATTACTCTGAACTGTACTCATTACTTGCCCTCTATGCCAGGTTTTCCTGTTATGGATCTGACTTGGTATATATTAAATGTAAAGGACAAAACAATACGCAGTTTTAAAATTGGAAAGCAAAAATTGTACAATGCAAAGCACCAATTGATGAACAGACTAACCTTACATAGAAATGGCTTGTTGGAGATATCCTCTCTTCGTCCTGATGACGAGGCACTGTACAGTTGTGTTGTAATGAGGGGACCATTTGAAATGAAACATTACCAAATAAAGCTCAGAGTTGCTTGTGGTAAGTTACATATATTCAACAACAACAGCAACAACTGTATTTGTACCATTTAGAGATAACTAAACATTGATGACAGTAACTCCCACTATATATTCTATGTATTATAATTCGGTTAATAAATTAGTGCTATGGTCATGCTGCATCTTTGAATAAGGCTTTCTGCCACACAAAGATGCAGTAGCATATCATAACATAATTTGTCAGGAATCTTAAAAATTACATTAACATAACAGCTTTATAATCGGCCCACTATAGAAAAAACATTAATAAGTTGTAATACTAAATGAATTGTTACGAATTTAGGTAAAGTGACGAAAATCGAACGTAAAGTTTGTGTAGAAGAAGATGTTGTTCTGGAGTGCGACGCAAAGCACAGAACAAACCCGAGAAAACTGAAGAAAATCTCCTGGAAAAAAGAGATAATTTTAGAAAACGGTTCATCATATACACGAATCAGTAGGAAGGATGGTTACAGGGTCTACAGCAATCATTCACTGCTTCTGCCGAAAGGAAGAAACAAGGGGAGCGACACATATAAGTGTCATGTCACTAAGAATGATAGAAGCAGGCCAGATATACATTACGTTAAAGCGATCAGTGTCAAGTGTCATAAAGACGCACCACAACCTAAAGCAGGTAAAAAATAATATCAAAAAAGAAAAAATGACAATATATATAAATTAATAATTATAATATTTTCAGTGGTATTTCGTACCACAACATTCACTATTTTGCTATTTATCTGGATGTATCTCATACATCCCGATGAATACGTTAATGAGGGATGTATCCACGGGTCAATATCTAGATACATGCATCACTTGAATTTGCAATGAGGGATTCATTCCCATTACGAACGTATCCCGGTGAGCAGAGTTGCAGACAACCCTGATTGCCGGACCACACGACTTTGACGTCACCGTGACTGCTTATTCGCTTTGCGCCCGAACCCTCGTTCTGAGGTAACATTTGCATTGATTATCGAAATGGCCAGGAAAAAATCGGCTTAATTTGGGGTACAGTCGGTAGGAATAAGCGGGTCCGAAATCGCGATTCAACTAAAAGGGCAACGCAAAATGCAAAGTGGCGTTTGCCCAGATTTCTTGTGTGAATACAAATAACGAGTCAATAATAAGAAGCGGCAGTTATTCATTTCGAGCTCCTTATCTTCACAACATCGAGAGAGAAAAAATCTTTAATCTGACATGAATGGAACAGCGAGTTCGTGCCATCAAGTCTTTAGAGGAACACGAATCCAGAGTCTTTAACTGGAATGGCTTTGGATAGGCTTTTGGAGGTGACTCAGTACAACTAATTTTGAGGTAAGACCACCATTTTGTCTGTGTTAGTCATTGGTGATCAATCATGAAACCCCGGGAGTCTTTTCAGATATCCCTTGAAACACCAAGAACACGTCTTCTTCTCATTCATTATCTTTTGCATATTCGTGTGTTCCCATTCACTATCCAGCCTGTTGTTGTATAAAAAGTAACTTTTTCTCTCAACTTCCTCAGAAGCAAACCGGTAGCATGGGATGAGGTTTGGGAAGACGTCTAAAGCTTTTCTCTATATTTACAAGAGTCAGAACTCGATGCAACAAATCTGACAACTGACCACACCACCGACCAAGGTAGGCTCACCTCAACATCATTACTACTTTTAAGTTAAAACGTTCTAAATAATGAGCTTTAAGAATCAACTTTAGACAAAAACGTCTTTATTTTCTTGAATTTTATTTTATTCAATGACCTTGGTATTCATAAATATAGTAATTTAAAATATTATTGAGGCTGTGCGCAAAACCATCGATAAGTCTTTTCGATAAAAATATATAAATAACAACATCAATAAACTATTGTAATAATCGTGATCTAAAATACATATTGCTTATTTATAAGCATAAATACGATATCTCTTAATTTCTACTGCAAATTTTGCCGGTTTGTATTCACTCATAGTTTTGGTGAATAAATAATTCATTTTTGTATATAAATAATATCTTTAAATATCGATACAATATATTTGAGATATCTTCGAGACATTAGTTGTGCAACTGTCTGCCAAAACAGCTATAAATAGTTTACAATTCTTTGCATAGCAAATTACGATATAGTACTTTAGGCACTTGATTCCTTCATCAAATGCAATTTTATAAATTCGAAATTCCTAATTTCTTTCTTCAATATATTTTTGCCAAACTTGTGTTTCGTGTAAGGCCTAGTTCCGTCAAACGTCGAACTTCACATGAACCGAACGTATTACCGAAAACAAAGGATAATTAGGCGGTCTTCTTTGATATCTTTAGGTTCGGCTCATGAGTAGTCCCATTCTGGTTCCAGTCGTTCAAAGGCTGTTCTTGTACTTTAACTGCATAATTACGGTTCAGGTTGTCCTACAGTCTTAACTCCCTTGTAGTTTAATTTAAATCCTGTTTTCTGTAAGGAGCTGTCAGATTTAAATACTACGACTGCTACTCTTCCTCTGACTTGGATTTGGACTGAGTTGTTATGGAAACCACACAGGCGACAGCCGACCTGGTTACCTAGCTCATCGTACATGGCTACAAAGTCAGTTCTGAAAGCAAGAAAAGGAAGACTCCTCGTAAGTATTTTGAATATCGATAAAAAGACAGAACAGTCATGTTTGTAGATAGGACGTCAATAAAACAGTCCAATTGATCCAACATGGAAGCTGTGACGTCATATGAATTAGATAAACCCCTTGCAGCACGTCGGAATGCAGCTCAATTTGAAGGACAAAACAATAGGTTCCAATTCTCAGGAGATTGAAATTCTTTTATTTTGTCCTCAAAATTGAGCTGTGTAAAAAATTGCGTCCAGTTTTATACCAAGAATACTCTTGGGCCCTTTCCAAATCAAAAAATACAAGAGTATTCTTTTTATAAAAGTGCATATCCTACATAATGACTCACAGAAGTAAATCAAGACTACGTACCGACAATTCGCCTCTGGTTCAATGTTCACGTGACTTAGAGTAACATTGATGGCAGCGTAGTCCTGGGGCAGACTGATGGTCCATTTACAATGAGAGTTTGCAGGATATGCACTTGGGAAATTCGGTGATTGAAATGTACCAACGGGATTGTTCAGAACACCTCCACAGACTGGAAAACATTAAATACCGGGGGTAAGATTTTGTATTTTGATTTAAGAAAAATGTTGGATGTTCAAATAATCAAAGGCGCCGGCCACTCCTATTGTCTGTGCCTGCCAATTACGTAATTGACGAATTGTAACTTACCAGTTGGGTTTGCAGTTGACTTGGTTATTGAACCAGTGCTTGTTTCCATGGTGACGCTCGTTCCTTTGACTGGTGAAGGTGTTGTCATAGCAATACGACCTCTAGTTGTTTTAACTGTACCTGAGAATGCAAAGAATATTGAAACTTAATTCACACATCCATCAGCCGTCATGGGAAGCTATTCTCAGAATTTCTCATAGTTTATTTGGAATCGATATTTGATATTAATCTTACCAGCTTCTTGCTTCTCTTTTTGGCACTTGACATTTTTCACCACGATAATGTGTCTGTCAAATCGACTTCCAACATTCTTAGTGACGTCACACTTGTAGATGACCTCACTTTCGTCTCGTCCTCCTGGCAGCAACAAAGACCCGTTGCCATGGAGCTTGAATCCATCACCAACTGTTACATTAGAACCACTGGAAGTTACGAGTAACGACCAGGACACATCGTTCCCTGAGGTGTTCTTCTTGTGCCATTTGACTTGGTGCAGCTTTCTTGGGTTTGTTCTGTGCCATGCGTCACAATTGAGGATAACATCTTCTTCTACACAAACTTCACGTTTGATAAGAGTGACTTTACCTATACGAGAAGACGAAGATATTTTAACTGAAAAAGGAATTAATTCCGCGATAAAGCACTCCTTTTTTTAATAACTTAGGCTAGGTTTAGACGTCTAATGCAAATGAGCAAAACCTAATGTTTGAATTAATTTGCATTAGATTCGTTACATGTGAAATTGAACGTCTAAACCGGGCTTCAACTCTCATCAAAGGAAGAACATTTTTCACTGCTTTCGTACTTACCACAAGCGACACTCAATTTGACCACATGCAGTTTTCTTCCGCCTTGTTTCACGATGCACATGTACTGTGTCTCATCATCAGGGCGAAGAGAGTGAATTTCCAGTGATCCGTTTGGATGGATGGTTGATCTCCCATCTAATGCTGTGTTGGTAGCGGTTAGACGTGTTTGACCATGTTTAATACTGGCTACTTTTGACCATCTGCCTGTGGTTTTGTCCTTAAACCGCCAATCTAACTGGCCTGGTTTGTTCTGGGTGTAATGTGGACAGGCAAGGATGACATCAGATTTGTAGCAGCCATTTTGATGATGAGGTTTTACGCACAGGGAACCTGACACAAAAAGAAGTAGGAAAATGATACTTCAATTCAACAATATTTGTAAAGCAAATATTTCTAAACTGATCGAGAGGAAGTAAAAGAGAGCGTCACATCAATCGGAACTAGAAGCAATCACACCCTAAGCAGCCGGGAGAAAATGTGACGTGACAACTAGAACAGTTTGTTCCTCAATTAAGAACGTCTGAAAGCATTTCTTAACGAAATCGTTTTAAGTTTTGGGTGAAAATGTAAAGCTTTAAAAAAAAAAAAAAAAAAATGGAGAAGATTAAATTTACAATCAATGTCTTTCAGCTTAAAGCAGTTTTTTTTTTTGCGTTTGTTTTCTCTCTTGCATTTGCCATGTCGTAATCATAACCTTATATTGTTTGACCCACAATTCTTTCAAACTTATGTGTTAATTTGTTAAAAGAGTTTTCAAGATGACAAAGGAAGGCTGACACCGAGTTGAAAGTCTCATGACACTAGAAAAACGCCCAAGAATATTTGACAAACAACTTCTAAGAGCGTTCTTAACAAGTTATTAAAAACATACCTGTGACAGCAAGTAGAAGTGCAATGGAGTGTAGAGTAAGGCTAATACGATGCATGTTCATCAGCAATAAAATATAAATACGGTAAAAACGTTCAGTAGTAATCAAATGGTAGTTCTACGTTTTTCTTCTTTGAAATCTTCGCAGTTTTAGTTCTTGGAAGGATATCAGTATTTGCTTCGGTGTTGCACGTAAAGAGATTCTCTTACTAAGTAATCTAGCGTGTTCTTGGTGAATGGTTGTCAATAGGTTGATGTTTGCCAAGGTCAGTTGAGTGTTCTTATATAGACGAGTCAACAGATACGGCTAAAAATAACACTGTTGTAATGAAGCGTAACGCAAGGTTAACCCCCGCTAGAGCCCATCGTTAATTGATGATTACTGCACGTCCGTTGACTTATCATCTGCAAGCCAACTCACACGGATATTATAACAGGGTGTGTCCATAAATACGCTGAAACGTGAGAGTGAGCGATTTACGTGAGATTTAATGAAAAAATATGCTTTCTCACTCGTTTTTTAAAAAATTTTCTTGAGTGAGTATTTGCCATTAACTGATTTGTTTTGAAACATTTTTGTCTCAAGAAAGCCATTCAATTGCACATACATTTTGTCTTAGTTTAACAACAAACTTACAATATAGCAACTCTATATTTGTTTACTTTTATCAATTTTTTTGTCTACTTATCTATTTATCTTTCACTCTCACTAAGCTATTTATAGTTTCGAAAAATAATTTTAGTTCCATTTTTTTCTATTTCGTTCCTTCCTTCCCGCTTTTCTTTTTCAATTACCTAATTAAGAAATTGTTTATTGATTCAATTATCTACTTGACATTATTTTTGTTAATTACTTAATTCAGCTGTGATGATGAAACACAAACTAGTTGTTCCATTTTTAATCAAGAAGATAACCTCAAAACCCTGCAGCACGCCTTAGGAAATTTCTTCTGATTCTTTCCTTTAATCAAGCAGGCCATTAAGTTTATCCTTGCCAACTTTACCATATTTGGATCAGTCAATATTTCAGTCCTCCTCCTCATCGCTGGGAATATTTTTGGGGAAATTTTGGTCGTCGTTAATTCATTAACGGATATAAGCGAAAGACTTCCTAGTATGATTACTAAGCTCTGTGTCAGTGTTGAAGCTACTGAAGCATACTGTTTGTGGTTTCAAGGGTCATCACTATGTGTCAACTGACCACCAGTGATGTGGCTCGTGGTCTTAGATCATGCAGCTTATCCTGATGCCAGGGAAATGGTCTTGTTACTATGGCATATATATGTTTCCTATTGGTACTGTGTATCTAATCATTATTTGTTCTTTCACAATCACAGGCGGCGTAGGGCATTTGAAAATTGGGGGATCGAGGGGGTGCTCGGTCAAATGACCGAAACATGGTGTCTTTTTTATAAAGTTTTATATATCGTTGGTAAAATTCATGAAACGTGGGAAAGCACTGAAGGTACTGATAGTTACTGTAAATCTCTCCGTCCTCCTTCTCATCTCTCCCCCCCCCCCAAAAAAAAAGAATGTGAGACAGCAATACTTGAGCGTTCCTAATGAGATTTTTCATGGTGCTCAAGTCGAGTACAACTCAGTTCTTTTCTTTATTTAATGCGCAAACTGAACCAGTATCAAATCTTTTTTCCGCATTCCGTAACGTTATCATGTCTATCATGCCCTAAAACTGACGATAACTTGATATCCCGGATCTTTTAAATGTTTATGCATCAAGTTTGTTTTTCAAACAGTGTGACAGTGACCTCGACTGCGGCATAACTATTGACGTCATTTCCGGATTACAAAACCATTGGAATGACTTCCCTGACGTGACGTCATATTACGGTTGATTTCTGTGGGTTATATTGACTCAAAGCATAAGTAGAAAAGGAAGATAAGGAAATGATGATCTAGCAGAAAAACTTGGGCAAAAATGGATCACGATATCCATGAGGAAAACCTCAGATTTGCCGATCTGTTACTATATTAATGCTCTTTTCTGAGACTAGAGTGCTATTGTATTCTCCCAAGGGATAACTGAAACGGTCAAGGAAACTAAACGGGAGGCTTGAGGATATTCCTGAGGCAGTGGCGAAGCGAGGGGGTTACGTTTGATCTCGGCACCGAAATTTCGTAATTCATGCAGAATTCCTGTGAATATTGCGAGGGAAATTGTATATAGCCCCTAATGACCGAGACCTCGCTAAGCCCCAGGGAAGAGGGCGTACAGTACTCGTGTATCAAGAAATTGAAAACTGGGAATCTGGCTTTATTCTTTAGGATATTTTTATTTAAGACCGAAAGGAGTATTCTCAGTAATAAATCGATATTTTAGTAGCCAACATGATTCAGTGTAAAGCGCCTTTGATTATATACATATAGAAATGGCGCTATACAAATCATAAATCATACCTTACAAATATATGATTTTCATTATCAAAAGTAGATTTATTCAAAAGTTCAATTTTGCGATCTTTTGTTCATTAGTAAAAAATTCAGATACAAATTTCGTGTTCCTTCAGCTCAATATACTTTGAAGCACGTCATGATAAATATTAAGCAAATTGTAATAATAGTTACAATATATACACATATATATATTAGTTCCAAATATTTATATTTGGAAGATATCTACATTAATAATAAATATCCATAAATAGATTTAATAATATTAGTAAAAAATACGCGGATAATATTACTAAAAAAACAGATATTTCTATAATATATTCAGAGATAGGTTCGATGTTCTGTGATTAGTATCAATATCTTCAATGTCCTAGACTCTCACAGCATAGTTATTGAACCGCTCCGTGAAGTTGTTTGTTGTCTGTGTTGATCCTGAGCGGTAGCTAGGTCCATCCTCACCAACAAAGGGATTTTGTGCAGGATTTGTAATTCTTTCCCAACATCCCACACGGGAACGAGATTCTTGTCTGATATCAGCCTTATACAGTCTTCAGCAACTTGGTCATGATGTAACTTTAAGATTCTTCAGTAACCAAATGATTATTACAGACACCAAGAATACATGGTTCGTACCATGGACAGGACTGACAGCAGAAGAAACAGAAGGAGTGACTGTTTCCATGATGACAGCAACGGGTGTTGTCATAGCAACGGGTGTTGTCATAGCAACACGACCAGCGGTTGTTTTTACAGAACCTACAAGAATAGAGGGAATTGTTAGTCATCTTTATTCAGATGTTTTCATGTATGGTATACCAAACTCCTGTCACTCAATAATATCAGAAAGGATTCCTCAGTTGCAGCCTTACCTGGAGTTTCGCGCTTTTCTCTTCGACACACGACACTTTTCAACACAATAATGTGCCTGTCCAATCGACTTGCGACATTCTTAGTGACGTCACACTTGTAAGTGACAACTTTCTCGGCCCTTCCTCCGTGCAGCTGTAAAGACCCGTTACTATGGAGCTTGAATCCATCACCAACTGTTACAGAACTGTTAGAACCACTGGAAGTTACGAGTAACGACCAGGACACATCGGTGTTCTTCTTGTGCCATTTGACTTGATGCAGTTTACTCGGGTTTGTTCTGTGCTTTGCTGCACATTCAAGCATGACGTCATCGTCTGCACAGACTTGATAATAGACTTTCGTGACTATGCCTAAAAAAGAAAGACATCAGTCTTAAGCGAATGTATGGACAAAAAACTATTGTACCACTGAACTAACCAACACAGCCACACTTGCTTGTAACGACATACAAACAAATGCAACCAAAATAGGCGTTTTCTGAGTTCGATAAACAGAATGCATTCTGGTCTAGCTTGGGTAGCACATACAACACTATATAAACCATGATGAGCAGACAATACAACATGTTCGCTATCTCAGAAAAAAGTATGTATCCAAATGTTTGTTTGTTGCTAGGCAACGTTCCTTACCACATGACACCTTGAGGTCCGTCATGTGAACACTACGTCCCGATCTTCCACCATATGCTATGCACTGGTACATTGTCTCATCATCAGGATGCAGAGAAGTAATCCCTAGTGATCCATTGGGATGAATGGTGATTCTTTCATCTAACGTGGAATTGTGAGGAAAAACATCTCGTTTGCCATCCCGCGTGATCCTGGCCAAATCTGTCATTTTGCCTGCGGTTTTGTCCTTAAACCGCCACACTAACTTGTAAGTGGTATTTGGATTGAAGTGAGGGCAGTTTATCGTAACGTTAGATTTATAACAGGCAGTTTGACTGTTTTCCTTTTTACCCATGGAGCCTGCAAGATAGGAGAAATTTCACAAATAAGTTTCAACCATTTCTTTAGTACTAAGACGAATCAGAAAGCAATGAGTGATGTTCTTTTCGTACTTATGATCATTTTGCAACCACTTTCTAAGGCAGACATAAGCAATCATGGAAAAGTAATTATCTCCATTTGTTTTTCATGAAAATATTGTAGGAAGTTATTGAGTGTTTTGGATCTTGTTCACTATGCTGAAACTTGCAAAAACAATTCTTGAATATTGACTTGAATCTACGAATTAACTTGAACTGCTTGAATGCTGTTACAGCAGTTTTCCTATGGGTCCAAAGCGACACGGATTCTCCGTAACTACGCGTTGTGATTTGGTGATTATGAATTATAAAAAAAGACAATGGAAGCCATTTCAATGTTACGGCATTTCGTACCATGTACGTGCTGTAAGTTATTAGAGTACGTTTCCCACTCATCCCAAAATCGCTCTATACTTATAGGAGTTTTCGTGCTTCCATTGAGCTACTGACCACGAGAGCAATTTAATACTGTCTCGCACTCGATAAAGAAAAACATCTATCTTTTTAACTTATTTGTAAAAATCATATCAGTCCACCATGGAACAATAGGGTTTAAGGCTGAACAAACATTTGCATGCGTATTGGAACTATCAATTAACGAATTATGGAACAAGAGGGTTGATCGTTTGACGTTGAAATTTGCTTACAAAAGAAGACTGTTAGTGTTGTAGCTTTCTTTCTTGTCAGCTCGACAGCCGAGATTATAACTGAACAAAACCTAGTAATATAATTGATTTAATCAGACCTCTCAGATCTAGCACGTTTAAGTGATTCTATTATTGGAAGTATAAGTCATTCTCTGTAAACCATCCGTGACGTCCTAATGTCTTTGATTTACGTCAGCGAAAAACCCCTAAACATCATCTAACTGTTAACTACCAGAGTGAAGCTGGTGTCAGATTTTTGAGTCAGATTTTTGAGTCAGATTTTTGGATCTGTTGTCAGATTTTTTCCGGGGGGCGTTACATCAGTTGATTTAAAAAGTGCTCTGTATTCTTAGCAATGTCTCGAATCTAGATAAAACCTTTACAACGCTTTAGATATAAGACAGTCCTTGAAAATGGTGGTCTTTGGAGATCGAATCAATCACTTCAAAGAAAACAAAGTGCGGTTTCAGATTTTTTTGGAGCTGTGTTATCTACTATCATGATCAACAGGACTTGCTTTACTTATCTGAGAAAGAGCGAGATTGCAGCAAATATTTAAAGCAAAAACCCTGGGATTATCAAAACGTGCGTGAATGTTTGCGCTGGATTAACATGAGAATCAGTGACCCCGAGCAGAAAACGTAGCAAGAATCAACCAACTGTACACCTCGCTTGCAAACGAGTCGAGTCATGAATAGCATATCAAACCAACTAGTTCTAAAGAAGCTAGTTCTACTTACTGTTGGCGACGAACAACCACGCTAGAACCTGTAGAACAGCACCAACTCTTCCACGCATTTTCAGCTCGAGGGTTACTGAACAATAGAAATTCTGTCTTGAATAAACTAAAGAAGGTCTCAGCCTTTTTGAGTCAATTAACTAGTCTTTTTAGTCACACTTGAGATTACAGCAGATAGTACTTTGGAAAAATGCAGTTGAATAAATGAAAATCAGTGTCAACCAGTCGAGTAGTTTCAATACTGTTTGCCAAGAATATTTCTAACTGTGCCTGGTATTCCAATTTAGACTTCCTCTGACCCCAGTTCGTGTAGTAATAGTAATGTCACTTTGAAAACCCGCTGTCTTGTATACTTTGTAATCCGTGAAAAGAAGCTGATCTCACCATTTCACTCCACTAGGGGAAGTCCCCTGGCTCTATCACGTGCAAACATACTATAATGGGAGTTGTTTATGTACATCACTCGTTTCCAATAGCAACCTTTGTCAAATTTTTTCTTGGTTGGCTAAAACTATGCAAAAATGCACATCCAATACTATGAAACGATTTCTTCTGTGTTTTTATTCTTAATTCTATTTTTTTCGCTCTAAAAATAAAATAAAAATCATGTTTAATTGTTTCTTTGATTTTACAAGAATGTCCTAAAAAGGAAAAATGTCGAAGTGGTTGTTCACTAATATTCCCTTTTCTTAATTTCCTGTTTCTAACAAGTTTAAATAAACCATCAAAGCTTTATCTAATTCAACCCAAAACGGTTCGCAAATAAAGTTCCAATGGATAAAGAAACGTAGTGAATAAACACGAAGTTTTCTCGTCAAGATTTTAGTTCGACATCGATCACAATGAGTTATTATCTTATGGCAAAAAAAATTATTTGAAACACCTCGTAAACTAATTGTTTACTAAGCCGATATATTAGTAAGAGGAAATAAGCTTCTTCGACGTCATTCAGCTAAGTTCCTGTTAGTTTTGGACGTATTTAAAATTTATGGTCTATCAACTCCGTCTTGACGTATTCCATCACATGCTGGTTGCATGGATCAATAAGGATGGTTTGATAAAGGGAGAGGGAATAAAAATATCATATTCATAATCAGAGAAAGTAAAAATAGAAGTAAGTAAAAATAGAAGTAAGTAAAAATAGAAGTAAGTAAGATATTGGAAAAATACAATAACAATTCCAGGCGACATTTTCTGATAATTTCGTTTCTTACTTTTTAAAATTTTACATTTCTTCAGCTTATAATTTCAGCAAGACCACCATAATTTCCCCTCGAATTTAATTTAGTGAAAATGGCATTATTACTATTCACATCAAGGAGAAAATTGAATATGATTAGTAAAATAACGCTAACATGCAAATGAATTATTAAGGGAAAATTTTTTAACTCTTGGGGATCAAAACGATTGTACTATGTCTTACGAGACCCGACGTAGAAAGGACGGGTGCAGTTACCCAGTATCCACCATCCCTGGAAGTGAAACCCTGGATTTTGTCCTCCGGCAATTAATTATCTCCAAAGCTAGTCAAATTGAATGTACTCGTTTTTGAATTTATGCTAGACAACGTATACTTGTGCATAGAAATAATCACTTCTAACACCCATGGCCAGTATCGAGCAATACAATACAATGCACTGAATACAATACAATACTGTTTATTTCACATTTCTATTAATATATACATTTACAGATTTATATATTTTGCTGTATTTTTTTTCTTCAGTAGAAATATTTTGAAGGCTTTTTTTAACAAAAATATAGTTATAATTTTGAAATGTTTAGTATCTAAATGAACCGTTTGGTTTTCTAGTTAGATACTAACATTGTGAGTTACATCAGTGATGAGCTAACACACGCAACAATAAATATATCAATTTACATTGCATTTAACCATGTCTTATGGGGGAAAGGGGCCGGGTATTTTGGACCTTTTCATTAAATTACATACCCATTACTGACCAAAACAGTTCTCTTAGGTAAAATTTATTATTGAATATCTCAGGCTCCTATACATCTTCTCACTCAGTGACGCCATGGGCTAGATTTGTTTTCCTTTATATGTTTTAGTTTTTTTCTTGAAGTTTTTTTTAGAAAGGTGTCCTTACTTAGTGGGCAACTGCTATATCTTTTGACACAGAAATAAAGTTATTATTTAATATCATTATTATTATTATTATTATTATTATTATCATTATTATTATTATTATTATTATTATTATCATCATCATCATCATTATTATTATTATTATTATTATTATTATTATTATTATCATCATCATTATTATTATTATTATTATTATTATTATTATTATTATTATCATTATTATTATTATTATCATTATTATTATTATTATTATTATCATTATTATTATTATTATTATTATTATTATCATTATTATTATTATTATTATTATTATTATTATTATCATCATCATCATTATTATTATTATTATTATTATCATTATTATTATTATTATTATTATTATTATTATTATCATTATTATTATTATTATTATTATTATCATTATTATTATTATTATTATTATTATTATCATTATTATTATTATTATTATTATTATCATTATTATTATTATTATTATTATTATCATTATTATTATTATTATTATTATTATTATTATCATTATTATTATTATTATTATTATTATTATCATTATTATTATTATTATTATTATTATTATTATCTATTGATAACATATATAAAATATAACTATAAATTATCACCTACTATAATTGAATAAATATATGTAAACTATCCTATATACAACTAGTTGTATTATTTACAATATTTACATTTTGGCTCAGTGATATTGCTAAAACTGGTACTCGAACATCAAGACAAAATGCTTTCAATTATCTAAAAATCAAACTTAAATATTTCATATCTTAATGGACTTGTAGGACGAAATAAATATGACTAGCTTCATATGAGTTTGTTAAAATAATTTTCTAAATAAATATGGCTATAAATTAATAATATACTAAGAGAGGAAAAAGAAGGGAAGACTACGAAAAGGAAGGAAGAAATGAAGGAAGGAATGAAGGAAGGATTTAAGGAATGAATGAATGAAAAAATGTATGCTCATGATACTAAAAGTTGAAGATGGCAACTTCTGGCTTATACGTCAGGCTCTCCTACAGTCTTCACTCCCTTGTAGTTTAACTGCATAATCACGGTTCAGGTTGTCCTACAGTCTTCACTCCCTTGTAGTTTAACTGCATAATTACGGTTCAGGTTGTCCTACAGTCTTCACTCCCTTGTAGTTTAATTCAAATCCTGTTTTCTGTAAGGAGCTGTCAGATTTGAATACTACAACTGCTACTCTTCCTCTGACTTGGGTTGTCACTGGCGAGTTATGATTACCACAAAGACGACACCCAACTCGGTTACGTAACTCGTCCAGAATTGCAACGTAGTCACTTCTAAAAACAAACAACAGAAAAAGTATCCATTAGAAAATCATTTTTATTGAGGATCTTTAAAAGTTTCAAAAATATTTAGACTAACATCTTCTCAGAAAGCGCATTAAATTTTGAGGTATAAAAATTTAGGTGACAAAATTTGTACAATTCGAGTACAGTAGAAGTTTTAAAAATTCGATTTATAATGTTTACAATTTAAGCAAGCTTTTTTACATACACATTTTAGCTAGCAGAAGCTTAACAGAACTGAAACATGAAAAGGGGATTTTTTGGTCTCAAAGTCAGATTGCAACATAGGCATTTTCTGATATTGGTTCATTGCCAATCTCGATCCTATCAGCTCTCGATGGACGCAGGTTCTGGGAACGAGATTGAGTCATTGCCAAACCACTAGACTTTGTACTGTTAGGTCAGCCGCTGACCAAGAAGCCAGAAGGCTCTCGGAGAACGACAGCTTGTATGTAATTATCACCGAGAAAATGATTACAAGAGACTTTGAACTTACCCACAGTCATCGTCGTGTTCAAGATGAAGGTGGTCAAATGTGATATCGATGGCTGCGTAGTCCTTGGGAAGACTGATGGTCCATGTACAATGAGAGTTTGCAGGATATACACTTGGGAAATTCGGTGATTGGAATGTACCAACAGGATTGCTCAGAACGCCTCCACAGACTGGAAAGAAACAACAAGATTGATTTAGATAAAGTAATTTAGGAAAGAAAACATGCCGTAGCGCCTCAGGGAACGAAATATTTTCAAACGTACCCATAGTGCTCTGCGTTGTAGGCCTGGTTGCTGATTCACTTTGAGGTGTGGTACTACTGGCTGTCGTTGTCACGTGATCTACTGTCGCTTGAGCTGTGGTTTGTTTTGCAGGGGACGAAGTGCTTGTTTCCATAACAACTTCATTTTTTTTCACTGGGATTGCTGTGGTGATGGCATCACGACCCCTTGTTGTTTTGATGTTTCCACTAGATGTTACGAGCTTTCTGGCTGTTGTGCCAGCTGGAGTTGGTTTTAAAGAGGAAGCGGTACTTGTTTCCATGGGGACTTGAGTTCCTTTGATTGTAGTCGATGTTGTCATGGCGACTCTGCCTGTCGTTGTCTTAATTGTTGCTGTAGGTGGAAGAAATCAGGCAATTGAGTTCAATAGCACTAAAGTAATCACATACAACAAGCAAACAAACCAGGATTTGAATCAAACAAACAAGCAAACACACAAGCAAGCAAACAAGCAAACACACAAGCAAGCAAACAAACAAGCGAACAAACAAGCAAGGAAAGAAAAAATAAGCAAACAAGAAAGCCAGAAGGCACAGAAAAGGGCCTAAAACAACCACATATCAATTCAAGCCGCAAGCACATGGCAAAGAATGCAAGCAAACAATCAATGTTACAGTATTTATTCTTCTTACTTGTTCGTGTTTCTTCCTTTCGGCACTTGATACTCTTCACCACAATGATATGTCTATCGAGTCTTCCATTTCCTTTCTTAGTTACATCACACTTGAAGATTTCTTCACTTTCATCTCTTCCTCGTGGCAGCAGCAAAGACCCGTTACCATGGAGCTTGAACTCACTGCCAACTCGTGAATTTGATTCGTTATTCGACGCAACGAGTAACAACCACGTTGAATCCTTTGAGATTTTCATCTTCTTGTGCCATTTGACTTGATCCAGTTTTTTCGGATTTGTTCTGTGCTTTGCGTCGCACTCCAGTGCAACATCTTCTTCTATACAAACTTTACGTTCGATTTTCGTCGCTTTACCTAAGTTTGGGAACATTTTTTTGTTAACAAACTTGAAAGAACTTATCATTTATCCATTTTATCAAAATTGTATTATTATCAATTTACATAGCTTTCGGTTGCTTTTTTGGTTAAGATGTTATCCAAATTATGCGCCAATAATTCAGACAATCTGAAGTATAATTTGTTCGTCTCCTTGAGTCTCTTTTCCACACTTACCACAAGCAACATTAAGCATAACGCGGTGTAGCTTCTTTGGTCCTTGTTTCACTATACACTGGTATTGTGTTTCATCATCAGGCTTCAGTGAAGATATCTCTAGCGATCCATTAGAATGGATAGTTAGCCTTCCATCTAGTGCTGTATTAGCGGTACTCAGCTTCGAGGTGCCTTGCCAAATGCTTGCTATGTGGATATACCTGCTTGCGTTTTTGTCATAGTAACGCCAACTCAGCTTGCCTTGGTTATTTTGTATAAAATTTAAACAATCTAGAATGACATCTTTGTTGTAACATTCTTTTTGATCATGTGTTGTTGCACTCAAAGAACCTGTAGCAATAAAAATACCGAAGCATTAGGAAAAGAGAAACTTTGCTTTTAACCATAACAACGGCTGTAATTTCTACTCTGGTTTCTCTCAAATTTCCGACCAATCGATTCTGGAATATAAAGACCTATAAACACATGGACATATAATGAAATGCAAAGCCTCATGGATGCGTTCATCAATGTGTTGTTTGTACCACTGTGGAAAATGGCGACCACAGACTGCTTAGACCATAAGGAAGTAAGTTGCAATACTTATACTTTCGTTCTTCTTTATTTCATTTTGTGAGGCAGGAAAAAAGGATTGAACTTTTATTGTTTAGGGGAGGGGAGGGGTGTAAATGGAGGCCTTCATCGTCCATGCAGAATAAAATCTGGTCTAAAACGTTTGGAAAAACTTGGAAATCTTAGCCTTTTTACCCAAGGGAACATTCAGTAGAAGACCTCGAGGCAGTTGTCTAGTTATTCTTAGAAGCACACGCAGCTCTTCAACACAGCGGAAGTGATTTATGAGCTGATAATTAGAGGATCAAACGTTGCGTGACCGCCATTTATCACCACAAGGACGTGCAGAAAGACTGACCACGTCAAATACGGAATTTAGATATGAAGCTACCACGACTGTAGCGGTTTTACCACACGTGTTTTCGAAATACTTTTAGGATATTAATCAAGCTCTATCTTCAGAATTCCATCGATATATCCAAAAACTCGTTTACTTCTGGATTGTAAACTGAAACGAAGATTTTCGCAAAAAAACAATTGCGCAAAATCTATCGCCTGGCAGATACCTTAGCCTGTCGTGAAAAAACAGCCTCAAAAATACCTACAGCGAGGTAAGTATGGACATTTAGTCCAGTTTGTAGCTAGATCAGGGTAAAACTAAAGTCATTTTAGACTTACCTTTGATAATGAGTAAACAAAACATGGTCTGTAATACTATACGAAGGCATTTGGTTCCAAGCATCGTGAGGTCACAAAAAACTCTTTTAAAAAAGTTAACAATTTTTTTGCACAAGTATTTTTGAGATGTAGAAATTTTTTTGTTTTCGATAAGTTGATCTTGGGTTTTTAGGTCTGTGGAATCTTTTCCTGATATTGAAAGTCGATTCAGGCTTAGACGTGTTTTCGAAAGTACGAATTCAAATGTAGATCTGTCAGGTCTGGGTCATTGAAGTCATTTTTATACCCGTCTGTAAATCGAAAATAACTGATTAGATAACAGTCAGGTGATGGGCTGTAACGAGTAACGCAAGGGTGAACCCCCTTCTAAGCGGAAAATCTGTAGTTCCGTCATGCTCACTAGTTACGCGGAAGTTTTAGGATATGGGTGTGGAATGACGACATGTGATTGGACCATTTCCATATAAGGAATGTGCATATCAATGGCTTTCTTGAGTTGAGTAACTTTGTTACGTGACCATAAGAATCAAATTTCGCATTTTTGCTAAAATATTTAATTTCAACAAAAAAAAACTACTTGATGGAGCAGGGTGATTTTGAACTTTTGGCGTACGTTTTAACTATATTTATTAATTCGATTTTATGGGATGACTGCGCTTCGCAGCACCTTATTAACGATACAGTTGGAAGACAAATTAGTCCCAGTCATATTTGCATCTCAAGTGTTTTCAGACTACATGTGGCCACCGCGGAAAAAAAGAGCAAAACTCTAGACGCAATTAATCGAAAAAATTCCCAGTACATTATCATGCGACTGTCTCGCGACCACCATCATTATTTCCCAAGTTAATCAGCATAACACATATACTTCTAGGATATTAATTAGTTCTTCGATGGTATTTCGTATGTCGTTGTTTACTCTATATCGAGTCAATAAACAAGAGGTTAAGTCAGCAGGAAATGCAGGTATTTGCTAGCGCCGGTTTCGTCTTCAAGTTGTTAGTACCGACTCATTTGTGTAGGCGTCTCGTAAACAGAGAAGGAAACGATGGGAGCGGTTTTTAATAACTGCACAAGTGGTTTTCGGAAATGCTTTATCGTGTGCACTTTTTGTTTCTAGGGCTTGAGAGCCCAGCTTGAGAGCACTCAGTCGTTTTTTTACTAATTGGCAAAAAATTAACAAATAATCTTTTAGAAATATAATGTAATAAGTACCAGTTTCCTATACGTAAATGTCTCTGAAAAAAGGCCAAGGTTGTAATCAATATATGCAACAGTATAATTTGTTACACTTTAGAAGTTGTGCAAAGCTTTTGAGGGGCTTATGCCTTTTAATAATAATAATAAATCGTTTATTTAAACAGCGCTATTTACAATAAAGATCAAAGATGTATATATACATATATATAGAGTGGTTTTCATTAACCCGTGAAACATAGTGTGCTTATTAAAGTGTAATAGTCAAAAACTCACAATAGAAAACAAAAGAATCCGAGTGAAGTAATGTGTAATATGCTAAAGTGTGTTTCACGGGTTTATGAAAACCGCTCTTATAATAACCAATGGAAAATAAAATTGTTCTAATAAAAATTAAACACTAACACTAATCTAATTGAAAAATGCCTGAGAAAAAAGATATGTCTTAACCTTAGTCTTAAAACTCTCTAATGTTCCTACATTCCTTTTTCATTTTATATCTTAATTACAATTAAAATATAAGATAGAGTGCATAGCCATAAAAAAAGCACTAAAGAAATAGTTCTCAAGTGTGCAAAATACTCTTAAGTTAAAATTGTTTAAATATACTATTTATCACTTATTGGGTAGTATTTTTCTATAATTTTCCGCTAGTTGCCGTTTAAAATTAAAATATAAAACAGAGTGCATAGCCATAAAAAAGTACCAAAGAAATTGTACTAAAGTGTGCGAAATACTCTTATTAAATTTTATTGTTTAAAAGATACTATTCATCACTTATTAGGTAGTATTTTTCTATAATTTTTCCCTAGTTGCAACTCAGCACTAGCTATACAATATAAGTCTGTCAATTAAGTAAAACTAGTTTTTGATGTGATCCAGACTAAAATATCCCCTGCTGCCAAATATTTCAAAGCTCATCACTTTGCCCAGCATTTTTTGACAGTTTTCCAAATTGCAACTAGACGAATTGGCACGGCCGCAAATGACTTGTGTTTGTCAGGTGCTAAACAAAACTCACTTTTGTCAGTGTTGACTAAGAGTAAAATATCCCCTATAGTTTCCAAAGCTCATCAGTTTTGTCTGCATTTCTTACAGCAATTGCTGAGTCGCACATGACCATAAATTCGAGGTCACGAGATACTAATATCCTATTTTTAAGAGTCTTACTACATTGGGTGACCGCTGATTTACTTGTGCCGCACCCAAACCCAAACACTGTTGAATGATTTCCTAGCAATATCCGTCAATATTATTATTATTATTATTATTATTATTAAACTCTCCCTACCCACCCCTTCCTTAGCAAAGGGGCCGTCTGAATTAGTATCACTTATTGGTTCTAAGACTTGCAACATTTTTGTCACTTGAGACACACTTAGACATTACATCATTTGGTAGTGGAAGCTCTTTGTACAGCTCTGCTCTAAACCAATCAAAATCTAGCATAGAAATGACCGCAAAACGGACACAGGGCGTAGCTCTATGTATACATTTCCCACGCTGATGAAATGTGCTTTCACGAGCTGGCCAATTTCAAACCATCTTACGTTACTAAACGCTGTGCTTGCCAAAACTCGGCTAAAGTGTTTTTCCTGTTTCGTGTACGACAGGGAAGTAAAACTTGTTGAGTACTGAACTTATCACCAGCCAGCGGCCAGGATTGAGCTAGTCTATCTTGATCAAGTTTCGATTAACGACTTATGCGGAAGTAGAACTGAAACGACTGTAGCCAGTGGCTGTCATGATTTTGATAAGGAAGGTGTAGGGATTTTAGTGAACATGTTTTGTTTTTATTCAACATATCAGATTTTTACGACCATGCATCACTCCCCGTACGGGGCTCTTCCGTGAGGTTCGCTCCACACATGTACACACTACCACTACATTCTATATTTACAACACTCATCTCACATGTTCATTTTTACGGAGGGAGGAAAACCAGAGAACCTGGAGAAAAAACCCTCGTGGCACAGGAGAGAACAACACCGGGAGTTCATTCTCATTCAGTCTCGAAGTGAATGCCGGCAATAAATGAGATTTCAATGGTATTTTAATTAATTAAAATGCCTTTTTCATCGAAGGAAGTAAAGATCTTTATGGTTTGAGGATTTCGTTGTATGTAGGCTTCATCTATGATGTATTGTCTGTGTTTCTTCCACTTTAATCTTTTAGCAATAAATTATCTTGATTGGAGATTTTTCTAATACAGCTATTTCAAAAGAAGGCCACAGGGGCGAACGGCTAACGACAAATGGTGATTGCACGACCAAAAAGAACTGTGCGACAATAAAGAATTCTTCATATTCATTATCATGCCTAAATATTGCCTGCACCATTCTGCGAAGACCTTGGATGGCGAGGAGTATGGCTCGTTCATGATCATCTTGTGAATTTTCAATAGACCATTTCACGGTTGTCGTCACTCAACCTCAGCCTCGATCGCCTGTACTTTAATATTTAGAATTTGACTAAAGCCCGTGGAAGTTTTAAGTATTTCATTAGATATTTTTGAAAGCGCTCGTGCATCTCGAAAATGGTCTATTGTTTGATAATGTGTACATTCCTTAAATTACCGTGAGCTGTAGTCAAATTCTAATGAATATATTACACACTATCGAGGCTGAGGGTGAGCGATGACAACCGTGAAATAGTCTATTGAAAAGGTCTCATTTTTTTTGCTGTTTAACCTCACCGTTCACCCCTTCAACCTTTCCGCAAAAATCAACTTCTAAATTCCAATTGGATAAATCCTATTTATTTATTTATTTTCTTATTTGCCTTTTTTTTGGAATAGCTATATGTTCTGTTTAATGGGTGCAAGTACACGATTCAAGTTGGACAGCCAACGAAAACGACTGAATGCTCTTCTTGAATTTTCTTAATCTTAGCTGGAGGTGTTTTTGCCACCACATTAGTTATTATGAGCTTTTGACAATTAAATAAGCGCGGAAGCCGTGTGAGAGTTACCGGATACGTCCTTTATTCTAACCGAGGTTAAACTGCTTTGATATGCAGTGATATGGTATTCATCCTATTTTATAGCTTTATCGAAAGCCCCAAAAAACTAAGCCCAATATTTTGAAATTCTTACTGAAATATGCTTAAACTTAATTCCTCATTAGCCCATAGTGTGTCAAAATGCAAATTTTTTCGAATTTCAAGCAAAATTTGGTTTAAAAAATTCGAAAAGCAATGACTGCTAAAACGGAAAAGGATGAAGGAATGAAGAAAACGATGATAAAGAAAAGAAAAGAAAAGAAAACAAAAGAAAGTTAAGATATGGGCTTCCTGTGGTAATTAGGTAACAGTCTTCTCAACCGTGTCCAATAATCCAAGATGGCGGATGAAGAGAATTTGAGTGACGAGAAATATTTTATCTCTTCGTGGCCTCCGGAGAGTGCGGTGAATTCTGAAGGCTCGCCTTGCAAAAGAACTAAATATGACCAAGATAAGGACAGCGTACCGAAACATGTTTACCTTGAAAATTCGTCTAAAAATAACCAAGTCGACACCGGAGATGGAAGGTCTGAGAGTAAATTAGTAAGAAAACCAGATGATTGCGATACTCTACTTAATTTAAACAAAACAAATGACAGTAAAGACTGTTTGTCATGGGCTTTGCCCGCTCTTGCCAAATGGTGGAAGGAAAGACAAAAATCCTTAGACATTTCTTGCGAGTGGAAAATTCCTGATTCAAATAATCCGAAGACAATTTTACATCACATCTCGAGGTATTTAGTGCCATATTTTATACATGGGATTATGTCTAAAAAAAAACTAAAATGCTCATTTGTAATTGAAATAATCCTTTAAACATATTAATAAATAATTCAAAGACTTTTTTGGAAGCATGATGTGTACTTGGAGTTATTAATTCATAAAAATACAGCTCTTGAGAATGTGTCCATGCAGAAAAATGACTTTCGTTGTTTCGTGACGTTTGCTTCAAGCAACAGGAAGCTTGTTTTTTTCTCTTCGTTGAACGCATTCCAAAGGACATATCTCGAACCATGTGGCTTTGGGCTTGAACTTTGCCATTAAGAAGTTGGTGTGGTTTCAAGAATATGTCTCGAGGTGATTGCGGGCGACAATAACCATCTGGATTCTATTCATTGGATATTCATAAACTTTACTTTAAGCTTACCAAAGAAGTATATCGCTCACGAAGTAAAGAATTTGGCCAAACCTTTGAAGCCTAATTTCGTCTTCTTGGTTCATATCCGTTTTCTGTGAGTCTATTTTTCCATAGTTTTATTCTGTAAATTATTGATATTTATTCAAAGTGCTTTTTATATATTGTATTTTTTTCTCCCTCGGTTGAGTTATTCTAAGTCTTTTAAGTTTTTAATATTTATGAGATGGTATTCAGAATTATGATCAATAATTTGTTGTCTTAAATTACTAAATCTTTGCTTGTGTAAACATATATACTATTTACATAGATGACTATCCTTTATCCTTTTCTCTTGATAATTCCTAGATTGAAATCATCATAGATTTAGTTATTTAAATTATAAATTGACAATGAACCCTAAGAAGGCAGAATCCTAACAATAACACTTCTATACTAATTAAGTCTTGGGGAGACAAATGATATGGAGTGATATTGGACTTCCTATTTGCTTTAGTGTCTTGGTCTCATGCATTATTGGCTTTTTAGACTTCCAGAGGCAAAGCAATTCATGATGGCACAAGTTAAACAGCTTCAGAAACAGGTTCCTTCTAAGCCTGGTTGTGTAGGAATCCATGTGACTTTAGCTTCATATTATACTAAAATGAGAGACTTGACCAAAGCTGAAGAGTACCTTGACAATGCTCACAAGCTAGACCCAGAGAATAAAGAAATAGTCTGGATGCAAGCAAAAGTACGTCGGGATAAAGATTTGCAGGAACAAACCCAAAAATTCAAGGAACTAATGCCTCCCCCAAAAGCCAAGGATCTCAAGATGAAAGAACCATTGAAGGTAATAACAATGTGATGCTTTTCTTCATAAGATTTCAATATTTATGATGCTAGAGAAAACAACACTTATCATGAATTCTTTGCTCTAAATCTAGCATACCTCTATTCAAAATTCATTTACCTTTAAAACAAATTCACAAATTTGAAGTCTTTGTAAGTTTAATTTTTTGTTATGAGCATTTAATATTAGTTATGGCTTAATTTCCTTTGGAAATCAAGCCTTGTACATACCATCTGTGGTATGTATATTACCTTTTGTTATAAAAAAAATATTTGTAAAACATCATTTGTGTGGGTGCTTAAATAATTAATTGAGGAACCCAGACTATGACTACGCATTCATTTTATTTTTCCTTTTTCTATGTATTCCTTTTAATAAATTATAATACTGTCATTTTAAAAAAGGACTAAAAGCATTGACATATTTTATTTTGCCAAAACATTCAAAAGCAATATGATATGGTGGCAAAATTTTTGAACACCCATATGGCATAATGCTCTTTAATTGAAGAACAATTCTTGAGAAATCTTTAAATTAATATTTAAAAATTAGATATTTTATTGTTAGCTGGAATCCATATTGTTGCGTGATGTTTTCAAATTGTTTCAATGGGTGATAACTTGTTGTTTAGACTAAAAAAGACCTGCATGAGTATACCACTGATATTGGTCTTCATTTTGTTTATATTTAGTTATATCGGATTTATTTATGGAAGTAATATTTTTCTTTTTACTTGAATCCCTAAAACGCCACACGCTTGTGGCATTGCTGTAAATCAAATTTGTTTGACATTATATTGTAATGTTATTGTCAGGTGTTCATGCTTGATTATTATCGCGATCATCATGCTAAAAATAATAATGTTGATGGTGATAAGTTAAGGAATACAAAACCTGCACGCATGTGTTATTACTGTGATATAAACAGTCTTGTAAAGCTTAAGAGAAACAAGCTTAGTTTGAGGCAAAAATATTTATAACATCAACAATAATCATAATTAAACAAGAGAGAAAGAGATGGAATAAATGGAAAAATATTGACATATTTCTTTATCAACAATGACAATATAATCACAATAATGATGAAAAAATCAATAATAATCAGTCCACAACACTAACTTTTTCAGATACTAGGAAATGGGCTAGTAAGTCCATAAATCAATACATTGTACAATACAATACAATATTTTTTATTTCACATTTCTATTAATATATACATTTACAGATTTATATATTTTGCTGTATTTTTTTTCTTCAGTAGAAATATTTTGAAGATTTTTTTGTTTTAGCAAAAATATAGTTATAATTTTGAAATGTTTAGTATCTAAATGAACCGTAGCCCAACAGAATTATCTTTACCAGCGCAGACAATACACCTTTACTGAATTCACTTGAAGGACCACAGAACAATACATGAAGGTTTAAAGCCAGGCTGAAATAATGTAGTAAATGTATGAATTTAAAAACTCCCGCCTGAACTTGAATATTTTGTTCAGACTGTATTCAGTCAAGCAAATTTGGAAAAGGTCTTTTAGTATTCCAAAAACCCCACTAGCCTAGCTATACACGCATCAAGCGTTCTGCGCTACTGCTCTAAGCACATGCTCAGGGGATTAAAAGGTGAGATAATATTTTGTAAAACATGTTATATTTTAGATGTTTCTTGTCAAACACAATTTTTATTAAATATTCAAGATCACGTACCGTTAAGCAAATTTTGAGTCAAATATACCAAAAAATATTTAATAAAAATTGTGTTTGACAAGAAAAATAAAACTAAAATACAACATGTTTTACAAAATATTATCCCACTTTTTAATCCCCTGAGCATGCACTTAGAGCAGTAGCGCGGAATGCTTGATGCGTGTATGGGCTATGGAGTGCTAATTTTCACTAGCTCGAAGATTAAGATTTACTAGTCCAAGACTAGTGGACTGGCCTTAGTGTCGAGAACAGTCTAAATAATATGCATTCATAGATGTAATCTATAGAAAATGGAGCTGTGAAATCATTCAAGTATGGTTTAGATCTCTCACGACAATCATTTTTGTTTTCTAGATCTTTATTCCAGTCATTATTAAAGTATTAGTAATAATTTAATAATAGTAAATGATATATTTTCTGATGTACTATAGTTGATTCAGACTGACGAGAAATTTATACAGAACATTTACATGTACGTGACATGTCTTTTTCTTTTCTGTCTTTTTTTTCTAAACTATCAGGAATTCTGGTGCCATGAAACCCACAGCACAATCAAAACACTATAGAGCTTTAAGATAATCTCTTCAAAAACGAATATTACACAGGAAATCTAGGGTTTTTTAGCTACAATTTTAAATGACAAATTATATTGAAATCTCTAGGCTTTGTGTATTATCATTTCTTAATCATATTTAAGATTACCAGAAGGCAAATACAGTCATGCACTAATGAAGAAATAGTAAAGAATGTTTTTGTAAATACCCCTACAGTCAAGAAGTGTTATCTATATTTTCTTGTGGCCTTTTGTACTTGGGTTATGTAGTACTGAAGTTAGTTGTATTATTTATTTCAAGTGAAAAAGTTTTGCAGATGTTGAAAGTGCCACTGAATTTAACTTAATTATATGATATAAAAGAATTACAAAAAATTTCAAAATTAAAAGTCAAATATGAAACTGTACCTGAATGTCGAATTCAGAAGGCTTATAAAATAATGAAAAAGCAAGCAGAATTTTAAGAGATTGAAAGAACTTTAGAGTAACATGATATCAATCACACTTCATGTTAACACCATTATATTGAAAATGAATGTCATATAATATAGACATTTTAATAACCATTCCATCTTTTATCCATATGAATGACACTCAAAATAGCAACTTGCCATTGAGAAAATTAAAATTACGGGATAATGTTCTGATGGCTGGTGAACAATTTTGGGAGTGCAAAAAAAAAAAAATTGCAAAAAAAAATTATAATTCTTATGGTCCAAAATTTGGGTCCAAAAAAATTAAAACATTCTGTCTACAATCTTTTTTATTTTGAGTTCTATGTGAAAGTGTTAAAGGTAGTAAGTAGGAAGGACATGGTATTTTTACAAAACATTAGACTAATTGTTTTCTTTTAGAATTTTGTATTATTTACTTAGCTTCCACTTAGGATCTTTTTAACAGAAATGGTGAATTTTTAACAGAAAAAGAAACTAATTTTTATTTTAATTGCATCCAAATACTCCCACTTGTGTTAAAAAGGGGAAAATTCTAATAAAATTATTCAATTATTTTTCCAGTATGTATGTATATACTGTATTTTAATAGTATATAATTGTATATTTGATCCAGGATATGGGTTTCAGGATATGATGTTTATGATGTTAATGCCTGTGGCTTGATAGATTAGTTCTTATATGTTACTGACTTCATCAACATAATTCATCAAAGCTTATCTTACTAAAAAAATAGTCAAATGAGCTTCACTGATGACAAAGAAATTAATTACAATTTTTTTTTCGCTGCCACTAATAATAAAATATGTATACCTGATAATGTTGTACAAGGTGACAAAATTAAAACAGCTTTGTTGATAGCTGTTATCGATTGAAAAAATAATAAAGTGAACACAAAAAAAGTAGTATAGATTAATATATTCTTGGCAATCCCCTTTTCTACTCTGACAGATTGATAAAGGATCTTTATGTTCAAAGTAATAATTATAAACTGGTGTTGAATATTTTATAACCCAAAAACATACATAAATATACATATATAGTCTGTTGCGACAATGAAATATAAGACATTTTTTTTTCAAGTATTTGACTACCTTGAATCATTAAATACCTGTAATGTGAAATGTATATATATTTTGTTTTAGGGGGTTTTCTATTGTAAATAATGCCTGTTTTTTTCATTTTTCATTTCTCATGGAGACCTTTATTTGGTATGTTATTGTTTGTTATGCTAGGTCATTCAATCAATTAATTATTTATTCATTCCTTTCATTTATTCATCCATTCTTTCATTCATTTATTCTTTCATTCAATCATCTATCCATTCATTCATCCATTCATTCTTTCATCCACCCATTCATCCATTGTTTTGTTTATTCTTTCATCAATCCATTCATTCATTCTTTCATTCATCAATCCATTCTTTCATTCATCAATCCATTCATTCATCATTCATTCTTTCATCCATCCATCCATCCATCCATCCATAATTGTTTTGTTTATTCTTTCATCCACTCATTGATTTATTCATTCATTCTTTCATCCATCCATCCATTCATTCTTTCTTTTATTCTTTCATTCTTTGATTTATTAATTCATTCATTCTTTCATTCACTTATTAATTCATTCATTTATTCATACTATTAATGTAATCTCCAGGTTGAACGTCGTCATCATTCCAACCTTGATGCAAAGGAGTTCCTGTTTAAGTATGCTGTTACTGGCACACCTGTTATAATCACAGGACTGGTGGAGCACATGACGGATGAGCCCTGGACGATACAATACATAAAGAAAGTAAGTACCTGAAACTATTCGTAGACTGCGCTGTGGGTGATAAGAAAAAACTAACAAGCAAAACAACAGCAACAACAAGTACTGTAGTTTTACATATTCTACAAACTTAGACATTCCATCAATTTGTTGTGAAATGGTATGTTGTGAATGGAAGAAAGAAAGGAATGAAAGAAAGAAAGAAAGCAAGAAAGAAGGAAGGAAAGAAGGAAGGAAGGAAGGAAGGAAGGAAGGAAGGAAGGAAGGAAGGAAGGAAGGAAGGAAGGAAGGAAGGAAGGATGGAAGGAAGGATGGAAGGAAGGAAGGAAGGAAGGAAGGAAGGAAGGAAGGAAGGAAGGAAGGAAGGAAGGAAAGAAGAAAGAAAGACAGAAAGAAAGGATGGATGGATAGAAGGAAGAAAAGAAAGAAAGAAAGAAAAGGAGGAAAGGAGGAAAGCAAGGAAAGAAGGAAGGAAGGAAAGAAGGAAAGGAAGAAAGAAGGAAAGAAAGAAGGAAAGAAAGAAAGAAAGAAGGAAAGAAAGAAAGAAAGAAAGAAGGAAAGGAAGAAAGAAGGAAAGAAAGAAAGAAAGAAAGAAGGAAAGGAAGAAAGAAGGAAAGAAAGAAGGAAAGAAAGAAAGAAAGAAGGAAAGAAAGAAAGAAAGAAAGAAGGAAAGGAAGAAAGAAGGAAAGAAAGAAGGAAAGAAAGAAAGAAAGAAGGAAAGAAAGAAAGAAAGAAAGAAGGAAAGGAAGAAAGAAGGAAAGAAAGAAGGAAAGAAAGAAAGAAAGAAGGAAAGAAAGAAAGAAAGAAAGAAAGAAAGAAAGAAAGAAAGAAAGAAAGAAAGAAAGAAAGAAAGAAAGAAAGAAAGAAAGAAAGAAAGAAAGAAAGAAAGAAAGAAAGAAAGAAAGAAAGAAAGAAAGAAAGAAAAATAAAGGAGGGAAGGAAGGGAGGGAGAAGAGAGAAAAGGTTTTCTCCTCCATCACTACAGATAACTGTAGTTGTATTACAACAATAATATTATTATACATTTGGATGCATATTTAACCAATGGTATAGTGTAAATTAATTTTTTTCTTATTAATATTTTTGATCCAAGGTAATTGGTCATAAAAATGTTCCCTTGAAAACAAGAGTAAATGAGTCAACGGAGTGGGCCAAGCTAGAACATTACGGCACCATGTCTGTGGAAAAATTTATTAACTCCCTACATGATGATAAAAAACCAAGATGCTTGTTTGACTGGAGTCTGTCGACCTTTGCACCAGAACTGGCCAAAGAAATCACAGTCCCTAGATACTTTGCTTCAGATTTTCTGCAGAGAACTGAAGAGGGCTCAATGTACCGGGACAGTTGGCCGAGCTTGTTTATTGCACCAGAAGGAATGATAACTGACCTGCATGTTGATTCATTTGGATCCAACTTTTGGATGGCACTATTTGAAGGCAGAAAAAGGTTTGATTTTATTATTCTTAAAACCTTTGATTTTGTTATTCTATCCATTTTCATAATTTGCAACCTTCGAATTACTAATATATCTATACTCTGAAACAACCTCTAAGCTGATCAAAGTCAGGGCATGGCTAATCCAAAGATAGAACCCTGAAACAACCTCTGGGCTGATCTAAGTCAGGGCATGGCTAATCCAAAGATAGAACCCTGAAACAACCTCTGGGCTGATTAAAGTCAGGGCATGGCTAATCCAAAGATAGAACCCTGAAACAACCTCTGGGCTGATCTAAGTCAGGGCAGGGCTAATCCAAAGATAGAACCCTGAAACAACCTCTGGGCTGATCTAAGTCAGGGAATGGCTAATCCAAAGATAGAACCCTGAAACAACCTCTGGGCTGATCTAAGTCAGGGCAGGGCTAATCCAAAGATAGAACCCTGAAACAACCTCTGGGCTGATCTAAGTCAGGGCATGGCTAATCCAAAGATAGAACCCTGAAACAACCTCTGGGCTGATCTAAGTCAGGGCATGGCTAATCCAAAGATAGAACCCTGAAACAACCTCTGGGCTGATCTAAGTCAGGGCATGGCTAATCCAAAGATAGAACCCTGAAACAACCTCTGGGCTGATCTTAGTCAGGGCATGGCTAATCCAAAGATAGAACCCTGAAACAACCTCTGGGCTGATCAAAGACAGGGCACGGCTAATCCAAAGATAAAACCCTCAAACAACCTCTGGGCTGATCTTAGTCAGCTCATGGCTAATCCAAAGATAGAACCCTGAAACAACCTCTAAGCTGATCAAAGACAGGGCACGGCTAATCCAATTATAGAAACCTGAAACAACCTCTGGGCTGATCAAAGTCAGGGCATGGTTAATGCATACTAGAACATCAGCACCATATATTGACCTCGGCCATTCATAGTATTTCAATGCCATGAGTTTATGATCATGATACCAACCTATAAAACAACAATAACAATAAGCTGCTCCTGATTGGTTTAAGTGGGAAGCTTTGTTTTTCAAACCTACAAGCTACCCCATTAGTGTCAGCACTGTCAGTAATAATTTGCCGACACCATTATACTATATTTACCAACTACTTGCTGTATAACAACACAGGGCCGTAGCCACTGGTACAGTTCATCTGAACCACTTTTTACCATCAGAACCTGCACTTCCCCCTCTTAAAAATATTTATTACCCTAGAAAACCAGACCACTTTTTTTAAAACCAGACCACTTTCCAAATAGTGGCTATGGCCCTGAAACAAGATCTTGGAAATTCAAGATGTTCCATGATCTTAACAAGGTGTTCAACCTGGAGATCATCACCATTTTAACCACAGTATTCTATATCAACAGATGGACATTTTTCCGAAAAGAAGATCTTCCCTGCCTTTACCCTCATTGTGACCAAGACTTTAATATTGTCTTTGATGCGAATTTTTCAAACCCAGACCTTAAAGACTTTCCTCTCCTTAGCACCATTACTCCTATCCAGTGTGTCCTGGAACCAGGAGAACTCCTCTTTGTCCCACAAGGATCACCGCACTATGTTGAAACGCTTGAAGACTCGCTGGCTGTATCAGCTAACTTCATCGATCTCTCAAACTATCAGAGTGCTGTTGAGGAATTAAGGATTATGGGTATCATTGACCCACAAGCCAAGAGTTTGTACAACCAAGTGTCGAGTGACAACTTTCCCACAAAGATGTGGAGTGAACAGAAGGATTTGAAATGGGAACAGTTTAAAGAATGGCCACGGAATGAGTATGAGATGTATGATATTGACTTAGTGGACTGTCAAGAGTAAGCCAGTAGTAAATATACAGACCGAGAAGATTGTCTTTTATTTAATTACAGCTTATTGCTCAAAATTATGACCACATTTAATGTATTCGCATTACTTTTATGCACAGGCTTTTGTATTAAATTCACACATTTCGAGGTGACGCTGACTGCTTTGACCAAACAAGGTATGTATAAGCTTGTTTGGCTGCAAAAAGCCTGTTCATAGAAGTATGTGAATACATTAAATGTGGTCATACTTTTGTGTGTCGTGCTGCAAGAGATCTAATAATCATTCTAGTGTGTTATAACATTGAACCCAGCTTAAACGAACAGTATTTCCATGGTATGAAGAAATTAAGTAAGTTGTTAAATAAACTAAATATATTATTGATATTTAAAAGGGAAAAAATCAGTGATTTTCAGCTAAGTAAAAAAAGAGTGTCCTGATTTAAAAAAAGAATATAATTCTTAAACAGAAAAATGAGTATTATGTTATTTAAAAGAAAAGTACATCTCATATATAAAACTTAGTGTGCACATGATAAACTCATGATAAAGCAATTTTATTTTACCAGTGAAAAGAAGTTGTATAATTAGTGACTAACAGTCAAAGTAAAACTAAAGAAAACAATGGAAGAAGAAGATGGTTCAATGTTTTCATTCATTTTCATTATCGTAATCAATTACAGCAGCGTACAGTGATTTTACTGAAACAAAGTTGTATAATTAGTGGCTAACAGTCAAAGTAAAACTAAAGAAAACAATGTATTATGGTTACTATTACACTTTAATAATTACACTTTGTTTCACAGGGTTAATGAAAACCACTCTAACCCATGAAATAAAAATTGCTTGTTAAAGTGTAATAGTCAAATAGACACAAAAGAAAACAATGGAATTAGAGTCTACTAGAGTGTGTTAGTCTGATATCTATTTCACAGCAAAGAAACTTTCTACTAAAAGTCTGTAGTTTGGTGAGGGGTCATTGAGAAACATGTTATGTTTGAGTCAGGGGGCTCAACCCAAAAATATTATTTTAAAAACAAACCCCCATGCATTGCCTCTTAGTACCCTATAAATTATGTCCCCTATAAATTATGTCCCCTATAAATTATGTCCCCTATAAATTATGTCCCCTATAAATTATGTCCCCTAATTCTCCCTTAGCTAGAATGATTTTACTTGGCCTGTCAAAAATAGCCAGATAAACATAATAGAAAACAAAAGAATCAGAGTGAAGTAGTGCATAATATGCTAAAGTGTTTTTCATGGGGTTTATGAGAATCACTCTAATGATTTATTTTTAGTGCTTTTTCACAGGCTTATTGTGTGTGCTCTAAACTAAAGTAAATTTTATTTGCAGGGGAGGAAAATACTAAGTTTATATTGTGTGACATTATATAGTTAACAGATGGGGATGGTTAGCTAAGATATTTTGGTTGTGTTATTGATGGTGAAAACGATTTTTAGACGACAGGGACTGCTCATGGTTGTGCCCTATATAACCATTCCTAGGTCGAGGAAAAAACTGGGTAAAGTTGGCAGTGTATTGCAGGACTGCTTTAGGGCACAAAATAAATGTCATCTTGGAAATATTATTCCCTAAAGCAGTCCCACAATGCACTGTGATGCCAAACTTAACCCTCGGAAAGGTTAATGCTCACCATGCTTGTAATTCAATATATTTAGTGGTGTGTACTTCATGTCAGTGTTTTGTTTATACTCATAGTAAAGTTTTAATGACTTAAGAATGTCATGGCATCTTGATGTATACTTAATGAAGTCTAGTCCTGTTGTTGAATATAGACCCCTTGCACATGACGTCAGGGCAGCTCAATTTGGAGGGCAAAACAAAATAATTTTAATCTCATGAGAACTGGAACCTAATAAGTTTTGCCCTCCAAGTTGAGCTGCTTTCCGACATCCTGCAAGGGGTCTATTCTGTGCAACATGTCAGTAATAAACATCAGTCATCATTCTATGTGGAAGTCATTCCTTGTCAGCAAAAAGTCATGTTTACTAATGAATGCATTGATGAACACCTGTTACACTACAATTTATTGTCTCACAATGCCATTGTGTGATAAATTGATTTTGAATTGCGCAGTGTAACAGGCATTGTCTCACAATTTTTGTTGCACAGAGTAGAATTTTACTTTTCGCAGACTGCAGTAACTGCCAACACCGCTGCACAGTGTATCACTCCAGCAACTTTTCTTGCAATATTAAGACATTTTTAAGTTGTTGCAAGTTGTGGAGATCGTGTTGCAGTGTAATACCCTACATTTTCAAGTATTGTGAGACAAGTTGCTGATTAAATTGGACAATATAACAAGGCCTTAAGACACCAACCATTTTCACATTTTCTCCTCAAGCTTCTTTGTTTATTTCAGGTTGGCACATCAATGACCAAGGCTGTTACATTCTATGCATTCCTGTGTGTTCTCCATTGACCAGAAATTGAATAATTAGACAAATGAAGGACAGTGGTAAATGTTTGTTGACAAACATGTTTCCAGCTGTTTAGTACAGCTAAAGTTTGGGGGGAGGGGGTCAAAATTGTGTTTCTTGAAAAAATTGGGCAAATCCCCTATAGAATGAAAAGGATATTGGAGAAAAAAAATCCCAGTTCTTTATAGTAATTAAATCAACATGTCATGTCTACTAATTATCAATCCATTAGATTATATTCTCACATACATTACACTACATTCATTTTACTATATAGTTGAAATATATTTATTCCTGTTTCATGGATTAAGAGTTTGCACTAACTCAGAAGTTATGAAAGATGTGTAATTATGGTACCGTAGATCAATGTTTCAATTTTACTCTATATTCATAAATTATTCAAAGACTTGATACTAAGGATTCACTTGTTTGATGAACAAGTACATGAGCCAGACAATTTTTTTTCTTACATGACAATAAGACAGAATGTAAAAACCTGCAGTAATTCAATTAATCATGACTTATACAATATATAACGTACAATTGTGTCAAAATTGTACAAATAATTGATGACAAAGACCGAGTTACTGTAATGTACATTTTTAACTTTGATAAAAAGTTAATTTATTACAATTTAACCTGTTTTATAATATCTATTTCACAGAAACAATACCATCTCCAGCTACAATAAGGTAAATATTATCCCAGATGTGTTTTAGAACCAGGTTTTTCTTTGTTTGATTTGAGTAGCCATCCAATCTAACCCTTCAAACAATCCTTGCCCTTTCACAGCGCAAGCCGACTGCACAAACCAAGGTCTATTGCGAATTTCATTCAGTTTTAATTTCTCTCGTATCTCAGAAGCACTCAATGCTTCAGGCATATCTTGTTTGTTAGCAATCACAAGTAAGATAACGTTCTGAAGCTCGTCTTCATTCAGAAGTTTCTTCAGTTCGAGTTCAGCTTCTCCTATCCTTTCCTTGTCGGAACTATCCACCACAAAAATGAGCCCCTGGCAACCTTGAAAATACACTCTCCACAAGCTTCGTATCTTATCCTGACCTCCTATATCCCATACAGTAAAGCTAATATTCTTGTAGGTGACTGTTTCTACGTTAAAACCCAGTGTTGGAACAGTAGAGACCACTTCGTCTAACTTGAGTCGATACAAGATGGTCGTCTTGCCTGCATTGTCTAGACCAATCATGAGGATCCTACACTCTTCTTTACCCAGAAGACGACCAAAAATCGACGTAAAGAAGTTTCCCATTTCCTTTACGGTTGATTTTATGCAGCTAACTATCACAAATGACGCGAAAGTCCCATTCAAAATACCAGTATTGTTTATGTTTCTGCTGCTCTCGTCAAATGATTCAAAACGGACACATCACTACTAATTTGCATATCGTGACCGGAACAAAAACATTAACCTGGATATCGCGGGCTCATAAACAAGATGGCCGACGTTCGGTGGACTAAACTGTTTGCTGCTCAGAATAAAATTTTATTTTTAATTAGTGGAAGAATGTGTGGCTGTAGAAATATTCAAATGAAAAGATTTGGTTTTCAAGCTAGGCATTTTTATCAAGGTAATATGTTTTGAACTATCGTTTGTGGACATTATGTAATAAGCTACGTATTATGGTAGTTATGCATACGGTATGGCTGTCATGACCCCAACTCTTCCCATGGTTCTCCTCGCGCATAACATCCACATATGAATAAGATTAGGGTTATGAGGTAAACCAAAAATGCGCATTATTTGAGGGGGAGGGTCCAGGATAATTTGAACCTGGTGCACTTGGATTATACATGCTAGACCCCCTCCCCCCGCGTAAAATGGATGTACATGTAAGCGAATGCCGCTTATTTGTCTAATATCAAAGACATCAGATTAATACCAATCTTTTAATCACATTTAATCCAGGGAACCCTAAATTGTCCAGATTACCAGTTATCCATCACGACGAGTACAGCTGTCCATGGCCAACAAATCACAGGTTCAAGATGGCCAAATTTACAAAACTGATGGAACATCTAATCAAAGATAATGTGGTTGTTCCCCAGCAAGTACTCAACCCCACCAAGGCTTCTTATGATGATTTAATAACCACACACACTCCAAATTATGTTAAGAATTTTATAACGGGTTCAATAACAGCGGAAGAATTGAAAAGGACTGGGTTTCAGTGGTCGGAAGGATTAGCAAACAGGTGTCAGATGGAAGTAGGTATGATTATTATATTATGATAGGGAATATCAAAATTAATCAAGTATTAAAGAGGGGTGTGGCCCTGGGGGGGTACTTTAGGTTGTTTCATACGGGGATGCTCTGCCTGGACTCTTGACCCCTTACCCTTTCCTATACCAAATTTCTGCAAAAAGGTACCCCTTTCATATACCTTTGAAGAAAATCTACCCCTTTTTATACCAAAACTCACAAATTTCCACCCCTTTGCTATGCATGTGGCCTGAAAAAAGTACCCCTTTCGGGTGGAGCATCCCCATATAGTCCATTAAAGGGAGTACCCCGGGCGTGGCATGGAGAAGAATATAATTTTATGATGATAACTGATGATAAAATAGGTGGACATGTTTATAGACATTGCCATGTAACTGCACTTTTCATATTTCTGTGACCTCTGAGATTTCAGACGTCTGGCATTTTGGCTTCCGTCAATAAGATTTCGGTTGCAAAATTGATCAGAATGAATGAGTTTAAATGAAAGTAACTAGAATGTGATGTTTCTGTAATATTTGATTCCTTTCAGGTGGTACAATTCTTGCTGCTAAGATTGCATTGCACTATGGCCTAGCTTGCACTACAGGTGGCGGCACACATCATGCGTATCCTGCACATGGTTCAGGGTTCTGTATATTCAATGATTTAGCAATAACGTCCTTTCATCTGCTGGATAACAATCTTGTATCAAAGGTCATGATCGTTGATCTGGATGTTCATCAGGTATGCTGCAACAGTGTTACAAATTAAATCCTCAAGGCAGGATTCTCTTACATCTAGAGATGTGAGAGTCCTTAAATCACCTTTCAGGGGCGGATCCAGGAATTTTCAAAAGGGGGGGGCCGGACAGGATCAAATTAGGGGCATAGCGTGGCCATTTTGATAAGACACCTAAAAAATCGCAGAAGCAAAAAAAAAAAAAAAAAAAAACAATGTGCGCACTACAATGTTGACACTGTTCCATAAATTATTACCAAGTTTTAACACATTAATTTCAAAAGGGGGGCCGGATAGGATCAAATTAAAAAATAAAATAAATTTCCTTAATGCATGAGGCAGTAGAAAAGCAAAAAAAAACAAAACCGGCAGCTAAAGAGGGGGCCGCGGCCCCCCCTGCCCCCCCCCTAAATCCGCCCCTGCCTTTGTTCATAGAGAACAATACTTGACAGTAATCAACTGATAAACTTGTGGTCCTCTTTTGACGTCTCTAGTTGATTAGGGACAAGACTGCCATTAATGTGGTCATCCCAAGCCATGTGAAGGTCTAACCATTCACAGATGTATCTACAAAGGCAGCACTTTTTTCTCAATTTTAAGACCTTGAATGTTGGTCAGGCCAGAACTCGAACCATGACCTCCAGCACAAAAGACCCACAGCATAGAATCACTGATCTCATACTGTTCCTATAAATCTTCTTCTTTTAGGGAGATGGAACTGCATTTATATTTCAAAACAACCAAGATGTTTTTACTTTCTCTGTGCACTGTGAGAAAAATTTCCCAGTGCGCAAACAGAGTAGTGATTTAGATTTAGGTTTACCATGTGGGATGGAGGACAAGGAGTATATTGATACAGTAAGAACACATCTTGCATGGTTATTGGATAGTTACAGACCAGATATAGTGTTGTATGATGCCGGAGTAGATCCACATAAAGACGATGTTTTAGGAAGACTCAATCTTTCTGATCAAGGTAAAATAAAATTTTGTCTTACAAATTTTTTTAGGGTAAATTTTATTTCTTACTAATAATAGTAATATGCCTTTACTAGGGCTGTTTGACAGAGATACAGAAGTATTAAAGATGTCCTTATGTCGAGGGATTCCTTGCATAACAGTCATAGGTGGAGGTTATGATGATAACATTGATGTACTAGCCACACGTCACTCAATTGTCTTTAGGGCAGCAACCAAGGTTAGTTTGCACAAATACTTAGTATGTGAGTAGATTTTCTAGTTGGTTCTCTCCTGTCATTCAAATAACCATAAAAATCAACTCATAAATTCCAATTTGATCATGGAACGAGGGCCACAGGTTTGTTAGCCATTGCCCTGGCTATTAAGTGCCACCCTCATAAAACAAGAACAGGGTTTTTTCATACTTTGTCATACAATAACATTTGTTGGTGTTTTTTTTTCAGGTTTGGTCTGAAAATGTTACTTGATGATGTCTGTTGTACAAAATATATATTTAAGATTAAAATTATTGTTATAAATATAGGCATGAATTTGATAAAATATATTTTATACTGATATTCTGTGACTGATCATCATTTTCACATGAGAATTTCTTTGTCAACTGTGATCAATCAGAATGAACTCGGGTGGTCCTAAATTTGATTTATGGAAGCCCATACACAAGATGTCTGGAGTCGGTAGGTCGCAGAAATATGAAAAGCACTGTAAGCCTGAGATGAAAAGGTCTGTTCTGCAACACCACCACACATTTTCAGCATACAAGCATCATGAATTAATTTCCCATAAGTGAAGTATGTGGTCGTAAAATGAACAAGTTGCAACCAAGGAAGAAGTATTTGTCAAGTTTGTAGATTCATCTTTGATTTTCTCATCTGAGTTCATTTCACTTTCACTTTTCTGGTTTTTACTGCTACCAGTGTACCAATCTGCGCCATATGCTAGTTCATAGTTTTCCTTGTAAGATAAAAGAACCTCGAGCCCATGAGAATCTGAAAAGGTAAATGAAAGAATGAATGAATGAAAAATATTGGTTGCAATCATTTCCATAGTCAACGAACTTAAACATTTAGATATTTAGTGTCTCCACACCTTACAACACTTCCCAATCACTCTTACAAAATTGTACAATTTTTTGTTGTGATGACGTTGCTTTTGGTGGATGTCAATCAAGTGTTTCCACAACATTCAATAGGCATGTGCCCAGCTTCAAAACTTTGTATTTTCTGACAATGTCATGGAAACATGTCGATTGACATCCACCAAAACCTTCTTTTGTCATGGTGGCAAATCATGTGTGTGATTGGGAAGCACTGTAAAGAACCTGTTCGTAAGAGACACACCAACCAGTCTACACCATTGCCTAATGAAGACTAGCAGCCTGCAGGCAAAACGTTGCGGTCCTCTACAAATGACCCTCAACTGTGCGACAAAAGAATATCATTTCTTTCTGTATGTTATTGTTGTTTCTCACCTTTGTCATGAGAATAACTTAACACATGATATCCATCATACATTGTTGCTGTGAGCATTTGATTCCCAGAATGAGGATGCCACTTGATGCGCCACACCCCTCCTTCCGGATTAGATGAGCATAGGGGTTTCTTCATTTGTCTTGTGTCCCATACTAGAATATTTTCATCATAACTGCAAGACAATAGCATTGTTCCATCAATATGTTGCCAAAAGCCTTATTTCTATAGACCCTTGAACTTTTGTGTAATATTTTCCCATTTTAGACCACATGTCATTCCCTAGAGTATGATAAAATTCTTTGTTTAATGGTTGTGCATGAGAAGACACATGAATATGATATGAATACAACTCAAACAAAGAATCTTATCTCAAGAGAATAACGTGGTCTGAAATGAGGAAACATAACACTGAAGGTAAAGAGGTACATTGACCTTTCATGCGAATACTTACAGAGGAGAAAGTAACATTTTTTACAGTCATTCTCAGTTATGTGTGCCTCTTCAAGACAAGACATCTCACCTCAAGATATGAACTTGGTGGACATCCATCAAAGGCATTTCCTTGTACATTGTGCAAGTTTACAGAACGTCTAGCAAAACCTTACCTTCCAGTAGCCAAAATGTTTTCATGAACAGGATTGCACTGGATGCTGCTAACACCCATCTCATGCCTAATCAAACATAAACTTATATTAATGAATTCATACTATTTTGTTCTTGCCTGCTGAACACTAACTTCATCAAAAAGGTCACATAATGTTAATTTATATATAATTTTAGTCATTTATTGAAAACACATGCATCTAGCCTGTGTGCATTTTAAAAAGTCTTTATCCCCGCTATAAGGAATGGCATATGCGTACAGTTTATAGTACCTTTTGGAATTAAATATTGGTTGAGTACAGTCTGTTCTTGTGTCCCATCCTTTAAAGCGGCAGTCATCTCCCCCTAAAGATTTTCCAAAGCTTAATTAGCAATGTTATAGTTGCTGACAGTGTGATAAACATGTGAATAACTATTGAGCCAATTCCAAAAAGCAGAGCACTTGTCTGCTTCACCTTGGGACCAATTGTTTTAGTTGAAGAGGTTTGCATGTGGTTAAGAATATTGTTTTGTGTTTAGCTTCACCTGAATAAACAATATTGGGTGTCCATTTGTTGAAGGCTGTTATCCATGCTTCATAGTCATGTCCAGTCCATTGTAGGAGTTGACAGGGCTCCAGTGATGTTTCATTACACTGCACAAGTGTAATCTGCCCCTTTGAATCACTTACAACACATTGAAGCTCACTAAAAAATAATAGTAACAAAATCATTTTTCTTTGGTATTAAACTATTCATTCTCATACAACAGTGAATAATTCTCAATTTTTCTCCCTGTCAGTTCTAATAAACCTATATGGAATTTGCTTGAGTGACTTGACACAATCTCTCAAGTTTTTTATAATGCATTTACTTTATTTTATTAAGTCCAACCTTGACTTGGAGCCATTACTTCATGGCCACCCATTCAAGCCAATTTGAGAAAGGTCTACATAACATTTCAAACCATTATAAATAAAAATGAATGAGATAGGAGGCCTTCAAGAGGGTTGTGTGGGTTTGTAAAGTAGAGTGATCAGCACAAAAAGAAATTGTCCAAGACTTACTTGTTTATTGTTGATGACCAGTCTAGAGAAAGGCAAATTTTCTCTGGACCAACAGACACACCTGTTTGCTCTTTTAATCCAAAAGTATCATCCTTGAAAAAGGTTTTCAAGTTTTAATCAGTATTACTGAAAGAAGCAAGCATGCTAAATTGAGGAATAAATCATATTTACTTCTTGCTGTGAGAGTGCGAAAAGCTTCAGCTCTGTCTCAGCACTGACTGCTCCCAAGACAGCTCTGTTGTTTACTTCTTTGGGATACCTGTAAGTATCATATCATTGAAATAGATGAATAGATAAATGAAGTGTGAAAGATGGACAGATGACATAATTATAACCGTTACCATTTCATGTCCAGAATCCCAGCTCCCTCTGAAGTCGTGAACAGTTTCTCGAGATTTCTATACATATAAAACAATAGAAGTTTAACCTTGAATCACAATATCAAGTGACAGTAAACATTTAAAGTACTCTTAACTCACTTTTCTGACTTGTCTAGACGGTATAACTGCACATTTCCCACGCGTCTCGCAGGGAGAGCTTGTGTACCTTCCTCTAATGAAGCCGACCCTGTTAGATTTTTTGATTCAATAAGCTGATAAGTACCACACACTAAGACATCTTTAAAACCTTTAATTGGACACCATTCTACAGTATCCGCATAAAAACCAGTATCTTTAGTGCACAATGTTTTGTATGTTGGCATTTTTGGAGGAAGATACTGATATTGAACAGGCGTTCCACGGCTTACCGGGGCTGGCTGAAAAGTACTAGAACTAGAAGAACCACCAGCGAGTGATTTCGTGCTTTGATCGTATAAACTTCGTATCATAGTCGTAGTATTTACATCTTTAAAATATTCGCTCAGAAAAGATATTCTTATCAATATATCTATATAATTAACTACATTAAACATAATTTTACATCTTAGGCTTTGAATTTATGAGCAAAATTAAAAAAATACATAAAAAAAGATATTTGCTTTTTCGGAGTACATTCGTGAAGTCGTCGTACCTCAAACGGAAAATCACGGAAGCAAGATGGCGGCGAACGCGAATAGTCGAGGTGGAGGAATACAACGCGTTTTACAGAAATTAAATAAGTCAATAGAAGAAGGGAGCTATTATGAAGCACACCAAATGATAAGGACTTTATATTTCAGGTTTGTTGGCGCTGAAGTAATTATTTTAGTAATAATTAGACGGTTATTTCTTAATCTTGAACAGCAAGTCTGACGAAAACTAAACAATTTCGTTATAGAATTTTAAGCTTAAGAGCTGATATGTTTAAGTTTATCCCTGTTTGCGAGAAATTATTGGTAGTTTTTGTTTTAAACCTTCCAGTTAATAGAAAACAAACTATGATTTACAAGATTATAGAAGGTTTTAAACATTTCGTTTACGAAAACACATAAGATAAGGTTATATGTAAGCTTAAGCTTATATCCACGAATCAAAATTTAATGAGTTTCATTTTGCATACCGGCGTTTCTTTGTTGTGATATTTTGACATAATGATATCAACTATATAAAGATTATTATAATGGTATTAATGATGGTGATGGTGATAATGGTGATAATTAATGATGATAAGGGATTATGATAATGTTGATGATGGGACCTGGTGATGCTGATGATGCTGATTGCATTGTTGATGACCGATGGTATATTTGTGATTTTGTTAATGTTTCTTATGGTATACATAGGGAGTTGGTGTATTAGGATAAGTATTTTCAATTATTCCTATTATCAGGTAGCTAATTTTTATTTTTATAAACTTCTAGGTATACATCTCAAAAGAAGTATAACGATGCTGCAGAATTACTGCATAATGGTGCTTGTTTATTCCTGAAGCACAAACAGGTACTTGGCTGAGAGTTTTTGTTTTATTCCCAAAGTCACTTTGCTTCTACAGTGAGAACATGCTTTTACAAAGATAACCAATCGTCATAGTGAATAGACCTCATCAGCTTGGGTATAATGTTGTCCCATTTCAGACCACATTCCCCAGAGTATCATTTCATTGTTTAACGGTTGCACATGAGAAGATACATGAATATGGATACAACTCAAACAAAGAATCTTATTCTCAAGAGAATGACACATGGTCTGAAATGGGACAACATTACCCCAAGCCGATGAGGTCTATTGGCAGAGTTACAAAACCTTCACCAACCTTTTTTTAAATAGCTGTATAATGGCAATATGTATGTCCTAGGTTGGAAGTGGTAATGATCTGGCTCTTCTAATGTTGGAGTGTTTCAAGAACTCAAAGCAACAAGCTGATGATACTAGTATACAGAAGATAATCAGTATATTCAAACTTTATGGTCCAGAGGATTTCAACGACAGACAAGAATTCATACAGAGAGCACTCAAGTAAGATAACCACAAATTCCCTTTAGGGGGCTTTCATTATTTTATTACTGTATGGGGAGGGGGGAGGGTCAGCAATATTGGGGGTAAGCAATTATTGTGGGGTTCACATTATTTTTGGTCACATTACTGTGGGGGGGGGGGGGTTGTTACTAATTGTATGCAGCTTTATAGGGGTTTAGTAATAAACTGTGCGAAATATAGGGGGGTTATGATATTTTTGCCAAAAAAGGGGGGGGTGGGTAATATTTTGAAAAGACAACAGATGATTTTGGCAACCCCCCATACACTTTAAATAAATGGAAGCCCCCTTACACACCCCCTTGATAATTAGCAAAAACAAAGGAAGTATATTATGTTTATTGGCAAGTAAGGTTGGTTTACAGTACCTCATATTGTAAGTAATTGGCTCAGAAAATGCTATCATGAAACAGGTGGCAAAAAGCCATCAAATGACCAAAAAATTGCTGACAGATGATAGACAGGCCACCGGGTGTGCTAATCTTGCATTTCAAAACTTGTCTCTCACTGTTGCATACTAATTTCTGAGTGCAGAAAAATTTGATTCTATCCTTTAATTGTTTCTAAGGTTTTCCTAGGTACTCTCAGTCTTTTACCCTCCATGAAAGAAAATTTTGTTTTGATCTGAGCTGTTCAATATGGCCTTCATCACATTTGATAAATGATTAACCATAATATGAATTTCTTTTAGTTGGACAAGAGAAGTAGATGCTTCACAAAAATTTGGCAATACTGATCTTCACCATGAATGTGCAAATATCTATTGGCAAGGTATGTCTACAGTCATTAGTGTAGTCTAACCTATGTAGTTCTCATGATGGACACTTCTACATGTATAATAGGTATAGAAAATGATCAAGCTACAAATGCTTTTGAGGAACAGGTATAGCTCTGTTTGTTAGTGCGTAGCCTTCAGAGCTTAGATTTCAATGGTTCGATCCTCATGATCTGCATTATTGACTGTTTTGACTTCTCTCTAATCTGTGTAGCTTCAGCATTGAATACTCTCGAATTAGAGCACTGATGGAGAGAGGAGGTAAACTGTGCACCGTCAGCTCCCTGAGATACAAACCACATAGCTGAAGGAACTACCAACATTAAATATAGTTACTTAACCTTTACGTTTTACTTCCAGGTTTAATATAAATGTATTTTTTTTATTTCCGCAGAGAAAAATTATGGAGAATCAAGATATCATTTTTTATATACTCATGATGGACAACAGTGTGCAAAAATGCTGATTGAATTTGCTACTACCAGGGGGTACCCTGGGGAACAAGATTTGTTTGTGACTCAAACTGTCTTGCAGTAAGTATAGATTTTGATTTACTTAATTATAACCTGAGCATGAAATGTGCACTTGAAAAATATCTATGAGTAAGTTTTGGAAATGGTACCTGGGTTCATTCAATTCACATAAGCAGTCATACCTAACTCTTCATACCCGGCCAGGATTTCATGATGAAACAGTATTATCCAGCCGTACGAAAAACTAAGCGCGAAAAGGATTGTTCTTGTAATTCGAGCGGCCCTCGTCCGAGTCTTAAAAGTCATACAGTATCTCACAGAATTTGAGGAGATGGATTGCAAAGATTTACTTTAATTTTTTAAACAACATGTATACTTCAACTTTTTTTCTCTAAATTCTTTGAAATGCATGTTTTTGTATTGGGAAGAGACTTGGAGCAAGGGCCACTTGGCTAAGCATCGAAGCGCACTGTGATTGGACGGTTCGTGCGTGCTCCGGACACCTGGATATAAGTAATACTAACTGGCACCAAACAGCACTGCTACACTTTTTTAGTACTATTCAGGGGAAAATAAATTTAGTAATGTATTGGTGTTTTTAAAATCAGCTTTCAGCCATCATATATCCAACATCAACATGCAGATCAGTGACTAGTACTCCTGTAGACAGGTGTTGAACATGTTCAAAAAAATAAAATAAATAAAGCTTCAGGGCTTGTAACTCCTACTCCACTTGGTGCAACTTCTACTCTTAAAACAATGTATTTATATGGATTAGATATGAGCACTTTGCTTACAAGATTTTTTCTTGTGCAGGTTCCTTTGTCTACCTAATACTACTACTGCCAATATAGTCTTCCTCAAATACACTAACCACCATCCAGACTTTATTGGTCAACAACCTCCATTCCCAAAACCACTGTTAAACTTTGTTTGGTTACTCTTGTCAGCAATTAAAAGGTAATATATAACTATTAATAAGAGTTAATGAATATAATCATATTGTATAGCCTGGTTTTACGTTTTACGGGTTAGTCCCATCACATGAGGGTCGGAAAAATATTCATTGTAATTAACTACCTCCTTAGTTGGTTCAACTGACCAACACTGCAAATGGTTAGACCTCCACAGGGCGGTGAAAAGGTTTAAATTTCCATGATCTGCGATTCAGAATTTTTTGAAACGTGAATATTTTGTGAAATTAATAAAAATAGGTCTGTGATATATATGTGAATTTCAATCTTCCCGTGATGCATGATATGCTTATTTGGTGATTTGTGATTCTGCATTAATTTCCCTGAATCTTTGTATCAAGGTTATTTGGTTATTTTATTTTCTTGATTCATGAATTCACGAAAAAAATTGTTCATCAATCATGATTGATACCCCCTCTTCACCACCCTGTTTGAACACATAGCTGGGATGACCACGTTACAATGGCAGTCACATCCCCATCAACTAGTCACATTAAGAGTTTATCAGTTTATCAGTTTATCTTACTGTCAAGTGTTATTGTCTATAGCAGAGCTTTCAATAAAAGGCGGCTACCAGCGGTTTATCGCTGGATACTTCACCTTAAACTGCCGGCTATTTTGACAAAAAATTAATTCATTGCCAAATAAAGTTACGGCCCCTTGGGGGATACGGACCCCTACTTTTTTGGATTGACCGTCTACTCCAAATATTATTGAAAGCTCTGCTATAAGCAAAGTTGATTTATTTATTTTATTTTATTGCTCGTATTACCATAGCTTTACTAACATCTACTACTTCTCTTTCTTTCAGACAAGGATCATTAAGTTTGTTTACTGTCCTATGTGAGAAGTATCAGCCAACATTAGACAGAGATCCTACATATAAAACAGTAAGGAGGAATATTATATTCTCACTGATTTTGAGTTGGGATATAGAGATTATCACATGTTAAGAGCCTGATATCGTTTTTATTCACAAGTTTCCCATCATATTGCGAACAAGCGAGTCCACGAGCGAGTGAGTGATATGATACGGAAAACGAGTGAATAAAAATGATATCAGCTCTTAACATGTAATAATTTGTTTATTACACATTAAGGGTCGATTATATATTATTATATGTCACGAGATTTTATTGGACAGTTTGCCGTGAAGTGATATCATATCACTTCACTAAATAAATATGGTTTTTATTCACAGCTTTATTTCACGGATATCAATCCTAAATGTGTAATGAAAAAGAATATTTATCAATTATTCACTGAAGGCAAAGTAAATAACAGTGAATATTTGCCTAACACAACAAATCAAAATATGGCAACCAATTTGAATAACTATTGTTTTCGACTGACTAACCTCTCATACATGTAAAAACACTTTTATGTTTCCATGTGAACACAATGCTAGTCATTCCAAAACAATATTTGTATTGTGTATAAATTTGTGACAGTGGATCAGTGGAGTTATTCTATATTATCGTGACAAGGTTATTAACATAGTTGTTACAAATTTCTTTAGTATCTAGACAGGATAGCACAACTTTTCTTTGGTCTCCCTCCTCCGCAGCCCACTGGGATGCAAGGAATTATGGGTAAGGAAACCTTTCATGGGTAACATATTTCTCAGATGAACTAATGTAACAGGTGTTATTATAACGTAACTGTACTGTTAGAAAGTTATTACACTGATGATGTCATATCTTCAAAGCTGCAGTATGGGCACAAAGTCAACCCAGGGAGGGGTGCACCCTTTAGAATTAAACGAGAAAAAACATTATTTTGTATTGGTTATCTTCAAAGTAGGAGCAAATGGTTGACCCAGGGGAGGGTGTGCACCCCCTGCACCCCTCCCCTGGATCCGCACCTGCTACATTATCTTAATGTAGTACAATATCAGGGCTTGAAATAACAGCCAGTCAATGGACAATGTCTGTCCAGAATTGGAACTTGTCTGGTCAAATCTTTGCCTTGCTGTTCATTTTGACCAGTAACATTGAGCCAGAAATGGGGTATATGACCAAGCTAAAACTAATTTGCCCAGTCATCAGGACAGGTGACTGACCGCATGTTATTTCAAGCTCTGAATATCTATTTCTTTTGATATGTTCCAGGTGATTTAATGCAGACTTTGTTTTCTGATGAAAATGGACCACCAGGTGTAAATATCCCAGTTCCAGATGGAGAAGACCTTGATTAATAGGGCATTTTACTATTAAAAATTTAATAGTTTATAGTTAGCCATTTAGAATATTATGTTCACATGCATGACAGAGCAGTCTTCAAACAACTGAATCTACAATTATAATAAAGTGCACACAACAAAATCATGAAAAATTATTAAAACAAAATGGCAACCTGCAACGTATGGTAAGGTGTTCATAAGTAGTTGACCCCATCTTAGCATTACATTAGGAACCTTAAGCTGTAGGAGAGCAATACAGGTGACAATGTCAGCAAAGTTGGTGTGCGTAAACCTTCGATTGTATTATTATTTCATTTTTGTCTAGCATTTTACTCAATAAGTATCCCAGTTTTAGAGTTAAATGACGTCTTTTGAGAGCGCTTAACTTAAGACCAAAATCAACACAGATGAGCTTTTGGCATTGCCATTCTCTTTACTACCTAAAACAAGGACATTTAATGTTGTACTTTCAGCATGACGGCAATGATACACAGTGTTTCGTACATTCCAACAAGGGTACACTGAATATCGCAATTAGTGTTATTGTTTGATTGCTGTCGTCATCTTACCATCCTCGGCTTAAGGTTCCCTATTATCAACCACTTACTGACACCTTACCATTACATTACCACTTACCACAGAGTAAACTAGGAAAATCTGTTGGTGATCCAGGAATTTTTGTGTCCACATTAAATAGGTGTCTGCTGAAATATAAAGGTTTGTTTTATAGTAATAATAATAATATAATAATAACTTTATTTACCCTACAAGTAAAATATATGAGAAGAAAATTTTGGGGTCCTAGTAGTAATTTTTCATGATTTTATTTCTTTAACTACAAGCAGTCTCCTTATTTTCTTAGTCACTTTCCACTTCTTGTAGTAGTTGACCACATGGTCAAGGGGGGATGAAGGATTGGTACTAATTTTCACTTGACCAAATTAAGCAAAGCTTAAACTATAGGGTGGACAAAAGAAAATAGGGGGAACTGCTAGCAGTCTAACGATGCTAAATACTGTAAATCTCCAAATATAAGCCCTGGGGTTGTATTTGCCCAATAGGTCTTTTTGGCCTTAGAACAATTAATCTATGTGATAAGGGGCTTATATTCAGAGGTTTACAGTTACAATTTACAGTGCCTAACTGTGGCCACCCAATTAAAATCAAGACACTAAAATCAATATCACTAAGGTAAAGGTTCAAATTTTGACAAGAAAACTCACTCAATTATTTCACCTTGGCATGTTTTTGGTCCTTTCTGTTGCAAACATATATAAAATCTTTACTCGTCTGACAAGACTTTGACCTCACGTAAAAATGTACAAATTCTTGTTCACTGATTGGCTAACTTGTACAAAATTTAATTGGGTTGCCACGGTTAAGCATGCCACACTATAAATGCATTAGCATTATTTACATGCATGTATATGATTATATACCAGTTTGAAAACAAGTTGGTTGAAACAAAAAGACAAAGAAAGAGAGACATATAACAGTCTGTTGTATTATGGGTCAAACTAGAAAACATCAATTAATAGGTATTATATTTTCTTGGCCATATACTGGAAACATTAGAGTAACATTGAAATTTCATCCAGGTGCTCTTCACTATTTCGTAATCAGATTTGAATGTGTATTATGATTCAACCTTTTTTGATTGTAGGATAGCATGACACAATCTTTATTTTTTTGTTATCTGTCAAATAATATGTGTCACCAAAGTTCACTTTTATTTCATCTTTAGAAACAGTAACCATGAGCACCCCAAAAGACAGGTCGACCAATTGTTGGTCGATAATTGGTTGACAGGTCATCGACAGTTGGTCTTCTTCTTCATAGCCACAAACTGAATGACACAACCTTTATTTTTTGTCCACTGGCAAATATGTGCCACCAAAGTTCTCACTTATATTTCATCTTTATAGACAAACTGAAAAGGTATTATTAAAAGTCCTCATAATTTATCTTCTGTTGATGTTATATGAAACTTAGTCATGTTATTACACCAAAATCGTGGCCATTCTAATTTGTGTTTTATAACAGATTGGAAATAAAAAAATATTGCTTGCTGTACTAGCGTGTGCATTTATGAAACATAAAGGTATTTTTCAGAACATGTGAGGAATATTAAGAAGCGCATTTCAATAGAACTTTTTGGATATCTACAAAGCTCAGCAGTAGAAGCACGAAGTCAACCCAGGGGGGTGCACACCCCCTGCACCCTTCCCCCGGATCTGCCTGCACCCTCCTGAACAAATTTTGGATCCACCCCTGATTCAGTACTAAGGTAAATAGAATTTCTGCTGCTCTTCAACTCTTATGTTGTTCACATATTCATGTTTGTGAAATTATGCGTTAAAATCTTAAAATAAAGAGTAATTTGAAAACTTAGATTCACAAAAACCGTAAGTTTGGGCTACCTGTGCTAAATCTCCCAGGAAGCACTACGGTTCTTTACGTCCCCAAAATGCCTTGCGCGCCCAACATCGTTCTTCTTTTTTCGTGAACACAACCACGTAAGTATTTTAAAAAGTTTTCTTTCTAAATTCAATAAAATCTAAGACATCCTTTATCGTTAGTTCGTAAAATTTAGGCAGAACAAGTCTTTATAATATGCGGCGACGTTTGGTAGCTGTATTTTATAGCTGAACCACGTTGTTTTGTTAGTACGAGGATTCAAAGACAGGCTTCAAAAACTCGTGATTGGTGTTTAGGAAACACCACCATTCAAAAATCACACGTGAAGTAGTCATAAACATAGGCAGATTTTGTTCAAGTTTGGATAACTGCGAAAGAAAAAAGTGTAAAATAACAAATGTTAATTGTCTTTTTCTATGACTTGTAGCAATGGCGGACGCAGAACCAGCCGGTGGACGAGGAGACTTCCGTGGAGGATTTGGCGGTAGAGGCCGTGGAAGGGGCAGAGGACGTGGACGCGGTCGCGGAAGGGGCCGTGGAAAGCAAGAAGATAAAGAGGTACATAGATATAATATCACCCGGCCTATGAAATCGATGATCGATGAAAATCGCTAACAATCAATAACAATCGATATCAGTTAATCGATTGATATTGGGAATCCATGATCAGTCGATGAACTACCTTTGTGTGACTATCGATTTCGAACGATTTTCATCGATTTTTGATTTGTTTCATATGATATGGTTATGTAGACCATAACATGAAAACAATTGGAGATCACTGACGACTATCGAAAGCAAACCATATATCAAGTCACAATGTGAATTTTATTTGCATTGAATGCATTACCACGTTCGCCTCAATGTTTTCCATTTGCAAATTGGCCAAGCTATGGAAAACATCACCCACTTCAGCTTGAAAGATGCATTGCTGATGATTGTCAATCAGTCGATCATAATCAATGTTATCAATCGGTCATAATTGATATCACCAAAGACTTTTTTGACTATCAATTGATCATTGATTGCTAAAATAATATCAATCTATATCAATTGAATAAACATTAATCAATTGTTATTGAATCATCAATATTGGTTTTCCGATCATCGGCTTTCATCGATTGCATGGGCCGAAATTTTATTATTTGCTATCATCGAGGGCCACCTGAAAAATCTGGAAGTAACAACGCACCCTGACTATAATTGAAGTCATTTTTATTATTATCATTATTATTATTAATATTATTATTTATTTTTATTGTAGTGGGTACCAGTAACTAAGCTTGGACGTCTGGTCAAGGATCTGAAGATCAAAAACTTGGAACAGATCTACCTTTTCTCTTTGCCTATCAAGGTAATTCTCATAATTTGAGAATACCCCATTCAAAAAAAGTGTGCAGTTTCATTTTGACAAAGTACCAACTTGCTTTTCCACTAGCTTGATTGGCAGCTGATTCTGCAGAGAATAACTATAGTGTCGCTATCTTGGTAACCTCTTTATGGTATTCCAGGACGATACACTCTGACACCATTTATTGACCATTCTCATGCAGTTGCCATGTTTTCTCTCAAGGCTTAACATAATGGCTGTCATCGAACAATGTCTGGCAAGAATTGAAACTTGTCCAGTCAAATCATTGCCTTGCTGGTGAGCAAGAAAAGAGTTAAGACTGAGTTTGGCTGTTCATCATGACTGGCCACTGACCAGCCATTCTTTTAAGCCTGAGAAAACTTGTTAAAACCTAAACCATGATAAGATAGTTCTTCCATCATAATCCCATTAATTGAAAGCATGTTATAGTGCTTGCAGTCACTTTTATATCTAACAGTGAACTTTATATGGTGTGTAGGAATTTGAGATCATTGATTTCTTCCTTGGTGCTGCCTTGAAAGATGAGGTTTTGAAGATCATGCCTGTGCAGAAACAGACCAGAGCTGGACAGCGAACAAGATTCAAGGCCTTTGTTGCCATTGGAGATCACAACGGACATGTTGGTCTTGGAGTCAAGTGCTCCAAGGAAGTGGCAACAGCCATCCGTGGAGCCATTATCTTGGCTAAGTTGTCTGTTATTCCAGTTAGACGTGGTTATTGGGGGAACAAAATCGGTCTGCCCCATACTGTACCTTGCAAGGTAAATATCTAAGTACCTCATTTATCACTTGGGTGTGAAAAAAAGACAGGCATTGAGCAGTATGCTACTGTGTCTGCATATGTTACTTGCAATTATGATCACAACGCTAGTGTGAACAAGGCTTAAGCCCATATAAAAACAGATTTAAAGACCATGAGTAGGCACTATCAGTGTCATAAAATATTTTTGTTTGGAACTTTGGCATGGATGGCAAATTAAAATGGTGTTACTGTCCTGTTTTGAGGCTAGAGTGCAAGGAGAAAGGAATTTTGACCGTAACTGTCAAATTTCACCAATATTGTTTTCATGTTCAATTCAACTGCAGAGATCAACATCAACCTTTAAGATCTTTCTGTCTTTGTAACATTTGATGAATCATAGTTAACCATTTTTCCCTCTCATGTTAATAGGTGACAGGAAAATGTGGCTCAACCCGTGTGCGTCTCATCCCTGCACCCAGGGGTACAGGCATTGTTTCTGCTCCAGTCCCCAAGAAGTTGTTGCAGATGGCAGGTATTGAGGATTGTTACACATCTACCAGAGGACAAACAGCTACCCTTGGAAACTTCGGTAAGTTTCTGATTGCTACTTGATTGACTTTTCTTTCGTTATTCAAAATCAAGTTACTGGGAATAAATTTTGGAAGTACTGTTATTGAATAGTTACCATACTTTTCTGGTGTAAACTTGTACTTATTTCATGTTGAACCATTATTAATTTCACATTTTTAACTTCAGCCAAAGCAACATTCGCAGCCATTTCCAAAACCTACTCCTACCTAACACCAGATATGTGGAAAGAAACTGAATTCGCCAAGACTCCTTACCAAGAGTTCACAGATTACTTGGCTAAGAACCATGTATCAGGACAGAAGTCTGCCCCAGCTGACGCAGCTCCTAAATTCTAAACTGTCCAGTTGGAAATAAATAAAAACTGTGTTAATGAATTTGTGTCTGTTGTTTTAGACTATGTTTGAAAGGGGATTTGATTTTTAACCTGTAAAATGATATCTGTTAAAGTCTCGAATAATTTAACAGATGTGTCAGATTTGAAATGTAAATGGTAGAGGACAACTTGAGAGAAAAGAGTTGTGGCAGGTTATAGGGATGATTCACACAGAAATTTTTGTTGTAAACATGACATAAGCAGATTGCATGTGGAAGTTGTAAGCAAGAGTTGTACTGTTGACCTTATGTTGCAACATACATACTACTCTGTTCAATCATTGGATATTTTTGGGACCCCAAGTTTGCATAGTATCACTTAGAGCCTAATCAGATGAAAGCAGCAAATGTAGTGAATTAACTCCCCTGCTATCAAGTGCATGTCATGAGAGCCCTTACACAAAATTCCTCGCTGGAGGTACATTTGCATCAATACAAAGATGTCTAGAGGGGGCAGGTTGTCACAAAGTGTTGCTTTGACCCCAAGGTTGGTAAATATTAAGTGTGTGAGAGATTGACAAAAGATTAACTTACTACTATTCTCATGAACAAGTGAACTCTGTAATTGCGAGTTTTCTGTTAGAATTTGGTTTTTCACAGCTGCCAGTCAAATATTAGTCTCAGTAGGAAGAGAGTGTTGCGTGACGACCCTAAAAACCGCTGCGGGGGAGACTAGTCAAATATAAAAGGTACCAACTGATTAATTTTGATTGACAGATTGCATCTTGCAGCCACCAAGTTAGCAGGTTTATGAAAGCAGTAGCTAGCATTAGACTTAATACTGTTCTTTCGATCCCTATGCTGGCCTTCATAATGACAGTACATGGGAATGAATCAAGTGGATTATCTATAATACACTCATGTATTGATTAAATAACCTTATTTAAACAAGATAGAAGATGAAAAGCTAGGAAGAAATGATAAAAAGAATTATTGATTAATTATTAACTTGTTCAGTAGTTCGTAATGTATGGCAGAGCATTGGGCAGGTGAAATTTAGGGGGGATCCAATGGGGAGGGGGGGTTGAAAATTTTTATCAGAATCGAAGGGGTATGTTGGGGGAGTGTGGAAATTTTTTTGGAGGGACTGCAGGGGGGGGGGGGGGGGGGGGGGTTAAAAAAATGTGTTGTTTAAAAATTTTGCCTGCCCCCCTCGCCCATCATACATTATGAACGCAGCCTAATCTCTTGGCTACAATAATTATTATAAAGGCCAGCAAAATTTCATCCTTTTACTCTTGAAATTAAGCTGCATTAGAAACCACCATGAGGGGTATTGGAAATCTGACCACTAAGTGGCTTGCTTGAGTAGGCTCTTAAAGATAATGGCTCCAAGGTAGATAACGGTATAACGGTACATTAAAAAAGCAAATATAAAGAAAGGTAGCTGAATCAAGCTGGAAAAAATTTCTAAGATCAAGTCAAGTTCAAATTCTTTTCTATGGGACTTAATTGGCTAGGAGAGTGAGAAGGCAGCTTTTGGCTTACCAGGGGAGGGGCTATATAGCTATCTTTGACTTGAAGTGCCTGCCATGTATTGATAGATTTGAAAGGTTTTAAGAGTCTGACATCATTTTACTGAAATATTTTGAAACTGTATAAATTTTGGTCAATAAAACTGTTCAATTTTTACTGAAAATGATTTCAAAACGCAGGGAGGGGTCTTGGAGTGGTCAGGTCTTTGAGTGAGGTCAAGTAGCTAGTGCCAGTCCTTCATCCGTGTATATTAGACAGCAGCTTTGCTTGACTGACTTGTAGCTGGTCTGTGGATCCTTGTTTAAATCAGTCAAATATCTTGCCGAATTGCAAAATATACAGAGCTCCAGGCTTAGTTATTAATGTGCTAGGACATGGCTAGTGCTTATCAGCCTACAACAGAGCATAGAGAGTCACAGGAGTCTATCGGAGTAACTTGTAATCCAGCAAGATGGAGCGGGCGAAAAAAAAAACATGATCTTCCTAAAGTTCACGTCAGTGAGCCTTCTGGAAGTGAATCTAAAGACCAAGGCGGATCTAACCCAAGGTAATGATCATTTCTACTGATATGAGTATAGTTTTGATTCCACCTTGCTGGTGTGTTTTGATTGTGGGTTAGAATAAAATTCTAAGGTGGTTGACTCAAGTTTTCAAACATTCATAAGCAGCTTTTATGTCTCACAGTTGTAAGATTAGCAAGACTTATTTTCAAAATATTCTTGAGATCGCATGAACCGTTATGTGCTATCCAAGTTCCGTTTGTCAATTACTAGTGCCTTGTATTTAACCAAGTTCTCAAATAAAGAGGTGTTTGTCTTAAAAATAGGTTGTTTGCCAGCTGCATGAAGCCTCAGAGGACGAGTGTAGCTGTGACTCCTTCTGGCTCCATCGCTTCTCTGGCTTCCCCTACAACTGAAAACCCTGAAGATAAAGGCAGTACAAGCAAATTAGAAAGAGCCAGAACCATTAAAAAGTAAGTAACAATTGATCTCTTAATGCTCTAAGATGCGATCTTTATTTTCTGTTGACTCGAAAATGATAATTATTTAACAGAATTTTACGAGCTCACTTCCGGTTGATGTATTTGTGCATTTTTATCTGCATGGAGAGTAAAAGGTTATTGTTCTCCCGCGCCTCCTTCGTTCAGTTCGTTGATTTTTATTTGAGCTCCTGGGACTTTTTTGCTGTGTTAACGTTTCGGTTTCGGAATTTACTCGACGAATCTTTGTATCACAGACCTAAAACTGAAGCAGTTTTGATTTCCAATTGAAGTTTTATTCTCGTTGAGTGAGGACTTATATTCCACTACAAAGTTACGGTATTCGGGAACAATTCGTGCTCAGATTCGGCATGATTTCCCTGCTTCTTCTAAATTCATAGTGTAAATAAAACTCTGACAAGGTCTGTTCACTAAACACTCAACAAAGACCTGCCGCTGCACATGTTCAATCGTTCTTCAACCAGTTACTGCGATTCTTTGATTTTGGACTCAAGATGGCGTTTTCTCCAGATAGTCCGGAGCCCTGTGATAGTCCTTTTTCTTTACCAAGTGTGTTTAGTTCTTTGAATTCTGTTCCACAATTAAATAGTGTTAATTCTCCGTCCAAGACTGGCAGTAATGCTAAGATCACAAGGTAAAGTTGTGTTGCATTTTTAGGTGATTCATTAATCATGTGTTATTTTTCGTGTTCTTTTGTGAGATCGATATGTTACCATTACTAATCTCTAAGGCATCTTGGTGTGAATATTCGTGCAAAAGTAGATTTTTCATCACTTTGTTTTATATAAAAATCACAAGGTACATTGTTATTCACGATTATACCACGCCAATAAAGCAATGTGGTACAATAGTGCCATTTACTGTACTTATTACACGACAAATCCTATCAGAAAGGTTATGTCCTGGCTTGATCCACAAATATTTATCAACTTTGTACATGTAACCAATGCTTATAAAGCAGTGTTTTCGACATTTTGATACTAAATTATAAGATTGCATGAAATTATGAATGTCCAACCGAGTCATCGCAATCATTAGTTTTTATAATTACATCACTTTCATATTGATATTTTAGTCTAGTCTAGAATCTAGACTAGACTAAAATATATACTGATATAGTTTAGATAACTTGTAATGGTACCAGTAAGTAGCAGAGTAAGATTTATCGAAGTATGACAAAGTATTGTGCCTTTAACCATGAATGTCTAGCTGGTTTGCAATTACTATTATCATTACTATTTATTTACTTTTTCGATAGCCCACCATAGTTAAGGTAACTTATCATGATTATGGACATCAGGGGCACATGACTTGTGCTATTATAATATGAGTGGTCAAGTCACAAACTTAAACAATCAAATAATCCTTTAATATGATTACTTGATAAGGAGTTACAACACATTTTGTTCATTTTTTTATAGGTTTCATTCAACTGCCTGCTATAATAGTTAATACTTAAATAATAAATCTAGTAAAGGATCCTTTTATGAATGCATGTGGCAGCAAAAAGCAATATTTATAGCCAGAAGTGATGTATATAATCCAAGTTCAGACGTGTGTGTGTGTGTAGGTTATTAGATTGCTCATAGTTAATCCATAAGAGGTTTTTCATTGAACAGCACAAAAATATTGCAATTTCAGACTCTTGTTTCATTATTGAGTTATTACTAAATAATACATTTATTTTTATGCTGTGCCACATGCATAGATCATGAGTAATATATTCATTCAATAGCAGTGACAAACACTTTTAAGGTATACATGAATAAGTGATACAATTTATGATAATTTTATGATATAATGATTTTATCTAAAGCATCTTTTGTTCCTAAAACCTATTCTTTAATTGTGTTATAATAACATTTCCCTTTTATTCATGTCATAGTGTTTAACAAATTTTGTTAATTTAATTACACAATAATAATAATATTATTGATAATTGCAGGCATAAATTCCTATTTCAAGACTTAGTGAAAAAAATGGTCTCTTGTTTTATCCTATTCTTATTTTTCTTCACTTCTGTGGGCCCTTCCTCAGCCTACCATTTCAGAGATCTAACCATCAAATTTTGATATTTGACTTTAAAAACTTTGTTTGATTAAAATTAACTGTGGGGTAATAAAAATTTCTATATAATTATTAATTTCTAAAAATACCTAAACAATGCCAACTAACATCTTCGCTGAATGGTACAGGCATATTGTTTAGGTATTTAAGAATTAAATTAGAAGACATTCTGATTAATAATTACTCGATCCACAGTTTCTTCTTTCAGTCGTGTAATAGGCCTATTGAGGTGCTCTTTTCATTTCCGATGTTCATTTTGACACAGCTGCTCGATTTAAGGGGGTAGGGTCACATGACCTGTTGTTAAAAAGGCCTATTGCCAATCATCAATAATTATTATTGCCATTTGCCATTTGTTCCTTCAACCTTTTTTGAAATAGCTGTTTATAGAAAAGAATAGTGTTGTACATGCAAAAGTATATGTAATGTATACTAGTTATACAATGGGTTCGAGTGGTATACCGTGGAATATCCCACAAGTCACTTGTAGTTTCTAATATACACACAAGCATTTAGGCAAGTATGTATACAAAGAAAATACTAGTGACGAGTGGAATGTCCACGGTATGCAACAAGAAACTATCGTATAACCATTTTATCTGACATCATAGAAAATACAAAGTGGAACTGCAATGTCTCACAGGAAGAATCGGTTGAACACTGCTGAATATACAACAGCTTTCCTGCTTTCTGATTGGCTGTATTTTCTATAGTGTGGGATAAATACCAGCAAACCTTTAGATTGGCCACCAGTGGATATTGATAAAGCTACAGTACAGACCTCTTTCGCATGATATCAGAGCAGCTCAAATTGGAGGACAAAACAAAATAATTTCGATCTCATCAGAATTGGAACCTATTGTTTTTATTGTCCTCCAAATTGAGCTGCATGCTGCAATTTTGCTAGTATATAACATGATCCTTGATACAAATTTACAATAAATATATTTTATAGTATATTCATCTAATTCACTTGAATTATGGTGTAAAATAGTAGCATTGAATCATCCACAATAGAATATTTTTTAGAATCAAAAGATCAACAAATTCATGTAATTTTTTTTTTTTTTTTTTTACCATTTTGTTTTCTGTGATAAATATCTTATTTTAACGTATGTAGATTATTCATATACAATTTATTTATAAATTCATCTTATGTCACTTGTCAGAAAGTTATACTTCATTTGTATGACATTTTCATGGAAAACTTTATTATAATATTATGATAAATGCATTGTCAAATTTTAGTTGCTCTAACAGGTGAAAAAAGTGTTTTTAAAAAAATAATTTCCTATGTACTTCAAAAAATTTACACACACAAACCTGGAAAAGATGTTCATGAATAAAATACATTTTATTTAAATATATAGAAAAATAAGATAAACTTTAACAGTTGCTCTATCTTGAATAAATAATTTTCCACCAGTAATAATTGATCAGAAATTAAATTGACTGGTTGTACATTATTGTCTTGCTCTTTGACAATTACAACCTGCTAGTTTCTTTGAGCTGTTTCTGTTTAACAAGTGTTTGAAATATATTTATACATGTCATCACCTCTTTAAATTTGAATGCAGATAATTTTTTCTTTTTTTCTTTTCTTCCTGCTGTGCACTTGATGCTTTATTCTCATGAATCTTTAATTATCTACAGCATGAGTTTGTTAATGACACATTTAGATCGATAATGTATTCTAACTTATGAGAGCTAGCTATTACATGGTCGATGCACTAATGGTTAAAGGTTGATGCCATAGAAAATGACAGCAAGGACTCAAACAACCGAAAATATGTAGGTCAATACTTACTCTAAACTCAAATATTTTTTGTTTTTGTGATAATTGTTAACACCTTTCTGTGTTATTGGTGTTAAATTCCCACCCAAGTATAAATCATCATGATTATTCATTTAGGAGTTAACAAGTTACAAAAAGGTAGACTTCGATTTCTCAATAAAAATGATGAGTCTGAATGTATAGCCTGAGAGAACACACGTTCTTTCACTTCCCAACAATCATTATTTTAATTAATAGACATTTGTAGTTTTCAACATTTTATAGCAAAATTTAATGAACAATGCTGAAAAGAGTTTTTTTAAATAATAGGTTAATTTTACAAAATGATTTTCGAATATTCTTTTTATATATTTTGTATTTTATTCTTTATTATATTTATACTAATTTCCAGTATTTATATTTGTAGCATAAGATATGTTTTATCTCGTGAATCAATAAACTTTATTATTTTTAATTATTATTATTTATGTTATTATTATTATCTTCATTATGATTATTATGATTATTATTGTTAATTGGAACATTGTTTTTCTTTGTTTTCCTCATAAAATGTAACATTATTTATTGGCTAAATTTCTATTTATAAATATGCTTTGTTTTTAATTGATTATTTATTATACGACACATGCTTTATCACACTGGTGTGAATAGCCTTTTTGAGGCAAATATCTGGGAATTTTTATTTGAATATAATGTAAATATAATATATATTATCATAATGATTATGGTTTAGCTCCTGTTTAAGAAAAATTGTACATTTAATTAATTCCATCCATTCATCCATCCCCCCTATCAATCAGTCTGTAATTCCATCCATCCATCCATCCATCCATCCATCCATCCATCCATCCATCCATCCATCCATCCATCCATCCATCCATCCATCCATCCATCCATCCATCCATCCATCCATCCATCCATCCATCCATCCATCCATCCATCCATCCATCCATCCATCCATCCATCCATCCATCCATCCATCCATCCATCCATCCATCCATCCATCCATCCATCCATCCATCCATCCATCCATCCATCCATCCATCCATCCCTCTATCCATCCATCCATCCATCCATCCCTCTATCCATCCATCCATCATCCATCCATCCATCCATCCATCCATCCATCCATCCATCCATCCATCCATCCATCCATCCATCCATCCATCCATCCATCCATCCATCCATCCATCCATCCATCTATCCATCCATCCCTCTATCCATCCATCAATCATCCATCCATCCATCCATCCCTCTATCCATCCATCCATCCATCCATCCATCCCTCTATCCATCCATCCATCCATCCATCCATCCCTCTATCCATCCATCCATCCATCCATCCCTCTATCCATCCATCATCCATCCATCTATCCATTCATGAAATTTTTTTTATTCAATGTTTAACTGATTGACTGATGATAAATGTATTTCATTTCACAGAAAAATAGTAAAAAGCACAGAACAGTTTTTTGGGCTCTGTGATGAAGAAGAGCAAAGCCAACTAGAGCGCAAATGGACCCAGAGGAAAAGACGGCATTATGGGAAACGCTATGGTGGATTTGCAGATGTAGTAGAGGATTTGGTTGATGCCAACCGACAGAGGGGCATGCGTCTCCCTAGTGTTGCCAGTGTACACAGTACAACAAGCTCTCAGTTTGATCCTAGCCTTGTCCGTACCAAGAGCAGGAGGAAGTCTGTTGCTTCTATGGCATGGAAACAGTTAAAACAAAAAGCTAAAGCTGGTACTTTGGTAAGGAAGGATTCTTTATTAGTAATAGTTAGCTAGGGTATGAATAAGTTTATTATAAGTTGTGTAATCTGAGTGCTTTAGGTTCCTTCTTCATTTAGAGGACACAGTCTACTGTATGTAATAACCTTTTTACCATTTCAGCAGCCATCTTAAATTATGGGATACAAAGGGGGCAAATGTGGTCCCCGAATATTTATAAAACATAGAGTGGTGGGATTACTTTCTCATATGATTTTACACTTTGGTGTTTCACATATCGCTCCAACTACCAGCAAATTCAATTGGTTTTTAGATGTGTTTCTCATGATTGGATAATGTTAAATGTTAAGTATCTCATTGGGTGTGTCATTTTTTCATTCATCCAGGAATTGCTGGTTTTTAGCACTCTTAATCTTGTAAGCTAAAGTATTATAGTTATCATGACTCAATAATTTAATATTTATTATAACAATTAAACTGTTCAGGAATATATTATATATTATGCGCCAGTCTTTGACTATAAATGTATATTTCAAGTTTAGGTAAAATTTCCTTCCTACCTACATGTACTGTATCTACCTTACCTACCTACCTACCTACCTACTGACCTAATACCTACCTACTTCATACCTATCTACCTAATACCTACCTACCTACTTACTCACCTACCTGACTATCGTTAATAGGTTACAGAAGCATCCAAAGCACCACCCATGACAAGTATTCCTGAAGGTGGAAGAAGTTTCTGTCCCGCAGTTATTGCTGAATTTGATGAAACAGATGAAACAGATGCTGCATTTGCATCAGCTGAAGTTAGGGTATGTTGACTACTTCACACTGTCTATATAAACTTGATGTATTTTTTTAATTCATTATTGTTGACCCAACAATTGAGATGAATAATGTAGTAAGGAAAGATAACTGGGATTCTCAATATTCTGTGAACTCATACAATCAATCAGTACCTTTTATATATTTTTGACTGGCGGCAGTGAAAAACCAAATTTCAATTGGCAACCCAATATTACTGAGTTTGCAGAATATTGAGAATCGCAGTTAATTACAAGTGAAATTTGGTATATATTATATTATATGGTGTATATCCTTACCCTTCTGTAAGTTCCACACTTCCATGAATGTTGCTAGGTTACCAGACTATTTGGTTCCTAAAATTTCCTTGATATCCTGGGATTTAATTTTAGGAACAATAGTCATGATTGAGACTGAATAAGAAAAAATATATATGTGTACGAGTTTTACACCTAGAAAATCCAATCACACTAAAAGCCATTTTTAAGGCCCCTTTGCACTGGCAATATGATAAACTTTGTCTTATACTTCTAAAGAGACATTTTTCCAGGTAGACTTGGTGTCTGGAATAAAACTTTATGAGTTAATCCTTGACTATTTTTCTTATTTATGACCAAAAAAAACATGAAATTTTTGCCTCAAATAACAGCAAACATCACCAGACAAGTGTAAACAGGTCTTTACACGTTTTTTTGAAGAAGAAAAAATGTTATATGTAAATGTCTTTTTCTTGCAATTTTGTTTCCAGGGTTCCAAGGAGTTTGATGATGAAGTATTCTTTGACTTCATATCTGAGAGAGCAAGACTGGGGAAAAAGCTAACACCACTCCCTCCAATTGACGAAGCTAAAGATGTTATTGAAGAAGAACACAAGATGGAATCCGATGACGAAAAAGAGCCTTTGACTCCAAGAATAACTTTAGAAGGTGGTGATGAAGTTGACACTGCTCCATGGCTGTAAGTATTAGATAACAATATGATGTTCCAGGATATTGTATTTTAAATTTATATCCTAGGATTTTCCGTGGTGCTTACCATTTACCCAGAAAAACTGGAAATTCCAGTAGGAAAACAAATGGTATGTGTCAATCATTCCAATCAGTAAGTTCCGGAAGACTCGGTCGTCCAATTGAGGCAGTCTTTTTTATTCTTCTAGTAGAAGTGTGTACCATTTGTCGGAAGTTTGTCTGATTAGAATTGAGATTAGAAAATTGTTTACCATTCCAACCGGATGGCTTGGTTTAAATGGTACAAGCACCCATAAAATCCTCATTCAACTTGAAGAAATAATTGCACTGAAATGTTATATATTATAGCTGTAATAATGATGTTGGTAAAAGGCACAGATAATCTATCTTGGTGTATATTGCAATTATAAGTGTCTAGACTTGTGCATGGTAATTATAACATACCATAACTAAAATAGCTAACTCTAAGCTAAGAAATTAAAAATTTTGCCTAAAGAGGGAGAGGGTAAAATTATCCAAGATAAAATGAGAAGAGATTAATAAAAATATCATTAATATTAATAATATATAAAGGGTTAACAATAATTCTGTGTGGTAATAAATAGAGATACACAAGCCTACCTGCAGTCTGCCTTGTCTGTTTGCCTGTCCATCTGCCTGTGTCTATATCTGTCTATCTGTAATCCTTACTAATTATGTATCTATCTAGCTGCCTGTCTGTCTGTCTGTCTGTCTGTCTGTCTGTCTGTCTGTCTGTCTGTCTGTCTGTCTGTCTGTCTGTCTGTCTGTCTGTCTGTCTGTCTGTCTGTCTGTCTGTCTGTCTGTCTGTCTGTCTGTCTGTCTGTCTGTCTGTCTGTCTGTCTGTCTGTCTGTCTGTCTGTCTGTCTGTCTGTCTGTCTGTCTGTCTGTCTGTCTGTCTGTCTGTCTGTCTGTCTGTCTGTCTGTCTGTCTGTCTGTCTGTCTGTCTGTCTGTCTGTCTGTCTGTCTGTCTGTCTGTCTGTCTGTCTGTCTGTCTGTCTGTCTGTCTGTCTGTCTGTCTGTCTGTCTGTCTGTCTGTCTGTCTGTCTGTCTGTCTGTCTGTCTGTCTGTCTGTCTGTCTGTCTGTCTGTCTGTCTGTCTGTCTGTCTGTCTGTCTGTCTGTCTGTCTGTCTGTCTGTCTGTCTGTCTGTCTGTCTGTCTCTCTCTCTCTCTCTCTCTCTCTCTCTCTCTCTCTCTCTCTCTCTCTCTCTCTCTCTCTCTCTCTCTCTCTCTCTCTCTCTCTCTCTCTCTCTCTCTCTCTGTTACCAGTATTTCATCTAGTATAGTGTACCATCCATCTTAATGTTGATTTTTCCTGATTCTGTTAAAGATCAGAGTTGAAGTTTCCAACTGAGGCTGCTTCTCTGCCTACCATCTTGTTAGTACCACTGTATCTTGAATCTTGAAAATAAACCTGCAGATAAGTTGCCTCAAAGTTTTTCAGCCCAATTCTTCCCCCACCCTCCCATCCCATGGGTACACTGGATACCTCTCGCAAAGAGATGATATTTGCCCTATCATTCCCATTTTCCATTCGCAAAAAAAATCTGCAACTTATCTCCAGGCCTTTATAAATAATACACCATTAAATCTACCTTGTAAATAGACCTACGATAAGCATTAAGGTCTTCACTATATGCTGTTTGCTTCTATCCTCCTGCACATGTTAGCTATCTTAACTGTACATGTACTAACATACGTCTTGTAGGCGTGTGTGCTGGTAATTCTATGCTATATGTTGGGGAAGATTAAACCAGAAATTTAGCTAAAACACAACATTAAAAAATAATAAAAATAGATCTTTAAAAACGTGAAAAAAAGAAAACATTAATTTTGCTGATTTTGTGGACATCTCATTTCAGACTAAGAAACTAATGTTCAAAGCTTCAGTAAATATGACTGTGTTCTTCAAACACAATCATTATGATTAAGTTTCATTTTTATTCACTTGTTCAATTCAACACAATGACACATCCCAAAACTAGTTTTAGAGCTAGTTATTATGAATTTATAAAACTGGATACGTTGTAAAATATCATTGACAAGTTTGGTGTTATATTTTTTCTAGGGGTCCTGCAGGAGCTCAGGCCAATGTACGAGGCAAACGAATGGCGGGAAAACCAGAAGTAACCAATGCCAACAGGCGTCAGTATGGAAAGGGACTGGTTGGGAGGTGGATGAATAGAACCATTAAGAGGAAACGACTATCAAGTACGGTGAGAAGGCAGATGGAAGATCTCAGTGACCACAGGTACATCTAAAACTAGATCAATTTAGAATTAAGAAGTTGATTTTTGCAGAGGGAGGAAAACCAAAGAACATGGAGAAAAACCCTAGAAGCACCTAAGATAACTAACACTCTCTACTCACATAAAACAATGAGCCCAGCAGGTCTCAATCCATTGGTAAGAGGTGAGCCCTTTCACTGCAGCTCCATAGATGCTTCCCTTCAGGGGAGGGGATAATAATTTCTAGAGAAGATTTCACATTTAAGGGTAAAGTGTCTGTAATATGCTGCTAACATATACATGTAACTATGTACGTATGTAGAGACCAAATGAATAAAACATTGTCAGGTTGAAAAGATTAGATCATCAAGGACAAAGGGTTATTCTAGGTAGTCAATATCCTGGGCATTTTGAGAGTGTTTGCATACATACACATACATCAGAGGAGCCTCTGTGCATACATAAAGAGTGACAAAATGTTTTGCTCAGCAACTTGGATCCATGTCTGAGAGCTGAAAAACTTGCTGCAATATGCATAATATTATAATTAGCCTCATTATTGTCTACACACAATGCAACACCCTTCAGTCTTAGCTTACATGATTACACATTTTCTACCTGATAACGTTTTTTTCAACTTACATGTTTTTTATGATAATACATAAATTTATTTTCTAGGCCTTATTTTACGTACTGGGTATCTTTTGTACAACTTGTTGTACTGATTGTTACTCTTGCTGTGTATGGCTTTGCCCCTATTGGCTTTACTTTCACCGAGCGAAATGAACTGGTAAGTATTGTCTGTATTGCCTGACTTATACACCTAAGTCCAAAATGGAGCATGGCCGAGTGACTTGAAAACGAGGCATCCAGGGACAAATTGACAAATTTACAGTGTTGTCTCATAATTTGATGGCACAAAATTGTTGTGCTCCTGAATGTAAGAAGGTAAAAAAGACTGAACAAGTGTATACTTTGCATAGACACCATATTCTTTGCATTTGGTCCTGGATGCCTCGCTTTCATGTAACTCACTCGGCCATGCACCATTTTGGACTTAGGTGTATTGTATGATACAATCCACATGATCTTGTGGAAACCCACAGGGAGCCCAATTTAGATAACATTGAAAGGAAAAATGATTTTTTACCAGAGGCCTAGTATATTGTCACCCATAACACAAGCAAATGGAAAAATCAAGCAAAAATATGCTACCATTTTTTCACACACCTTTGTTTTCCTATATAATCTCCCATAGTCCTCCAAATGCTCAGGGTAAAAATACTGAATACTGATTACCAGACACATGTCTGTAAGTGTGTGCTTTCATACCTTAATCTCGCTTTTGTTATAATATGTCAATTCCATTGTGTGTGGGTTTTTTACAGGTCAGTAAAAGCCGACAAGGAACCCTTGTACCAGAGTATTTACAAGAAAGGGATCTTGATAACTTCTGGATTGGACCCAACCATGTAAGTCATGTCTGTTGCATAAACTATTTGAGCCACTACAAACACTCTTATTGGCCCAAAATGTACGACCTTGCTATCTTTCCACTAGCTTATGATGTTGTAACAAAAGTGCCATGGCATGAGCATGTCATGTATGGAACCTTGCGTACTGTGATTGATAAGAAGACATTTTCTATTAGCCATTCCAATCTTGAGAAAAAAACTGGGTTGAGCTGGCATTACAGTGCATTATGGGACTGTTTGAGGGACATATTTCCAAGATAGCATATATTTTGTACCCTAAATACTCCCACAATGCACTGGAATGCCAACTGGACCCAGTTTTTTCCTCTACCTTGAAGGGCTAATAACTGTAAAAGTGTGTGCTGCAGACGTGCCGTGACAGTGTATCTTCATTTGGACAAGAAGAGACCTCGTACTGAGTTTGGTTTCACGGATGTCCTTATTTCTACTCTATAACATCGTAGATTGCCATGATTGAATATAAAGACACCTTATGGTCTCTAGGCATAATCTACTGTGTGTCAGTTATGCAGTTACTTAGAATAGCATCCCAGACAAAGTTACATCATATGCGTCAATCCTTGAGTGTTTCTGATGCTGGTTTGTATCTTATTTGTTTGGTTTTCTAGGCAGCACTGATTCATCTTGGAGCAAAGTTTGCACCATGTATGAGAGATGACAAGCTACTGAGAGAGGTTCTTGAACGAGAACGTTACCAGGAGGCCATGTCAGGATGTTGTATAAAGACAGACGGATCAGGATGTATCCAGTCTAATCCTGCTAATTGTTCAGTAAGAATATTGCCCCTTTTGTTTTGCATATTGTTCTCTAAATTACACCCTTTAGTTTAAACCCTTAGTTTAATTTACGTGTTCTCAAGTGTTTGTTGGTGTTGTTGTTGTGGTGGTGGTGGTATTGTAGTGTTGTTGTGCAAGGTGGTGATTGTTTTATTGTTGCTATGGTGGTGGTGTTGTATTGTTGTTGTTATGGTAGTGGTGTTGTTGTTCAAGGTGGTGATTGTTTTATTGTAGCTGTGGTGGTGGTGTTGTAGTGGTGGTGTTGTAGTGTTGTGGAGTTGTAGTGTTGTTGTGCAAGGTGGTGCTAGTGTTGTTGTTGCTGTGGTGGTGGTGTCATTGTGGTGGTGGTGTTGTGTGTTGTTGTGGTAGTGCTGTAATGTTTTTGTGCAAGGTGGTGCTAGTGTTGTTGTTGCTGTGGTGGTTGTATTGTAGTGTTGTTGTGGTGGTGGTGGTGCTAGTGTTGTTGCTGTGATGGTGGTGTGTTAGTGTTGTTGTTGTGGTGTTGTAGTGTTGTTGTTAGTGGTGGTATTTCCATGGTGGTGGTGTTCATTAAGACAGTGGTAGTGGTGTTTGCTTTGGTGGTTGTGTTGATAGTGGTGGTATTCATGTATGGTGGTGGTGGTTGTGTTGACAGTGGTGGTATTCATGTATCAATGGTGGTGGTGGTTGTGTTGATAGTGGTGGTGTTCATGTGTGGTGGTGGTGGTGGTGGTGATAGTGTTCAGTGGTGGTTTTTGTGTAAAATGTTGGCTGTGTTGGTCTTGTTTTCCTCATTAGTTATGGTGGTGTTATTGTTCTTGAAGGTGTTAACCTAGTGGATGGTAGTGGTGATGCAAATAATGTACATCGTTGATATTTTTCCTATGGATTTATTGACAGCATGCATTCACCAACTTTAAAGAGTATTCCAAAGGAAACAAGTCTCGGGCTGTGTGCGGACAGGACCCACAGTAAGAAACAACATTATTGAAGTATTTGTCAATTTATGATGTTCTCAAATTCACAGTTATAAAAAGAGAACAGAGTCTGTGAGTCTTTGCGCTTTTATCTTATGGTGCCATGTTTATTCCCATGAAAGCAAAAACCTTTGTTTGAAACATTCTGAAATGCCTCAAAGAGAGGGCAAAGACGCAAGGAATTCAAAACCTATTTTTTCAATCATGAATATTGCTGCTGCATGATTAAAGTAAATGACTAAGGGTTCCTCCCTGTGCACAGGAGTAAGTATATTTAATTCATATCAGTGCATGAAACCTCTCTCTTGAGTGATTAGCCTTGCATTTTATTCATATTATCAGTCTTTGGTCTTGAATTTCATACTTGTTTCTTGTTCTTGTTAATCTTTAGGTTATGTCAAGATCCACCATCGGTTAAACCTTATGAGTGGGATCTTTGGGACATAACGAAATGGCCTGTAAGTGTACATGGTTTTTTAACAGACTCCTTGCTCTCAATCCCTGTCTGGGCATTACCACTGTTATCATTGCTATTCACTGATTACGGTCAACAGTCAACAACTGAGACAACAGTCGTGACATGTGACATGGAAATCTGGCAATACACTGCCGTTAATCAGAGTATGTAAAGGTACCAAACAATTTGTTTGATTGACAGCTGTGTATTGCCTGATTTCCATGTTGCGACAGTTGTTTTGATCATCAAGTAGCAATCAAAACAGTGGTAAAAAAGAAAAATGTTTACATCAAAAGGATTTCAATCCTAAACAGAAGGGAGTCCTTTTGTGTTGGCCCCAAAAATGGGAACTAGTGCAAAGGGTCTATACCTCCCTTCATCCTTCCTTCCTTCCCTCCCTCTCTCTCTGTCTCTCCATCCCTCCCATCCCTCAATCATCCCAAGCAGTTTAAATCAATAACCATTTGTTTGCCTATCTGTGTATTTCACAGAAATGCAAGAAAACAAACAAGAATGTCAGTGCTGCAGATTTCCCCCACATGACATGCGAGGTGACAGGACGTCCATGTTGTGTAAGAACACAAGCCCAGTGTGTCATAGTTAGCAGAGAGGAGTGTGAGTTTAGACGAGGATATTTCCACGAGAATGCTACACTCTGCTCTCAGGTATGATGTTCCGCCATGCTTTGTTCGAGACAAGTCAGATAGACCCCTCGCAGCACGTCGGAATGCAGCTCAATTTGGAGGACAAAACAATATGTTTCCAATTCTCAGGAGATTGAATTTCTTTTGTTTTGGCCTCCAAATTGAGCTGCTTTGACATCACATGCAAGGAGTCTATAGTATCACCTCACAAAGATGGGCATTAAAATTGGATTATTTAAGAGACCACTCATATAACTGGCTGCAAATTATTTGAATGACACAATAGCCTTTATTCAGAGAGATTTTACAGCACCTTCTGTGTCTTTTCCACCATGTGGGATTCCTGCTGGTTGGAGGTGGAAATGAAGTGTAAAGGAAGCCGTCTGCAGGACAATCTAGAATTTTTGAGCCACATGGACTGCCTGTGCCAGAGGTTTGGTGGACTGATAGTGACCATACCCAGACCTCTAACACAGGAAACCTGTGTGTCAGAAAACCCTTAGTTGCCAGAAAATGTCGTCATTAGAACCAGTCGTACTATTTCATTTATGCTGTTGGTTAATTTTTTAAATTCATGATATGTTGACAGGTGGACTGTCTGAAAACCATCTGTGGAATGATTCCATTTATTAAGCCTAAAGTTGCTGATCAAATTTATCGTCTATGGATGGCTTTATTTCTACATGCAGGGTAAGGGGAATATTCGATAGGTAATTCAAATGGGGGGGGGAGGGTCTAAGGGGGAAACCCTCCATTCTATTGAACTCTGAAACAACCTCTTGCCTGAAAAAAACCTGTCCTTGTTTTTACAAGAGTAGCACTTAATAGCCAGTGGCTAACAAACCTGTGGCACTCATTCCATGATCGAATTGGAATTTAGAAGTTAACTTTTGTGGAGGAAAACCAAAGAACTCTGAGAAAAACCCTTGAAGGAATGAAGAGAACCAACTAGAAACTCTACTCACATACAACACCAAGCCTGACAGGACTCAAATGTTGGTCGTCTTGATGAGAGGCAAGCGCTCTCACCACAGACTACGATCCAACCCTGAAACATAACCTCTGGACTGATCAAAGTCAGGTCACGGCTAACCCACAAATCAAATTTAGCTTGTTAGGTTTTGTGAAGGGAGGGAAACCGGAGAACCCAGAGAAAAACCCCTTGAATCAACGAAGAAACCTAACAAACTTTACTCATGTAATGCCGAGTCCAGGAATCAAACCAGAGACCCTAGAGTTGAGAGGCAAGTGTGTTACCACTGATCCCTAAAAAATGGGATACTAACCTAAGTTATTTTCTCCTAGCGTTATCCATTTAGCCTGCACATTGGTATTTAACTTTACAATATTGCGTGACCTGGAGAAGTTGGCTGGATGGATACGAATAGCCATTATATATATCTTCAGTGGGATAGGTGGCTACCTCATTAGTGCTATCCTTATTCCTTACCAAGTAGAGGTCAGTATACCCACAGGCTTGGCTTGCTAACTTTTAATATAGTTAAAAAGAAAACCTCAAATATGCAAACAGTCGTTCCTCGCACTTGTGTGTCTGTGCATGAGCTAGGCTACACTCTATAAGTGCACCTGTTTTTTCCCACTTATTAATGACGTTTCATAAGGCCAGAAAATTCGCCCATTCGCTAACGTTTACAGTTCATAAAACATTACTAAGAATTTTTGAGATTGAGATAGACTGGAAACTGCACTCAGGGGCAGATCCAGGATTTTGTTCAGGGAGGTGTGCAGCGTTGTAGGGTCGACCGGCCCGAGAAAGTGCCGAACCAAACAAAAAGATACAAAGTAGGTCTAAGGAGGGGTGCAACACTTAGAATCGAAGAGAGAAAAGATTATTTTGTATTGGTTAGCTTCAAAATAGGGTTCACAAAGTCTATCCAGGGGGGTGCGCATCTCCTGCACCCCTTCCCTGGATCCACCCCTGGAACATGGAATTTTGTATCAAACTGTATTTTTCGTGACAGGAGTTTCCTGCACTTCTCAAGGCACTTTTATGTGCCACAATTTCTCATGCAACTTGTTTAACAAGAAAAGTATGTTTCAAATTGTACTAAGAAATCTTTTGTGCATGCAACTTTTATTTTCCCATTTTTCTTTGCATGAAAAGTAGAACTGCCTTCTACTTTCTGCAACTTGAAGTTAAAAATCTTCACAATTTGGTAGCATTACTAGAGTTACACAGAGAAATATTCACTTTACCCCCAAATTATCATTTTTTTCTCTCAAGAAGTTACATGAGAATTTATGGTGTTTGTGCCATTTTCATTTTGAATTTTTTTTTAGTGTGACGACAAAAATAATGTACTTATGCTTGCTTTCAGGTTGGCCCATCTGGATCAATGTTTGGGATCATAGCCTGCCTCTTCGTTGAACTCATTCAAAGTTGGCAGATAATCAAGAAACCAATAACAGCACTCTTAAAACTATGTGGAGTTGTTCTTCTACTTCTTCTAGTTGGTCTTCTACCTTATGTTGATAACTTTGCACACATGTCTGGTTTTGTCTTTGGTTTCTTCCTTGCCTTTATGCTCTTGCCTTACATAACATTCGGTGAATGGGACAAACGTAGAAAGAGAATCCAGATCCTGGTCGCATTTGCAATTCTGATTATTCTTTATATCGTTGGTTTTATTATTTTCCTGAATACCCAGACGGCAACATGTGTGGGCTGTGAGTATTTGAACTGTGTCCCTTTTACCGTCGATTTTTGTCAACCGTTCACCTTGGGACAGAAATTGCAGCCAAGATAATGGCCAGGATTACTATCTCAACTTACAATAGTCACATTCCAGTATCCTTTGAGACCTAAAAATGGATATTAACCAAGGAACAGAGGCTTCACGCTATGCCTAGAAGACCTTAAAGCGAAAGTCTTTTAGGGAAGATGTTGTTATCCTAGCTTAAACTTCGCACATAGCTGACAATAGACCTTTCCCTAATTCACTTGAATGACCACAGAACAATAGATTCAAGTCGAGGATGGGGGTTTCCTATCCATAAATGTACTGTATTGTCTACCCCAGTCTCGCCTTATATCTATAGTTCTGTGGTCATTCAAGCAAATGCAGGACAGTTCTATTCAAGGTGTATTCACCTATGCACTTTAAGCATATCAGATCTAAATTCTAATTCTATTGGGCCTGGGTCTCCTGTGGAACAGGAGGATGCCTGGCCTATACTTGCAATATTTAGGATAGATTTTTTCCATTTATTATTTCTTGAATCATATTAGACCAGACAAACTTTGTCTTGTAATTTACTATTCTCCTTAAATCTTAGTCCATAATATTGCATTTGATATTTTGCTAAAACATAATTTGAAACTGGTTAGTGGAATACAAAGAAGACACCCAGGAATCAATCCTTTCTATAGACCCCTTGTAGCACATCAGAATGCAGCTAAATTTGTAGGACAAAACAATAGGTTCCAATTCTCAGAAGATTGAAAAACTCTTGTTTTGTCCTCCAAATTGAGCTGCTTTGCTGTCAAATAAGAGGGGTCTATGGGATACCAAATGTCCAATAAGCCTTTTCTGAATTCGAAAAACAGGAAGCAGGATGCATTGTACTCTAGCTTCAGCAAACAAAAGATGTTTGTACTCAAGCTAGACCACAATGCATCATGTTCCCCATCTCAGTCAGGAAAGGCCCATTGGTCTAAGCCAGAGGGTGGGGTTATTCAGGATGCTGACAATTAACTGGTTCTTTGACTTCAAAGTCACTATTTATATAAAATGCAGGAATATTTTGAGTATAAAATCCACATGTGCAATCTTGTTCATACATCCTCATCATTGCTTTGAAAAAGCAAAGTAGGCCAATCTGACAGATGCATAGATTTAGTATTTTCTTTCTTTTTTTTTTTTAAGTGTTTTTCCTATCTCTAGAGTGAAATCACTGAACCTATGAGATAGATATTAGACTAATACACTTTAGTAAAATTCTACTACTATACTATTGCAAATCCTGCATTCTGATTGGCTAACGTACTCACTATCTATCAGCCGATAGATAGTGGGTAGAGAAAGCCGGCTTTGTTTTGAAAAAAATGGCGGCTTTCCCTTCGCGATTTTATAGTTTCGTTGAGCTCGATTTCTATCGGCTTTGATAGTTGACTCGGGGCCAGAGCCCCTCGTCAACTATCAGCCGATAGAAATCTCGAGTTTGTCTTCTAATTGTTAATTAGTAGACTCTAATTCCATTGTTTTCTTTTGTATCTATTTGACTATTACACTTTAACAAGCAATCTTTATTTCACGAGTTTAGTGATTTCACTCTATAATTGTGACGTGTATATTGTGAATGATAAATAATAACCAATTTACTATGTTGGACTCTATCAAGCACCTGAAGAGGAAGAGGAAAAGATATCTGGTATGAAGTTACTGGGTTAGCTGTATAGTTAGTTACCCAGTTCTTCTACCCTCTTTCCCTCTATAGCCCCTCACCTCCCCTTAGGGATCATTCATTCATTCTTTACAGGGAGAGGGCCTGGTGCAAATAGAGGGTTGAGCATTTTTTTAGGAGCCATGAAAAGTTGTGCAAGTGAAAATCAAAATTCACCATCCCCATCCCCATCCCCCCCCCCCCCCCCCCCCTCCTCCTCCCTGCAAATTATGGCTGGATCCTTTACACATCCTTCCTGTCCCTCCCTTCCCTCTCTTTTAAATCTTCTCATCATTCCCCTCCTCTCCTATGCTGAAGAGAGTACTGGCCCTGGAATAAATGGTATTATCTAGGAATTAAAATTCAACACAAAAGCTTTGTAGAATATGCTAAAATCACAAAAATTGTTATGCCTGAAGGTGTGCCCGTAAGAGTGTTTATTTATGTAGTATTAAAATAGTAGGATAATTATTTTGTATGGAAGAATTAGTTTTAGATATCTTTTTTTCTTCTTTATTGATTTAAATAAATTGGTATTTTTTCTGTTAAGATTTGGTTTGAAATTCAATTCACATGGTTTTTATTGATGAACCGAACCAGTGAACCTAACCTTGAATTTCACAGCAATAAGAGACAGCATCGCAGCAGGAGGGTCCTAAGGGGTAAAATAAAAGCTGGGATTCACCTTTTTTTTTTTTGGCTGGAAATATGGGATTTCATGCACTGGGACTGCGATTTAGCCATTACTGGGATTTTGGCAAATTTTGGCACTGAGATTTTGCAAAATTTTGGGATAGGATTAGGAACCCCCTCCCCTTTCAGGAGCCTCTAAAAGCACATGCCACAAATGCTACCCATCGTACTCGCCAACTAATTAAACCCCCTTGAACACTAAACTCTTTCCTCTTCACAGTTCCCTGTGCCATCTTGAAAGATAGCTGTGCCTTTGCATCGAAGCAAGACATACGGTGAGCTTGTAATGATAGAGACATGTCAATAATTAATTGACCAAGGTGTTAAGAAAGGTTTCTATCATTGCAAGGGAACTGTGAAGGGGGCTATTTTATTATTTGTGAACATGTTTACTATATTTCATATACTTAATTAGAGGAGGAAAGTAAGCTTGGAGAGAAAGCTCCAGTATGGATACCAGACGCGCGTGTATCTACGTGTATGTTAGTGTACGGATAACTTTAACGGTGACTAACAGAAGACATCACTGTAGGGAACGTGCAAAGGTAGGTATTTGGAACTGTTGCATGTTGGGAACCCCCAGGTGATAAATAATGACTTGTCCCTTAATTAGTATTTTGTATATCATGCAATTCAACCTTTGGCTGCTAAGGTACTGTTCAAATTAAGTATCTATCTGTCATTCTGTCTGTCGATCCATCCATCCCTCCCTCCATCCATCCATCCATCGATCCATCCGTCAATCCACCCACCCACCCACCCATCCATCCATCCATCCATCCATCCACCCACCCACCCACCCACCCATCCATCCACTCACCCATCCATCCATCCATCCATCCAACCATCCATCCATCCACCCACCCACCCACCCATCCATCCATCCACCCAATCACACAACCCACCCACCCACCCACCCATCCATCCATCCAGTTCCTATCATGACCCTTATGGACTATATAAATTGACCCCTTGATTTCTTCTAATATTCAAGTGGATTCAAGAATTAAAGAAAGCAACTATATTATAAACGATAACATAGCATAATTAGAAAAATTGGTGAAAAAAAATGTTAATTTTTTGTATCATGAATTTCAGTTATCGAAAAATAGAGCACATTAAAGAAATGAAACTTCTTCGTTTGTCTCACGATTGGAACATTTGTAAAGGATGGCACACATCACCATCAATCAAGAGACCAACGAATACGTTCTTTCTATTATTTTACAAATAAGTAGTAATGTCAAATAACGATATGGCAGGCATTTTTCGGATATCCTTTGTCCAACCACAATCATCCTTGGCATAATTTCGGGCCTCAGTGATCCAAGTAGTATTTATACTTTCCTTGTCGTTTTCACTCGTCGTACGTATGGACAACTTTTCACAGACTCCCGTGACTCTCACGTCCTTGTTTCCCTTCAGTGGGACGCCTAAAGACTTACAAATAGCAGAGAGGTCTTTTCCTGGAAGCTTAAGGACATCTTTTACTTTTTTTAGTGAGCAAATTATATCCTGCAAACGACTACATTTGTCGGCAGTCGCCATTAGGTTTGTTTACATTTGATCAGCTGCGGCCGGTCCCCCGACCGCAATGCATCACGGAACCAAAAAAAAATTGATGGATACGAAAAAATATTTGGTAGGTATATGCTAAAATAAAATGGTAGGTATGAAAAAAAACTATCGACACGAAAAATGAATATAATCAAAATAAAATGGTAGATATTAAAAAAAATCAATATAGTGGATATAAAAAATAATAGGTATGATTAAAAAAAAAAAAATTGTGATAAAAAAACCGGCACATGATGAAATTATATTACGTACTGAACAAAATTTTTGTACTGGGACTAATAAATTTTTGTACAGGGACTAATATATTTTTGTACTGGGACTAATATATTTTTGTACTGGGACTAATATATTTTTGTACTGGGACTAATATATTTTTGTACTGGGACTAATATATTTTTGTACTGGGACTAATATATTTTTGTACTGGGACTAATATATTTTTGTACTGGGACTAATATATTTTTGTACTGCGACTAATATATTTTTGTACTGGGACTAATAAATTTTTGTACTGGGACTAATATATTTTTGTACTGGGACTAATATATTTTTGTACTGGGACTAATATATTTTTGTACTCCGACTAATATATTTTTGTACTGGGACTAATGTATTTTTGTACTGGGCCTAATATATTTTTGTACTGGGACTAATATATTTTTGTACTGGGACTAATATATTTTTGTACTGGGACTAATGTATTTTTGTACTGGGACTAATATATTTTTGTACTGGGCCTAATATATTTTTGTGCTGCGACTAATATATTTTTCTACTGGGACTAATATATTTTTGTACTGGGACTAATATATTTTTGTACTGGGACTAATATATTTTTGTACTGGGACTAATGTATTTTTGTACTGGGCCTAATATATTTTTGTACTGGGACTAATATATTTTTGTACTGGGACTAATATATTTTTGTACTGGGACTAATAAATTTTTGTACTGGAACATTTTTTGTACTGGATTAAATATTTTTGTTCTGGGACTAATATATTTTTGTACTGGGACTAATATATTTTTGTACTGGGGCTAACATATTTTTGTACTGGGACTAATATATTTTTGTACTGGGACTAATATATTTTTGTACTGGGACTAATATATTTTTGTACTGGGACTAATATATTTTTGTACTGGGACTAATAAATTTTTGTACTGGGCCTAATAAATTTTTGTACTGGGACTAATAAATTTTTGTACTGGGACTAATATATTTTTGTACTGCGACTAATATATTTTTGTACTGGGACTAATATATTTTTGTACTGGGACTAATATATTTTTGTACTGGGACTAATATATTTTTGTACTGGGACTAATATATTTTTGTACTGGGACTAATGTATTTTTGTACTGGGACTAATAATTTTTTGAACTGGGATTAATATATTTTTGTACTGGGACTAATGTATTTTTGTACTGGGACTAATAATTTTTTCAACTGGGATTAATATATTTTTGTACTGGGACTAATATATTTTTGTACTGGGACTAATATATTTTTGTACTGGGACTAATATATTTTTGTACTGGGACTAATATATTTTTGTACTGGGACTAATATATTTTTGTACTGGGACTAATAAATTTTTGTACTGGGACTAATATATTTTTGTACTGGGACTAATATATTTTTGTACTGGGACTAATATATTTTTGTACTGGGACTAATAAATTTTTGTACTGGGACTAATATATTTTTGTACTGGGACTAATATATTTTTGTACTGGGACTAATATATTTTTGTACTGGGACTAATATATTTTTGTACTGGGACTAATATATTTTTGTACTGGGACTAATATATTTTTGTACTGGGACTAATAAATTTTTGTACTGGGCCTAATATATTTTTGTACTGGGACTAATAAATTTTTGTACTGGGACTAATATATTTTTGTACTGCGACTAATATATTTTTGTACTGGGACTAATATATTTTTGTACTGGGACTAATATATTTTTGTACTGGGACTAATATATTTTTGGACTGGGACTAATATATTTTTGTACTGGGACTAATGTATTTTTGTACTGGGACTAATAATTTTTTGAACTGGGATTAATATATTTTTGTACTGGGACTAATAAATTTTTGTACTGGGACTAATATATTTTTGTACTGGGACTAATATATTTTTGTACTGGGACTAATATATTTTTGTACTGGGACTAATAAATTTTTGTACTCCGACTAATATATTTTTGTACTGGGACTAATATATTTTTGTACTGGGACTAATATATTTTTGTAATGGGACTAATATATTTTTGTACTGGGACTAATAAATTTTTGTACTGGAACATTTTTTGTACTGGATTAAATATTTTTGTTCTGGGACTAATATATTTTTGTACTGGGACTAATATATTTTTGTACTGGGACTAATATTTTTTTGTACTGGGACTAATATATTTTTGTACTGGGACTAATATATTTTTGTACTGGGACTAATAAATTTTTGTACTGGGACTAATTAATATATTTTTGTACTGGGACTAATATATTTTTGTACTGGGACTAATATATTTTTGTACTGGGACTAATAAATTTTTGTAATGGGACTAATAAATTTTTGTACTGGAACATTATTTTTTGTACTGGATTAAATATTTTTGTTCTGGATTACATTTTTTTTGCATTTGAACAAATAGTTTTGTACTGGAATAAATACTTCTGTAATCTAACCAATATTTTTGTATTTGGACATACATTTTTGTATGGGATTTATTTATGTGTATTGCCGTTATGGGCCACCGTAGTATGGGCCTTCATACAATTCCATGAATTTTACACCAACGGATTAAGCTCAAAATTGAACATTTTGAGGTGGTGTAAAATTCACGAAATTGACCAGGCGTTCCTCGCCCTTTATATATAAGTCACTTCAACGAAATTTTACTTCGTTTTTTAAAACGTATCAAAATGACCCCAAATCCACCCAAACCATGGGTTATAGTCCTCGGGAAACGCCCCAAACACAAGAAAATACATTTTCGGGTTGAAAACTGTCAAAAAATCTAAAAAACCACATAGGAACGGCGAGGAACGCCTGGTCAATTTCATGAATTTTACACCAACGGATTAAGCTCAAAATTGAACATTTTGAGGTGGTGTAAAATTCATGAAATTGACCAGGCGTTCCTCGCCCTTTATATATTAGTCACTTCAACGAAATTTTACTTCGTTTTTTAAAACGCCTCAAAATGACCCCAAATCCACCCAAACCATGGGTTATAGTCCACGGGAAACGCCCCAAACACAAGAAAATACATTTTCGGGTTGAAAACTGTCAAAAAATCCAAAAAACCACATAGGAACGGCGAGGAACGCCTGGTCAATTTCATGAATTTTACACCAACGGATTAAGCTCAAAATTGAACATTTTGAGGTGGTGTAAAATTCATGAAATTGACCAGGCGTTCCTCGCCCTTTATATATTAGTCACTTCAACGAAATTTTACTTCGTTTTTTAAAACGCCTCAAAATGACCCCAAATCCACCCAAACCATGGGTTATAGTCCACGGGAAACGCCCCAAACACAAGAAAATACATTTTCGGGTTGAAAACTGTCAAAAAATCCAAAAAACCACATAGGAACGGCGAGGAACGCCTGGTCAATTTCATGAATTTTACACCAACGGATTAAGCTCAAAATTGAACATTTTGAGGTGGTGTAACATTCATGAAATTGACCAGGCGTTCCTCGCCCTTTATATATAAGTCACTTCAACGAAATTTTACTTCGTTTTTTAAAACGTATCAAAATGACCCCAAATCCACCCAAACCATGGGTTATAGTCCACGGGAAACGCCTCAAACACAAGAAAATACATTTTCGGGTTGAAAACTGTCAAAAAATCCAAAAAACCACATAGGAACGGCGAGGAACGCCTGGTCAATTTCATGAATTTTACACCAACGGATTAAGCTCAAAATTGAACATTTTGAGGTGGTGTAAAATTCATGAAATTGACCAGGCGTTCCTCGCCCTTTATATATTAGTCACTTGAGTGAAATTTTACTTCGTTTTTTAAAACGCCTCAAAAGGACCCCAAATCCACCCAAACCATGGGTTATAGTCCACGGGAAACGCCCCAAACACAAGAAAATACATTTTCGGGTTGAACACTGTCAAAAAATCCAAAAAACCACATAGGAACGGCGAGGAACGCCTGGTCAATTTCATGAATTTTACACCAACGGATTAAGCTCAAAATTGAACATTTTGAGGTGGTGTAAAATTCATGAAATTGACCAGGCGTTCCTCGCCCTTTATATATTAGTCACTTCAACGAAATTTTACTTCCTTTTTTAAAACGCCTCAAAATGACCCCAAATCCACCCAAACCATGGGTTATAGTCCACGGGAAACGCCCCAAACTCAAGAAAATACATTTTCGGGTTGAAAACTGTCAAAAAATCCAAAAAACCACATAGGAACGGCGAGGAACGCCTGGTCAATTTCATGAATTTTACACCAACGGATTAAGCTCAAAATTGAACATTTTGAGGTGGTGTAAAATTCATGAAATTGACCAGGCGTTCCTCGCCCTTTATATATTAGTCACTTCAACGAAATTTTACTTCGTTTCTTAAAACGCCTCAAAAGGACCCCAAATCCACCCAAACCATGGGTTATAGTCCACGGGATACGCCCCAAACACAAGAAAATACATTTTCGGGTTGAAAACTGTCAAAAAATCCAAAAAACCACATAGGAACGGCGAGGAACGCCTGGTCAATTTCATGAATTTTACACCAACGGATTAAGCTCAAAATTGAACATTTTGAGGTGGTGTAAAATTCATGAAATTGACCAGGCGTTCCTCGCCCTTTATATATTAGTCACTTCAACGAAATTTTACTTCGTTTTTTAAAACGCCTCAAAATGACCCCAAATCCACCCAAACCATGGGTTATAGTCCACGGGAAACGCCCCAAACACAAGAAAATACATTTTCGGGTTGAAAACTGTCAAAAAATCTAAAAAACCACATAGGAACGGCGAGGAACGCCTGGTCAATTTCATGAATTTTACACCAACGGATTAAGCTCAAAATTGAACATTTTGAGGTGGTGTAAAATTCATGAAATTGACCAGGCGTTCCTCGCCCTTTATATATTAGTCACTTCAACGAAATTTTACTTCGTTTTTTAAAACGCCTCAAAATGACCCCAAATCCACCCAAACCATGGGTTATAGTCCACGGGAAACGCCCCAAACACAAGAAAATACATTTTCGGGTTGAAAACTGTCAAAAAATCCAAAAAACCACATAGGAACGGCGAGGAACGCCTGGTCAATTTCATGAATTTTACACCAACGGATTAAGCTCAAAATTGAACATTTTGAGGTGGTGTAAAATTCATGAAATTGACCAGGCGTTCCTCGCCCTTTATATATAAGTCACTTCAACGAAATTTTACTTCGTTTTTTAAAACGTATCAAAATGACCCCAAATCCACCCAAACCATGGGTTATAGTCCACGGGAAACGCCTCAAACACAAGAAAATACATTTTCGGGTTGAAAACTGTCAAAAAATCCAAAAAACCACATAGGAACGGCGAGGAACGCCTGGTCAATTTCATGAATTTTACACCAACGGATTAAGCTCAAAATTGAACATTTTCAGGTGGTGTAAAATTCATGAAATTGACCAGGCGTTCCTCGCCCTTTATATATAAGTCACTTCAACGAAATTTTACTTCGTTTTTTAAAACGCCTCAAAATGACCCCAAATCCACCCAAACCATGGGTTATAGTCCACGGGAAACGCCCCAAACACAAGAAAATACATTTTCGGGTTGAAAACTGTCAAAAAATCCAAAAAACCACATAGGAACGGCGAGGAACGCCTGGTCAATTTCATGAATTTTACACCAACGGATTAAGCTCAAAATTGAACATTTTGAGGTGGTGTAAAATTCATGAAATTGACCAGGCGTTCCTCGCCCTTCATATATTAGTCACTTCAACGAAATTTTACTTCGTTTTTTAAAACGCCTCAAAATGACCCCAAATCCACCCAAACCATGGGTTATAGTCCACGGGAAACGCCCCAAACACAAGAAAATACATTTTCGGGTTGAAAACTGTCAAAAAATCCAAAAAACCACATAGGAACGGCGAGGAACGCCTGGTCAATTTCATGAATTTTACACCAACGGATTAAGCTCAAAATTGAACATTTTGAGGTGGTGTAAAATTCATGAAATTGACCAGGCGTTCCTCGCCCTTTATATGTTAGTGACTTCAACAAAATTTTACTTCGTTTTTTAAAACGCCTCAAAATGACCCCAAATCCACCCAAACCATGGGTTATAGTCCACGGGAAACGCCCCAAACACAAGAAAATACATTTTCGGGTTGAAAACTGTCAAAAAATCCAAAAAACCACATAGGAACGGCGAGGAACGCCTGGTCAATTTCATGAATTTTACACCAACGGATTAAGCTCAAAATTGAACATTTTGAGGTGGTGTAAAATTCATGAAATTGACCAGGCGTTCCTCGCCCTTTATATATTAGTCACTTCAACGAAATTTTACTTCGTTTTTTAAAACGCCTCAAAATGACCCCAAATCCACCCAAACCATGGGTTATAGTCCACGGGAAACGCCCCAAACACAAGAAAATACATTTTCGGGTTGAAAACTGTCAAAAAATCCAAAAAACCACATAGGAACGGCGAGGAACGCCTGGTCAATTTCATGAATTTTACACCAACGGATTAAGCTCAAAATTGAACATTTTGAGGTGGTGTAAAATCCATGAAATTGACCAGGCGTTCCTTACCCTTTTTATATAAGCCACTTAATTATAGGTTTTTAAAAGACCCAAGAACAGCTAACACTCCCTTGGATCAAAATCAAAACCTCTCCAGTCCATTTTAAATCATGTGAGATGTTTATTTGGGTTGACACAATCGGCTTCATGAATATTGTACAATGATAGAAAGAGTGTATTCCAATGTTCGATCCACGAAATTTACATAATTATTTCACCCGTTTTTTTAATCACGCAACCAACACAGTATAAATTAAAGACATCTGAGGTTTTGGCCTCTGGCATGCAATCCAGGGCAATCCAGCAACAAGAACTCAGACTGTAATTAAAAGCCAAAACCCAGACATTAGGAGGAGGGGTCAGTTTGTTGCGTCATTATGAAAATATATAGAAAAGCAATCTTCTTTGATCTAAAGACATATATTTATACAATATGTTTGTTTGAATAGAAGAATAGTATCCTTCATAACAGTGGTTTTCTTTAATTCTTGAATCTACCTGAATATTAGAAGAAATCAAAGAGTCATGTTAGTCCCTAAGGGCCGTTAAGGTGTGAATGGGGTTTACTGGGCTTACTGATATGATACTAAATTCAAAATGTCAAGCAAGACCTGTATTTATGAATCTTATGAATAAATTTGCCCCTGAGGCATCAGTTGCTGGGGAGGGGCAAATTGCAGAACTCAAAAAGTGCTCCTGAAGGCATCTTTTCGAACCATAAGAAATTTGAATAGTTCACTCACTGAAGCTAATGACATCACAGCCCACTAAGGGACTGGTCATAAAGTGAAGCGGGTGTGGGCCGGCAAAAACAGGGGGCACTGGCCACATAATTTTGAGCTCCTTGAAAGGGGTGGGCTATCTATGAAATGGAACATCTAACATCTATGCAATTTTGCTTCAAAACTAGGGGTGGATCATCAATTCTTCAACTGCATTTAATAATGGGCCAGCATAAAAAATACTAATTCAATTCTAGTTTTGCCAGCCCACCATCCTTTCTCCCTTTACTTCATGACCAGTCCCTAGCTCTATGCTTAGGCTTCCTGGGGCCTGGCAACTGCCCGATAGCCTTTTTTAATTTTTATCCCCTAAAGTGAATGGTAAACATTTGAGTTTCTTCCATTTCTCATCCATAATAAATGGTCCCTATAACTATGAGGAATTTATGATACCATTTACAATGCATTCATCAGTCATATAATCATGAGCAATGTGCCCCAGAGCAATTGATGTCAGGGGGAGAGAGGGGTCAGTACGGAGGAGGTAAATCCTTGGAGGAGAGTGGAAGAGAGTATGGTTGGTACATCATGGATATCATTGTTATTCAATTAATCCATAGAAATGATCACACAGAAGCAGAACTGAAAAACCTATTTTCCTCTCTGAATGGGTGAGTGCATATTGTAACTTGATTTTCCCACGTTTGACACTTTCTTGCACAGCTAGGGACCAAGTCAACATAATGCCCAAGTTACCCAATGTTACTTAGGGGCAACTACCCTGCATAATGTGGAGCTGTTTTCATATCATTTATATCAAAGTAATATATCTATAAACATACAGGGTTCTATTTCCTGGAGGTGATGTGGATTTGTGGACTTCAGGATATGCTAGGACATCTACCATCTTATTTGACTTGGCAGTTAAGGTTTGTATATGTTCATAGTGTCACTAGCTGAGCTGTCGAGCTCAAGGAGAATAGTCCATTTCACAGTTCCCTGCGCCATCTTGAAAGGTAGCCATGCCTTTGCATTGAAGTGAGATGAATGGTAAGCTTGCAATGATAGAGACATGTAAATAATTGTCCAAGGTGTTAAAAAGGTCTCTATCATTGCAAGGTCACCGTTCGTCTCACTCCAATGTTCAAGATGGTCGAGGGAACTGATGTGAAGGGGACTATTTAGTAAACTAACCTGTTTATTCTTCTTGTCCTGAGGATCTGTTTGCAATATGTTTCCTTGAAGTCTCGTGCCAAACTGCTTGCTCACACTTGTTCGTTACTTATATACCTATTGATGACATCATGGTTCTAAAAGATAGGACATCTGGAATATATTTCTAGTATATATCACAAGATTTATGAGTTATTCCAGAACTGATGACATCATCATCGCCATCATCCGTGGTCATCGTAATCATCTGAACATCATCATCACCATCATCATCATCGTTATCATCATCATCATCATCAATTACCATCATCCGTGATCATCGCCGTCATCTGAACATCATCATCATCATCATCTGAACATCATCATCATCATCATCCATCATCATCATCATTATTGCCATCATCTGAACATCATCATCACCATCATCATCATCATCATCCATCATCATAATCGTCATCATCCGAACATCATCATCATCGTCATCATTATTGCCATCTGAACATCACCATCAACATCATTATCGTATCATTATCATCATAATCATCATCACCGTCATCATCATCTTCTGATCATCATCAGGCAGCAGCTTTCAACTATCCAAACACCATCATGGCCATCAAATAATGTATGACTGACTGGTTGTGCACCAGACAGTTTAACTGAACAGTTCATTAACGCTCAGACGTTTCGACGTGCAATGTAAGACATTCACAGAAACGTCAGATCCCCCTGATCAAGACCGCAACTGGACAAAGAACCTTCTACTACAGGTCTGTCAAGATCTGAAACACTCTGGACCCCTCACTCAAGTTATGGAGAACACTAAAACAATTAAAATTCATCCTTTGATGATGAAATAAATATGCATGTAATGTGATGTAAAAAACTAAATAAATAAAACAAAATATGCATGTAACTAATGTATTTATAGCTATTTTATTTATGTATATATTCTCTGTAAAAACTTTGAAGGACGAGAATAAAGTCTGTATGTATCATCATCCAGATCGTCCTCCAGATCATCATCGTCACCTTGATTTTTCTTGTTATCTGTAAGCGTGTTGTTTAACTTTTCATGGATACCCATATGTCATTGTAATAAATATCTTATTTGCTTAATAAAAAAATAGTAAAAAAATAGTAAAAAAAAAAAAAACCATCATCACCTTTGTTTTCCTTTCCTTTTTTTTCTTAATAACCCAACTAAGATAAAACTAAAATATCTTTTATTGTATGTGAGTTTGGGTAGTATCATCGTATACTAAATGTCAAGTTGAACAGGCTACACTCTCCCCCGGGGGGGGGGGGGGGGTGGGGGGGGGGGGGGTTACATCGGGTTGTTTCATACAGGGATGCTCCGCCCGGACTCTCGACCCCTTACCCTTTCCTATACCAAATTTCAGCAAAAAAAGTACCCATTTTTATATAACTTTTGGCCTTAAAAAGGTACCCCTTTCGGGCGGAGCATCCACGTATAGTCCATCATAGGGGGTGCCCCCCCCCCCCCCCCCCCCACCCCCCGGACACTCTCTTTGAGCAGCTAGATCTTCAGTGAAAAAATGAAGATGTGAAGTGACATGCAGGCCTCGAAAAAAAACTACATTATTTTATATCATCTAAGATTTATCGCTCAGTTGGCCATGTGTGAACTGACGTTCGTGACTGTCACATGATTCACGTGACTGCTGTAACGTACGTTCACGTGTTATCTATTGACATCATAAACAACTCACAATCTTACCGGGAAATACCACAATAGTTCTTGCTGTCTGGGTAGACATGAAGTTTCTATCCATATACCTCGTTCTCCTAGCTGTTATCTGTTGTTCCTTTGTTCAATCCAAACCCGTTGGGATCCTAAAAAACAAGCAACATGAAAGCATCAACGATCGCCCCATCATAGGTAAGAAATGTACTTGCATCGATTTTATTTACATCAAAGTAAGCCAAAGTTTCTGACGATTATTATGTGAATAATAAATAAATACTGCCCACAATACTGCTGGCTAAATCTGTATAACAAAATGCTCTTGAAGGATATGTAGAATTCGGTAATTATTAAAATAGATCGTAATTTTTCAATATTATGTAATTTGCTCGTAGGAGTCCTGGCTCAAGCAACAGTAGATATTTTAATGAAATTTGGAAAAACCTATATCCCTGCTTCATACATTAAGTACCTTGAATCAGCTGGTGCAAGAATAGTCCCTATCAGGTAAGCCGCCTCTTCTTGTCAATACGAAATAAATAGATGCTAAAAGGAAAGGAGAGAGGGGAGGGTGCGTCAGGAATTGTTATGTTAAATTATTAATGATAAATAAATCTTAGAAGCCCAAATTTCAGTACAAACTTCCAAGCCTGACAACTGCTAGCTTCTTTAATTTGTGGCTCTGAAGTGAACAGGCAACATTTCTTTTTCTTCCATTTCTCATCCATAATTCATTTGAATGGTCCCTATAGCTATGAGAAATTATTAATGACATTTATAATACATTCATCAGTCATGTATATAGTCAAGAGCAATGTGCCCCAGGGCAATAATTATTGATCGATGTCAGGGGGGAGAGAGGGGTCAGTATGGAGAAGGTAAATCCTTGGAGGAGAGTGAAAGAGAGTATGGTTGGTACATCATGGATATCATTGTTATTCATTTAATCCATAGAAATGATCACACAGAAGCAGAACTGAAAAACCTGTTTTCCTCTCTGAATGGGTGAGTGCATTTGCAATTTAATTTTCCCAGGTTTTAGATTCCAACTAGGAGTTTTTGTGTCATTTATATCAATGTAATATATCTATAAATATACAGGGTTCTATTTCCTGGAGGTGATGTGGATTTGTGGACTTCAGGATATGCTAGGACGGCTACCATCTTCTTTGACTTGGCAGTTAAGGTTTGTATATATATATATATGTTGATAGCATCACTAGCTGCATGAGCTGCAGAGTTCTAGAAGAATTTAGTAAACCAACCTGTTTATTCTTTGTCCCAAGGATCTGCTTGCAAATATGTTTCCTTGAAGTCTCATGCCAAACTGCTCACTCAGGCTTGCTCTTCTCCTTTAATACCTATTGACAATGTCATGGTTCTAAAAATAGAATCTCTGAAATATTCTAGTATCACAAGATTTACATGTAATTCTGAAACTCATGACAAAACAATGTCTACTGAAACTAATTAATGACAACAACAAAGAAGAACTTTACAGAAGGTTCTAGAAAGAAATGAGTGGGTGACTTTACTAATTCTTTACAGATAGAGATACTGTGTGTAAATACCAAATAGCACTATGGGGGGGGGGGGGGGGTGGAGGGTAGTCAGACACCGACAGACCCTGACCCATTAAGAATGTATTAAACAGGGTGCTGATTATGGTAAACATTAGTGTAACTAGCTCTTAACTAAGTGACAAGTGACAGCTATAACCCATTGCATTACTGCAGGCTTTATCATATTAAGATAAACAAGAAATAACACTATAGCGTCATTGATCGGCCCCTACCTCTTGTAGCATTTTCATTTAAAGCAATAGATTGAGATATAAACAAACCAACCAATCAGTGTTAAGCCAAGGCCAGTTACACTCAGAGGTGTAGTGAGGGGGGATAGGGTGATATGGATATGGCAGGATAATGGTACATTGCCCCCCCTGCAATTGATTATAATCCCTGGTATGCAAGTATTTTCTGACATTTTGCAATCCACAGTGGCATATAGGGGGTGGTCACTGCAGGGTGTCTGTGATACTTCCTTTCTATTTGGTTAGCATGACAGAAGGTACATCTTCTTGACTTGGTAACCCCCTACTCAAAATCCTAGATCCACCCTAGATCCGACTTGTATTAAATATATATTGGGCAGGGAAAATTAATAACAAGATTCATAGGCTGAAACAGGACTTGCTCTCAATCCACTGGCATGCCCTTTTCTGAATCTACCAGCTGTAAAAGTGGTTATTAACATATGGTTGACTACATCACCTGTAGGCGAAGGATGCAGGAGACATTTTCCCATTATGGGGTACCTGTCTTGGCTTTCAAATGCTGCATGTCTTGGCTGCTAAAGGGAAGGACATCTTAACTTGGTGTCATGGAGACAATCTTAGTCTTCCACTTAACTTTACCAAAGGTATGGCACTTTTTTTGCGCAGGCCATGATCAATATATAGAGCACAAGCAGTAAAACCATGAAATAGAATCAAGCTTGATACTGACATACAGTGGCATAGCGAGGGACGGGAGCAAGGGGGCAGTTGTCCACCCTAAATTTTCAGATCAAGCATTTTTTGTTTGATGGATGATGTCAATGTCATTGGCGTAGGGAGGGGGTGGGCACATGCTTCCTCCCAAATTTTGTTAATTAGATCATTGTTGCTGTGCTATGATTGGTTTTACGTATATATGTTGAGTGTCTGAGCAATTATTGTTTGTTTGCAAGTTACATAATTGCAGCCATGCATGTTGATGGTATTTACAAAACAATACCGCCAACATGGCTACCATGTCTTTTGTTTCCTGACTCTCTTTGAAATGGTTGCAAACCATCAATAAAAAAGCTAATCTTATGAACACTTTGGGAATGCTTGGGAGAATTACAGTCACTATCTTCTAAAGATTAGGATGTAAGCTATTTGCTTTTTTGTGCTTGTTAGATTACAAGAATAGCAAGATATTTGGTCAAGCACCCCAGGACATAACAAACGACCTTGGTAAACTTCCTTTAACATTGAACATGCACCAGAATTGTGTAGCAACTGAGGTAAGTACCTGTGATGAAACTCAAGGACACTTAAATTTGCAGTGGTTGTCATTTGCAAATCACTCACTCAATGTTGATATTGTGTCATATTGTACAAGACTTTCATTCTCTTGGAGATGATGATTGCAAACATTGTGTCATTGCACAAGACTTTTATTCTCTTGGAGATGATGATTGCAAACATTATGTCATTGCACAAGACTTTCATTCTCTTGGAGATGATGATTGCAAACATTGTGTCATTGTACAAGACTTTCATTCTCTTGGAGATGATGATTGCAAACATTGTGTCATTGTACAAGACTTTCATTCTCTTGGAGATGATGATTGCAAACATTGTGTCATTGCACAAGACTTTGTGCAATGGCGAAGAAAAAGTAATGGCTAAACCAACCAGCATCTCCTTGCAGCACTTCGGAATGCAGCTTCAGACGTATGTCATCGTGTGGCCCCCTTTGTCTCAAGATGCGTGGATATATTGACTGCATTGAACATTTTATCTTCAGTATTGTTTGAAGATGTTAATGGTTGGAATATTGGGCATGATTGGGCCTGTTATCTTTTAACAAATACTGAACACGCATGATTCCACACATTTTTCTAGTTTATAACCATCCTTTCCCCCCTGCAGACATACCAAAAAGAATCACTGTTGAAAAATTTCTATAAAGTCTTGTCAACCAACGAGGATAAGAATGGAAAAGTACGCTTTGTATCAACAGTAGAAGGTTAGTGGAACCCCATACCCCCTTCCCTTCCCTTCCCTCCATCCAGCTGACCTGAGAAAAATGTTAGCCAATCAGAATCAAAAAAATTGCTAAAATGAGGTGTCAACCTTAGCATGTGTTGGTACGTTTGATAGCAGCCAACTTCTATCGCCTGCCACTCACAATCCTATAGAGTGCATTTCTGGTTCTCATGTGACGTCATCATGGCAGCCATGTTGGATGAATGTACAAAGAAATTGTTTTGGATGTCATCCAACATGGCATCATTGTACCCTTAGAATTTTTTTGTAACTCCATGGTAAATTTTCGTGCTTTTTCACAGAACATTTTCACGTCTTTTTTTCAGCCATAGATTATCCATTCTTCGCAACTCAGTGGCATCCGGAAAAGAACCAGTTTGAGTGGACAACTGAGGAGAATATCAACCACTCAAAGGAAGCCATAACGTCTACTCAGTACATGGCCAATTTCTTTGTAAATCAAGGTATGATGCAGCATGTTGGAATACAGCTCAATTTGGAGGACAAAACAATAGGTTCCAATTCTCAAGAAATTGAAATTCTTTTGTTTTGTACTCCAAATTGTTCTGCTTTGTCATCACATGAAAGGAGGTCTATACCAAGGCATACAATATTCAAATGTTCCCTGGCTACCCACCCCCTCCTCCACCCCATATAGTTAACTTTAGTTCGCCCCACTTTCTATATTTTTGATTATTTTCCCTTTTTCTCCCCTGTTTACTAGTCTTCCCTCCTCCTCTCATCTTGACAAGGTGAAGAAAAGCAATAGAAACCCTTGTCCCCACATTTGAAGACTTTTCTTCAATGATTTTTCTTCAATGATTTCCAACTCCTTTTGTCATTTTTTAAATTCTTTTTTCAGCCCGTCAAAGTAAACACAAATTCCCAAGTAAGAAAGATGAAGATACAGCACTGATATACAACTACAAACCCGTGCCATGCCTGCCTGATGTAACAGATTATGAACAATGCTACTTCTTCTAACCTCTTCGGTCTTAGTTCATTCATTTTAGTATCATTACCCAGGTGATTACAGAAAATCGCGCGCGCAGATCAGTCCAGAAATTCGGAATATTTTTCTCTATATATAATCACCTACAGATGAATATAAGATTTCGCGCGCTTCGCCGCTCGAGGACTAACTGCTCGGTAACTCCTCCCCAATAATCACCTAGACATTTGTGTTCCTCAACCACAGATTCATTCACGCAAACTACAATTTCAATTTGCATCGCATAATTATAAAAATAGCTGCCAGCAATCAATCTTAAAATTAACTTTTATATTATTAAGATGATCCAGATGAAATGGAGCAATCTGGTTGGTTCCCCTATCAGTTGGAATCCTGAAGTCCGAACCTTTCAATTCAAAATAAAAAAATTCTGCAATTATAATAGACATTTCATTGATCGAGGTTGTCCAGGATATTGGTCAAAATATATTCTCGTTATTCTGTGAACCTCGCCATTGGCTCGTTCCATAAAAATTGAAGCACGTGTACCATATCGGTGAGAATGCTCGCCTCTCACCAATGCTATCCGAATTTTAATTCCTGCTGGGCTCGGTGTCATATGTGAGTAGAGTATCTAGTTGGTTCTCCCCTGTGCTTTGAGGGTTTTCCCCCGGTTTTCCATCCTCCATAAAAATCAACTTCGATCCAATTCGATCATGGAACGAGGGCCACAGGTTTGTTAGGCACTTGGTATTAAGTGCTACTCTCGTAAAAAAAAGGGCGTTTTTTTTACAGAACTTTATCAATACTCCCCTATCCGACCCTGTACATATAGTTTTTTAGTTTTCCATAAATAAAGTTGAATAGCTTAATGAAATCAGTTTGGCGTTTGAGTTAAGACTTTTAGATTTTTAGAACTAGGATTTTGAAACGAAAGGCAGAGAATAATATTTGGACTTTGTCGATAAAGAAATCATCGCAGTATTCTTTTTTTTCCCGGCTTTAATCTGGCATCGTTAAGAAATTGTTCAACGGTTCTATCGGTTTGATCAGTTTATCAGTTTTTTAGCTGATATTGTGATAAATAAAATTTCTTTTTGTTGCGTACATACATTATGTGAAGCATACACGTACGTATGGTGAATTATGGCGCTAAATGTAAGCATAAAGTAAGTTAAATCTGCTTTACTTCGTCTGGAACTGAGTTGTAGTTGTGCTGAAAATGGTCAGTTCCTCGGAATTATACTCGTAAATAAATTCCTCAGCTTGTGGCTGTGGATTAAACGAATTCCCCAACGTAATTACTTTGGAACATCAATCTTGGCTAATAGGTTTACATTCCGGCAGCACTTATTGTGAATGTTTTTTACTTTTTTAAATAATATTTAAACAGGTTGCCCAATTCAGTAAAACTGGTTTAAATGGGGACCTGTATAACTAAATCTAATAACAATCTAACAACATTGAATACAAATAATGGTAACACAAGACGAAAAGGAGAAACGAAAAGAACTGATTACAAAGATTTGAAGTGGCTTTTCAGTGCCGTAGTTTGAATTTGGAGAAATTAGTTTCGTGTCTAATTTTGGCGGGCAAATTGTGAATTGTTCCTACGTATACCACTTATGGATTAGAAAATTAGGTTTTCTTCACTATTCGGTCCAGTTATACAATAATGAACATTAGGAAATAATTAAGTTACGTTCGAGAGATGTGAGTGAATAGTCCAACATACTTATTTGTCCTTTTTTGTTCACATTCATTTATTTATTTATTTATTCTGGCCAGGAAATTTGGAATCTTGGCACGCAATGCATTCTCTGTCACAGAAATGTTCTACTATTTTTTTCTATTATCTTTCTGTCAATATTTCTTTCTACTATCTATCTGTCAAAACGAAATATTTTCCACGAAATATGTTATTTCTAAAAGGAATTTGGTGAATCATTCCACGGATGAGTTTTATTTTCTGTATTTTCGAGTCAAAAGTTGCTGTTTATCGAGCCGAAAATCTGGAACTAGGAAACATTGAGCTACACAAACAAGAGATGTTCGGCTCTGATTGCCTGGCTTATTCGTTTGGGGCTGTACGAGAGAGGCAAAATCACCTGCAAGGTTTGGTTAAGTGAATGGAAATTGGATTGGAAAAAAAGATGTCGAGAAAAGTTAATGTCTTTCGGAAGCTAGAGAAATACGACCGGTAATAAAGCTATTCACTTTTATAATTCTCTAAGATAACTAGATGAACGTGATGCGGATTCACGTGTATACACATTTGAACATCAAACAGAAAATACCACGTTATGTAAGCCAAGCTTTTGAATCAAAACTGACTAACGTTGCTAAAAGATTTAACAGATTAAAGATGACTAGATGAATTTGATATTGGTCATTGCACAGTTAGTGCAGCGGGAGCAACACCATGCCAGAAAGTGAAGAATTTATTCAAATGTTGTCAGAGGATTTAAAGAACCGTTCACCCTCTTTGCTTGTTATCGAAACTTTCAGTCTCTGTCTTCTCATGCTGGTGACATTGATAGGCAACGGATGCTCTCTTTATATCTTCTTCAAAAATCCTAACCTGCTAACTATCCCAAACTACTTTGTGGTAGCACTTGCAGTTTCTGATGTCCTGATGGGGTTAGTTGTCATGCCTACTGCTGTGGTGAACTCTATCCACGGTGGGAATT